>OX383271.1:11848633-13057205 GCA_947522985.1 Lithophane socia | reverse complement strand
GTGGTACCTACCTCATTTCGGTGTTGACAACCCAAACAAAGGCAAGCTCCGGCTGGTCTTCGACGCTGCAGGTAAAGTAGATGGTTCCTGCCTTAATGACTATTTACTCACAGGACCTGATCTCTTGTCATCACTGCTTGGTATAATGCTGCGCTTCAGGGAAAATAAAGTCGCAGTAACAGGTGACATAAAGGACATGTTCCTGAGGGTTAAAATTCACAGCGAGGATCAGCACGCACTAAGGTTTCTGTGGAGAAGCAGCCCTTCAGAAAACATCAAAACGTATGTCATGACATCTTTAATTTTTGGAGCTAATTGTTCACCGTTTGTAGCTCAATTCATTAAGAACAAGAACGCTCGCCGCTATGAGTCATCCTTGCCGTCCGCAGTCGATGCTATTTACCATTCACATTACATGGATGATTATATAGATAGTTTGCAGGATGAAAGTACTGCTATTGATATGGTGAGAAATGTTACTGAAATTCACAGGGCCGGTGGGTTTGAAGTCAGAAACTGGACGAGCAACAGCGTCGCGGTTTTAAACAGCATGCCAAAGGAGACCTTAGGTTCTGCCGCAGTAAAGTTCAAAGTCGGTCAGCAATATGGAGGTGAGCGAACACTGGGACTTATTTGGTTTCCTGCAGATGATATGCTTGGGTTTGACGTGTCACTAAAGCGCATCCCAAAAGATATCACTCAGGGAAACGAACGACCCACAAAAAGGATTATGCTACGGGTTATTATGTCTATTTTTGATGTCTTAGGATTTCTAGCCCCCTTCACTATTCAGGGTAAAATCCTGCTTCAGGATACCTGGCGGCTGAATATTGGATGGGACGATAATGTTCCTGATAACATTTACGAAAGGTGGGTAAAATGGATTGACCT
Source organism: Lithophane socia (assembly GCA_947522985.1). NCBI lineage: Eukaryota > Metazoa > Arthropoda > Insecta > Lepidoptera > Noctuidae > Lithophane > Lithophane socia. The sequence goes on along the minus strand of OX383271.1, from coordinate 13,056,314 downwards.
AATTAACGTTATCAGCACACTTCGCATTCCAAGGTACCATGCGATGCCTGCATGCGCTACGAAGGTAGCGTGTGCGAGCGAGATGGAAGCCACTCCCACGCCGCCGCCACAAGCGCGGCTCGCATCTTACAGTGCTACGCCTTGTGCTACGGGCTACGAAAGCGTAGCGGCCGATAGCAGTGCTACGAGTTTGGCTACAAGCGAGTCTGTTTATAGCAACTTACATCTTCACGTATTTAGTGACGCATCCACTAAAGCGCTGTGTACGGTAGCATATTGGCGCTGGGAAACGCAAGGTAAAATACATGTTTCCTTTATTGCGAGTAAATGCAGAGTGGTACCTGTGAAACCTATGACGGTACCTAGATATGAGCTTCAAGCGGCATTGTTAGCAGCAAGGCTAGCTAACACTATTGGTAAGGAACATAGATTAACTCCAGTACGTCGATTCTTTTGGTGCGACTCCACTACGGTTCTCCATTGGATTCGTAACAATACACGTACCTATAAAGCGTTCGAAGCGAACCGTCTTGGGGAGATCGATGAATTGACACGTATTGACGAATGGAGATACGTTCCAACGAAGCTAAATGTAGCTGACTTAGCTACAAGGGAAACTTTCAATCCTACTTTGTATTCTGAGTGGCTAGTCGGTCCGACTTTCCTGTGCCTTGATGACGCGTCATGGCCCAGGGATGTCATCCAGCCGGAAACGCACGCGGCATGCGAAGAGGTAACAGCTGTTGTTCAGGAACACTCAGCTTATTCACCGGTTCCAGATCCGGTACGATTTTCATCTTGGCTGCGCCTTCTAAGAGCGTCAGCCGCTGTTTTCAAATTTGTTGACAGGTTAAAAGGTCTTCCTGGCAGCGGCTATAGTGTGCACATGATGGAGCGTGCAGAGCGGCAGCTATTGAAACACGCACAAGGGGAGTCGTTTGCTGAGGATTTAGCTGCGATAAGCAATGGTAAGGCGTTGTCTAAAAATAGTCGGTTACTTACACTCTCACCGTTTTTAGACGAGTATGGCTTGCTTCGCGTGGGCGGTCGGATCGATGCTGCTGCAGATGTCGCCATGGAGGTAAAGAGGCCTGTAATATTGGATGGCCGGCACCCTGTGGCTCGGCTGATTGTCCGGCACTACCACGTGAAGGCAGCTCATGGAAATCAGGAAACAGTAGTCAACCTGCTGAGGGAAAAATATTGGTTAGTGAAACTTAGACCTACCGTGAAGACTGTAGTGTCGCAATGCATGCTGTGCCGCATCAAAAAGTGCAGGCCGCTAGTTCCTCGCATGGGTGACTTACCTCAGGCTCGTGTGGCACATCATCAGCGACCCTTCTCACACTGTGGTCTGGACTTGTTTGGACCGATGGAGGTGACAGTCGGCAGACGCAAGGAAAAAAGGTATGGTGTTCTTTTTACCTGCTTAACGTTGCGTGCTATTCACATTGAGACTGTTGCTTCTCGCACGACGGACTCGTTGATCATGGCACTGCGTCGGATGGCAGCGAGACGTGGCTGGCCACGTCACCTGTACTCCGACAATGGTACAAATCTAAAAGGTGCTGAAAAGGAACTCCAACGGTCCATGCAGGACCTGGATCAAGAGATACTGAAAGACGTGGGTGTCAACAATGGGATGGACTGGACTTTCATCAAAGTCAAAGTCAAATAATTTATTTCAAATAGGCACATATATGGCACTTTTGAACGTCAAACAAAGAAATAGAATTGATTCTAGTTGCCCCTTCCAAAAGGTAGTTTTCGTATGGAGAAGAATGGGCAAGAAACTCCATCGTTACTCTTTTAAAAATGTTTTACAATATTTTGTATACATTAATTATATAATTATATGTGAAGACGATGCACCTAAAATAAGATTACTGTACTACGAAAGGTAAAATCCCTCCAGCCAGCCCCCATTGGGGTGGGGCATGGGAGCGATTGATTCGCAGCGTCAAGTCGTCGCTCAAAGTTGTTTTGCTCGAGCGGGCACCAAGAGACGAAGTGTTGAGCACACTTCTAGCAGAAGTTGAAAATATGGTGAACAGTCGTCCCTTGATGCACGTTTCGGTAGACCCGGAGGGCGTAGAATCCCTCACCCCCAACCACTTCTTGCTGGGTACGTCGTCGAACTTACCTGTAGTTGGAGCGTTTGACAGTTCTGACCTGTACTTACGCAGACACTGGCGTACAAGTCAACGATTGGCCGACATGTTCTGGCACAGGTGGGTAAAGGAGATTTTACCTGACCTTCTACCTAGGCGAAAGTGGAATACGGAGCAGCCACCGCTTCGAGTGGGCGACCTCGTATTGGTTGTGGACCCAAACTCAGCCCGCAACTCGTGGCCAAAGGGACTCATCACTGAGGTGTTCCCAGGTAAGGACGGTCGTATCAGACTCGTGGAAGTGAAGGTGGGCTCCCGGACCTGGCGCCGCTCCGCGGCACGCGTCGCTCCTATCACTCTGGTTGATGAGTGCTATGAAAGCACTAGGGTGGGGAATGTAAGCGACGCGCTCTAAATTTCTTTAATTGTAATTAAACTAAAAAATAAGTAACATCTCTAGTTACTAGGCGGGATACGCTGACATGCTTGTCACACTGCGGGCCCCCCGCCAGTCTGCCACCGATCGTTTATAAATGCGCACGTCTCCGAATACAACATTTTGCGTATGCGGCCATATTGTTATTTAGCTATAGACGCATTAAACAGTTTTAAAAGTTTTACCCGTGTTTTCGTTGTGACAACAATCAGTTTTCTGCAGAACCACCCCTAACACCAGCATTTTGTTTAGTATACCGATAGTACATTCCCGGGGGACGATATCCTACATCCACGCTGGCGAAGCCGCGGGAAAAAGCCAGTTTTAAAACTATCAAAATCAAAATATTTTATTTCACATAAACCTACATGGGCACTTATGAAACGTCAGAAGCTAGGTGCACGGTTCCAATTGGTCGTTTCCTATGGAGAAGAGCCGGCAAGAAACTCCATGGTTACTCTTTTAATACTCCATGGTTATCCTTTCATAAGTCTGAAATCGCCAACCCGTCTTGAGCAAGCGTGGTGATCAATGCCCCTACCTTCTCTGTATGAGAAGAGGCCTGCAGTGGGGCGATAAGGCTCAATTTACACTGCCGCGGAGCGGAGTGGAAGCGAGTTTTTGTAAAGCAAAAAGATCTTTATGTCAATTGCCTAACGTACAAACTAGATACGAGGTTTTTACTGCGGGAATTCCCGAGAATTCTCCCGAAGACGCATGACCTAATATTTGGAACGTATCTAGTTTGTGCGTTTACACTATTGGCATAAAGTTCATTTTGATTTATACAAAAAAAAATCACTTCCACTCCGTTCCGCGGCAGTGCAAATTGAGCCTAATAGGTTGGTATTATTATCCTTTTTTTTACAGGTTCAAATTAAATAATTTTGGTAGCGAAACTCAGCAGACGTAATGATAGAGATATCAATACACGATAAGTAAAAATAAAATAGTCAAGTATAACCAACCTGTAATGTGTCTGAATTAAACATGAACAAATAAATAAAACTAGACGAAATGAGCGGGGGAGAATAAAAGTATAAAGTTTTTATAGGATCATATTTTTATTATAAAAATATCTTCACAGCTCAAACTTATCAAACAAACAGATTTAGAATCAGATATATTATATACCTACGTAAATTACCTAGTTAAATCTGTACATACAGAATAGTGTAGGTACTTCGATAAAAACTATCATCAATATAGTCTCGTCAATATAAACTTAAGCTTGTTTTGAGGCGCAGGTTGACTGAGACTTTCCAAACTTTTGAAAATCATTGCTTTGCTTTGGTAAATTACACAAAAAAGAAACAATGCTGTTCAAAATTTTGGAAATAACATAATTAAACACAAAATCGTAACATAGGTATCATCATAATACAGGCTTACACTAACACTATGGGATCAAAAGTGGCAGAATACATCTATTCTATCTGCCTGTAGTATGAGTTAGGAAGGCACTAACAAATTAAACAAAAACAAAAGTGATAGTAGATTATTTACAGTTTACTACAAAGGTTTTCAATTTTAACAAGTCACTTGTATAACTATTTCATAACAGACAACATATTTATTCTTTTCTTTCTAACTCAATAAACTTAAAATTAAGGCGGTTGTCACATATTAGCAAACCTGCTAGTCTTTATAAAATAAAACGTTTTAACTAGGTATATCTTTAATATAATATCGAGAATAGAAAACTAGGTGCCTAAATGTATGATTAGATAGTTTGGACATTGCAGAAATGATCAACCTATTAGGGAAAAGGTGAAGGATTTATGCCAAGTAACATTTTTAACCCCTCATATATTATGTTCCTACTTGTATTTTCGTCAATTGTGGATTTTTTTTTTCCATTTGGTAGAGGAAGCTTGCGCGGTGGTCCCATATAAATTTTAGTAACTTTGCTTTGGTAGTTTTTGAGTAAGCTTCGATAATACGTATTTAATAGACTGTGTGTATTTTGATGATGTTATACTTGCTGTCACTGTTATTTGCATAGCAAGTAGTTGTATACGAATTCATGGGGGGTACCCACCTAAATAAAAAAGTTTTTTTAAGGCGTTTGTTTTTTTTTTTTGTAAGAAACTTTTTGGAATTTTAAATCAAAACTTTTTGATAATTATAGTAGGAAGACCTCTGCCTTCTCTTTTTAGGGTCAATAGTAGGTCGTAGGTCCCCTCACAATGATCTCCAGATTTATGACTTGTGCAAGCAATAGTTGCGGCCGTTACACGTCGGCCTATCGCTGTTGTTTGATGGGCCTGTGTGGAGTTAGACATTATTTGTTCCACATTAATCTTTGGGGATCCCCGGATAGGCGATTTCCCCATGTTGTACGTGCAATGATAAACTGCAGAATTTCGTTGGGCCAATGTGGAGATGGTCATTATTTGAAGATTGTTTGTTCCACATTAATCTTTGGGGATCCCCGGATAGGCGATTTCTCCCTGTTGGACGTGCAATGATAAACTGCTGAATAATTAAAAATGCTTTGAAAGACGTATTATTCAAATAATTTCTTTGTTAATTAATTTTAGTTGAGTTTAAATTGTTTTAGTAAAGGAAAAGGCATTAAATTGTATTATAATATTAGGGTCAATTTTTGTATAATAAACAAGATTTTTATTGTTAGCAAGAATTATGTATCATTTCCGCTACATGTCAGTATTTCCTATGAATAACGAGGTAATCGTAATATTTACATTTTTACCTAAACTAAGAAAAGAAAAACGAAACCTAATAATTACTGGCACTTTTGAAGAGTCCGTCAACGAATAAGTATTAATAAACAAACAGACATTTTGTACAAATGGTATACATACAAATAAATGTTTCAATTATTTTCCTTGAAATTATTCCTATTGGCTAGTAGCATAATATGAAAAAGATTTCGACCTCCGAAAAAAAAAAACTTACCCAAAAGGAACAGGATGACAATAAACAGACCATCAGTCTGATATTTTACGAGCTTTATATAGAAAATCTGCTGAGACATGACAAAATGTACCTATCAAACGATTGCCTACTAGTTTAACGGTTTTCATGATTATTTATTTACTGTCGTTTCTAGTGTATTTTCTTATGAACAATTATTGCTGGTCCATATAAAATTTGTCGGATTAATCCTACTAGCAAGTTGAACAACCAAACAGCCCATTCGAATAGGATTTAGAACACACACAATTGCTGGTCCATATAATATTTGTCGGATTAATCCTACTAACAAGTTGAACAACCAAAGAGCCCATTCGGATAGCATATATGTAAAACGCACAAGGAATACAATCGTTGAAACTCTTAAACACTGGGACTTGTATTAAGCTCACTTGCAAAGAAACTAATATTTCCTTAACGCTTAAAAACGCATTGCAAAACAAAACTGCATTTTTGTGCAATATATTGTCTTATTGAGAACTATGTAGCCGGACAAAATGCAATCTGTAGTTTTCCTTTCAAGAATATTTTGAAGGTCAGATCCACGTCCAACTGCATTGCATGCCGTTTGGAAACTTTGCCTATTCCAAGTTTCGAAACACGAGATTTTTTTTCGAGTCCCAAGTCATTTATACCTCGAGGCGTCTGCCCAGCTGTGGGATGATGCAAAGCTAACTGTAACAGAAAAGCTGTCTAATAAACAACACCTAACAAATTATTAAGTCATTTATAGTATACCTTCTTCAAGTCATTTATAGTATACCTTCTTTAATCTGTTCCCTATAAAATGCCATTTACGCGTGCACCTATTTTATACCACACACACACAAAGCATACATACACTATCACACACACATACTGCACACACACCCCTCATTTTACTTACTTACCACAACACTGTACTTGCCACAACTAACTGTATATTGCTTTAGTACGTCCTGACATTGTTACTCGGGGTGGGGACCTGGTGTCCACCGTCCTGGCGTCCTGGTGACCTCAAGCTCAGCCGTAGAGCTTCCGACCACTATACCAACGAAGTAAACAACTGTATTTCGACTGAAAACCAATTAGATAGCCATTTTTGTTTTCGGGTTCCCTAGGTTTCCCGACCCTATTACTAAGCGTTCGTCATCTGTCTGACACAGCCGTCCCCATGGGCTCCCTAATAACCATATTAACCAGTTTTTAAATTTTTTACAGAATTCGTGTTACTATAGCCTCTATGGCTTAAATAACAAGTTATAAAAAATGAAGGATAATAAGTTTTGGACGGATAAATAGATAGATAGAATACTCTTTATTATGTAAACCATTTTGGAATACTTATTTTAAATTGCTTGCAACTAAAACTTAAAACTTGTAGTCACATAGGAAAATGGTTGGCTGAATACCCTTTAAACATGTTTAAATGTTTTAATATGGTTTTTACTCAATAATCTAGCAAAATGAAGTCTGAAATACTTACTCAAAATCTAATGGATTTACTCCCAGTTTTATTATTTAAAGTATACTCCCAGTTTTGTTTAAGACATTAAGCTAAGACATTGAATATCCTGTTAAAGCAGTACCTTCTGAAACTAGTGTCCTAGTAACCTCTTTTTACCCAACTGCGCGACAGCAAAGACAGGGTCATGTTTTACATGTGTATCTATTGTATGTATATTTTTATTTGGGATTCTTTATACCCTCGAAGCATTTTATCGGCTGGATGGATTTTAATATACGAAGTGTCTATGGACTGGTTTAGGTTTTGTTTTTATAAAATCAAAATGGCGGATTTTACACATCACTATGCAAAGTAAATAAAAATAAAATTGTACCATGACCATGTAGGGTGGCAAAATAAAGGGCTACAATATAGATAAACAAGGAACCGTGTTTATCAGGTTATTTTTTTATGATAAAGCCCTTGGGGTCTTACCTAAAAACTTGACACACTTGTTCAACGCGTGTTTAATGTCAGTTTTATGTCAAACTCCAAGAAGTGTCATGTTTAAACTGATTAACACGGTTTAATAAGGCAAATGTTTTGAACTTTTTAGTTGCAGTAGTTTCTATCATTTGTTTTTGAAAGCTGAAGTCCAAAAAGTCCTTACATTATGGTCAACCAAACTGGACATTTCGAAATTGAGCAGCGTACACATCAACCAGTGAGATCACTATTGATTCAAATAGTTCGCATGTTTTCTTTCAGATCCGCTGCTCAAGTTCAAAAAATGGCCTTACATTGTATTCACCGGGTAATATAATATCATTTGTGTCTAACATTTATACAACTATTCAACTATAAGATTAGAATACCGATAGTTAAAGCTTAAAGACCTCCAATTACAACATTGAAGGTCGTAAAATCAGAAAAAATAATTGATAAGCAAATTGACTATCAACTTAAATTGTCCGTATATTCATCACAGTTGTATGAAATGGCTATAACACGGCAAATTGACGTAGCGTGTCAATTCGGTCAACTATTAATTTCCCTGGATTTATTTGCAATGCTAACTTAACAGTAACTTACATAACAAAGTTAAGAGCTTCAGTACTTCGGACCAGGTTGTCTGCTTACGTAGTTCTGAAAGGAAGGGTGAAAAGTATTAGTAAAAAAAATTGATTGTCTGTAAAGTCGGTTTACGGACGATAGTTTAACGTGACAATGTCATAACAAGTGCCTTTCGCTCGCTCGTGTAGCGCTCTCGCTCCGATCGTAACGGGACAATGAGCGTAACGGAACAATAAGTCATCCTTTTTGTGCGTGCAGCCGGCGTTCATCGATTTATTAGACGTTGTCACGTCAAAAATATGTTCACTTTAAAGTCCCAAGCAATTTACAAGAACAAATTTTGTTGTCAGCAACAATTGGAAAAAATATGGTACTACTTTTAAAACGCCTTCAAGTCATTGAATTCAAAGGGCAATCAAATTGCTCGTTGTAAATAACGTTTAACGTTACGTGTTAGAATATAGCGGGAGGACGAGTTATCAAAGTCAGTTCAGTTCAGTCACAGATGAATACCGATGGTTCACTCCGAATTTTAGATATGAAGCTACAAGTACGCGGCGGGCCCGTCTTGTCGATCCGACTCAGTGAGTGTAACGTAGTCAGAAGATAGAAAGAGAGGCAACTTCTAGTTGAATATAACTGTAGGTAATTAGCGCTGTGCGACATGTATTGCACGATTTTGCGGAGTGAACTATCTATATTCATCTGTGGTTCAGTAAAGTCTGCATAACCCAGGGATATACAGATTCAAATTAAATTACTGTCGAAATTTTTTAGTTTCGCCAATTAATTTATTTTGACCTTTTGTAATTCGTTGCGATCATATCTTTGGGGTGAAGTCCTAAATGACAATAGTACTTAAGACCGATTATTGTAAACGAATTCGCTGGGCAAAACCATTCGCTTATAATCTGTCAAGTTTATAACTGAATACATTCATTTTGAATGAGTCTTCGATCATCGATGTCCCCCTACCACATTTACGCAGTACGGGAGTGGTGCGCGTCATTTCAGAGCTGACAAGTTTTAACTACAGAACAATACAAAAGCAATGAAAATGCACAATTTATCCTGAAGGAGTTATACAATCAGGTATACATACAGAGGGGCTCTTGAACGTCACCTGCCGTTGATTAAAGGGCGATCTTTGAGGCGGTCTCATTTGAGGCCGCATCGGAGGCCTCATGGTGCCGCGTGTCGGTGAGCCACGTGTAGGAGTCCCGCGCATGGAGCCCCGGTTGGCTAGCAGAGACGGCAGTACATGGGGGAATATCGATCGATTCCGCCATTTCCTGATGTTAAGTTTTACTGATTCGTCGCTGGTATCCGATTCTATGTTGTTGACGTGAAATCTCGAAGGACCGGGTTTGACGTAAGATTTCGAGGGGCCAGGGTTGGCGAAAGATTTCGAGAGGCCGGGGTTTGCGAATGATTTCGAGAGGCCGGGGTTGACGAAAGATTTCGAGAGGCCGGTTTTGACGAAAGATTTCGAGAGGCCGGGGCTCACGCGGGCTTGCGAGTCACCGGAACTCATCGCCCCTCGGTTGAAGACGATTGCCGGATTCATGCCTATAGTTCTAGTTATTACTGGCTTCGCCGGCTCTTCTATCGCTTTGTTCTGCTGAAATCATATCATCATTATATAAATAAAAAGTAAATCGTTTGAACGGACTGTAAAAAAGATTTATTCAAATGTCTAATCTTATTTCAAATGGACCTAAATGATCATGTCTACATGCAATGACTTGATCCATTTTAAGAATGATCAATAATAATAGGGTTGAGTCATAAAATAGTGATATTCATGATGATCAGAACCAAACTACCACTTATAAAAATATAACAGCCCAACCTATAGATGTCGAAAAGCCGATATTATAAAAATGTAAGTACGTTATTTTATGGTTGTACAAAATTAGATACTATTACAAAGTAAGTACCTATTATTTTTTTCTCAAAATATAAAAAACTGAGTAAATTAATGACTACATAGTACAAACTTCCGACTTTTCTTTAAAGTACTAAAAACGACTTACCATAGTATCCAGGTTGGTGGTATCGGGCGAGGCGGCCGGGGGCTGCGGGTCCGGCGGGTCGGGCCCGTCGGGCCGGTCGCGCTCGTCGGGCCGGTCGGGCCGGTCGGGCCGGTCGGGCCGCGCCACCTGCGTCGCTTGCAGCGGCGGACTGCCCGACACCACCGACGATGCGAGCATCGACGAGAACGCCCACTGGTTCTTCACCAACGTGTACTCCTCAAACACATCTTTATTCGCAGATATCTGCTTCTCAAAGAGCCCAATCATCGAGTTATTGAATATATCCGACTTCGTCAACCGCATCATCTGTATCAAAGCCCGCGCTATCGGGTCCTCGAAAGGCAATATACACACGCGCTCCAATATATGCTCGACAACGTCTTTATTAAACGTCCTGTCGTTGTCCACCATAAAATACGTGAGATTTAAAAACACTGATTTGAACCTCGAAAAGTTCTGCGTTATAGACATCGTCGCCATGAATACGTCACAGAGTAGTGTCCTGTTCACCTGGTCCGAGTGAATGGTCAGCTTCAACAAATCTTCACAAATACTCAAGTCGACGGTGTTCAAATGTAATAAAGTCACTTCTATAGTGTTAACCCTAAGCTGCGTGTCTTCCTCGCACTCATTTCTAGCCTTCACAATGAAATCGTAAGCCATTTCTATGAGTATCCTTGTGAGCCCCCGCTTCGCGCACTCCTCCACGTAACACATCCCATACCTTCTTCTTAGCTCCGACCAGTTCCTCAGCTTCAAATACTCTTGTATTAACATCCTGTCGTCTAAATGATTAAGTTTATTTTTAATTTGTGCGCTGGTCGGTACCAAGTGCAGAAACCGACACTGCCCGTAAAACATATTCCGGCAACAGTTCATCAGGTTGTAGAAACATAAGTTGCCAAACACGATGCTGGCTTTAGGTAACGCTTCGAAGTACGATTCCATTAGACGTGGTTTTTTAATCATATCCATGGGACCTAATCGTGTATCTAAGTCTATATTTTCATTAAAGTCTTGGTAGCTTTCAGCGTCGTCTGTACTGTTGCTTTGCTTATAAATTGAAGTTGAATCAGCATTTTGCTTTTCGCAAACGTTTATTATTTTTGATGCTATAATTTCAGGATCTTCTCTAATTTTCGTTGGACAGTAGGTGTGCTTTTCTGTGATTGGCACGTCTCTGGCTGGTTTAGGAATATATTCCTCGACTTGGTGCGGTTTGGAAACAACGACTGAGGCCATCGACGTAGCCATTCTAGAAGATTCAAAACCGCTTATGCTTTCAGCGAATAGCGAAAGGGTATCGTCATCATCATGGTGGTCATAGTACGCGTACGAGGTGCCTGCCGCCTGCTCGTCGTCTGAGGTTACGTCTTGGCTAGCTTTAGTGCTCGCGTTTGAAATATTTCCCTCAGAAGTATTTGATAAATGTCTACTAGGTCGTCTTCTAGGCTCTACAAAATCTTTTACAAGTTCTCTACTATATTTTTCAACTGGAGTATTTTTTTCGACAAGGGCCGTTTCTGCAACTGGGCCGTTTTCTACAACTGGGGCCTTATCTACAACTGGGGCCTTTTCTACCACTGGGGCCTTTCCTGCCACTGGGGCCTTTTCTACCATTGGGGCCTTTTCTACCACTGGGGCCTTTTCTACTACTGGGGCCTTTTCTACAACTGCGGCGCCGATATTGGCATCACAATCTTGAACTTGCTTAGAAATACAAGTCTCATCAATACTACTTCTTTTTTTTGGAGGGTCTAATATTTCTTTTAGATGACGACAGTGCGTTATAACTCCAAATTCTCTATCCAAGATATCGAACATTTTATCTCTAAACTTCACGAGATTCGCATTGACGTTTTCATTTTCAGACTTCATCCAATTTATTATTTCCAGGTCTAACTTTTCCATTGTCACGCTTAGTTTGTTAGCTGCTTTTCCGTAATCTGAACTACTTCCTCTAGGATAATCCGAACTACTTTCTTTTCTACGGGATTGTGTAAACTGACTACTAGAAGAGGCGCTCAAATGTAGCGAGTTCGCTCCTAATGAATCATTTAACTGCTCGGAATACTTTATTTCGCTGTCCGAGCTATCAGAGTCATACGAATCTGATAAATCTTCATCCGTCTCATCCGCAGCAGTAGATGCAGCAATCTCTTGCGCCTCATTCTGACGTTTCTTCACTTCGCTATCTATGTTAGTAAGTTTAAGTATCGGCAACTTCATATTAATACGGACAAAGTCATTGGAACAGACTGAACCAATGCAAGTGTTATTGCTTGAACTGGATATGTCTCTAGTCCATGACTTGTTTGAGGTGCTACCAACAGAATTCTTACGCGAGTCTACTAATCCTGCTGCATTTTGCTTGGTTTTTACTACAGACTCTGTTACTTTGTTCCTCAATAAGTTCGGGCTGCTACCAACAGAATTCTTACGAGATTCTACTAATTCTGGTGCGTTATGTTGGATTGGCTTGGTTTTTACTTCAGCCTCTTTTACTTTGTTCCTCAGTAAGGTCAACCTGCTTCTAGCAGAATTCCTACGAGATTCTACTAATTCTTTTGCATTTTGTTGGTTAGGCTCGATTTTTACTTCAGACTCTGTTACTTTGTTCTTCAATAAGTCAACTGTTGTCGGTGTTTCAATTCTAGCCTGTACATTTTGTTGCTTACCTTTGGGGGCTCTCTTCCTGGGTGTTGGTTGTCTCAATGTCGGTGGTTTCTTACCTATAGGTTGCAGCCGTTTGACTGAAGATTTAGTTTTTCTAGGTTGAGGTCGTACCACTTCAGATGTTGGTTGTACGATTACAGGCGCTGGTTCGACGAACGTAGGTACTGGTTCCACGAAAGGGTCACATTCGGGTTCAACTAGCACGTCGACAGCGTGAGCATTTTGTTCCAATTTTATGAAAGCGTCACATGCTTCTGTGTCTGTTTTTGTTTCAACTTTTGAACGCTTTGCATCTGCCTGTGCTTTTGAATCCGCTAGTCTTTTTCTAGTAACTGTAAACAAGGATATTATATTAGTAACTATCTGTACTTCTAAAGCTCAAAACACACACAAGGCGGGGGTGACACGCACCCGCTTTATTTTTGTGTTGAGCTTAACATATTCTTTTATAGTTCGTGCGGCTACGAGAAAAACTTTTTTTACAAAAAAATCAACCTACTTCCAAAACTGTTTTTTCATATTTTACAACCGACTTCACTTTTTTATTGTGTTAGCTATCCCACACAAATTCCTATACCACCACTTGCTACGTAAATAAGAGTAACAGGAAGTTATTATAACATCATCAACAAATAAGTGGAGAAAATACGTAATTATTATTGAAGCTAATTCAAAAAACTACCCCACTCGGTATTACCCAGTTATTGGTTTGTAGAGGTCAGATAGGCAGTCGCTTCATGTTAAATACTGGTATTTTAGCTGCATCCGGTTAGACTGAAAGCGGACTCCAACATAGTTGGGAAAAGGCTAGGCAGATTGATTTTATTGAAGCTAACTCAAAAACTACCCAAACAAAGTTAATCAAATTTATATGGCAAAATTTATATTTAAATGCTTCTATTTTTATTCTAGCTTCTATGAAATGAAACAGAATTTTCAAAATCAGTCCACAATGATTGCCGAAAATATAGATGAACAATGAACATCCATAAAAAAACAAAAGGTATATACAGAGTAATTGAGTACCTTCTCCTTTTTTTAAAGTCGGTTACTTATTTCGATAAAAATTTAAGAATATAAAATGATATCTTACGAATTTTTCGTGTAGGTGGCGTCTTTTTTATAGGAGTTGACTTATTTCCAGGTGAAAGTTTCTCTGTTAATTTAGCATCAGTTGAAGAAACAACGATATCTGTAAAACAAAACAAATATTGTGACTTTTTTTTTATAGGTAAAATAATTATAGGATCGGTAAGAGAGATTTCGGTAACGAAATATTAAAAACGGCTGCGTGTTTCATTCAATCATGGGAAGCAGCACTTTAAACCCATTGTGAGGTTTACAGTCCATGGGAGAAACCTTTGACAAGCACGTTCAGATAAACAATCACAATTTGTCATTTTGTATATTCCTCGGTCGACAAAACCCGTAGAAAACCCGTTTCTATGGTTGTCATACTATGCTACGCGTGCAGTAGAGGGACGAAATACATGAATAAAAAAATAGTTTTATACCAAGCATTTTATAGGTACTTGAATTATGTAGTTTAAATATAGCTAACCTGCTGTATTATTTCCTATGAGTACACAGTTTTGGAAAAAATCAGACACAACTTTAACTTTCTTTTTTCTCCCTCTGCCCTTTGGAGGCTGAATAATAACAACATTGTCGGTTTGGAATGCAGGAGGTTCTTCTTTAACCAATTGTTGTCTAGCAACTGAAAACAAAAGAGCGGTCTAAGAATTATTATTATTCAATGATGTTTATTTTGGTATCTGGCAATCGAACAAGCCTTTTACAGAGTAATGCACAAAGAAACTCCTAAAAAGATTTGTGATCTTGTTAAACTATCCAAAGTTAGATACCATAGTTTCTTAGACACTTTTGTTACTGCCTTTTATCCATTCCAAGAAAGTTAATAATTCCTAAGTATATCTTAAGGATTACTATGGTATCCCCCAAGGTTAAATCTTGGGACCTCACATAAGCTTAAATTACATTAGAATTTAGAATACAAACAGGACATTATTTATGTATACAATATATTTTATCTAGGGAATGCAATCTCCATTGCATGAAATCGAGATCTATAGCCTTTTTCCGAGATTCAATCGTGGGAAAACAATCTCGTTCTTGAAATCACGTTACATTTCGGCACTGAGCGCGCAAGACTTAGTACAATATGTTAGTTAAGAAACCGTTAATCTTCAGAATCAAAAACGTCGCAGATGTGATGTGTATCAATATCTAAAGACGATAAACCATATCTAGATATCCAAATACAAAAAAATATTTAGTCTAGGTCTTAGGGGAGGCGTGAAAATTTATTTGCCTTTACAATGTATAGTAGATACCCTTCAGTCATCAGTATAAACGTATGCGTCAGTGCAAGGAAAATATTAACATTTATGAATAAATTCTTATAGTATACCTGAATTTGCTAAGTTTACTTTAGTTTCAATGTCCAAATGCTTTGTGAATTGAGGAGGACGACGGCCTTTGACAATTGGTACATGTACTCCTTCTTGTTCTGTAAAAGGATAATAGTCAACATTGTAGTCATCAAAGTTATTCAAGCATAAGAATTTAGTTTTTTTTTAAACATCAATGATTTCTTGAATATTCCTAAAATATCCTAACAAAATGTAATATAATAATAATTAGTATGGATGGATGTTTGTTACTCTTTCACGTAATAACGACTAAACGGATTTGGATGACTTTGGCACACAGATAGTTTATAACCTGGATTAGCATATAGAATACTTTTTATCCCAATATTCTCACGGGATCAGGATTTATGCGGGTGAAACCGCGGGGCGCTGCTAGTGTAATATAATTATGCTTTCAGATCATCATGATCTAAATAACATAAAATCATGCCTGTTCTCCCCAAAGGGTTAGGCAGAGGTGCACCTATAGTACAGCCCATTTCACCAGTAAAGTTAAAGTCCCATATAATAGAGGATGACCCTATTGCCATCAATCGGGCACAAATCTAAACACCAGGCTGCTACTCAGAAATCCCAGATGGAAAAAACCATAAAAACTTTGCCTGATTCGGGAATCAAACCCAGGACCTCATGCTCAACAGTGAAACTTGTAACCGCAATATGATACTGGTGCATTCTAGTTGTGGATTATGTAAATTTAATGGTAGTTAGTTAATGGTAAAAACAAATAACAGGTACTTAATACACACACACACAACGGGTGAAAGGTGGGCGTTTTGGGGGACTGTCTTATGTAATTTTGACGTTCGAAAAGTGCTGATTCTCAGCCTAGTTTGAATAAATGACTTTTGATTTTGGTTTTGACAACATACAACACAAAGGTCAGGGCAGATAGGACATAAGAGTCCTTGTAACACTCCAGTTGTAAGAATGTGAATATAAGAAGTACCGGCGAAAGCACACAGTTCTGTATAGCTGACACTTTCAAAAATCAAAATCAAAATATTTTATTTCACATAAACCTACATGGGCACTTATGAAACGTCAGAAGCTAGGTGCACGGTTCCAATTGGTCGTTTCCTATGGAGAAGAGCCGGCAAGAAACTCCATGGTTACTCTTTTAAAAGATAATTGGCTGCTGTATCAATTCATTCTGTATTCATCAATGATTTGTTGATGTATTGACATGCATGACAATGGAACAGTTGCGAAAGTATCTTTGAAGTGACTGCAAGATTCATAAGAGTTCCATCTTCGTCTAGGGTGTAAACTAGACCTAGTATACTTATAGAATAAGCAAGGCTAGCTTTTATTTTCTTTTTCATTCAGTCAGTGAAAATTCCCTACTGAACTGCCACAAACATGTTTTTTTATACAGTAATAATAGATACTTAACCATTACACTAAGTCCTGCCTCGATAGAAAAAATAGGTGGTCAAGATAAGTATAATACAAGTTTTAATGCAATATTGCAGAGCTTGCAAATTTTTGGATTCAAACTTACCTGTACTTTGTAAAGGTATGCTAACTTTTAAGTTAGCAGGCATATTTGAATGCGATTTTGGTTTGCGAACAGATCGCAGTTTTTCTGTACTCTTTCCATCTCCTTTAAGTTGT
Source organism: Lithophane socia (assembly GCA_947522985.1). Classification (NCBI taxonomy): domain Eukaryota; kingdom Metazoa; phylum Arthropoda; class Insecta; order Lepidoptera; family Noctuidae; genus Lithophane; species Lithophane socia. The sequence goes on along the minus strand of OX383271.1, from coordinate 13,039,545 downwards.
GGCATTTTTGCCAAAATATATACTACGATTTTCGCACTAAAAATATTTTATTTTATTTTCCATCAAAGTTCTCCATTTCTACCACAGATTAAGAAGAAGCCACAGAGCCACAGACTACTTAGTAACAAGTTACAAGTAGTTAAATAGTAACAAGTAAGTAACAAGTGCACAACAGTGAAGTGAAGCAGTGCCAGTGCCAAGCACAATCTACTTTGCAGTGTTATTCACAGATTAGTAATTGTTCCGTAGTTGAGTGTTGCCAGATCCGATTTTGGAAAGTCCGAAGGGTAACCTAGATAGACCGAGATAATGTCCGTAGAAATCCATAGATTGCCTCGGTCTACGAACTTTTTTAAAAGTTGTATTTATTATCGTAAGGGGAGGGGCTCGTGGCTAAGTAATAACAGCCATACGGGTTGATCCATAACCTACGCTTACCGGAGTTAGTCTGTCGATGGGTGACCGTCTTTACATACTGAAATTCCTCCGTGTCCGTGTCTTGGAAAGAATGTAATACAATTGCTCCCGGCCTCCCGGCTGCCATTCGTGGATCTTTTACAGTCCATACCTGTCGTCAGAAGCCCGAAAGTCTGACAACCAGTCTTACCAAGGGTTATCATATTACCCAGTTACTGGGTTGCGAGGTCAGATAAACAATCGCTCCTTAAAAATCCTGGTATTCAGCTGCAACCGGTTAGCCTGGAAGTCAACACTAATATAGTTGGGAAAAGGCTAGATAGATTGATTGATAGAATTATCGAAATGGACTTATACTATTTTACACTTTAATACTATTTAACACTTTGCACACCTTGCACTATTGCGACTTGTTACATGGTCAAGTTAACTTCTTTTGCAATGCCTTTGCGAATTGTTTTACTGAACTTTTTAAGGGGACTGGGCGAATGTGAATGGGAACTGGAATAAGGGCCAATAGCGATACGGATTTCATATTTTGTGAGATATCTCATATAAACTCTCGTAAATACCCACACACATTTGACTGCAGATTTGTCGCTACAAGCTAGCAATTTCAAAATTCTGTGTGTGGACATGAGATTTTGAAATCGCCAACGAGTCCCTGGTTACATATGTCACTGCGTCGGAACCCTTTAGCATAACGAAAACATTACTTACAACATGTAAGATAGATCGTCACAGGTCCCCCTTAAAGTGTGACCAACTATTTTAGTCGATTATTGATTCATTGAAATCAAAGCTTAAAATACTTCAGTCTCATCTTTGCAGTATGGAACGCGACTCTACATTGACTTTGACTAGAGGTCACTCAGGTTATTTACGTCAAGAAGAGGAAAAAGTGTCGGCTTCTATTACATCGCCGGTCTAGCTAGTCTAGATTTGTAAATTCGGTCAAAATGCCTGCAAAATACAAGATTGTTATGATTCGCCACGGCGAAAGCGAATGGAACCAGAAGAATCTTTTCTGCGGATGGTTCGACGCTGACCTCAGCGATAAGGGTATGTTCAAAACATTTACAGTACAAGATCTTTTTTATTTTTATCATACTTATCATTAGAATATATCCGTTCTAGGACGTGAGGAAGCAGTTGCTGCCGGAAAGGCATTGAAATCCGAAGGCTACGAATTCGATGTCGCCCACACTTCGGTGTTGAAACGCGCTCAAATAACACTGGGCACAATTTTGAAAGAGCTTGGCAAGGAAGACTTACCGGTGGAGAAGACCTGGCGATTGAACGAGAGGCACTATGGTGGCCTCACTGGTCTTAACAAGGCCGAGACAGCTGCCAAGTATGGTGAAGCTCAAGTGTGTATTTTATAATTATTATAAAATGATACATAAATTTTTCCATCCTCAAACTAATGTATTGTATTAGGACTTATAAATTGTTATTAGTTATTACCAATAAAATCAGCCTATTTTAAGGGCTGCTATCCACCCATTGGAACAACTATTGTGTTCCATTCCCAATAAAATTTTCACATTGTTAGGGTAACAATTTAGAAATTTGTAAATGCCGGATAAAAAGCTGGACATCTGCAAAAAAAGTCTCGACCTTTTACTTACTTCCTTTTTTCAGTAGGTATTCATTTAAGTATTTTATTTTCTAAAATAAATAGTCAAATAGTTACAAGGCCGGACAAATTTTGGACAGGGAGCCAAAAAGCCAGACATTTTCATTAAAATCCCAATAGTTGGTAACCCTACATTGATAACATCAATCTAGCTGCATCATCCTATAATGTGACATCTTTTTGGCAGACCTTTATTTGACCTCATAAAGATAGAATTTATGAATCAAGTATTTGTAGACTACCTACTCATGATGCAGAACTGATTTTTTATGGTCTTCAACCTGACATGCGATTTAAGATTTCAATTTCCGCAGGTGCAAATCTGGCGCCGTAGCTTCGATGTGCCCCCTCCCCCCATGGAGAAGGACCACCCTTACCACGACACCATTGTCAGCGATCCCCGTTATGCTGGCGACCCAAAACCTGATGAGTTCCCCATGTTCGAAAGCTTGAAGCTCACCATTGAGAGGACACTGCCTTACTGGAACAATGTTATCGTGCCTCAGGTTAGTGTTCAATAAAAAAAAACTATCATACTGGTGCCGATTCTCTTGTCACAAATTCTCTAAACTAAACTAAAAATCACTAAAATTTAGTTTATTCCTGTCAAACGACGATTTCCTATTCTGAAAATAGACTAAAGTGACACAACTTAACTATAATTTAGTTTGACAGCATTAAGATGGTACTGAGTTTTAATTTAGTGAAAATGCTATTCTGAATTTGACGTTTTAACCAAAATTTTTGTTCTATATCTAAAATCCTCTAACTAACTCTGACTATTTTTAATCACGATTAAAAATGTGTGGAATAAAATTAGATGTCATGAACTAAAATTCAAACCAACACCTCGAATTCAGTTGCAAAACGGTACTGTATCTTTTTTTTATTTTCTTTTGCTTATATCTCGAAAACGGTGTGTCCTATCGCAAAAATAATGAAAATTTTGACCCCCTTTGCAACCCTCAAACCCGTAATACTTGACATGTTGGTAATTTAATTTTTTTGTTTTCTTCCAAAAAGTGAAAAATTCCATATAAAAATACGTCGAGACGGCCACATTGCGCGCCTCTCCGGCTCAAAAAAAATCACGTGGTAGGCAAACAAGTAGGTACCAAGTGCAGTCGCGATTGTCAAATTCGATTTTAGTTCTGTCAAAATAATTTTTAAATTTAGAGATTTTTGTTGGCAGAATAGCTCTAAGATTCTCATAGTAAAAAGTAAGGAATTTTAGTGATAGTTTAGTTAGTTTAGTTCGGTGTACAAGAGAATCGGCACCAATGTGTAGTATGAGACACTGTCATGTCAAATTTAACAAATGATAAGGAGAATTTAACAAATGAAAGAATTAGCAGGATTTCCTTATTATTATTATTTTTATAATTGTTTTAGTTGTACATTAATTAGTTTTTAAAGTGCATTCAATGTGGTTTGGCTATTGTTTATTTAAGTAAAGCAGGTTTACATGTGAGTTACCACATTAGTGCAACTTGCCTTATCTAGATCTCATAAAATGGCAGTTATCATTAAACTTTCTTAATGCCGGCTATAAAAGTTGCATAAGATAAGAACTTCATTTTATTTTAGATAACTTACTCATAAAAAATCACTATTTTATTTTCAAACAGTAACTGATAAAAACGCTATTTTGTCTTTATGTAAGTTTTTTTTTTCAGATTAAAGAAGGAAAGAGAATTATTATCGCTGCCCACGGTAACAGCCTCAGGGGTATTGTCAAGCATTTAGATGGTACGTACCTATATCTTATTGTTGCAATACATGTTTCTGTAAGGAGTGAAATGCTGCTATAGTTTTCGCCAGATAAGAAAAAAATAAAAGCCGTTAACACCCGTCTACCAATGTATTCCAATATTTTAAAACGATACGAAAAATATGTAAAGAAAGTGTCGCTAACATGATCAAAACAAACTTATCGCGGTAAGGGGCGTCCTTGACGCGTTCACTGGACATGAGTTACAAACCTTTTGGCCAAAACCATATTCAGTCATATTTATTTTGTAAGTTACTTAGGTACTACTCAATGAAACTCTTAAACCAAATTCGAAGTTAAATCATTTATTTTAAATAGGCACACAGACATAGGTACATAGTTTCGTAATCACGACAATCACTCTAGCACTTTCCATTATAGGCCCAACTTTGTATGAAACTCTCCCTAAATAGAGAATTCAGAAGGGGAATCTGTGTCCGTATTTTCACTCACAGAACTTTCACTTTCTGAAGTGTCTGTTACATTTATAATAAAGGGATCGGCTGTTTTATCTATCTGATGATCGAGTCCCTTCATCTTGACTTCTTCTTTCTTGACGTGCTCGACACAATTTTTCCATTTTTCAGGTGTTACCTGATTTAAGGCATCATTAAATAATTTTTTAACGTCTGTTAATCTAATAACAAATGCTTGAAAACTTTCCGAGTATGGAGTACGCTCAGTCAACTCCACGCGCAAACCAGACTTGAAATGACACTCGAGACGAAGGACGCGATAGGCATAATAACAAAATGGCGGACAGGTAATGCGCCCCTGACTCCCTCAGACGTCACACTCAGCGCCGAGTATGAGGGCATAACCCAAAAAATCTAATTTTTTGGTAAGAACTTTAAAATTCGGTTATTTTAATTAATTGTATACTTCTATGAATATAAGTTAAAGCTAAATAAATAAATCCAATTATGGCATGTTGTTTTATTGAAATATAAGTTGAAAACATAAGTAATCTCGAAAAAGAAAAATACACCTCGACAATTATTTTTGAAATGCATAAACAATAGCAATACATATTTCATTGTTTAAATATGTATTTTTGAAAGTTAAAAAAAAAACCACAATTATTTTTCGAATTTACGTATTTCTTACTTATTCCGTTGGGATAAGTGTTTGGTATTATGAAACTCGACCGACACAGTATTAGCGACAGTTTTGAATGACGAGCGATATCTAATGAAGTTTTGTGGACTTTTTGGTACAAGTCGGATCAGTGACTTTTATTTTTCTCTTATCTGGCGAAAAGTATAAGTTGTTTACTCCTATATAACGATTATTGTGTTCATAGTCTCGGCAGACTGTGATGGTCAAAAGATTGCTTAATGACAAGAAAGTCACTGAGGGACGCTTCAGAGGTCAATTGGAAGTATATCTATGCCATGTCTAATTCCAGGTCTAAGTGACAAAGCCATCATGGAACTGAACCTGCCCACCGGCATTCCATTCGTGTACGAATTAGATGAGGATATGAAACCCGTCGATTCCATGATCTTCCTTGGCGACGAAGAAACCGTGAAGAAAGCGATGGAAGCCGTTGCCTCCCAAGGCAAGGCCAAGTAATTTTAAGTAAAACTCAGTAATTTATTTTGTTGTAGTCGTTAAATATTATCATGACGGTTGACATTATTATAAAGTATCGAATTATCTATGTATTGTTTATGTAATAAATTTCGTTCTGCAAACAATAAAAAAATTGCTAAGGAATCTCTACAGAATGTTCAGATGTATATTCAAAATTAGCTGCTGTATCCAAGAGATTATTTATTGGGTGTATGCCAAGATATGCCTTCCAACTTGTTACCATAGGAGTTTACAATATTTATCAATGTAGAAATGCTTGAGGATAAACATTAAAACGTAATTAAACATACTTCAAATTTCTTTTTATTCCGGCAAGCTTTCTTTGAGATCTGCCATAACTTCATCCATATTCACATCTTTTGAGTTTTTATTACCATCATTTTTCGTAAATTTTTTGCCACTGTATTTTGCGAAAGTTTTTTGCCTGCTTGTAGATAGTACTATATTGTTTGCTTCGCTTGTACTTTCGTTCTCAACTTCCATACACATCGCGTTTTCATCGGAACTTGCTTTGGGTTTTTTCTTGGTCTTATTTTTCGGTTTAATATCGAACCGAAATTCTCTTGGCAGTTTGTGTACTTCTACACAATGTTGACGTCGATCACTGGCGGTCGCGAATTTAAGCTTGCATTCTTCAATGTAGCAGGAGTACTGTAAAATTGTGCTCAAGTCATAAGTCACATTGCCTATAAGCTACATGTAGAACATTTTACCTCTTTTTAAACTTCTGTCTTACCGAAGGCTTCCTCTCAGAGAGAACTGCGAAGAATGAGTCGTGATTTTCTTGTACATGTAAGTCCAACAAATGAGGTGACGGTAGAACCTTTTTGCACCGAGCACAGGTGTACCGATGTGATGCGTTATAGTGATTTTCGGATTCCAATAAAGATTCAGATGTAAACTCGCATCCAGGAATGCTGCATGTGGATTTTATGCTAAAACACGTAAAAAAAATCTAGGTACAGTTCGATTCAAATTTAATGGCGGCTCGGAACATGAGGCGAGTCGCTGCGCAGTAACGAATTCATGGGTAAGCGGGGGTGAGGGGTGGGGTACTGCGCAACGAATAGCTAACTTCCGCGCCGCCATTAAGTTTGAATCAAACTGTACCTATCTTCAATAGATGAATAAAGTTATAGGATTGTGTTCATCATTGCTCATAGATATCATGCTTTATTCGACCATGAAATTGGCAGAATAACATCTTGAAGCCTAAATTGGGACGGCTTGTCATAAGAGCTGCTGTGAAAATAATTTTCACAGCAGCTCTTATGACAAGCTTACAATTATTGTAATAAGCGACTTCCACTTCTAGAGGGGTGACTCCTCGTCTTAAATTGGTGTTCGGTTCGAGTAACAACTAACGGATCGTTGCTCAAAGACAAATTCACTAGATGGCCGATGCATATGACCTTGTTCGACACAATCTAATATTTGGTGAATTGAATAGATCAATAAAAAACGTTAAGTACAGCTTGGCAAAAAAGAGTATGACGCGGTGACAGATGAAACTAAATATTTTACTTAGGTACTTTGCCGACAAGTGCTAGTAGGTTTTTGAGTCAGTACAAGCAGCGTTTTTAACTATTAGTTTATATTCTTTTACTCATTTCCCATTTGAAGTGACCTATATGCGGTAGTGGCGCCCTCATTTTTTCCAAACTCTTTTTTGCCAAGCTGTATATAAGTTATACTAGCGACCCGCCCCTGCTTCCCACGGTTTTTACGACTTGACAAAAAATCGAGATATCTTTATTTATTTATTTTTATATTTTATTAATTGATTATAGGGAGGTACACATAAACCTCCCGGAATAAATTTTCTAAATGATGGTGAAAACTACATCAAAATCCGTTGCGTTGTTTAGGAGAACAACACACAGACAGACAGACGAAAAGCGATTTTGTTTTATACTACTTAAATATCGAATGTTTTTTTATATTCGCACAATTGTGTGGAGCTATTGCATCACACGTTTATTTTGCGGTGTGTGCAGAAAACATCCGAAGGCCAAGGCTGGTTTTGTTCAATGCTCTTTATTGCATTAATGCACTATACTTCTCTCAATCATACTTTAGAAATGTTCGGAGGCAGCTGCTGGCAAGATTTATCTATAAAGACATGCTAGCTACATTATATTCTACCCTACCATAAGTAATATCTAATTATAATTACGAGAAGACTAAACAACTGCTTTCTCTAAGGGGTTGGGTTAGAAAGCTTTGTTGGTGTGTCGTCGGGTAAACAGCAAGATTTGGACATAAGCTTACGCCACGCCGCTACAATGTATTTAATTTGTCTACTTACACTTCATGGCAAAGATTTTCTTCGTCGAAGTCGTAAACACCAAGTCTGGGAGGCGGTTTGTCTTTAATAAAAAGTATATCATCCAGTTTACGACGACCGACGCCATACTCTTTTAATTTGACAAGGAAGTAGTTGCTGACCTCCATCCTGGAAAAATTATAAAAAAGAAGAAGTCAATCATTAAAAAAGGCAGATTTTTTCGATGGTTAAGTATTGTTACCGTTTAACGTCGTAGACAGTGTTAACGTGACATTGGCTAAATGCACAAACCGTGAGATGTCAAACAAAGAAAAAACTCAATCAGCCCGTTCGGACATACACAAAATGAGCAGGAGGCGGTAACGGCCCAACCTGAGATAATCACTAGATCGTGAAGTCGTGCATCTACTATAAATAAAGTGTCAGTAAATGTGCACGCGAAGTACATTGGATTGATTATCGATTTAACCCTATTGACGGGGCAGTAAGTGCACACTTTCAAGATAATAAGCGCTTCATTCTCGAAGTTCTTTGAAAAATATGGGTTATTTGGTGTGCTGTGATGGAAGGGTGCTAAAAGAATGAGATATAGTCAGAGGTGGGGTTTCCCTGTCAGGGTTGTGGGAAAGTCCGAAAGGAAAGGGATACCGGCACCTTAGCCACAGGCAACTGAAGGAACACGGGTGGGTTTTAGTCAGTAAAAGTCTGACACGCACTTCCGCTCCGCCCAGAGCGGGAGAGGTAATTGGATGACTTCCCACCGTCAAAAAAAAAAAAAGAGGTGGGGTTTCAGGCCGGAGAGCGGGGGCAGACCCTGTGTGCGGCAGCCAGGCAGCATCTTATTCCTCCTAATCCGTCTGCCGAGCGTGACAATAATAGAAAGTACCTATAGGTATCTACGCCCTTTACAACCGTTTTAAAGATGTCCTTAACCAACCGTGTACTCATGTCAAGGCTAACATGATGAAGTTTTATATATATACTTAAGTCGCTTAGTTAATATATAGCTAGACATTAAATAAGTTCCTAACAAGAAGCGTGGATTATTGAGTAGATACAAAAAGCGTGAATTATTGCATCATTTCTGAGATTAGACTCCTGGCATGTACAATGTTGTTACACCTCATTTCATCAGCCTCTAATCACAACAAGTAAAACACAACATAGTAACACAACAGGTAAAAATGTCATATCGGCTGTGTTTGACAAAAGGAGTTGATAGCAGTATCTCTATAGCTCGAAGGAGGATGCTACTGCTTACCCTCATAACAACCTTGCAAGAGCTACAATACATTATGTATGCGTTCTAATACTGTTTAAGATTGGTTTATTTTTTGGCGAAAATCACACGGCTACAACTTTTAGCTATCAAACAGGTTTTTAAGAAATCGGGTTTACAAATGCCTACTCGGCATACATTATTATGAAAAAATACCTACTTAGTGCAAATTATCCACCAATTAGCATTTCAGGAATGACTGTAAATCTGACCCATCGAAATAATAATATTATTTAGATTGTTTTAGACTTACTTTTATTATGTAAGTACCTACAACAATTTCCAATAGGTATACTGCTACAACATAAACACTTCCTTCGATTTATTACTAAGGTCAAAATTATTTTTATATCAACGTATCATTCAATCTTATCGCTATCACATTCGAAACGGTATAGTATTCGTAACATAACGGCTACCTACTTCATTGTTAATATTATCGCGGTCTGAACGACTATGAAAAATACTAAGTCATGATAAATTAACGATAAACTCGCCTGTTAGAAACTGCTACCAATGATGCTCAGTCATCATGATAAAGTCTCAGTAGTAAAGTTGTCCAAATGCCTAGTTGTAGTCTGTGGCTCTATATGATGCGCACGTCTGTTATGTACTTGTGATTAAGTACATAAAATACCTACCTACGTAATATTATTATCAAGGCCAACATAATTACTTCATGTAAGTTAGTTCATGTTCGGCAAGTATTCAATGAGGTGCGATTAATACATTAATTTTATTTATTAAAAATTAAGAAACAAGTACCTACCTATCGGAACTTTCATAATTAATTAATTTGTGGTAAATAGCGGAAGTGATAAATAAAATAAAATGAACGTACGCCAAAGAAAGGTAAGTTACTAAAGTTTTAATTTTATTACGTACGATATTTACTTGGGTCAAAGGTTAACAATTATAATACGGCAGTTTTTATCTGGGTGTTTATAACAAATAGGTTATGTTTTTAGCAATTCAATGTCATAGTTATACGTGAAATACGAAATCTCGGTAACGAGAAGTATTTACTTAGACATAAAAACTTTTTTCATTTATTGACTAGTAGGTAAGTACTAAATAATACAGTACCTAGTAATATTCAACACTTACCTCGCCATAAGTAGGTATTCTAAGTTATCTTTAGCACCACTTCTGTCTGACTTCCTTATTTCTGTTCTGTTTGCTTATTATATTGAGGCAGATATCTATGGAAGGCAAGATGAAAAACTGTACTTTCAATATAATTATTGTACCTACAGTAAGTAAAAGTAAATTGCAAATTACTTACTTGAAAGGCAAAGCAGAGTGCATTTTAACCAATTTCGAATTTGGAATTACATAGGCTTGTTTTTTTTTACTTGAATGTTTTTATTGATACACTTGAACAAATAAAAACCCACAGACTACTTAGAGATACTATGCAAATACTATTTTTAATTGAACGTTAGTTACATAGTGGACTCAACCTTAACGAGTAAATAATATACAAAAAAAATAATTTCGTGTATGTTCAAAAAATGTTCATTGCAAGACTAAATAATATAAAATGTGAAGATTTAGTCGATTATTTCGATTACGTTACGTTCAATGGGAAGCAACCATCGACTATACAGTAGTAACAGAGCTGGTTGGCTCGCTTTATCTTCATAACTCATACCATACTCTTTCTCGCTCACACATTTACTAGTTTTAGTTAACTTAGGGTTAGCCGCATCACTAATTGACAAAGGTAAGAACATGGACAAGGAGTCCATCCATGGCCATGAGCAAGAATAAAAATCTAAACACTGACAGACTGACAGATTCTCATCATGTCATTCTCCTGTCATGTCACTTTTTTTTGACATTCACCAAAAAATAATATCAGTGTGACGTTGTGTTTCAAGTTTTTCGTAAAAATAATATGAAAAAATGTCTACGTACCGCTTGTTGAATTCCAATTAGAAATAATATTAATTTAATAACTGATTTATTGGTTGTGATGTTTATTTTAAGTCAACATGGGAAAGTTCAGCACGTACAGGTACTTAGAGGTGGGTATTTGTCATGTAGGTATTCAACGGATTGTTTTTATTTATAACTCGTTCGATTTTTCTAATACACATGAAAGCTAAAATAAAAAAGAAAAAAAAACGGTGCTAATATAACAATGGTCAAGTCAAAAAGTCTGATTATGTACTGTATAGTTTCACATGAATTTTCTCGCAAAATGAATTATTTAATTCAGGAATTTGCTTTGTTACTGCATTACTCATCGATTTATTGCTTTTACTTTTAAACAGTAGATTGAATTGCACACAGGTTTCTAATACTTAATATGAAATTATGGTTTGTCCAAACATTCACAAATGATAAAATAAAATAAAAAAACTAGGTATCAGTATGCTGGTATTCCGCACAGAATTTCGAGCGAACTAAATAAAATAGTAAAGTTTAATGAAATAATAAATCTCATAGCATTTTATTGTTTCACATACCAAGCTAGTAAAATAATTTTTAGTACTTACTAGTAGTTGACAAAATGGAGACTTAGAAACGTGTCATATTTTTAAGGCTTCAAGGACATTTTAATTAACTTCGGTGTTTTTTGGATACGCGCGCGCTCCGGCCGATAATGTTTTGTAAAGTATATTCTAAGGCGTTTCATTTTTTTTTACAGTTAAAAGATGATACCTCAGCCCCACATATCAATGTTAGAAGTAGGACAATTAAGCACCCGAGAAAATTGAAGAAAGTTTTTATCTTCCTCATTGTAGCGGCACTCAGCATCACATACTTTTTGGGTAAGTACTGTCATTATAATACTAAATACTTAGGTGTAGAGGAGTAAGGATATCATTATAAGGGTATGTAAGGATCTAGGCAGGTGGCGTTCTGTAGTTTCTGCCTACCCCCATGGGAAGGTTTCCAATTTAAGTCCACTTAAACAAATGTCAATTTTAATTCAGTGTAAATCAAGTTGATTTCTTGATGGCCAGAACTATTGAAAAAGTTATAAAAACATTTGAAGTTCTAACACAAGCTGAACTGTATGTGTGGGTATTACAGCGAACACAGGATAGGTGTTAATATTGCACATTGAGTTTTGAAAAGAGATATTCACCTTGTTTCACATAGATATCCATTTCCAATGCTGAACTTTTTCTAAATCTCAATGTACCATTTTTGATACTGTGAAATGTCCTGTAACATTTACTCCCAGTTTTGAAAGTCTGTTACATAAGGCCTGTTCACATCTCATTTGTGATAGCTTGGTATTTCAATCAGGTATTACGGGCTGGTTTCCGCAAATCCACGTGAAAGTGCATAGTTTGCATATGGGTAATTTCAATCAGGCATTCTATGAGATTTGACAGCCAACTTGATTCATAGATTGTTCAGGCTTTTAGAAATTTTATGTTAAGGGGAATGAATTGAGATTGACACCTCCAGAGGGCATTGATGTTGGTCTCCAGTGCCCTTTAAAACAAAACAAAACATGTTCAATTACATCATTATTTTGCCCTGAGCCCTATTTATTTGGGGTTGTTGCAACATGTCTTGATTTCACTTCTGGAGGAATGCTTTGTTCCTTCCAAACACCTATTGTTATTTGTCCAACTCGCGCTGATTTTGAATGATATTCGAAGAAGGGCAATCTAAAAGGATGCGCTGCCGCCCGCATTACCTGTGACTCACAGGACAGACCTGCCAGAATTTGGCACCCGATCATCTCCTCCCACACAGACTGAACACTACTGGAAGGTTTTCTTCCACACTTATCATTATTCGTCCTGCTGCCAGCTCACGCTTCTGACTACATAATAGATAATCGCTGGGGTCACAAAATCTCAACAAAAAAAGACACGCATAATTATAATACGACCGACGCGACGGTTATAAATCGACCAATTGGAACCGTGCACCTAGCTTCTGACGTTTCATAAGTGCCCATGTAGGTTTATGTGAAATAAAATAATTTGATTTGATTTGATTTGAATATACAAATCTTTTCTTCCATACTGCTCTTAGCCGTCATCTCAGTAGTCATGTTCAATATACTCAGTCATGAATACTTTTACTATTATTATAAGTCTTCTGACAGATATTTCCCAATCAGTTACGTTCTTTTTTTGTTTCGTTGGTTGTAATATCTGGGGGCCAAGTCTACTAATTTACAAATGTGTCAGTGGTCTCACAATGATGAGTTTTTGACAGATTTTGTATGTCATACCTGTAGACTTGGCCCCGTTTGTGCTTTGTTATAGGAAAGACCTCCTCCAACTGTCTCCACTTATCTCTTTCTCTGGCTAGTCATGAATACTTAGATGATAAAAATTATGCAAAATCGAATCTTCAAAGTAATATTTTCTTACAAAAGTCTTGCTAAATCGGTGTGAATAGGCTGTTTAGTGAATACAGGTGTAAACTTATGTAAATATTTTCTTGTTATTTGCCAGATGTTTACTGTGAGTATTATGCAGTTTTATTTGGGCAAAACAATAGTTAAACAATAAAGGTGTTGAACAATTGAAACCTAAAACAAATGTTAAGTAAGTTTATGAATAGTGTAATATTGAATATTATTCAGTTTTTTGTAATATTAATTAAGTAAGTAGGTACAGATAGAAAATTCATAAAAGAATTTTATTATGGCATTGAAGCCGTGATGTAGCTATTATTCTTTAATTAGCAATAAAAAACAAGTAGGTTTATGCATTAGTATTTTACGTAATCGCTTAAGATTCGTGACAACTGCTGATAACACATGCATGAGCCCATCAAATGCCAGTTTTATTTCATCAATGTTGTCATGGATACCACCTTGCGACCAGACCACCTTCTTATAGAATCGACATTCACGCGAATAGGGAATATGCATGTGGTTCAAATAAGGGTCAAGTTTTTTTTTTATAAACTATATTACTTCAGAATAATGCCTCCATCAATATTTTTGAATAAAATTTCTTTTTGAGCGAGAAATTATTTTTTTTAAAGTCCCAAAAACTGTGGGTAATTCAAATACTTGAAAAGCTAAGAGCGGAAGTGACGTAACAATTCAGGACAACAAACAAAATGACAATGTCAAGTCAAATCAACAATTGTCAAGTCAAATGTCAAACATTCCTACAAAAAGGAGTGTTGTGTGAGAACTTGACACTTGCTTGTTTGTTTTCATGGAATTTGACGTCACCACACCAAGCGCGCCAAATGGCCGCATTTAAATAGCCCGAATCGCGTGTATATATTTTTTTTAAAGTACTTTAAATTGCTTTTTGCCGTCGATTTTTTTTTTACTATTATTTGAAACTATCCAATAAAAAAGTAAAAAAAATACATGCATATTCCCTATTCATAGAAGATCCAACAACATAGCATCATGTCTGTTTTCCCTGAAATGGAAAAATCCCCCTGGGTCATTGGGGAAACCCCTTATCGCGCCTATTACGGTACAACAAAGGTACGTTATAATTTATGACTAACGCAAACAAATATTAGGTACTCGATTCTATAGCTGTTTTCAGTACCATTTTGTCTAATAATTGTTATTATTAATTAGCTATTGCCCGCGACTTCGCCTCGATCCAGGATCAAAAGTAGCCTATGTCCTTCTCCAGAAGATGGTTGACCATGGTGGACCATGCACCATGATTTTGTGCCAAATTTCATCCAAATCCGTTCCGCCGTTTTAGCGTGAAAGCGTAACAAACAAATAAACAAAAAAACTCACTTTCGCATTTACTTATAATATTAAAGTTAAGTTTTCCACTGACAGGAACAGTTCTTGCCTCTAATAATTTCGAGACCACCTTTATCAGGCTATTTAAAAGATGAATAGATAACAAATTGAAACATTTGGCTAAATTATTGCTGATAATGAATATCAAAGATTGAGATAAGATTTGTACCAGGAAAGGAATGGACTAACCCACTAATGCTGTTAAGGTGACTACCACATTATTTCATAGGAAGACAGCATTCCGAAATTGCGGGAAAGTCCGAAAGGGATACCGGGATCCTTGGCAACAGGCAACTGAAGGAACACGGGTGGGTTTTAGTCAGTAAAAGTCTGACACGCCCTTCCACTCCGCCCAGAGCGGGAGAAGTCATTGGATGATATTCCACCCTCAAAAAAAAAAAAAAGTTTTACACCATTTAATGTGCTACCCACCAATTCGATTTCAAAGAGGTATTTCGTCTGTTCAATGTTGTCTGCACGTTGTACTCCGTTGTCTTTCGGTCATTCGTAAATTTAGCATTTGGTATTGACCTTTGCTAGTTGAACTATGGTACTTATATGGTCGTATTGATATTGGGTTGTAAAGCAACGTATTGGCCTTTGGTAGTATTGACTTTCGGTCGTATTGTATTAACCTTGGGTCTTTTTGGCCGTATTGTTCTGTGGCCCTATTAACCTTTGGCCGTATTGTTCTGTGGCCCTATTGACTTATGATTATGAGCCTATACTTTCTCAGCACAAAATCCCTTCGCGGACTGAGTAAGAGCGAGACGGAGTGGGGTACTGGCGGCTCCAAGGCTCGAATAGTTTAGGTAATTGCTTTATACAGTGAAATTAATGGTAATTTAAAACATAATACCTGCTTTATATGTAGTTAGTTCAGTTATTTTGCAAAGTTTCATGGGTAAATTTTACGTAATCGTGTTTTCTTCAAACATAGGACTAGCATCAATCCTCAACTTTAACATTTATATTTATTTCAAAATGAATGCTGCAGTATTTCCGACATAACGGAGGATCATGCTAAGCAATTCGAGGTTGTATAGGCATTTAAGTCAAAGTAAATTAAATTATGTCAGAAAAAACCTTCTTATATCTTGTATCTTACAGTTCACAACTTTACATGTTTTCAGTTATGTGTAGGTACTGATATTTTGTAGAGAAAAGGAAAATAAAACAAACAATAGCAATGAGAACTTGTATCATCATTATCTGCCTAGCCTTTTCCCAACTATGTTGGGTAGGTCGGCTTCCAGTCTAACCGGATGCAGCTGAATACCAGTATTTTACATGGAGTGACTGCCTATCTGACCTCTACAACCCAGTAACTGGGTAACACGATACCCCTTGGTAAGACTGATTGTCAGACTTTCTGACGACCCGTAACGACTGTCAATGATCCACGAATGACAGCCGGGACCAACGGCTTAACGTGCTTTCCGAGGCACGGAGGAGTCCGGATATGTAAAGATGGTCACCCATCCACGGACCAACCTCGGCAAGCGTAGCTTAACCTGATGGATCGACCCGTGCCGCTGTTATGACTTAGCCACGAGCTCCAATGAGGACTATTTAAAAAGAGATTATTATTTTTAATGAGAATTATTTTAATGATATATACACAATGAGGACTTGTATACATAATTATACTTGTATGTATATCATTAAAATAAATAATATAATATTTGAGTTAATGATGCCGGTTCGGTAGCTAAGTGGTTTTCCCATGGCTGGTTGGATGGCAAAACAATACTTGTGAACAAACTGACTTCCAATACTCATGCTAAGTATACATTGAAGTCTGCATTGTACTTTGTGTGCATGATAATAGTACAGTCATTCGGTCTAGAATTGTACGGAATAAACAATTCTTTGGTCCTGCAATTGGAAATGCAGCTATGAGCTGCACATAGAAATAGTCAAGATTCCGTGAGAGAGGTATGAGGCATTAGGGTGGAAAGTTCCTCATCCTCCTTTGAAAAGGGAGAATCCCCCGACCAAACGGGTGTTGTGTCTGTAGGGCTACTACTCGACCCTTGCTGACCGGTTTCGAGTAAGAAGCAATGCGTAGATAGTATGTGACGTTATAGATGCCGTAACAGATTCTTTCCAAACTTATTATCTGTGATAATGGCAGATCTTTTGCTGATTTTTTGGTCATTCTAGACCCTCGTTTCCCTGTAAAGAAATGCGAAATCTCATCCTGCTTCTAACGATCTAATTTAATCCTAACTATTAATATTATAAATGTGAAAGTGAGTGAGTTTGTTACGCTTGCACGCTAAAACGGCTGGACGGATTTTGATGAAATTTGGCACATGGGTAGACCTTGACCTGGAGAAGGACATAGGCTACTTTTCATCCTGTATCTCAGACGAAGTCGCGGGTACTAACAACTAGTTAAATAATAATAAGATAATGCAGTAGACTGCTCTTCTTTGTTCTTTGCTGAGATTTTTTCCCTTATTACATGGGACTTACGAATAGCTGGGGAAATGTGCTGGTACTATACGTACCTACACCTCTGCCTAACCCTTCGGAGATTACACGCGTGATGCTATGTAATGTGTTATTTGCGTGAGCTCAATGCTTCGATTCGAAGCATTGAGCTCACGAAGCCTTCGACTATGGCTGAACTGATAGAAGAGTAGTGATATTAATTTGGGTTTCTTTAGGCAATTTAGATTCTGAAAACAGATTGGCTCACTGGCAAAAACCTCACCAGCCAGTCTATTCTGTAAAAAGCTTACCGTGAATACTTAGGTGAAGTGAGCTGCCAACAGTCAATAGTTTCCGCCGCAAGAGACGTCCTGGGCGTCGGGAATCCCAGGCGGATTCCCGGCCGCCGTAGGCGCGGGCTTGCGGACGGCGAGGAATGGGTAGCTCGCCGTCCGATAAGGCCCAGGCCCGGGTCGACGGCTCAAAGAGATGCCAGCACATTTGACGGGGTCCGTTAGGACCGATGCCTGCCAGGGTTGTGGGAAAGTCCCAAAGGGATACCTGGACCCTTGGCAACAGGCAACTGAAGGAACACGGGTGGGTTTTAGTCAGTAAAAGTCTGACATGACCTCCCCCTCCGCCCAGAGCGGGAGAAGTCATTTGATGATTTCCCACCATAAAAAAAAGGTAGAATGATAGCTTACTTCGCTTAAGATTTCACTCTGAGATTTTAACAAAATAGATCGGCTGACGTTTAATCCCAACTACAAGCAAATAACATTCCTTATAATGACTCTTAACTTTTAAAACTATGCACTGGCTCCTATTTTCTCGTCCGTGCCAACATCCGATGCATCGCTTCACATTCCAATAATATGAATGCATAAACATTGGTTGTGTTGTTGTTACTTATAATAAACAATAATCTATGATCGGTAAACATAAAAACATTAATTTCACGTTAATTCACTGTCGCAACCGGGTATTCTCGTACTTATGAAGGAAATAGTGGGTCTTTTCTTTAATTTTCTGGTGATTGAGTTGGTAGAATGTGGGAAAGTAGGCACGTACTCCAGACAACGGGGGTCGACGGAAGTCCTGAAATTCGCTAAGAGGTTTCAGCCAATAGGTAAGTGCAGAGGAGAAAAAGGTTGTAAAATCTCAATAAAAAAAAAATCTTTGCCGTCCAGTGTTAGACAGTCAGCAGCATCTGTCTGCCACTAATTGTGAAATAGACCGGACCTTTTTGGCGCAGCCGTACGTTTTACTGCACGCAGTACGTTTTTAAATTATTTCACTTGTTAAATTATTTGAATTTAGAATTTGCTTTATACCTACTACTAGCTTCTGCCCGCGACTTCGTGCGTGTGAAATAAAAGATCTTTGTTAGCATGTGCTGTCCCACTCGCGGGCAAAGGCCTCATTACACTCCGTCAATCGTTTGCGATCCCTCACGTCCTCCTTTCAGTTTTGGTGGAATCTGTCCAGTTCATCCCGCCATCGTGTCCTGCCGCAACCCCGTCTCACTGTTTCATTTGCTATTTGTGACAGTTTGTCCCGGTATGCGGCGGCAGACATGTCCTGCCCAGTCCCATTTAAGTTGGGCAGCCTTTTGAGCCACGCCAGCACCTATTACGGCGTATTAATGCCACCATTTTTTCAGTGTTAGTGAGACACGGAGCTAGACAAGGCCGCTAGCACCATCCTTTTTTCGCAGTGGAATAATGATGGCATTAATACTTCATAATCAGCCCCCTGGTATCTTTGGTTTGGAGCGCAGTATTGTGTTTCGAATCGTACGTATAAAAACGAATAATTGAAGATTCGAATTTTTAATGGCAAGAGGTTTTGTGCCAAAATCGGAAAAAAATAAAAACGTGTAAGTATGCACACACTGTATGAAGTATGAACCATGTCGTTCGCGAGTTAATGCACCAATGAATATTTTTATCAAACCTATACTAGCATTTAAACTAGTTTCGCAGTCGAGTTTCGACAATACTATGACGATATTTCTTTTCAATGTCGTATTATATTTCCAAAGGTTATGCGAAAACCAACTTTAATTCAAAAACAGTAAAACTTATAATTATTTAAGGAACTATAGTATAATGCATTTTCTCGTTGAATATAATAAGGTTTCGGCCAAATGACGGTAACAGTAGAGTTTGTTTCGCAGATAGATACATATCCGCATTTTGGGAACCGAATCAAGTGGATTATAATGAATGGAACGGCAATTTTAGTGCGTACAGTGGTAACCCTATCAGGTATTTTGTTGTAGATCATTGTTTAGGAGTAAGTAAAAAAAAGTTTAATAATATATCTTAAAGTTAATGTATAGATTATAATTGTAATTTTAGATAATTATGTATGTGTATTTTTTTTTTTATTGTCTTGTAATTTCTCATGTATTTTGATTTGTGGGTGCGTTTATATAAATTTTCGCATCCACTAACATCCAGACTTATTTGTAGCCTACATTGAAAATATTAGATAACCAACCATATACAAGTAAATAAAATTATAACTTATAACGAACCCAATATATTTTGTATTTGGATTATAGTTTGTGTTACTTAGAAAGTATCTTCTCAAACACAAAGGAAAATGAGCAAGACAATCGCGAATATTTGTGACTTCTTTATTTTTAAAAGCCAGTAGAAGTTCATGGTCGCTACCAAATTTTTTAGGCTACTTATCTCCAACAAGAAATATATTAAACCTGAGATTCGTAGATCAAGTTTTAATTATAATATTAAAAAAAAAAACATATTTATTAAATACGATATTGTTTTATGTTTGATTTTTGTGTACAAAAATGTGCCAAAAAGGTTTATTTTTCAGCTAATATTACCTTATAAATTATATTACTTATATTATTTACCAATTTTTATGGTATTCACAGGCAACTATCAGTAAAACTACTCTCCACATTTGAAACTACGCTTTTTACTAGGCAGGAAGTCGTTGGATAGGTTTTTAAAAGTATTATTTTTATTATTCAATAAAAAAAAATTTTTTTAGTTACAAAAAAAAAAAAAACTTTCAAAAAAACACTAAAAAGTGAAAAATAAGTTTAATTTCGGAAGTCGGTGTCTTTGGTTATGAATTTTTGTTTTCTGCCACCGACTTCCGAAATAGAAACATCCGAATTGATAACCTCCTCCTTTTAGAAAATTGTAAGTGCTCTAGTACTAGAATTTCAATATGACAAGAGACAGAAAAAAAATTAGGTGAGACCTGTAATCTCACTTACATGTTTCTGGCTCTCTGGACTCTTTTTAATTAATTGGAGATACTTCACAGGTGTTGTGGGATTCGAAACAAATCGACATCCAATAGCAAGTATTCATTCATTCGGCAGCACAGCTTATAACAATAGAAAAAATAAATTGAGAAAAAAAAGTGGTGTTCGGGCTCCGTAGCTATACATATTTACACTGTGAGGAGTCTCGACACACACTTGGCCGATTCTTTTGCATTCGTATCGGCTATAAAATCTCGAAGGCATCTAATTGTTGATAAGCTTGCTACTATTATGTAATGTGTGTATATTAATTTTAATCGATTATTTTCGGTACCCTAAGTACTTAAATAAATCGAGTTTAATATCCTCGTGTCTAAATCTATAAATAATATTAAAATGTCCCTTTTCGTGTCTGTCTGTGTGGTTTTTTTAAAACAGCTGTATCCGGTTAGACTGGGAGGCGACCCCAAACATAGTTGGGAAAAGGCTAGGCAGATTGATTGTTGTTAAGCAGATTATAAAAGGTCCTATAGTCCGCGCCACCACTGAAGTCCGGTAGAAAATTTCCGGACTTGAGTGGTGGCTCGGACAGCCCGCGTCCCGCGTTACACCTGCTTAAAATGTTCCCGATATTCTTGTTCCCTGTGAGAATACCGGGATAAAAACTATCCTATGTGTTAATCCAGGTTATAAACTATCTGTGTCCCAAATTTTATCCAAATCCGTTAGTAGTTTTTGCGCGAAAGAGTAACAAACATTCATCCATCCTCACAAACTTTCACATACAATATTACTAGCTTCCGCCCACGGCTTCGCCAGCGCGGTATGTCGATAAAAATTAGCCTATGTCTTTCCCCAGGGTGCCATCTATCTCCTTGCCAAATTTTGTCGAAATTCGTTCAATGGTTTAGGCGTGAAAAGGTAACATACAGACAGACAGCCTCCGTGTGCCTGTAGTTACCTACCACATGTATGTACATGGATGTATATCAGCTGAATAATTAATACTCCTATTGACGATTATACAGTATGCAAGGGTAAACACCGTTGTCACTCAAACCATGGGAAGTTGACTTAAATATAAAAATAAATGACCCAGTAACAACAAAAACAACAAATTTTAAAAAGTAAATATCCGTCACTGTCCCGATACTCATGGATACGCGTTCGAGAGAGCTGCGAAACAGCTGACGGCCGGTCATGTAAAGGCCCGCGCGCCCCGCCCGCCCCCGCCGGCCGCGGCCGGTCGTTGCCCTTGCGTGTAGGGTGACATATTCTTGTGGAAAAATGTAGATTTCTTTAAAAAAAAGTTGTAATTTTCCATTGATTTTACGTTCTATAAATGAAACCAAACCACTGGTTTCAAGGATAACGGTGTTTACACTAACACCCTGTATTGATTAAGTAATAGGTATTATCTTGTAATGTAAATTAATGTTTTTTTCAGTAATAAAAACAGATGATCGTGGTAGTAAGTAGTTGTTGTTGTTTAATCTCTGCTGTATACAAACACTTACTAGACTAGAAGTATCGTATTGTACAAAGTTCAATTCAGGTCAACCGTGATGTGATTAATTAATTATGTTTAACTTATCCCCTCTAGTTTTACACTAGGGCCAATGATAATGATTGTGTATCATTATTTCGTATTTAGTTTCGAGATCATACTGGCCATGTAACAAACGACTGTGTTGAGAAAGAACAGTTGACAGAAAACGCGGGAGAATTCCTGACAGATTCTTTTTTTAAACTTGCGATGTTGGCAAATGTAGTGTTCGTGTTTTTCAAATTCAGCATAAAGTTTTATGTCGCAGGGTTGTTTGCTGGCCAGTCACAATGGCTGGATGGGCTCGCCAAGAGTTTGGGGTACGAGAGTGTGTACCACCACGCGGTCATCATCGACGCCGGCTCTTCTGGCTCCAGGGTGCTTGCTTATAAGTTTAGAGTACCTTTTACAGGTGAGTGCCTTATATATAAGTGTAATAGTATGCTTTGTTTATGATGCTCATGGGAGATTGGCCAGAGAAGGCAACATAGAGAGGAGAGTGGAAGACTATGGGACTTTTTTATATGAGACCTTTGCCCACCAGTTGGGCGATATACGTAGTTTGGTACAGTAAAGTTATCCAAGGTTGTTAATAGACAGTTGATTTTCGTGGGCTCCTCTCTGGTTGGTCTCAACTGTAGATTTTGTCTCACAGCAATATACTATTATCCCAAGAAAATTTGTCTTACTAACGATTTCTACGATTATTTTTTACTAGCTTCCGCCCGCGGCTTCGCCCGCGCGGTATTCCAATAAAAAGTATATAAAACCCGAAAAGGGGTCATTGTACTCATCATTTTGTTGAAATCGCGGAAAAACAATCTGTTCAGTGTTTCTGAACAGCTGATTTTTTTTTTCGCGATTTCAAGGTTGTTCCCATAGAAAAAGTTGTTCAAAATGATGAGTACAGTGACCCCTTTTCGGGTTTAGCATAAACAAAAAATAATGTTGTATACAGGGTGAAAGGGTAAACACTCTTGTCATTCAAACCATGGGTAGTGGACTTAAATATAAAAATAAATGACTCAACACAACAAAAACAAACGTTATTTCCATTAAAAGACTTTAAAAAGTTTCTATCAGACTCCGTGCTCGCTAGCGAAACAGCTGACTGACTGAGGGAGAGGTCGCGCTCGTGGCCGGTCAGGTCACATCCCGCACCCGTGTTGAGATGCAAGTTCGTTGCCCTAGCGCATAGGGCAACGAACTTGCGTCTCTTGTGGTAAAATGTAGATTAAAAAAAAGTTGTAAATTTCCATTAATTTTACGTTCTATAAATGAATCCAAACCACTGGTTGCAAGGATAACGGTGTTTATCCTAACACCCTGTATATATATGTATAAGTACTTTCCCAAGGTGCCATCTGTCTCCTTGCCAAATTTTGTAGAAATCCGTTCAGTAAAAAGGACAGGCAGACGAAGTCACTTTCGAATTTATAGTATTAGTATGAATGGAATTTTATTTGGGAAGTAGAAACTAAACCCTGTTCTATTTTTTTATTTTAAGTTTATTTATCTATCAAAAAAACAGTAATTATGAAACTATAGCTCTGTTGTTAAAAAAATAAACTTGGTTGACGATAAAGTTAATAGTATTGTTTGATTAGGTACTTAATCTGTTTCATTATTGCTGATAAGATAAAACTGATAATAATAATAACCATTTAGGTTATTTCCTACTCTTGTTATGGACTGCGTTAGAATTGTATTCGTTTATTTTATACTTTAGAATAAAATGAATTAATCTGATTTATTTTAGAGTTTGTCAAATTAAACCTGAAAGGACATCATTCAGGTTTCATACATTTATGGCCCAAAAGTAAAAGAGCCGGCCAAAAAAAAATGTGCTGTATTCTGTTAGAACTTGTCCCCCCCTAAGCATTTGTTATTATGGCACCAAAGCTGTGACCATTGTACTTGGTTTTATTTGAGTAAAAAAATCTGCCTTTTATTCTACTTTTGCAAACACAAAAGAAAATTTTTACAATGAAATATATACATATATGAAAAAAAAAAAAAAACCAAATATGTAATGAGATTTTTTTTTGTTTTCTTAATTAATACCAGTAAAATAACAGCTGCCTTGTAGGCCTCGTAATTATAACTTGCTATCGTGCTGCGTGCAGAGGCGTGAAGTGAAGACAGTTAAAAGAAAATCGCACTAAGGCCTCTTTTCTGGGTTTACCGATTACCCGTTCGAGCAGTGTCTCAATATTAGCCCGGAGTAACACCTCTGTCTACCCTTTTGGGGAATACAGGCGTGATGTTATGTTCATGAAAATATCATGTAGTATTATTTACGTAAACCCTGTTTAATTTTTGCTTAAATAAAATTACCGTCGTCTTCGATCACCGTAACAAGGAAATAATAAAATTGTAATTACATACTTACACAATGAACCCACTATTGCTTGTACACACGGCTACACATCAAGCTATACATTTCCAGTATAAGCGGACCTCGCATTGTACGGAAATCCTATACAATGCGACATCAGCATAAACTGGAAATGTATAGTTTGATGTGTAGCCGTGTGTACATAAAACGCAGATTAATCAGTTACCTCTTATCTTGCGACTGTTAACCACTAAACGATGTTATTTAAGTCCTTCAATTAAAGTACTAAGAGTAGTATAAATTGTACCAATGTTATAAAGTATTTACATGTGTATTACAGGGTTGACGCCGCCGTCGACTTCTTGTTACTAAATAAATTTCATGGTGCTTTGTCGTAATGAGCGAGAATAATATTCAATGTCGCCGTTCAATGTACTGTTTATCTTGTTATACTAGGGTCATGCCAAAAGAAATTAGATATTCTTTACTCATTTGTTTGACACTGGCAAGTCATTCACTATCTTATAGGCTGGTTATTTATTGACATATTTGAAACAGTTTGTCCTCGAACAGTAATATTAGCTTGGTGTGACAAGCGACCGCAGTCAGGAATGCCAGATTCCTGACTGCGTAATACTTAATTATGTTTTTATTGGGAAAAGGCTACACTCCATTTGAAATAAGATTCGAAAAAACAAACCTTTTTACAGCCCGTTCAACCAATTTTGACTTCTATATCATTGGTATAAGGACGGCATTAAAAGTAAAAAACGTTACACGTTAAAACGTCTACTGCAGCTGCCATTTGTCATGTCACCAACGCAATAGAAGTCAAAATCGCTTGAACGAACTGTAAAAAAGTCTTACTTAAATGTCTAATCTTATTTCAAATGGAGTATAGGTAGATGTTGATGATGATGATTGTTATAGTAATGAAACGTTGAAGCATATTGCTGCAGATCTTTAATATAAGTTCTGCCGACACCCACGGGAAAAAGGCGTGTATGTATGTATGCATGTTAAGTACATAAATGTGACATTAATATAGTAGTGTATAACCTTGTTTCAGTATTCGGCCAGGGCAACTTGGACTTGGTAGCTGAATATTTTGAACAATCCAAGCCGGGCTTGTCGTCTTATGCCGATGATCCTGAAAAGGTATGAAATCCTCATTTTATTTATTCTCCATTGAACTGGCAGCGTTGCCTTTTTTTTTTTTTTTTTTTGGTTGGTAAATCATCCAATGACTTCTCCCGCTCTGGGTGGAGCGGAAGGGCGTCTCAGACTTTTACTGACTAAAACCCACCCGTGTTCCTTCAGTTGCCTGTTGCCAAGGTCCCGGTATCCCTTTCGGACTAACCCGCAACCCTGGCAGGCATCGGTCCTAGCGGACCCCGCCAATTGTGCTGACATCTCTTTGAGGCGCGCGTGGAACACGACGCGCCATCGACCCGGGCCTGGTCCTGATCGGACGGCGAGCTACCCATTGCTCGCCGTCCGCAAGCACGCGCCTATGGTGGCCGGGAATCCGCCTGGGATTCCCGACGCCCAGGGCGTCTCCAGCGGCGGCGGCGGTTAGGGGCGTGAGGGCGCAAACTTTGCCTCTCCCTCACGCGTTCCGCCTCCTCCTTCGCGAGCATTACTGCTTCGCAGAAGGAGGTGACTGCTTCCCATGCCCTCTCGCTCCGTACCATGGCCTGGACCAGAGCCGGACGCGAGAGGTCACCGCCGCCAATCGCCTCCAAGAGGACACGGCGGGGCTCCGCCCAAGCGGGGCAGACCTCCACCGTATGCTCCACCGTGTCCTCCGGGCGATCCACACAGTGGTGACACCCGGGCGTTTCCTCCCGCCTTATACGAAACAGGAACCTCCCGAAGCAACCGTGTCCGGTGAGGACCTGCGTCAGGCGGAAGGTGAGGACGCCGTGGCGCCTCTCTAGCCACTCCTCAAAGAGGGGACTTATCGCCGCAATTGTGGCGTGCCCAGCACTGGGTTGCGACAATCGCACTCTCCATGCCGCCATGAGATCCTGCCGGAGCTCTGTCCGCTGAGCCGCGATTTCTCGCGGCAGCGGAGTTACGCCCCGGCGCTTCATCTCCTCGCGCCACTCCCATATGTGCGCGAGGACCTTCGCCTCCAGATCCCATGGCGGTAATCCGGCCAGGAGGCTCGCCGCCTCGCGGGAGACCGTGCGGTATCCCCGGGCCAGCCGAATGGCCATGACCCTTTGGGACGCGTTCAACCGGCGGGCTGGCCGCAGCCTAAGGGAACGCGCCCACACCGGTGCCCCGTAAAGGGCCATGGACCGCACGACCCCCGCGTAGAGCCTCCGGCAGGAGGCGTTTGGACCCCCCAGATTGGGCAGGAGACGCCCCAAGGCAGCTCCAGCCCGGTCCAGCCTGGGAGCCAAACGTCGGAAATGCTCAACGAAGTTCCACCGGCTGTCGAGGACGAGTCCTAGGTACTTCATCGTCGACT
The DNA here is from genome assembly GCA_947522985.1 of Lithophane socia. Lineage (NCBI taxonomy): Eukaryota > Metazoa > Arthropoda > Insecta > Lepidoptera > Noctuidae > Lithophane > Lithophane socia. The sequence continues at coordinate 13,012,788 of OX383271.1, read as the reverse complement.
CGACGCCGATGTGAACCCCTCCTACCGTAATTTGGGAACCCGACGGTGGCGCGTTCCGAGGGCCATGAAAACACATGACCTCGGACTTGTGCAAGGCCACCTCGAGTCCCAGCTGCCGGATTCTATCGACGATTGTCGCAACCCCGCGTGTCGCTAGTTCGGCCGCCGCCTGGTGCGACCTCCCCTGTGCCAGGACCAGCGTGTCGTCAGCGTAGCAAACTACACTGACGCCACTGGGGAGGTCGGCGCGCAGCACCCAGTCGTAACCGATGTCCCACAGATGCGGCCCCAGGACCGATCCCTGTGGAACACCGCACGACATCTCTCGCCGGTTCCACACTCCCTGGTGACCGGGGTAGATGACGGCCCTGTCCGTCAGATAGGCTTCGACCACACGACAGAGGTAGGTCGGCATCCGGTGGTACCGGAGTGCCTCCCTTATGCAACTCCAGGGCAGGGTGTTGAAGGCGTTGGCGATGTCGAGAGACACCGCCAAGACGACCCCACCCCGGGCCACAGCATCCCCCGTCGTGAGGGCCCGTACGCGCATGATGGCGTCCACCGTAGAGCGCCCTCTGCGGAAACCAAACTGGCTCTCCGCCAAGTCCGGCCCCACCCGCACCAGCCGCCCGACGAGGCGGTTTGCAATTACTCTTTCAAAGAGCTTGCCCACCTCGTCGAGCAGCACGATGGGCCGATAAGCGGACGGAGAGTCCGCAGGGCGCCCCGGCTTCTTTATGAGGACCAGTTTCCCCGTCTTCCAACGAAGTGGAAACTGGCCCCTCTCCATGCATGCGCTTAGGAGACCCCTTAGTCGAGGCCCGAGAGCCTCCATGGCCAGGACCCAGGCCTTCCCAGGTAGGCCGTCAGGTCCTGGGGCGGTGTTTTTGGCATTCAGCCTTCGCACCGCCACTCTCATTTCTACCTCGGTCACCTCCGGAGCATCGTCGTCTTCGTCGGTGTTGTGGTCCGCATCAAGCACCGCAGTAGGCGGAGCCATGAGCGGGGAGGTATGTTCCCCTCTCGAAGGGAACAGAGCGCTCACCACGTCCTCCACAAGCTGAGGCCGGAGACTCTGCGTCAGCGGGGGAGCCCATGGGCGGAGTTTCTCCCGCACCATCTTGTATGGGCGTCCCCACGGATCTCTGTTCAGAGTCTCCAGCATCTCCTCGCGGTCCACTGCCCTGGCCCGCAGGATCTCCGCCTGGAGGGCGGTCTTCGCCGCTCTGTACCCCTCATACAGCTCCGCCTCAATGGCTTCCGTATCCGGAGGGCGGATACGGAGCCTGCGGTGCCTGGTGTACTGGTGTCGCGCAGCAACACACGCATGGCGCAAAGCCGTCAGCTGCTGCGACCACCAGCTCACCTGGCGCGAAGCACGTCCGGGCTGGGCCCGGGGCATTGCCACGTCACAAATATTGGACATGGCCTCCCGGAACCACTCCGCCTCGTCGTTGATGTCGGCAGGCCTGTCCGGTGATGACACCCAGGCCTGCACGATCGAGGCTTCCAGGAGGAGCTCCCGGTCCAGCTGCTTCAGCGCCCACCGCGGACCACTCGGGGCCTGTCGGACCGGCGCGCTCGAGGACTGGGCGGAGACGTCAAACCGGATATACCGGTGGTCGGAATACGTCTCCACCCCCTCCATGACGCGCCAGTCAGTGACACGCGGTGACAGAGCGGGGCTGGCGAACGAGATGTCCACCACCGACTCACCCCGCATCCGCACACACGTGGGGACAGAACCCCGGTTTAGGACGACCAGGCCTGTCTCCAGAGCCCAGTCCTCCACCATCCTGCCCCGTGTGTCCGTATACCGGGAACCCCAAGCCACATTCTTGGCGTTGAAGTCCCCGAGGACGAGCACGGGGAGGGAGCGGAACCCGACGACGACGACTTTCAACTCCGCAAGGGAGTTGTGGAACTCGGCGAGAGTTCGGTTCGGGGAGAAGTACACCCCTACCACGACAATCTCCCCGAACCGTGCTGCCACGAAACCCCGTCCTCTCTTGACAGCCTCGAGGGACGGGGTACCGGCGGCGGCCGACGAAATAAGGGTCACTGAGCCGCTCAGGTCCTCCACCCAGTCATCCCTGGGCGGGACAAAGTACGGCTCAGCGACCACGGCGATATTAATCGACCACTGCGCCATGCTCTGGAGCAAAAGATCCTGAGCGGTGGCGCAGTGGTTGATGTTCGCCTGGAGGAGGCGAAATGGGGCCATTATTGGCACTCCATTTCAACCCCCTCCCGAGACCCATGCGAGGGCCCTGCCGCAGCGGCAGCGGCGGCGACGACGACGGTGGTGGAGGCGGCAGCGGCGGTGGCGGTGGCGGCGGCTGCGGCGGTGACGGCGGTGGTGGCGGTGGTGGCGGAGGGCTTGCCCCTGCCCCTGGCTTTGCCAGGCTTCGGTGGAGCGCAGGCCTTACTCCCAATCCGGTGGTCGGCCGGCTTGCCTGCCGCCGCACATACGACGCAGTGCGGCGTGGCCTTGCACGTGCCGGCCTTGTGACCGGGCTGACCGCAGCGGTAGCAGGCATCGCTGCGGTCAACCTCGGAGGTGCATTTAGCTCCCACGTGGTCGCCCACATGGCAGCGGAAGCACCTCCGAGGTCTGGGTTCGAGCAGTTTGACCTGCGCGGACACCCAGCCCACCAGTAGCCTTTGGCCCTCCCCGGCTATTTTCTTGGCCGCCGCCACGGGGCAGCTCACCGTTACAGCCTGCATGCCCCTGTAGTCGGGACCGATGGTGCCAGCCTTAACCTGCTCGGCAGAGCACCCCCCAGTCCTGACCACGGCGGCCACAACCTGTTCTTTCGTGACCGAGTCGTCCAGGCCCTGGATGCGCATTTCAGCGCACTTAGTCGGCCTGGACACTCGGGCCTCGTCCGCGTTAAGGGACGCCCTGAGCTTTTCAGCCAGGGCGTCAGCGGCCGTGCCACCAGCCGGACCGGGGAACTCTAGCATTCGGGCCCCGGTGGCAGCTATCCTCAGTCGGATACCTCCGGCAGCACCGAGCTCCCCTAGGTCCACCACCTCCGCCACTTTGGCAAATACGTCCTTATAGGACACGCCCTTCGTTGCCGCTTCCGGCTGTAGTGTGACCACTACAGCTGCGGATTTCGGGGCGTGGAGCCTAGCCGCAACGCTTCGCTCCTTCCGCCGCTGCCGCCTCGCCTTTTTCTTATTGGCCGCCCTTGCCTTCCTAGCCGCCTTCCTCTTCTCCCCGGCCACTTGCCATTCAGCATCGGCTTGGGGAGGTAGGGAAGGTGCGGGTACAGTCGGAGGTGGGGGCGGTCGTTTAGCCACCGGGGCTGGGGCCGGAGCCGGGGCCGGGGCCGGGGCCCTCGCCGCCTTTTTGGCGGCTCCGGCCTTTTTAGCCGCCCCGCCCTTATTCTGCCTCGGAGAGGCTGGATTGGCCGCGGCAGATCCGGCGGCGACGACGGCATATGTCGTCGCCTCCTTCCGCTGGCCGGGGGCTGGCTGGCTTGCCGTCAAGGGGGGGCGCAGGACGATGGCTTCTAGGGCAGAGAATCGTCTCCGCATTTCGGCCATCTCCCGCTGCACCAGGGTCAGAACCCGGTCCCCAGCAGCATCAGGCACAGGCCGTCCCTGCCCATGCTGCTCCCCCCTCTGCGGCATCTCCCGGGGGCTGGCTCCTCGGAGCTTAGCCAGGTCCGCTCTGAGCTCCGCGTTCTCCTTTTGGAGGAGCTCCATCGCGGCCGTCAGGCGTGCGACCTCCGCTCGCATCTCGGACACTCCGTCCGACAGGGTCCCCCTGCGGGAGGCCTCCGCTGCCGCCACTATGGAGGCCGTGGCCTCTGCTATGGCTTTGTCCTTGGAGGTCTTAAGCCTCTTCAAGGCCACATTGTTGATTGCAGAGGCCACGATCTCTGCGAACCCAGCCGCGCCCCTTGGCCTGGAGCCACCAGCAGCGCCCGGCTCACCACCTGTTACTTCCGAGGGGGCTGCACTGGGGCTCGCGACTCGCTGAGCCGGGTCGGCCGGGCTGACCGGACTCGGATCACCAGCCCCCTTGGTGATGAGCCCCCTACCCGCACCCTTCTCTTGGGCTCCACCCCGCCGGCCGGAGGGGATTTTCCTCCGGCTCCGGTCGACTGAGGACGACCCCGACTTGGGGCGCTTCCGGAAGAACTTTCTCCCGAAACGCCCCACCACCACAACCTCGCGCTCCACGCTCGTACAAGAGCTAGAGCTCGATGCCGCGTCGGACTCCGACCGCGCATCGCTTCCTTCCTCTCCCTCTCTCTCTCCCTGTCTCTCTTCGTTGTGTTTTTGTTTTGTATCCATAGTTGTTCCCACGAGTATAAAACAATCTGTACTTGCTCAAAATATAGTGGTTCGCACTAGCGACTGATTCCGTAGCTACCCATCAGCCAAGCTATCAACCTCCCTCACGGTGCGCCGCCGCTTGGAGGTTTGGGGTAATTTTTTATAGAGGATTTCTTCCTCGCGGCCCGGGCGGTTAAGCCAAGACCCTCGACCCCCGTCAAATGCCAGAGACATGACCTTGACACTCTTCGGGGCTACGAGACCAACGGTGGCAGAAGGAAGGACTTCCTCCTGCCTGCCCGACGGCAGGGTTAGTGCACGCCGAGCCCGCTCAAGACGCTACTAAACGTGTACTCCTCCGAGTACACATTAGAGCGCCCCACCGACAGGATATTGGCATACGGGCAATGCCTCTCCACTAGGTACTGTGTGTCTAACACACAGCACCCATTGGAGAAACATTGCCCGCACCCCAGGGTGCACCGTCCCAGAAACTGGCCTTCCCCACGGACGTATCCGTAAGGGAACTCCAGCCCCCGGGCACACGGGGAGGTTTCCTGTCCACGCACCCCTGGCAGCGTTGCCTGAAAGTCAAATAATTTATTTTAAATTAGGCACATTTATTGAAATTTCATTTTGAAAACATTTTCAAAATTTACAAAAAAAAGGTTGGGTAAATGTTGGGTTTTACATTAGGAAATTCTCAGCAGCAGTGTCTTATATTTAAGCTCGTTTACTGTCAATAGGCATAAACAACTGACGAAATGTGGGTGTAGTATACATGTACACTAAATTATGATAAGTAGTTTGGAAGTTATGAGAGCACAGATGAACATACCGGTCAAAATCATAACCTTCCTTTTTGCTTCGTCGTAGTCGGATAAAACGGCTAGGCAGATTGATTGATGTAAACTAAACAGTACCTACTCATACACAAAAAAAACAGATTTTCAAGTAGATATCTCAAAGACCAATCAATCTCGCTAGCCTTTTCCCAAATATGTTGGGATCGGCTTCCAGTCTAACCGGATGCAGCTGAATACCAGTATTTAACATGAAGCGACTGCCTATCTGACCTCCACCAGTAACTGGGTAATACGATACGCCTTGGTAAGACTGGTTGTCAGACTTTCTGACGACCCGCAACGACTGTCAATGATTCACGAATGACATCCGGGACCAAGTAGACATCTCAAAGACCATGATCCTAATATTTTGGCTACCATTATCTAACAAGAATCTGTTACACTTCCAGGGCGCGGACACGATAGTGCAGCTGATAAAGAAAGCTGAGTACTTAACGCCGCCGAACAAACGGAAGGCAACGCCTCTGATCGTTCGCGCCACAGCCGGCCTGCGGCTGCTGCCCGCAGAGAAAGCGCAACAACTCATCGACCATGTTGCCCGCGCTATTAACAAGTAAGTGGAAACGAAGAAAAAGAGTTGATCAAAGGAAGAATGAAAGAAGAATTATGTTATGAAGGTTTGTTTTGATTCGTTGCCTAAAAAACCTTGCTGTGGCTTGTTGCCAGAGGGTGTAAGGGTAAACACCGTTGTCACTCAAACCATGGGTTAAGGCAACATTATTTTCATTAAAAGATTTTAAAATGTTTCTATCCAACACCGTTCGCAAATTCATGGATATGCGCCCAAGGTCGCCGCCCCTCCTACCTACCTACACAACATATGAATAAATATACAATAGGGGTCGCGCTCGCGTCCGGTTAGGTCACGTCCCGTGACCCCCGCCCGCGTTGAGACGTAATTTCGTTGCCCTAGCGCGTATGGTGAAATACTCTTGTGGTAAAATGTAGATTTTCTTTAAAAAAAAAAGTTGTTATTTTCCATTGATTTTACGTTCTATAAATGAAACCAAACCACTGGTTTGAAGGATAACGGTGTTTACCCTAACACCTTGATATATAAAAATCTATGGCTAGTAACCAAATACTAGACTGGAGAGTTTAATCACATTGGATAATGTATATTTCCAGACTGGGCTATGACGTGGCACCTGACGGAGTGAAGATCATGGACGGCTCTGATGAAGGCATCTTCATCTGGTACACCGTCAATCTTCTGCACAGTAAGTTTGTCACAATATGCCTTAAATTGAGACAAGGGCCCTTAATACAATACTTGCTAATGTAATGTCTGGTGCTAATTTAATTACGTCTTGTACGATTTGTTAATTAGCTTTTGTTATGCAAAATAAGACATTAGTATGATGATAATACTAATAGCTTTGTAACGAAAAACTATAACAGGTTAATTCAGAAGAAGAAAAAAGTAAATGCTTTTTTTTTATTGAAAAACAATAAAAAGTCAACCTAACTAAGGATAGGTACGATTTCTCAAAAATACAGCAAGTTCTATTAACGAAACGCTAACGAAAAGCTTGTAAGTCCTTTGACCACTTTTCCCCATTTCTCATTCTTATAGTATCAGGTTTCCTGGAGTTTCCTCTAAAAATAATATATGTATATAATTATGCACATTTTCCACAATGGTCAATGATCGCTCACAATGGGTCTCATTGGCTGAAAGTCACCCAAAGGGCAATGGAGAGGACTATGCTTGGAGTTTCCCTGCGTGATCGAATCAGAAATTAAGAGATCCGTAGGAGAACCAAGGTAACCGACATAGCCCGAAGAATTGTTAAACTTAGGTGTCAGTGGGCAGGGCATATTGCTCGCAGAACAGATGGCCGATGGGGCCGAAAGGTCCTGGAGTCGGAATCGCGTACCGGAAGAAGTAGCGTTGGAAGGCGTCCCATTAGGTGGACCGATGACCTGGTGAAGGCCGCAGGAATCCGCTGGATGCGGGAAGCACAGAACCAGTTGAACTGCCGGTGCTTGGGGGAGGCCTATGTCCAGCAGTGGACGTCTTTCGGTTGAAATAATGATGATGATATTTATTTAAGCAGGCATTATAAAAGCATATCTATTATAACATGTCATAATTCCTCAAATAACCTCCTATAAAAATGCTCACAGATCTTTTTCCTATGTCAGATCTAATAGGGGGCGACACGATGGCCGCTTTAGACCTGGGCGGCGGCTCCACGCAGATCACGTACCAGCTGAGTGACAGCCTCAAGAGCGCCTACCCTGCCGCCGACCAGTACGTGGTGCCGGCTGGTAACAACATCACCCTGTATACACACAGGTGAGATTATCTGCCAAATACACATACATGTTAAAATTCTATAGCGCGCCCCCCCCTGGCGGAGTGCGGCCTAGTGCGTGGTGCCACGGTAATGATACATTGCGTGTGAGGTAAAAACAAATCAGGTTTATTGGATTCCCATAACGTTCCTGAAATAATTTCATGTACCGGTCGTCTTAGCTGTCATCTCATCAGTCTTTTTTCACCTCACTACCTTTTGCTGTGTAATATCTTTCCTCTCTCTTTCCTGCAATCTGTGGAAGTGATTTCGTGAAAAGGGACGGAAGTGTGTAACTGGAAGCTGTGGAAGCGGGCGCTATTTCACTTGGCCAATGAGCGCCCGCGAAGCTAAGGTTGGCCGTCAGATGGTACCAACGCATTTAGTTAAAGTTCGTTTCTTAATCCCATATAAAATGATATAATATGAAAGTGTCAGTATATGACACTGCCGCGCTGTGATTGAATGACTGCCGAGCGCGAACTCTTCTCCTGCCGCGCACAAACATTTCTAGCAAATATTCGTCAGTAATTTTATTGTGTTTAGACGAATTATAAGCACACACACACACACGCAACCGCTTTCATGCCACGCCGCCATATGCCGTGCAGTACTGCCGCGCAATGTTTGGAAACACCTTTAGGTGAAAACCTCATCAAAATTCGTTGCGTATTTTAGAATAACAACACGGATGTATAAAAAATATTGTAAAACATTTTAAAAGAGTAATGGTGGAATTTATTGCCCATTCTTCTCCTCACGAAAACTACTTTTTGGAAGGGGCCACTAGAATCAATACAATTTTTAGGGTTCCGTACCCAAAGGGTAAAACGGGACCCTATTACTAAGGCTCCGCCTGTCCGTCCGTCTGTCACCAGGCTGTATCTCATGAACCGTGATAGTTAGACAGTTGAAATTATCACAGATAATGTATTTCTATTGCCGCTATAATAAAAAATACTAAAAAACAATCAAATAAATATTTAAGGGCCGTTGCCGTTTTTATAGATAATGGGTACGGAACCCTTCGTGCGCGAGTCCGACTCGCATTGTACGGTTTTGATAATACAAGTATAGATTTTGAATAGAAGTTTAGAAAAAAGAAAGAAAAATTGTTTATTCTACACAAACAAAACGCATATTCCAACAATTAAAAAAATTAAAAGACAACACATACATTCAAATTAGCCAAAAGCCTCGTATTCAACCAATAAAAATTGGACAGTCTTATTGATTGATGTCAAGGACAGCAACCAAAGACAACATTGCGTAATACCATAAACAGTACGCGTAATAGATTACTGTTGTTGCGACATTGGCGAATGACAAAGTTAGTTTTAACATAATCAGCCTATAATGTTCCCACTGCTGGGACAGGCCTCCTCCCACAGAGAGGGAGTGGGCCATAATACACCACGCGGACCCGGTGCGGGATGGTAGATGTCGTATGTCTTCGAATTTTTAGTTCTAGGACATGCCGGTTTCCTCACGATGTGTTCCTTCACCGTTTTGAGGGCAGTGGCGATGAAATAATTTACACAAAGTAAAGCGCCTGTCAGGGCTCGAACCTACGACCTACAACTCGGTAAGTCGCGGCCCTTACCACTGGGCCACCACTGCTCGAGTTTTAAAGGTACATGTTATTTGTTACAGCTACCTGCACCTAGGCTTGCTCGCGGCGCGTTACGGCGTGTTCCGCAGTGAGAGCGGTAGCAACAGCTCGGAGGAACTCAGCTCGGTGTGCGTCGACCCTATCATACAGCGCGAACCCTGGACCTATGCTAACAATAAATACTATGTTAGGTAAGTGTAGTGAACTTGCTTGTGGCTAAGTAGTAACAGTCGCACGGCTCGATCGATCAGGTTAAGCTACGCTTGCCGCGGTTGGTCCGTGGATAGGTGATCATCTTTACATACCATACCCCTCCGTACCTCGGAAATCACGATAAGCCGTTGGTGCCGGCTGTCATTTGTACCTACTTACACAACACATGAATAAATACACAACTCACATAACATGTGATGCAATTCTCCCTTCATACTTTTCCTGACTTAGGACAGGCAAAAATACCTAAGCATCTTAGGTGTTGTGACGAGTCTACATGCAAATTTGATTCTCGCCACATGCTGCCCTGCGAGTTTATCTATTTTTCTTGGTCTGGCTCCTCATGCAAGAGCTGTTTCTGCAAAGTTAACTACCGGCACAGACCTAGAGTTGCTACGGGCGTGCAAGCTTGCCGCGACGTCTATCTAGAGATACGGCGGGGTGGGGTTATTATTACTATAGGCCTTTGTTGTAAATGTATATTTTGAATGAAACGTTTGTCCCGTCCGTCCCCAGCGGCGCCCCGCGCGCGGCCCGCAAGCCGGACGCCGCGTTCGCCGAGTGTCACGCGGCCGTGCGGCGCCACGCGCTGGGCGCGCTGGGCGGGGCGCCCGCCGCCGCGCCGCTGGGCAGCGTGGCCGCTATGAGCTACTTCTACGACGTCGCGGCCGACGCTGGCATCATCGGTGAGTGGACGCTACTATATAGCCTGGCGAGTGGGGCGAGTGAGGGACGAGTGCTGGGGCTGTGAGGGGCGAGTGCTGGGGACGTGAGGCGCGAGTGCTGGGGCCATGAGGGGCGAGTGCTGGGGCTGTGAGGGACGAGTGCTGGGGCCGTGAGGGGTGAGTGCTGGGGCCGTGAGGGGCGAGTGCTGGGGCTGTGAGAGGCAGGGGCTGGGGCCATGAGGGGCGAGTGCTGGGGCCGTTAGGGGCAAGTGCTGCGCGCTGATGCTTGAAGAAGCACGCTATGCCGCCGCGTAGCTTAAACTGGTGCCAAGTCGTATTGCGAAACATCCAGTCCGCCTGCATCGCTTTCACTAAAATGTGACCCTTTTTGTGTTTTTAATAAATTGTATCGCTCTCCTAAAAAGTACATTAGAATGAACAGATCTTAAGGTGCGAATATACTGAGGAAATTTAGCAAAAAAAAAAATTCATTATACATCTCGTATATCATACCACTTTGTAGCTTCATCCTAACCGACTTCAATATTTTTTAACCATTAAACGTTATTTTACAGACGTCATGGCAGGAGGCACAGTATCAGTCCAGGCATACCGCTCGGCGGCCATGCTGGCCTGCGTGTCGGGCAACGTGGACCAGCCCTGGGCCTGCATCGACCTCGTGTACGTGGTCACGTTGCTGCAGGACGCCTATAAGATCGACAATGACAAGCCCATCAGCGTACGTATACACTAATTAAATAACAGTGGCCTACCATGGCCCAGCCTGGGCCAAAGTGGACTAATCCTGGGCCAAAGTGGACTAATCCTGGGCCCGAATCGACCTCGTATAAGTCACTCACACATATAGTAGTGGAGCTCTTGAAAAAATCTACAAGTAATTTTCCTTAATATACGATTTTCCATAAATAAATAAATAAATGTCATTACGTATTACCTAATTGTTAGTGTACATTTCAGTAAACAAAATGTTAACTTTTTACGATAGGCAGTACGATAAACAGCACGTAATGCGCGGCCAAATTGACATTGACACTTTGACAGCGCTTTAATACCATAGCAGTAAGGTCGGTTTGTCTAATGTACATTCAAATTTTACCTCTAACTTGCGGTTGGTCGTACACATAATTTCAAATATTTTTTGCCATCGAGTCCATGTATTCTCATAAAATAACTTCAACAAACTGATAAAATCCTTCATTCTTTTCCAGTTGTTCAAGAAAGTGAACGGGCACGAAGTCTCCTGGGCGTTAGGGCTCGCGTACACGACCGTCATGAACCGCATCGTGATCACGCCTTAGTGACGTGACGTCACCGTCATTACGTGAACAGCGTGGCAGTTAATATTAGTAGTATAAAGAAAAATACACGCAAATCGCGCAAAAAGGTCCAGTATACGTTGGCCCAGCGACGGGCTCGCCCAATGTTTACTGGGGGCTTAAAAGGTACCCGGTCGTAAATATGGCATATCAAGTTTTAGAAAAAGAGCTTTAGACATCCTCATCTATGTCACTCATAATATGTGATAGTCTTGCTTATTTCCAGTAACACTAAGCGACACCTAAATGTAATATTGGATTTTCAACCCTCGGCTCAGCGCCGAGAGTTGAAAGTCCAACAGAGACATACCTAAATATTATTGCTCTGTTGGATTTCAGTCGCCTGCAGCAGTTATTGAAGACTGTCTTAAACTGGATGTGTCGATATTTACGCTCAGAATGGAAGAATAGACAAAATGACAGATAAACAATTACAATCTGTCATTTTGTCTATTCTTCCGTCGAAAAAACCCGGTTCTACGGTGGCCATGCTACGCGTGTAGGTACAGTACAACTATTTTCTTAATGCCCCTCGGCAAACTTCGTGTTTCGTCAGACATCGGATTTCTATCTGTTGCCTTTCCACTTGGTGCAGACCGGACGCTATCAGTCGACTTGGAAGTATATAGAGAGCGTCTGGTCTGCAGACGAAACACGATTTTTGCCGAGGGACATTAAGAAAATAGTTGTATTGTATAATGGTTTTGCCTATTTTGCTATAGGACTGGGTCGTAAACGAGCTTAGCGGATATTGTTTACGCAAGACAGTGTCTGAATAAAAGGTATGTGAGATTATGCCATTTTAATATTATACCTTCCATGATTCATTCAATATATTTAAAAGAGTAACCGTGGAGTTTCTTTCCGGGTCTTCTCCATAGGAAACGAACAATTGGAATCGTGCACCTAGCTTCTGACTTTATAGAAGTGTCCATGCTCAGACCAAATAAACAAGTTAGATTAAATATTAAATTTAAAAAACCCCCGACATAAACAAAGCATCTAATAAATGACTTTTTTTTTAATGTAGCTTAAAACACTCGATCAAGTCACCTTTCAAACATCATCTGCCTAGCCTTTTCCCAACTATGTTGTGGTCGGCTTCCAGTCTAACCGGATGCAGCTGAATACCAGTATTTTACATGGAGCGACTGCCTATCTGACCTCCACCGCCCAGTAACTGGGTAATACGATACCCCTTGGCAAGTCACCTTTCAAACAACACCAAAAAAAAAACAAAATTGGTTCAGCCGTTTGGCAGCTATGATGGCGCAGACAGATATACACGTTAAACTTATAACACCCCTCTTTTTCCGTCGGGGGTTAAAAACCAAGATAGAGCGCTGTCTACCGTGACGTGAGGCCGGTTGCGAAAACACGTGTGCACTTAGTGAGGTGTAGTTTGATTGTAAATGTGTGCGTGTGAGCGTGTATGCACAGAGCGGAGGTGTAGTTTTAGCATGCTTTACTGTATTGTTCGCAGCGCTCTGTCTTGGTTTTTTGTTTGGTCTGAGTGCCCATGTAGGTTTTTATGTCAAATAAGATAATTATGCTGATTTAAGTATTACGGTAATTCCACATGTATTTATGCCGAGTAATCTTCGTGAAACATTTTGTCGTGTAATGAAAGTTTATGAGAATAATTGCGACCTGTAATTAGTATTTTTAAATATGTGTATGTATTTTTATCACTTTGTGTGTATTTTAACTGTAGACACATTTAAATTGATTGCCTTAAGGGGAATGCGATAAGGAGGCCCGCGAAATTCAAATTTTCTTACGTTCATGTAAGTGAATAGTGAACTTAAAGAGTTGTATTGCTGATTCTAATGATTATAATTTTGTAAATCCATATTTGTTACGGTCGCAAATAATATTTAGATCAACATACAACTTGATACTGACCTGCAAATTGCAAAAAAACGTAAGAAAATTTGAATTTCGTGGGCCACCTTAGCGCATCCACCTTATAGCCCGTAATACACATGCAACTTGCACAGAAGTATGCGAGTAGCTTGCATGGCATTGAGTCATGACATCTTCTGATTGGTGAATGTCACGATGGCATGCAAGCTACTTGCTTATTTTTGTGCCAGTTACAGGCATGTGTACGGGCTTAATTCTAAGGCTTTGCACCATTTCATTATTTTGAATTGGAATTCCTCTGATTTTAACGTGTGATTGTGTAAACCTTTTTGCACTTGGTTTTAATGGTAGAATATCGTACGCATATATACAGGGATGTTACATTTTTTCGAAGACATTAAGAGTTCTTTTCGACCCAGTCCGTTCTAAGGGCCTAGACAAGTGACAATCGCTTCGAAAGCGTTTCGTATTTCTACAACGACTTTCAACAGGATTGACATAAGCTTTTCAATACCTTATGTCAGTCCTATACATTTTTGTCTGTTCCATCATCGTTATCGCTGATAGAATGTCACGTTGTCTAGGCCTATCTTAACTCTTTAAGTGATTTGACCTGAAACCATTACCTCTTCGGTACTCTATGTGATATAAATAATATATATCTTAAGTATTTTATTATTTCTTATCTATTCCACTATATTTGTAAATAATATTTCGCTGAAAGCTGGTATTTATATTTTTGATGAAGCAATAGTTCGACGCACATTGTATTGTATTAGAATGTACGTTGTAATATTGTTGCCAGTTAGGAAATGTTCGAATTTAATGTCTATTTATGACTGAGGCGTAATATGCACTGAAATAACAATTACACACTTATAAATGTCGTTATTTTATTGATCGTATGCACCTTTTGCCCAAAATACATCAATCCTTAACAGCTTTTTAGCGTTTTTGCATGGAACAAAACATAAACAACTTCCCAGTAACACGTCATGTCATTTTTGTCTGACACTTCGCCTTCGTATGCCCGTAATTACAGACACAATTAAAAATCCATTGTGTCTCGCGTGGACCTACGTTCGAAGGGTTCGTTAGGAAGGTTCGATATATGAAGGGTTATGAAAACAATCTCTGTGAAAACAACTTATGAGCGTTGATTCAAAAAGTTGGCAACGTCGCAAATTGCTGTCAACCTATTTTGATTATTTTATGTAAATATGAAATATCGCTAACTTACTAGAATAAATATTAATGATGAATTGCAATTGTAACACTGAATGTGATGTTGTAAACGTTTTTGATGTAAAAAAGGCACTTGGAAAGTTTACAAATACTCTTTTTACATCTAAAACTAAATATTCGGTGGTTCGATATTAATCATTATCGTAAATTATTTTAGTTCACTAGAGCCAGATTTCATATTTCCATACAGTAAGTAATATTGTCAAATTATTCAAAACAGGTAAATATTTGACATCTATTTGCGACGTTGCCCACTTTCAGAATAAAAGCTCTAAACAAAAACTAAAAAATGGAATCATACCAAGTTTAAATTTTAATAAGATAGCTTAGTCTTGCCCTACTTGTATAGTGGAACTAGCTGTGACCCGCGGTTTCACCCGCGTAAGTCTTGCTCCCATGGGAATATCGGGATAAAAGTATCCTATGTCCTAATCCAGGTCATGGTCTACCCGTGTGCTAAATTTCCTCCAAATCCGTTCAGCCGTTTTAGCGTGAAAGCGTAACAAACAAAATCACTTTCGCATTTATAATATTAGTTAGGATTAGGATGTTTTTATGGTCAGGAGACCTACCTAGCCTTGCCTAATGAGACACTATTACCTTCTGTGATGCGCCCCCCTGGGTGGCAACGTGCATCAACGGAACCTTATAGAAACCGGGTGTAAGCCTCCAATGAGAAATGGAGAGGTAATTAATTTGATTCCTCAAAAGTGTAATGCTACGGCTACATTGTCGCGATAAGGCGAACTACACTTAGCGCTCTCTCTTTCGCACACCGCTCGACGTCTCGCTGTTAAACAGAGACCGGGCGAAGTGTACCTACTTCGCTTTATCGCGACAATGTAGCCGTAGCATAGAGGATTTCAGAAAAGATGCTGGTTCTGTGTGTAATGCGTTTACAAGCTATTCAAAGATGTGTATAGCTTGGCAAAAAAGAGTATGATGCGGTGACAGATGAAACTAAATATTTTACTTAGGTAATGCAGACCTATGATGGTGCCAACATCATAGGTCTGCATTACCTAAGTAATACTTTGCCGACAAGTGCTAGTAGGTTTTTGAGTCAGTACAAGCAGCGTTTTTAACTATTAGTTTAATTTCTTTTACTCATTTCCCATTTGAAGTGACCTATATGCGGTAGTGGCGCCCTCATTTTTTCCATACTTTTTTTTGCCAAGCTGTACAGTCCTTTATGCACAGACTTGAAGAATTTCTACGTATCTAGCAACATTATAAAAAAGTTGTAGATCCAATAATTAAAAACGTGAAAACTCTTAAACTAACAAACTCAACTCTTAAACTATAAAAAAACTTGTTAAACTAACACAGAGACAGGTCGTTTTCAGGAACAGACAAATTTGTGTCATAATTTTTGGAATAATATTTAATTTTAACTTAATGTGGATATAATTTTCTTCGGGTGTGTATTGTGAATTTATTCCAGATAATACGGGTACTTATAAGATAATTTCAGTGTGATATTCTGAGTTTTTTTCGGAAACAGATATTTTCTTAGGGATCTCGCGGACTTGACGGCCACGACCACGACTAGTGGTCGCAGCGACCAGCGGGACAATTCCCTAGAACGTTCACATTCGCAATCTGTCAAAAAACCATCAATTTACCAACATTTTTGACAAGTTTCACAGATTGCGACTTGAATATGAACGTTTTTTGTAAGTAAGAGAATTGGCCCTCTGGTAAACTATAGAAACCGATACGAATCGCGCACTTGGTCTCTTCTTTTCATGTAGTTAGTGACTAACCGGAGGGCCTAGACAAGTGACTATCGCTTCCAAAGCGATTCGCGACAACGACTTTCAACAGAATTAACATTAGCTTTTCGATAGCTTATGTCAGTCCTATACATTTTTGTCTGTTCTATCATCGTTATAGCTGATAGAATGGCTAGGGCTTCAAGTAAACTATAGAAACCAATACATATCGCGCACTTGGTCGCAACGGCCAACTAGCCGCATACCAGCCTGGCCGGAGTTGTGGCCGTCTAGTGCACGAGATCTATAACTTTAAAGCATTTTCGCATTTTATTGACTATACTTACCTGTCTGTGTGTGAGTTACCACAAATCCGTGTAACTACTAGACAAGCTGTGTATGCACATGTATAATTATTAATTATATCGACACAATTATTTATAATTATGCACAGTTTAATTATTATTTAATAATATTGCTCATTTTATCTCTACTAGATTGAATTTATGAAATAAGGAGTCTTGAAAGAATACAATTAATTTTCCTTTTAATGTTTTTTTTTTTTTTTGATCTATTGGATATTGGTTATGTAAAGTATGCAATGGAAGACCTTTATTGATTATTTTTATTTGCTACTTTGAATCCAATATTGGTTACGCTGCGGCTACATTAGGCAGCAAACAATGTTAGAAAATAAAAAAAAAGTTGGAAATAGTTTTCTAGCACTGAAGTGTCTTGAATGGTAGCTCGAACATATTTTGACCATCACCGTGTTAATTTCAAACAATATACTGAAATAGTTATTATTGCATCATTATTATGTTTATATGTTCACAATACAATTGGAAAGCATTTGTGTGCCTGGTGGCAGCTTTCAACAAAGAGGTTGCCTATTAAAGTATTGTAGTGTTTAGTTATTTTGATAAACGGACCTAAGAGAATGTATTACATAAACATCACGCTTGTAATCCCCGAAGGGTTAAGCAGAGGTGTACCTGTACTACATGTCGGCAGTCATGTTGTAAGTCCCATTTAATACGGGGCGAGCCTATTGCCAATGAAAATGTATTCTTTTTGTTGTGTAACATCTTTCGTCTCGCTTTCCTGCGATCTGTGGGGGTGAAAAGTTTTCCTGAAAAGGGACGAAAGTGTGTTACAGGAAGCCGGGGAAGCGCGCGCTATTTGATATGTAATGACGATGATGATGAATATATTGTTTACTAGCTGTTGCCCGCGACTTCGTCTGCGATCCAGGATTTAAAGTAGCCTATGTCCTTCTCCGGGTCATGGTCTCCCCATGTCCCAAAGTTCATTCAAATCCGTTTTAGCGTGAAAGCGTAACAAACAAACTCACTTTCAACTTTATAATATTATTTAGGATATCATATTAGATGCATAATTATATTAGCCAAGATGTTAGATGTTACACATCATATTATTATGCGGCTACTGAAAGGCTCGATCGTTTTTTTTTTTTTAATTTAAACTCACGCGTTTCGTGAACGAAACTTTCGACATTTTGTGAGTCGAAATCCTCATATAATTGATACCAGAATATAAAGCATTTTATAAAAGACGATAAAACATTTGTAAAGCGCAAAATTATGTTTTGCACTGATTGTACAAAGGTTTTTTCTAAGCAGTGGTTAAATACTAAAATTATAGCCTAATTTTATGTTATCTGTGACGATGCGAGAATTTTAAGTTCAGATAGATTAATTTACAAAGTTACTATTATGTTCTCACGTGAAAAGCATTATTATTTTATTTTCCAATAATAATTATTATAAATGAAGGTTGTATGTGTGATTTAAGTTATTTAATAACTTATTATGTAAGTTCTTATGAAGCACTTTCAAATAAAGTATATTCCAATGCTATTTTTATGAGGACATTGTTTTCTTTTTTGTAAGTCATATACGGAACACTTTGTAGCTAACTATGCACTGGGTCGGTATCCATACCCAGCCAACGTGGTCATATTGGTGTTATATGTAAATTGTACAAATTTAATAAATGTTGGATCTTATGATTGGCTTTTATTACTTTAATGGTCCGCGGTTGACGAATATAAACTTAAACTACCAATTCTAAGAAAGCTCAACCAGGGCTCCTAGCCTACTCCAGGCTCCTCCTTCCGGAATTCAGTGTAGGAAAGAGATGAAGCTCTACATGACGTATAGCTCCATCTCTTTCCCCCTCGAAGTAAGATTAAAATAATACTGCTATAAGCGGGGGTGGTAGGCCCCCAGAGGATTGTAAGGATCTTATGCAATTGCAGGATGATTTAAATGTGTAAGCATTCTTCCATGGACGAGCAAAAAAATCACTGTTGTATGGGAGCCCCCTTAAATATTAATTTTATTCTGTTTTTTTAGTATTTGTACTCTTGAATATTCCATACAAAAAAGTAATCAATCAAAAATAATAAAAACAACGATTTACCGATTTCGCTATTTCAGTGTTTGTAGATGATATCAAACCATCGATCAATTCATAAGAAAATAAAACATCTAAAGTTACTGAATTTTCATACTTTATTAAGAACCATTCAATAGGTACAATAAAAATGTTAATCTAACGCACTTCAATCAGATAACGCTGCGTTCAGTCTCGTCTAAAATGATTAGTTTAAAATCTATTGTTTCCGAGATTACACAATATCATTACTATTATAGAATTATTACAATAGCCATCGAGTTTATGGAAATAATGTAATGTAATTAACAGATTTTGATTACATATGTGAAATTTATCATAATTATAGCAGTCGACTAGGCACTTCGAAAAGAAATTACTTATTTAAATGTAAAAAAATGCATGCATAGTAAGGATGCAAGAAAACCAAAAACATTTATTTTAGTATGCAGCTGTTTTCTATTTTTAAATTACTTATTTATTTGTTAACATAATATTATTGTTAACTTCAATGTATACAAAAGTATACTTAATGTAAAACGTAAATGCACTTGTGTAAAAACTCAATAATCTAGCGATGTTATCACGGTAGTTCGCGGTGGTAATCGATTTACTTCGCATGGATACGTAAATAATCAGTGTTACTGTAATCAGAGATTTCATTACATTACAAGTGCGAAATTCCTTTGTCTTACATTTTCTCCCATTAACTCGATGGATCATTAAAAATGTTTTAAATTGAGAATCGCTTACTTTAACATGAATCTTAACATTGATCTATTCGCTATTAAACATGCCCAACTAACGCATGCAAGGTATTGCAGATAAAAATAGTGTCATTATTATTTTCAGTAAATTGAAAAACATCATGATATTTCAATTTTCTGATTATAATATTATTGACGATTACAAATTACAGAATTATTGCACCTTTAAAATATAATGCATTATTAAGTAAACACGGAAGTAATTGTTCGTTAGTTATAGAACCTACAATGCGTATTTTAAGCTTGAGATAGTTAAAAAGGCCTCAGATTAATACTCAATGGAATTATAGGCGTATAAAGCGAACGAAAACCAACATTATTTCTAAGATATTAAGGGACATATTCTCAAAATTCAGACACGGCTTGATGACTTGTAATGTTTGGTCTCAGTGAAGGGATTCCTCAAGGTTCAATCATAGGACCTGCACAGCCAGTTGATCGATGGAAAAATTACCATTTTAGTTATGTAATACCTGGCCTAGATAATAAGCATCTCAAGCTAAACCATTATGGAAATATTTACATCAAAATCATCCCTTGTGGGCATGGAAAACATAGATCTTTGGTGTCTTTCACAACGGACAGCTCACTTAGAAATTGAGACAGCATTTTTACATTTTTTCTATAGAAATGTTCTATAGTAACGTTAGAGAATTGACCACAGCTAGACTATGCTTCATGAAAGGTTCAAGTAGTCAGATTTAATTCATTATTATAGGTACGTTATTTGATAAATATGTTCCTAAAACCCTATTAATTCTATTGAAATACATTATATAATATGACTGCGAATCTTACAACTAATTTTCGGGTATTTTTTACCGATTTAACTGAAACAGGGGGTTGCAAATTGGCATAAATATAAATAGTTAAGATGTATCAAATAAGGTTCATTGGATGTCAGAGAAATATAATCAATTTTGTAACGGTACGGTGCTGGTTTGTGATTGGTGGAGGAATTACAACTTCTTGTACCAGAATAGATAATGTTCTCCATCTTCGACTAATAAGTCGTCCACACCTGGAACAGAAAGTTATAGTTAAAATAAAACTGCGGTACAATAACTATCTATTCTATCGTTCGCAATTTATTTGCCAAACATGTAAACAAACACGAGTTTTAGGTAAAACAACTGTAATGCTTACATTTAAGGTTCAGTTTGCGCTACAATTTCATATTTTTTATGACATTTTCAACGGTACTAGTCAGTCTAAAATCAACTTTATTTATACCTCATTAGTTAGTTATTTTATTACATTAGTTTATTTTTGTTTAAGTGGAAATAACATCAATATTTCACTACAAGGATTTATAGACCTTATTGTGGTTATTGAAACATTAATTCAGTACCTAGGTTTAGGTAGTAGTAGTAGACCCGGAGATATTTCGATTTTTTTCTTGACTTGGGACTAGACATGGATGTCTTGACTTCTATAACCTGATTTTCTAGATTGGGCAAAGAAACACGATACGGTTGATAATGGTTCTTACCGACGGGAGCGACGAGCTGGTTGCCAGGCGGGCTAGCGGGGTCTGGTTTCTCCGGCAGACGGTACAGTAGCCAGTAGTGATAGCCCATCGGCTCCTCCTTGTGGCCGGCGATGGTGTGCACGTAGTGGCCGTTGGGCCACTCGCTAGCCTCGAACTTGAACTTAGGGTGCAGTTCCGCAGCAATTTGCATCACGTGGAAGAATGATATGTTCCTGTAATTAAAAGTTTATTAGTAAGTGGCTAATAATGAAGAAAGACAAGTTATGTCATGATTTGGTACTTCAAAGGAGACCATAGTATAGAATGATAATAAAAACCTGCAGGCTCCTTGCTCATCCTGTTGGTCTAGTAATTTTGTAGTGAATCGTTATTACCTAGAAGCGACCATTATGCATTCTGCATGTGCAGATGTGCAGCGCAATCTCACGTGCTTCTGGGTGTTCTCAGTATCATCATCTCCTGGCTAATTTTGTTATCCTAGTCGAAGCGTTTAGGTACCTAGTTCCAAATTCGCCCCACAGCCTTTCCCCTGCCCAAGTAGCTCGATTTGTCGGTTCCGTCAAGCTCCTCGCTTATTCTGTCATCCTAGTACAATTTTCTTACCTAGGAGCGACCATGTGCAGGGTGTAGTTCTCGGTGACGTTGGTGCCGACCCACAGCGTGTACGTGAAGGATACGTTGCGTGCGTCGGATTCGTTGCTGGTGCTGCCTGACTGGTAGGCTAGCTTCAGAGTGCCGTCACCGCCGTTGCTGTCTGGAATATTAATTTATCCACCGCGTTAAGCCAAAGTGAAATGTTTAAAACGGATTGTAGATTAGATTTATTTACCATTTTGTTTTGTTTGTCTCCAGTCAGAGTAAGTTATAATATACTTATTTATTCAGAAAACCATTGATCCATTTCGACGAATGAGACGTCGAGTAACCACTGTTCTATAATAGTGTTTTGAAAAATGCACAGGAAGAGAAAATGTCAAGTACTCACCTAATGGTTCATGTCGGTTATCGAGCAGCTTATCAGAGCAGTGCGGCGGGCGCACGGCGGCGAGCGAGGCCGGCGTGAGCGCGGCCACGGCGGCCGCGGTGTTGGCCACGTCGCCCCAGCCGCCGTCCGCGCGCTGGCGCTCCACCAGCCACTTGCGAGCTGCCGGGAAGCTCCAGTGCTGGTGCGCACCTGGACCTGACTCCGAGTCCTCCAGAGCCTAACCATGAGAAAGGAAGACTAATTAAGGAGGAGGTATTTTAAATCGAATTCTAAAATACCCGAAGGATGAAGTTTATTTAAAAACAAGCCGTGTGCCCACCCGATCGGGTTTCTCATCAGCAAACATTATGAACTTCCATTCCACACAAACCTTCGTTGGGGTCACAAACCTTGGGGAAAATTTTTCAAAACCTTCGTTATAAATGGAATTCTTGTGCAAAAATCATACTTCTACACCTAGCGGCTGTGCGTTGTCTGTGACTGAATTTAAGATTTTTACTAAGTAGATCGGCATGTCCTAGAACCAAAAATTCAAAGACATCTGACATCTACCAACCCGCACTGGGCCCGCGTGGCAGATTACGGCCCCCTCGCTCTCACAGAGAGGAGGCCTATATCCCAGAAGTGGGAACATTATAGGCTGATAAGTAGATGTCTGTGGACCTGTACAAGGACTATACAGGGCCTGCCATTATCATGTGCAGGGCAGGTGATATCCAGACCAGGTAACGATTGTAGTGAACAGTCCGTTGGTACGCATATGGTACAAAATAGTATGGTCTAAAACTGACAAGCTAATGCTCTTAGATTGTTTGGTTATTTACCTGAATGGCCAGTGCAGTGGTAGTGAGAGTTCCGAAGCTCCCGTCAGAGTGCTGCTGCCTGGCCAGGCCGGCCATGGGGCGGCGCACGAAGTGGATGAGGCTGCGGTGACGGTGGTCCTGCACCACGCAGCGCAGCGCCAGGATCACCATCGAGATCGTGTCTGAAGTGGAGGGAATATTTTTGTCAGCGTGATTTTTAACCGACTTCTTCAAAAAGGAGGAGGTTGTCAATTCGTCTGTTTTTTTTTGTGTGTATGTTACCCGATTACTCCGCCAATTATGAATCGATTTTGATGATTCTTTTTTTGTTTGGTAGGTCATGCTTCAGAGGTGGTCCCATATAGATTTTATTAATTTTGCTTGCGTAGTTTTTGAGTTAGCTTCAATAGTTACGTATTTTTCCCACTTTGCGTATGTTGATGACATGTTAATTGACTCCGTCACATAGCAATAACGGTATACGAATTTGTGTGGGGTAGTTACGAGTACCACAACTAAAAAGTGAAAAATAAAAACTTTTTACAAAAAAAAAAACAACCGGCTTCCAAAAAAAACACTAAAAAAGTCGGTTGTTTTTTTTTTGTAAAAAGTTTTTGTTCTTACAGTATATGTCCGATGCGACTTGCGTCAAGCGAAACGCGCGTTTGTTAACTGGTTCTCGTGTAGCTCGTAGCCAAGGGGTTTAGCATACGGCCGCAGCCTTTGCCAAGTCTAGACGGTTATCGTTACGTGTAGCTGGATTCAATATTATGAGACAATCTTAGGATAGAATTTCGGTAAAATTCTTTATATACTCATAGACTAGCAAAGATTGGCAGTTAACTATTCATATTTATGGCAGTCCCTCTTCGTCATCAGTCAATACTCATTTAAATAATTATAGCACTTACCAAGACTATGATCAGACGCAGCATTAGCAATATCCAGGAGCCTCCTAATGTGGCGGCGCCTCACATGAGCTGCCGAGGAGCAAGCAGCCAGGGTCGCATAGGCGAACTCCAGGTCATGTGGAGGCTCTCGGTGCAGGAGGGCCGCTACCAGGTCGCGGCCGTGGAAGGAGCGAGGGTCCTTGCACAGAGCTCCCAGGGCGAGGGTGTAGGCGGCCAGGCGCCCCAGAGGAGGAGGAGACTCGTGGTGTCTAGTGGAGATGTTGATGTTTTTAAAACGAACATAATATTGTAGTGACTAGTGACATTCGAATTACCATTAGACGCTTATTATGGTTGTTGAATAACGATTCCATTTTTCTACGTATTTTGAAGTTATACAATGAAACTAGAATCGTTCGTAAAAAAAAGAAGAAATACTAGACTGTCTTTACAAGTAGGGACAGAAATATTGCAAATTGTTTCTGCAACATTAAGTGCGTTCTACATATAAAACACCTGAATCAGATGATCGAAGAACGCTGGTAACTCACTTAGACATCATGAGCAGAATCTCGATCTCCATCTGTTTGGCTGACAGCTGCATCTCCAGACCTTGCTGCTCGATCTCCTTGCCAGTGTTGTTGGCCAGCTGCAAAAGAAATCATAGAATATCTATCATATTTTGTTCCCGTATGATAGCGACGGTACAATCTCGAACTGAAATGCGAAAATCGAGCTCAATTTTGTTGCCCTTTTGACATGGAATGTATTTATTTTGTATTACAGGACTCATAAATCTATACCTATGGCATAACATAAGAGTATAGTAACGTTTGCAACCCAAATTGACAAGGGTCCCCCAAAAAAGAAAACTATTACGAAAAACGGTTGTTTTTTCTGTAGTAAGAATACAAAAAAATAAAAATAGCCTCAACTCCTTCGTTCCTATACTATAGTACCTACGTTAAGATATTCTGGATCTTAAAGTTAAGTTGGTTTTTAACTATTAGTATAACATACTCCGACAATCAGACGCGGTCTGGTAAGATAATCCGCAGATTATGGCAGATGATACGCGATACTGAGATGCGTAGATGAGGAGTATCGGAAATAGGTACGTTTGATGACAGCTTTACCTACCTGACCTAGTTGCATGCTAACTGGTTATCTGCCAAATGTATGTTAACATTTGGCTGTGATGTCGTGTTCATGATGATTGTTATGTCCAAAGTGTATTGGAGACTTGAGCCAATCGCAGATCTATATAAACAAACTCTTACAAATAAGGGTACTTATCGGAGATTTTGAAATACAAATTACAACTATCCATTGGTCATGGAGCCTAGAAAAGCGACATTTTGGCTTCTTCATCCGGTGTACGTTTCACATAGAATGGGACTAAAGGGCTTTTTTCAGTTGAATAAATACACCATGGATACATCTATTATGTAGTACACAATTGCGTTGCCAACATTGAAGACGATGATTGTTGAAGATGGAGGCTAAAGTTGGTCTCTTCGTCTTCAACGTGGAAAAAGCTAGATTGCTATGTGGCGGGCATAAGTTACTTGGTAGTACCTACTACTTCCTCTGACAAGCTTGTTCATATAGAACAAGTTCCTTCCTACCTGCAAAGTCAGCATAACATGGTGCGTATCGTTGCCCCACCCCCAGTCGGGCTGGCGGTGTTGCAACAGATACTGCAGAGCCTTCTGTATCGCCTGCCCCTCGTTCAGGGTCTCTGTCTCCCACGCTGTGGTGGTGGAAGTCACCACGGTGGTGGTAGCAGGAGCCTTTGTGGTGGCTGTAGTTGGGGGCTCCGTTTCTGAAAATGATGGTTTAATTAAATAGTAGCATAGGTATCGGGAACAGGATCCAAGCTAGCGGCGGTCAGGGCGCCAGAGAGAGGAACCTCCTAACAATATGAGCCGTGTTCAGAAGTACCGCTTTCGGAATCAGCTGCGTAACGAGAGCGTTCTAAAGGTTTTCTTCGAGTCTCTTGGCTATTACGCCATTGGCTGTCACAATGCTCGCTGAGTCCACATCCCACAAGTCAACACAGCAAGCTAATTAATTTGCTCGTGCGATGGACTGCGAAAGGATGTGCAAATTGTAGTGGTCGTGAAAGTTCCATCATTTCCATTTATTTATTCCAGCTAGCTAGCTGGAATAAAGAAATACGATGGCCATTTTGTTTTTTGAATCCGCTCAACTGTCGATTGGCCTTCTAATGGCCGATAACAATTAATAGTTATTTATGCACCTGTTATATAATAATAATAACACTCATGTGATACTATTATCCCACATTCGTGTTTTAATACCTAATTATATACAGTTGCATACAAGATTTTATCTACACCCATGATATGAATCTTCTATAAAAGTGTCTTTGCAATACGCAACAAAAATGGCGCGGTACGACGTGAATTCGAATTTTTCGAAATCAAATGTGTTTTGTTTTTAAATTACGGTGCTTAGTTAGTGAAAGGCTCGTGAATGACAATGTTCTTTTTTTTAAATGAGTTGCATTATGAAATTCAGTACAACATTATAACACCCGTTTGGATGATATTATGGTTACTATGACACTGGATGTTTTAATGTTGGCAATAAGCTAACTGTTTCAGAAACTTTTAGAGAGGATTTATAGCATGGGTGTAGATAAAATTCTATTGTGTCTCGTTAATAACAGTTGGAGGTTTATGGTCATTTTAGTAAAAGGCTAGCGTAAGACCTCTCCTGCATTTGTTATGTGCTTTTATTCAGTTCTGGAATTGAACCAACCCGTAGTGTAGATGAAAATCATGCAGGCACTGCGCCTGTACTCAAAGTTTTATGATTGAAGAAAAAGAAGGAGGTCTGACTTGGAATAAGATGTTATTGTAGCTCAAGGTCGGTTTATAATAAACATCTACCTTGTTATCACAAAACCGTGTTTACCAGTTGTTTAGCCTAAACACCTTTTAAACATGACATTTCTGTATAGAGTTTGACATAAAACTGACATTAAACACGCGTTGAACAAGTGTCAAGTTTTTGTGGTAAAGCCTCTAAACTCCTTTTAATTTGAAACCTACCAGTTTGGCAGTAGCCCGCCGCGACGAACATCAAAGCACATAAAGTTATTAAGTAACGCTGGCCCATGGTGGAGATCTGAAACAAAAGAAAATCAACTGTTAGTAAAAGTAGGTACTCATAGACAAAGGAGACGGATATCGCTCTCATACAAGCTTGGCTCAGAAATGGACACAAATGAAACAAAATGTAATATGAAGCTTCAATAGTGTTTCATAGCCCTGTATATTTTTGTTAGCTATCAAACTTTTTAAAGGGACAGTTAAGATCCTTCTCAAATCTCATAGAAATATAATAAATGTCAAATCTGATGACTTCAATTCAAACGTAATGATTGCAGAGTAACCCACTGTCTTCCAGCAGATTTAATTTCACTCAAAGCTAACGAATATTCCAAATGATTCATTTGCGACGTTTGATCTTTTTTAGAAACCAGGCAAAATCAGAGTGGTCCGAGATGTGACTTATAGGCATTGTTGTTGTAGCCCAGGTAAACTGTAATGCGAAGATCCATAGTTCAAGAAAGGCGAAGTCACTCAGAAATGCAAAAAATATGACCAGAAACACAGCCAATAATATTTTGGAACATATCACAGTGGGATGGTAGCAGTTGGAGGAGCTCGTGGCTACGTAATATCAGCCGCACGGATCGATCCATTAGGTTAAGCTACGCTTGCCGGGGTTGATCCGTGGATGGGTCACCATCTTTACGTACCGGGACTGCTCCGTGCCTCCGAAAGCACGTTAAGCCGTTAGTCACGGCTGTCATTTGTGGATCTTTGACAGTTGATACTGGTCAATATACGCATAACTCTTAGTTTATTTGTTTACTTTTCTCTTCCTGGCTCTTGTACATATTAGAAGTTCCTGTATCACAAGGATCATCATTATTTGCGGGTTAGTCCAAAAGGGATACCAGGTCCCGGTATCCCTTTCGGACTAACCACGCAACAGGGGCAACAGGCAACTGAAGGAACACGGGTGGGTTTTAGTCAGTAAAAGTCTGACACGCCCTTCCGCTCCGCCCAGAGCGGGAGAAGTGATTAGATGATTTCCCACCCACAAAAAAAAAAAAAGCATTCATCATTATAGCCAATTGGGGTTCTCATTGTTTCTCGATATTCTACTCGTCTTTTCCCAAATAGGTTAGTATAGGCAATATAAAATACTAGAGACATAACTTGAATCTGATGTTCTCCGCACGCAATTTGAAGTAAAGTGTAGCGATTGAGATCCACTTTAGATGGCAGCACTGTCTTAAGATACGTCACGTAGACAATCTTAGCGACGATAACGCAACAGTCAGGAGTTTGAGTAACGAGAGTCATTAGATCAGCAGTTTGGTTACAATAAATAGGCAGTTTGTGGTGATATTCATTTTGAAGAAAATATTCATTTAAATCTTCTTTAAAAAAAAGATGATCCCGCACATGTGTTTGGTACTATGAGTGCATTTTTTTACAAAATATTCAGCACGTTGCTACGCCGCTCTGCTACGCTGGGCCTACGCGGCTACGCTTGGCCTACGCGGTTACGCGGCTACGGCGTAGGCGAGCTTAGGCTAAGGATGATTATGTTCGTCACACTATTCAAACACAGCCTGTTTTTCTAAAAGTCCAACTATATATACAGGGTGAATTAATTATTTTAAGATTACTAAGTGGACATACATCGCATTAACAGAAAATGTAAAAAAAATTGCGCTGGAATTATCTCTAGGTGAATTTTTAAACCTTTTTCTATTTCATTTTATCTCTGACAGTTAGAATTACTCTGCCTTATGAGCAAACGCAGTCTATATTAAAGTATAGAGTTCCAAAGAGAAGCAATAGTTTTATTTCATATTCAAATTGCAAGTCGTCCGGTGAGGTTTGGCCGTGCGAGCAGTTTGCACAGTGTTATTGAATTTAGAAACTTTATGAAATCATAAGTTGAAGACTGGTTCACTGCCATAGCCTGCCTTCGTGATATATTATGAGGATATTATGACCGTCTTATAATATTTTTTATGAAATGGAGGTACTCGTACGAAACCGACTTAACGAAAGAAATATGTGAAAATCTTTTGAATGTAAAGACATGCAACTAGTTCCTGTTGTACCTACTCCTGGGGGCTTAAAACGGCCACTTTAGCAGAAGCATAGTAGGAAACTATGAATCATCATAAAATGTCACAATCTGACAATTAATAATATAAAAAAAAAAAAAAAAAAAACGAAATAATTCATCTGTTTGACAGTTTTGTATGGAGATTCGTAAAATGGTGCACAAATTATGAATTGCTTATGTCTTAGAGGAATTGCTAATGACAGCGGGGGATTCAGGAAATGAATCGCTTTTAGATGCATTGCAAATGTGGCTGTTTTGGGCCCCCGTGATCTCATATTTCTATGATTTATATGATTAAGTACTGTTATCTTTTGGTATGCACGTGTTTCTGTGACAAATAAACCTATTTTTCTTTCTTTCTTTTCTTCTTTCTTAGTTTATCAATGAGAAATTAATTTAATATACCCGTGTATCGAAGTCTGACCAATACCGTGACGATCAAACTTTCTGTCTTTTAAAAACAAACACCAATCAATCTACCTAGCCTTTTCCAAACTATGTTGGGGTCGGCTTCCAGTCTAACCGGATGCTGCTGAACACCAGTATTTTATATGGAGCGACTGCCTATCTGACCTCAACAAACCCAGTAATACGGAAGTTTATTTAATTATTAGAATTTTAAGAACTAACAAAGACTTATAATATTTATAATAATAATTATGTACAAGGGAAAATTATCAAAGGGCATCAAAAAATTCGTCCTAATCGCTGTCAACAGGAAAAGTGCCCAAAAGGCTGGCAGCATTGCCACGTTGTATGGCAATGCTAATTCTTTGCCCAAAAAATAGGCCAGCCCTCTGGTCACGTGAAGAGTCGACCAAGCGTTTTTACCCAGTAATTGAGTAATAAGATACAGCTTGGCAAGACTGGTTGTCAGACTTTCGGGCTTCTGACGACCCGTAACGACTGCCAAAGATCCACAAATGACAGCCGGGACCAACGGCTTAACGTGCTTTCCGAGGCACGGAGGGGTCTTGGTATGTAAAGATGGTCACTCATCCACGGACCAACTCCGGCAAGCGAAGCTTAACCTGATTGGTCGACCCGTGGGGCTGTCATTACTTAGCCACGAGCGAGAATACAAACACCAATTTCACAAATTTTCAAAGCAAAAATGGTCTTCAAACCCATCTAACCTCACTAATTAATTTTCCTTTCAAAGTATCTTCAAAATCGATAAAACTCTAAATTGCTCGGAGTCTCGATAACCAATACACAAAGTAGAAACGTAAACAACATCGCTAGATGACCGGCCGATATTTCCCGTCGGCGCCTACATTTTAACAAATTGTTATTTCCTTGCATGATTTATTCTGCAAAGCTTATTTTGTACCAGGATAATATGAAATCAATACAGGCTGTCTCTGTGATAAAATGTTCTCGGAGATAAATAAATACACTTTTAAGAGGATTCGTTTTATGAGTGCTTAGGGGGAGCGAGAATTGAAATTAGAAGTGATAACGTGAGATTGATTTTAAATTGTGTTGTTAAGAAAAATTCGAAAGGTGTTGTGTACACAGCAGCAGACTGGTATACGGCTGAGTTGGAGTAAATGCTGTTGTTACGCATAATTTTATGTAAACACTAGCTGCGCCCCGCGGTTTCACTCTCGTAAGTCTCGATCCCGTGGGAATATCGGGATAAAAAGTATCCTATGTGTTAATCCAGGTTATAAACTATCTGTTTGCCAAATTTCACCTAAATCCATTCAGTAGTTTTTACGTGAAAGAGTAACAAACATCCATCCATCCATCCATCCATACTTACAAACTTTCGCGTTTATAATATTAGTAGGATAGGACTTTCAAAACCTTTTTATCGTGGTAACGACCTATATCCTAAACACACATACACATACGACAGAAGCACAAGAGATAAAGAAATACGTGGAAATAAATAAGATAAAAGGCAAGATGGCGCCGTTTGGCGAGGCGTGGGTAAGTGAGTGTGATCGTGTGATGCCACTGAATATGTATGAGCACGCACATCATTTACCTGTGTTTATGTACCAGGAGGTGAGAGGATACTACAGGTTGATGTCTTATGGTTGTTTTAATGAGTTGGGGTGGACTTTTTAAGGAAATGCTGCGGTTGTATGTAACGGTGCCTAACTGTCTACGCATAAGCTCTGCACGGGTAGCATGATCATCGTTTTGTCGACGGAAGAATAGACAAAATGACAGATTGTGATTGTTTATCTGTCATTTTGTCTATTCTTGTTTATTTTGTCGTTTCTACGGTGGTCAAGCTAGGCGTGCTATTGCAGACACAAGTTTTATTGCCGTGAAAAACTAAGGATCACTATGGAAGTTTGTTGACAGACACGGCGCCGACACGACCACCACAAAGAGCGAACGTGATCGACACCTATACTACGACGTATTAATGTCACCATTTTTCCAGTGTTAGTGAGAGATGGAGCTATACAAGGCCGCTAGCACCATCCTTTTTTCGCAGTGGTAATGATAATGATAATGAAAAAAAAAATAAAAAAATCAAGTATCTTGATTTAGCACACGAGGTTGTCGACATGTGGGACGTGGACTCTGCAATCATTGTACCGATAATCGTTACGGTCAATGGCCTAATAGCGAAGAGCCTCGACCAACATCTCAGGAGGCTCTCATTGCACGGCTGGGTCAAGGGCTTGATTCAGAAAGCAGTAATCCTGGACACGGCACGCATAGTGAGGAGGTTCCTTTCTCTAGAGCCCTGACCACCGGCAGCTTGGACCCTGATCCTGATGCCGATGGGCTACTATTTTTTATATTTTTAAATGTTTTGTTTTCATGTTTTTTATAAAAAATATTTAAAAATGTAACAAATATGTATTTAAGAAGAAATAAAAAGAAAAAATGATAATGATAAATAAATTAATAAACATTAATACTTCATAGTCAGCCCCCAGGGTCATATTAATTTAACACTGTATATCACGTTCGCTCTTTCTTCATACATCAAGAATCAAAACGAAGCCGTTTGTTTCAAACCTTCAAGCCCGTAATATAACTCACCTCCTTTAATATTTGTGTATGTAACTGAGACAATTTATCTACTGTGCGGCGCGCAACGATCCGTGTCTGATCGGACGCGTGATTGATGGACCTCCTGAGAAGTGCTGCGATCCTGGTACCCCTAGAGATGAAGAATGGATACTGTAGATCTTTTTCTCTCACTTGGAGAAGTACATTTTGAATAAGTAATGAAAGGTGCTTTGTGACAACGTATCACGCTTTCAATCACAA
Source organism: Lithophane socia (assembly GCA_947522985.1). Taxonomy (NCBI): domain Eukaryota; kingdom Metazoa; phylum Arthropoda; class Insecta; order Lepidoptera; family Noctuidae; genus Lithophane; species Lithophane socia. The sequence continues at coordinate 12,980,888 of OX383271.1, read as the reverse complement.
TCTGAGGATTTTGAAATATATTCATAATCCATTACTTCTTCGATTTGAAAAATTCGTCTGCTCATCAATGTAAATAACGCAATGAACGTGGCTGAACTGTCAAAATGAAAGCTATTGCTATCAATTGACAATAAAGGTGTGGTACGCAATTACCCTGCAGGATAAACTACTGTTTCTCAATATCATGGAATTAGTAAGTACAATACTAAATACCTAAACCTAATCAAATTATAATCAGGTCAAAGTATAATCTCTGATTGGTTAACCAAAATACACCATCCAATCTCCTAATAGTAACATGTACTACATAGGAGAACAATTCATTTTGATGAGCCTCAAGGAAATGTAGGTGTTAATTACATTACCTAAGAAACAAAAAGAAACATCCTACGTAACATAATGAACGTATAAGTTAGACGGCTCCTTATTTTTTTCCGAGCGTCTGCACGTCCTAGAAGTTTGTCGGAAATGTGTTCCAAATTTTTTATGAGGAAACTGAATAGGTGCTTAGTTCGTTTATTACATGATACATCAAAGGTTGTTTATTTCGGTTAGTCGCGCAGAAGCGTCGCAGGTGTGCATTTAGGTGACGAGAGCTAATTTTCCGTCTAGTGCACTAATTGAAGAGGCGTCCACGCACCCGGCCGTGAAACGCGAGCCCATTTAGGTACTTGCTTACTACATGTTGTTATATATTTACGCGCTTAATTTTATGCTCGACGGCCGTTTCGGCGTTAAGAGTCGCGGAAAATCGACTAAGGGCCCGCTGCCGGCTCTTACACGATTTGAGTCGTGTTTTTTTTTACAGTTTTCGTGTTTGAAGTTCAGGTTCAGGTTTCTACGAAGTTTTCCTTAGGGAAATTATCAGTAGGATAAGGGAGTCTTGCTTTGTACATTGGATATTATTTCTTACATCAGATGTTTAATTAGCTTCTAAAAAAACTGTATATATAGCAAAGTATATGAAACGATCAAAACGCGATCGAGGTGGCCTTGGGGGAGGCCTTTGCCCAGCAGAGGGACAGTGTAGGCTAACAAAAAAAAATGGTATCGATAAATGTGTAAAAGTCTATCTATGATGCATAACACTTTATCGATGCGCAAACCAGCAAGGTGGCTGCAAAAATCCATCGGGACTTTGACGCCAACAAAGGAAATTGCTTTTTGAAAAACACTTATGTACGATGTTCTAAATAAAATAAAATCTTTGAAAGAAAATTATAAATAAGTAACTATACGTATTCTCTAATCAAAAGTAGAAGTGCTGACCCCTCAACTGCTCAACAGGTTTAAGAAAAGGCAGCAAAAATCTTACTATTACGGATCTATGAGGGTACGGAGCCATGTCGTCCCCAATTTAAAAATAGTCATCCCCGTACCCCGCCACGCGTAACACGATAAAGGACTAAGGGATTACCTACATCAGTGGATTGGTCACATTCACCTGTATTATTACTGACAGGGGTCACAAATATCTGCTTATTTATGTAAAGTGATTGTTAAGAAATGGTTAACGTTTAGAAGTGGAGTTTGGAGAAGATATTGCTAAAGAAGCTTTTTGTCACAGTGACGACTGAGGATATCAATAAATTCTTAAACCGAGTTAATAAAACTTACTGAGCACATGCTTTGGCCTAGAATTATTGTAAAGACGCCGCCAGCACATCAAGCTACCCGAAACTGTCAAACTTTCCCAATCAAACTTGAACCTAATACTTTAGCGATATGGTTTAAAATCTACTAAAGAAATTTGACAGATTGTAGTTGCTGGATTTGTCAGAATATGGTACAATGTAATGGTTATAAGTTTAGTCAATGGACTTATCACATTCTACCATAGCATGCAAAAATTAGGTACATACATAGTATTTATAAGTACACACGAGCGAGAGTGGTCGACGGTGAAAACGAATTTTCGATATGAGACCTTACAGTCTGTTTTTTTATCTCGTAGACTAATTTCACATTTCAAGTGATTGTTCTATACAGGATGTAAGGGTAAACACTGTTGTCATTCAAACCATGGGTAGTTGACTTAAATATAAAAATAAATGACCGAAATCAACAAAAAAAAAACGTTATTTTCATTAAAAGATTTTAAAAAGTTTCTATCCGAAACCGTGCTCGCTAGCGAAACAGCTGACTGACTGAGGGTGGGGTCACGCTCGCGGCCGGTCAGGTCACGTCCCGCAACCCCACCCGTGTTGAGACGCAAGTTCGTTGCCCTAGCGCATAGGGCAAAGAACTTGCGTCTTTTGAGGGAAAATGTAGATTAAAAAAAAAAAAAAAGTTGTAATTTTCCATTGATTTTACGTTCTATAAATGAAACCAAACCACTGGTTGCAAGGATAACGGTGTTTACCCTAACACCCTGTATTTTTTCAATATGGAGTTTGACATTTGCACCTGTCAAATTAGTCTACGAGATTAAAAAACAAACTTTAGCTAGATCGATTTTTGCCCGTAAACCGCTTAGTACAACTTTCATCGAAAGAGTTAGAGCTGTTTTGGAGAACGTGATTACAAATATATTATACAAATATTGCTAAAATATGGAATATTTCATTCATTCATTCATCCAGGGGTAGTATTATGAAGTATTAATGCCATCATTATTCCACTGCGAAAACGGGATGGTGCTAGCGGCCTTATCTAGCTACATCTCTCTCTCGCACTGGAAAAATGATGGCATTAATACGTCATAATGCGGCACCAGAGCACGTTTAAATGTCATGTTTCATCACAGCCTTAATTTTAGTGTATCTTCAGCGAATTTAATGTCGTAACCAGCAGTATCAGATTTATAGTAAGAGATAAAATTAAAACTTAGCTCACTAGCAACTACGTCGCCAGAATTTTGTTTCAGACACTCAAAAGTCGCAGCCTAGCCATTAGACCTTCTACGTTAATTTACGTGATTTTAAGGGAAGACTTTCATCAAAACTAATAGCACTCAAAATGGCAATTAAAATGAGAAATGTGTACCATTTATAACTTTTCTTAGAGCATAATGTATACTGAGATGAACTTTTGCTAAAATATTTAAACTTTTCTAGACTAGGGCCTGACAGGAGATCAGAATTTGGGAGTAGATACTGTGAGCGACATGACGTCATAAAATGAGAAAACATTTTTGAAATAATGTTTTATAAGGCCGTGTTCAGACGAAATGTGGTGTGCGTTTTGATTGTTAAAATGACATTTGCAATTATTGGCAATGATAAATGTCATATAAATAGTTTTTTTTTTAAATTACTACGGAGAAGCTCTTGGCCTGCATCTCACCTGATGGTAAGTGATGATCAGGCCGAAGGTGGAAGCGAGCTTCATCCGGAATCCTCAACTACAGACGAACTGGTTATATCTTACGTCTAACTGCCGAAACACAGCAATGCTGTTAACATTGTTGCTATGGCGCCAGACTTAGATAAGATGGTGGTAGCTAGCCAGGCGGACTTAGAACAAGACCGAGTACAAAATTTAGCTCCTACTGGGAATCGAACCCCGGAACTTTGGGTCTGAGACAGGTGGTATAAGCACCATACCATGGAATAGGCGTACGTATACAGTATGCAAGGGAGAACACCGTTGTCACTCAAACCATGGGTAGTTGACTTAAATATAAAAATAAATGACCCAGTAACAACAAAAATAAAACCTTATTTTCATTAAAAGATTTTAAAAAGTAAGTATCCGTCACTGTCCCGATACTCATGGATACGCGTTCGAAAGAGCTGCGAAACAGCTGACGACCGGTCATGTAAGGTCCCGCGCGCCCCGCCCGCCCCCGCGAACCGCCGGCCGCGGCCGGTCGTTGTACCCTTGCGTGTAGGGTGAAATATTCTTGTGGAAAAATGTAGAATTTCTTTAAAAAAATAAAGTTGTATTTTTCCATTGATTTTACGTTCTATAAGTGAAACCAAACCACTGGTTTCAAGGATAACGGTGTTTACACTAACACCCTGTATTATGTTTGTCATGTCATCAAATTGTTCAAATTTTTTTCCCAAACAATAAATATCGAACCAGAGACGACGCTTTTCTTAAGCTTCCTTTATGTTCGCTTAAATATTATCTATTAATTTATGAGCGCCATCAACATAAATGAAAACGATTCCTTAAAGCTGGTAATAGGCATTATAATTTAAACCACCCCATCACCTTTTAGGTGTTCAAACACTCTCAAACCGTTTAACGAGAGAACTTTTCTTATTTCAACATACGTTAAAAATTCTACCAGGCTCCCATAAAGATAAAGATCTCTCCCCTAACGTTAACACATGCAAATTTGCTTATCGACACATGATATGATATGTAAAATATGCATAAGAGCAACGTCGGGCCGAGCTTTCAAATGCGAGGAACAATTTACATTTTTACCTCGCTATCCTACCATTGTTACCAACATGGCGAGTTTGCCGAGGCTCTAATCCTTAATATGAAGGGAAATATATAAAAATCCCCTTCCATATTTCCTTTAAAGTGAACGAAAGCTGCTTATTCTGCATTCAGGAAGTACTAACGATATCATTCAAAGAAAATATGATATAAGCGAGTTTTAAATTTAGTGACGTGTTCGTTTTTATATGCGTAATCATGATCCTTTTCTAATCAAGCCTTAGGTATGGTTAGGTAAGGTTGTAGATATGCAACCCTGTAGAAATAAACTTTATAAGACGGTTATAAAACGTTTAAAAATTACAAGTTTTTACATGGTGATAAAATATCGTCAATAAATAGAGTGAGCTTTCATCACAAGTTCTCAGTAATCTGGCTTGTGAATCATTGAGACTAGGTATTACACTATCGTATCATCTATGATTAAAGATCTATTTTACAATTTCTCATAAATTTTCTCATCATAGATCATATATCTATAATCAAAGATATTATGAAATTGTAAAATAGACATATTATGGGTAATTTGTGAGCTTCGTAGATCGGTAGGTAAATGATATAATATGCTACCGTTATATCCCCATATGAGGGGTATACCCAAAATATGTCTATTTTACAATTTCATTATTACTTTGATCATAGATCTATGATCATAATTATGATAGTGTTATACCCACCTAACTTTCGGCCTAGACAGATACAATCATAACTAATAACGGACCTTCCTCTTACTGCTGAACTAAGTACATACCGAACTAAAACAATTTGTCAGTTGTGTGATTTATTACAAACTAGTTATTGCCCGGGGCTTCGCCCGCGTGGGTGTCAGAAATTATCCTACGGGCAGGTACTACTGGGATAAAAAGTATCCTATGTCATAATCCAGGTCATGATCTACCGATGCGCCAAATTTCATCCAAATCCGTTCGCCGTTTTAGCGTGAAAGCTTAACAAATTAAAACAAACAAACTCAATTTTCCATTTATAATATTAGTTAGGATTATAGTTAAGATTAGGATTATTATCTATGTAGAATTTATGAAGTGGATACAGTTTCAATTTGGAGATTAATCTTAAGACTGGGATACACAGCTTGACAGATTTATGAAGGGATAGCTGCTGTAGCTGCATTGGTTACCCTATCAACCGTTTACTTAAAATTTCCAACGATGAGCACATTACATATTAAAGTATTTCTGTCAGTCAATCCCACCAAATAAGCTGAAATGTACCCTGTTTTTTGCTTTAATTTGATCACGCATTAGTGCAATTGGCAGGATTTGGTGTTTTGGTTTTTATTTAAACTTAAATTTTATTATATTTATCTTATAAAGATTCTATTCTACCTATAATACTCCTTGTTTTAATAATTCTACAGAATATATAAACAAAATATATACATTGGGTAACTTATTATACTAAATTAACTAAAAGAATCTATATAAGATAAATATGAAACAACAAATGAAAACGTATTTAGACCAAAAATTTATTTTTAATTATTATTAGTCTTTTAGATAGATTCTTTCCTATTTTGTTAATGTGAGAACGTTGTAGGCTTATTGGACTGTAGATTTATTGAACATCTTCTATTTTGTTAAGTACCTGGTACTTACTTGTTGAAAGGCCTACATTGTAATTTGAAAGTATTGTAAAAGCCAATTATTTTTAAAAGAGTAACCATGGAGTTTCTTGCCAGCTCTTCTCCATAGGAAACGACCAATTGGAACCGTGCACCTAACTTCTGACGTTTCATAAGTGCCCATGTAGGTTTATGTGAAATAAAATATATTGATTTTGATTTTGGTGTTTTCGATTTGGTGTTTTATTGGTTTTGGTGACCTTTTACTTGTTTAGTTCAAGTCTTTAAGCGATGATTGCTGCTTATTCAGAGGAATTTTAATATAAGTACAAGCTACAACTACCGGCTATAGCCGATGGTCCATTACTACAACTGTTGAATCAGACAGTTTTCGTGCAAACTGCAGCAATTACCGCCGCTGTTATCGGGCGGGTTTGTGAGCTTAATAGGATTGTCATTAGAATACAAAGTGGATGCTGTTCCATCGGTCTGATAATATCTACCCTTAATCGAGCCGTAACTGTGAAGAATCTTTTTTATCTGAGACCCTATTGACCCTGCCTAGTACGACACCCCATAAAAAAGCAGACGTTGAAAGTGTTAAAAGTAATTACTGCCACATAGTACATAGTAGTAATCTACTTTTGTCAATAACAAAGGAAGATTTAATCACTATCAGTCATTTTATCACCTACTTTTTCAAGCAAAACAGTATTGATGATAAATGTAAAAAAAAACATAGGTTGACACAGTAAAGAAAAATTTATGGGTAAGTATTTCACCTTTTAAAACACGTCCAACGATTTAAAAGTGAGAAATACGCGAATTTACATAGTATCATGTTTGCGGTATTACTGTTGTTATTACAGCGGAAATACGTCGCGGGTAACGCCCGGGGGAAATGCCTAGCTCGTACGGTGACAATGACTTTCGGCGAGGGGACACCTTTAATGAAAATTGGCTATCGCCTGCGCTTTTAATTCCCATGTGAACGCACCTTTATGTACGGGATGACACTTAGGAATATGTTGCTAGTGTAAATAATTTATTTTAAAATGACTTTTAATTCTGCTGGTAATGTTTGAACAAAACTTAAAATAATGACGCGCTAAAAACCTTTATAGGTTATTAGGCACCAGGGTGACTGTCAGACAATTTTATTTCACGGATAAAAGATATCTGACTTTGATAAAATCAGCTCTTTAGCTTTGGTGAATAACACACTAACGGCTCTCCAAAAAAAATAAGGAAAACGTGAAACAAAAAAAAACTATGTAAAAGAAAATACGTCTGGCTAGTGAGGAGTTTCTCTAGTCAAAAAATAAATTGGATTGAGGACAATCCACGCAGACGATTGCACTGCCATATTTTGATAACTTTGAGAAGTTACCTAAACTTAAATAAAGACAACAAAGAACAGCGAACCCACCTATTTTTTCTGTTTTCCATATCATTACTTCTGTTTTGCGTAAAAAGTTCCGAAATTTTCTGAATTTTCACGGTCACAAAAATGTAGGTAACATTGACTTGGTTGGACAGGGACAAGGTTTATCCTCAATCCGATTTTATCTCTGACTGGTGAAACTTTTCAGCTAGCTAGACGGTTTTTTTCGTGGCTAGTTTTTTAAGTTTTTATATAAACTTATCCAAAACCTATAGCCGGGTCCTACCACAAAAACTTGGACACTTGTTCAACGGTTGTTTCATGTCAGTTTTATGCCAAACTCCATAAACAAATGTCGTGTTTAAACGGTGTTTAAGCTAAACAACTGATAAATACGGTTTTGTGGTAATAATACTGGTGAAAATTATAGATTTTCATTAAAACCGTCCGTTTTCCTAGAAAATCAAATCTTTAGGTAAATTGATTGTAGCTTAGGTATGAGTAATTCCCTGGCAGGGTTGCGGGAAAGTCCGAAAGGGATACCGGGACCTTGGCAACAGGCAACTGAAGGAACACGGGAGGGTTTTGGTCAGTAAAAGTCTGACACGCCCTCCGCTCCGCCCAGAGCGGGAGAAGTCATTTGATGATTTCCCACCCTATAAAAAAAAAAGTTAAAAAGAAAGTAAGAAAGAAAAGAAAGAAAAATGCGTTTATTGCCATAAGTTGTAAGTAGTTCTTATTTCATTGGCAAATAAACCGCTGTGAAATGAATTCTTAGACATTTCCCCGTTTGCATGCCTTTTCTCGCCTCAATAACGTAACATAACATCCTATTTAAGCTGGGTTACCAGCCAATACCTCACGCTCCCAGAAGTTTCTTAATAAAACAGATATCACCTGCCAAAGCGACTATCTATGGACTTGTTTCTCATAACATTATGTTTTATTCAAAGAAAGGTGTTAGGCGGTCAATAAAAACACGCATGTGGCATATTTTTACCTCTCATGGGGAATTCGAGTGACTCGTAACGTGAAGGTTGACGTCCTGTTAGAAGTAAAGTTAAATGTATGTACGGAATGTTGTAGGTTGACAATGTTGGCATGCATCAACAAATACCTTTGGGCGATCCATTGATATGGGTCAGTATGAAGAAATCTGAAAAATTTGGAATTTACTCTATGGATGCAGCTGAATACTAGTATTTTACATGGAGCGACTGCCTATCTGACCTCCGCAACCCAGTAACTGGGTAATACGATACCCCTTGGTAAGACTGGTTGTCAGACTTTCGGGCTTCTGACGACCCGTAACGACTGTCAAAGATCCACAAATGACAGCCGGGACCAACGGCTTAACGGGCTTTCCGAGGCACGGAGGAGTCTCGCTATGTCAAGGAGGTCACCCATCCACGGATCAACCCCGGCAAGCGTAGCTTAACCTGATGGATCGACCCGTGCGGCTGCTATTACGTAGCCACGAGCTCCTCAATTACTCCGCAATTTACTCTATGGACCGATCCACAGAGTAAATTCTTTCCACCCTCAAAACTTTATTTTTAAAAAATAACATGCTTTTTAGTATGTTTTTTTTTCAAAATGTAATAAAAAAGCTGTGTATACGACGCAACAGATTTTACACTTTGATAATGTACCTCTATTTCGGAAGGCCACTCAAAATGTTCCTCTTCTAGATTGCCCCAACATCATCATTTATTTTAACAATTCCTGAAAGATGTGATTTTTCTTGATGGAACCTCTTTCGTTTTAATGTCCGTTTTATTTTTGTACGCAGTCTCGGCCGTAGTTATTAACATGAAGAGGTTGTAAAATATCAACAGTTTGTGATTTTTCTGTGATGTGGGGAGCAGGTTGTACATTTTATATTTTCCTTGTATGTGCAATAGGTATGGTTTTGGTTATCCATATGGATCTATAAATGAGCAGCACTACTGTACAAGAGTTTTGTAATGTATTTTACAAAGTGAAGTTATACTGTAAATAGCTTTTCTATTAATTGGGTGGTGGTATTTGCAATGTAAACAAAAGTGACAGGAAGTATTATGACATCATCAAGATACACAAAGTGGACATGGACGTTTGGTGAAATCGTATTATAAGTAAGCAATTTGTTTTTGTACAGTCATGAAATATGTAGGTACTTATCTATAAATTCAAAAGTTATTTTTGACTTTGTAATGTTTTCTTGGCATGTTGTTTTTTTTTTTGTGGAAAACATTTTTATTTTTCACTTTTAGATATGCCTCTATACCTACCCCACACGAATTCGTATATCACTATTTGCAATGTAAACAACAGTGACAGGAAGTAATATGACATCATCAAGATACACAAAGTGGATTAAAAGGTGCGTATTATCGAAGCTAAAAAACTACCAAAGCAAAGATAATAAAATTTATATGGAAACACCGCGCAAACTTCCTCTAAAAATTGAAAAAGAATTTTCAAAATCGGTCCAAAATTGACGAAAATATCGATGAACATACATTAAAAATAATTCTTTATCGAAGACGGTTAAATACAAACTTATATGATGGAAAAACAAACAACAGAAGATTATTTACGTTATGTAGACAGTAAACTTTAATTTCACTAAATCGATTTCAGCAAACAATTTAAAACCAGTATTTCAAAGGTTTTAGGAATCGCAATTCGGTTTTCCACAAATCTAGATGAAGAATTTAGGTATTCCACACACGTTTATAAAAAGGAAAAAAAAAATCTGTTTCGAATTTAGTATTCCAACGCTCACTCGGTTTGATCATCAGATTAAACTAATACCCTATAAATCGTGTGTTGTCTGTACTCCACTAAATTACATACAGACCGTCCAGGATAACTTGGTATCTATATCTATGTGGCGAAAATGTATTGAGTATTTTTATTGTTAAATTCGTTAACAATCACTATATTAACACCATGGACTAGACACCACATAATATCACACACCATAGACATCGCCGGATTTTCACTTTATGAAATGAAATGAAATGAAATGAAATGAAATGAAATGAAATTGTTTATTCTGTAAATAGGATATTGGAATCACTTTTACACGTCATATTAAAAAGTTGTAAAAATAAGCTAGATGAGGTCGGCGTTTCCTATCTGACTACTCTGAGAAGAAAGGCCGAAACAAACTCAGAGGTCACCGTCTCCTTTAAAGTCCAGACATAATCTTGGTCAGGCCATATGAGGACCATGTAGATTAGAGTCTGAAATGGTCTTTTGAGGAAAGAACCACACAGATTTGAGTGGACCTGTCCAGTCAGTGCAAGCATTTGTCAGTAATAGTGGAGCTCAACTCAGAACTTAAGGAGCTCAACGACTCGACGAACAATACCAAAGAAAGGACATTTGGGTAGGTCGCATAAAGTTCTCAAATTGCCAGACCTTCGCTAAAACTAACAGAACGAAAAATAAATATCCACATAGTCCTCACATTCACAATAAAACAATACTTTACAAGTAATCATCATGTCATTTTTTATATAATATTCAATAATGTCAATTTGTATATAAAACTGGTAGGTATATTTTTATGGTTTTCCATAATATTCAAAATGTCACAATGCTTAGCAGAGCGAGCAGCTCAATCCCATGCATTTTTGTCTTCTAAATAATCTGAGATTTTATAGTACCCTTTTTTACAAAGTTTGGTTTTAATACAGCTTTTAAATCGTTTAATGGGTAAGTTTCGAATATCAATGGGAAGTTTGTTGTAAAAGCGTATACATTGACCCATGAACGAGTTGCCTACTCTGTGGAGACGAGTGCGATGTACAGCAAGATTGTGTTTATTCCTGGTATTTAAACTATGAATATCGGACATTTTCTTAAACTTTGATATGTTTTTGTGTACGTACAATAGGTTTTCAAATATATATTGTGAGGCTACAGTCAGAATATCTATTTCTCTGAATTTTTCTCGAAGGGAATCTCTTGGACCTAGGTTGTAAATGGCTCGAACAGCCCTTTTCTGTAAAACAAAGATAGCATTAATGTCCGCACAGGCTCCCCAGAGAAGAATCCCATAAGACAGAAGACTATGAAAATAACTAAAATAAACAATTCTGGCTGTATCTACGTCAGTTATCTGTCTAATTTTTTTAACGGCATAGGCGGCCGAACTAAGCCTACCTGACAATTTTTCTATGTGTGGGCCCCATTGTAATTTACCGTCAATGGTTATTCCAAGAAAAACTGTCGATTCAACGGGGTCCAACTCTATTCCATTAACTTTAACATTGTTAGATAGCTGCCTGACATTTGGCGTTGAAAATTTAATGAGTTTAGTCTTTTTTTCATTCAAGAGAAGATTATTTACATTAAACCAATGCACAACTTTAGAGAGTGCATCGTTAACTTGTTCAAAGTTGACTAACTGACGTTTGATTTTAAAAATGAGGGATGTGTCATCTGCAAATAAAACGATCTTATGATTATCCCTTATGTGGTAAGGCAAGTCATTAATATAAATGAGAAATAAGAAAGGACCTAGAATTGAACCCTGCGGAACGCCCATGGTGACCGAAGATCCTGCAGATCTCTTGCCATTAACATCGACCCTCTGAATTCTGTTGTTCAGATAAGAAGTCAGAAGGTCGAGAGCCTTGTCCCTCATACCATAGTGGTACAGTTTCCTGATGAGAGTATCATGATGTACGCAATCGAAAGCCTTGGATAAGTCGCAGAAAATGCCAAGAGCATCCTGCGACTCCTCCCAGGCCTCGAAAATGCTTTTCAGTAATTCCACGCCCGCATCTGTAGTTGAACGACCCTTTGTAAAACCAAACTGTTTTAGATGGAGTAAATTATGTGCATTAAAATGTCCTAACATCTGTTTAAAAATTAATTTTTCAAAGATTTTGCTCAACGTAGGTAAAATCGAAATAGGCCGAAAAATATATGCATATTCAGCCTATACTAATGTTCCCACTGCTGGGACACAGGCCTCTTCTCTGTGTGGGGGAGTGGGCCATAATCCGCAACGTTCGCCAGGAACATGTTGGTGGATGTCATTATTATGTCTTCGTACTCCAGCACGCGTAGCATTACCACCGAAGAAATGGGTTTTGTCCAAGGAAGAATAGACAAAATTACAGATAAATAATCACAATCTGTAATTTTGTCTTCCTTCGACCAAACCCGTTTCTATTGTGATCATGTTACGCGTGGTGGGCTGGAAGCCAAGTGCTAAGTTCTCAACGTGACATTGGCTAAATGCACAAACCGTGCGAAGCCACAAAAAAAAAAAAAAAGTGCTAAGTCAGAAATGCCAAACACCAACCGTGGTAACGGTGGTTAAGTCAATTATATTGTTTCCAACTGCAAGCACTACCGATATCAAGCTAATATAAAGCTTGTAAAAAAAACTGGTCACTAAAGATACTGGTAGTTCCACGATCGTACTTCAACGACTATACACGGACCACACGTACGAGTCTAGATCCCTAAATCTGTAAGAATTATTTATTTTGTGGAAGTGTGGCTATTACTTGTGCTGTCTGTACATACGGATTTCGGGAAATTGATAAAAAACGAATGTTGTAGGGACCGCAGACGAATTTTAAAACAGTTGCTTGCTATTGGAGTTAGTGCCATCCACGAAAACGCGCCCTACTTCGCAATTTTTGTACTGTAAGCTGTACTTAAGTACGGAATTGAGCGGAGTGGGGCGCGTCTTCGTGGATGGCGCTATCTTTACCATTTTACTACATTAGTCTAAAAAAATATTGAAACTAAAGTCTACCGCATACCGGACAAACTGTCGGCCCAAATAGCACAGAACTGGCGCCTTGAGATTATGAGGCGGGGTCGCGGCAGACCACGCAGGAGATGGCGGGACGAGCTGGATAGGTTCCAATCAAAATTGGAAAGAGGATGCGTGGGCTCGCGAAAGATGGAAGGAGTGGAGGGAGGCGTTTACCAAGGAGGGGGAAAGAAAAAAAAAATGTCTCTTTGTTGTATCAAAAGTAGTAATTGAAGATTGTAATTCCCTGTGTGCCCCGAATGGTTCGGCAGAGGTGTACCTACACCAACATTTCGCCAGTTAGGTTTAAATCCCATGTAATAGGGGCAAGCTTATTGCTATTAATCCAGCACAAATCCAGACTCCAGATACTACTGAGAAATTCCAGATGGAAAAACTCAATAACACTTTACCCGACCCGGAAATCGTACCCAGGACCTCAAGCTCAGCAGTAGCGCTTTCGACCACAGTCTTCGCAATCTTTTCAGTACCTATTTCATTACCCATTTTGTATTATATCAGAAAACCAGATTTTCTGGATACATCCGTCGTATGTAGGTTTAATTTTATTGATCTACTACCTATATACTTACTAACTATTGATTACACATTTATGATACCTTTACCTACCTACTACAAACTACCTATGTATCGACATTTAAAAAAAACTATGTCTCGTAAAAAATGTCCAAACAGAATAAAAACATAATGTCGTGTAACACAAGTTTACGTTCCAAATTCAAAATATGGCGGGATAGTGATGTCTCGGCTTATCTGCTCGCGTCGTAAAATTGTCTGCGCAAAAAGGGTTGTTAAGGCGGCCGTCCATTTGACTGAAAGCTTGGACGGAAATAATCGAAAAAAGTACCGAATCATGTCTCTGCTAAGGACTTTTTGTTTTTAATTTTTTTAACTTTGTCTTTATTTGGTTTTGATTTACTGGAGTGTTAGCTTCATCTGATGGGGCCCACATTTTAGGGTTTGGACATTTTGACACCGTTGGACATTTTGCCCCTGAACGCCGCCGCCGGCGCGGCGCCGTCATGGTTTTCACTTTTCAGTATTTTTTTGTTATCACTGCTTGCGTGATTAGCAAGTCATAATACTTATTTTGTGCGCAAAGCTATTTAGTGAATTTTACTTCGAATCTCGACCATCCAGTGGATCTTGCCCATTTCCAATATTGCTTTTTTGATATAGAAAATTAACAGGTAAGTAATTATTACAATTACAAAACTTGTCTACATAGTAATTGTGCCATTGTGTGTACACAAAGCATTTTTCTTAAGAACAACAAAAAGCAGGTAGGGACCTACTTTAAACATGCATGTATATTCACAAATATTCATAGTGTTCATGTCTTCCAATTTTGATAAGCAAACAAGGATGCTATTTACAGCGTATATCTCGGAAAAGGAAAAAGTAAATCGTGATAAGCCTGCGGCCATCCGGCGTCATTTTGTGAAAAAAAAACCTTGTTTATATTTTATCATGTTATTGCAGTGTATGGAGACCTCAACAAGTCCATGGATTGTGGCGGGAAACGGAATGAAACGTCATCAACTGAAAATGGACAACACTATTGTCCGTTGTTTATATGGTTTTTCTTTTCTTTTTTTTTGCTAGTTCGCTATTTTTTCTGTGGTGGTGTGTTGTTGCGGAATACACAATAAATATGACTGAATTCATGTTATAAGTAAGGTTCGTCTATATTATTTTTGTTTATATGTATCAAGTCCCATTTTCCCATGTACAATCATGCCATGTGTGGCCATTTGTAAGTAAAAAAAACTACTAGTCACAGTAAATCGTTTTTTTTTTTTAATTTGGGAATCGTCAAATAACTTCTCCCGCTCTGGGCGGAGCGGGAGGGCGTGTCAGACTTTTACTGACTAAAACCCACCCGTTTTCCTTCAGTTGCCCGTTGCCAAGGGCCAGGTATCCCTTTCGGACTTTCCCGCAACCCTGGCAGGCATCGGTCCTAGCAGACCCCGTCAATTGTGCTGACATCTCATTGAGGCGCGCGTGGAACACAACGCGCCGTCGACCCGGGCCTGTCCTTATCGGACGGCGAGCTACAGTCACAGCAAACCATATGAGTATGATTTAAGTTACGAAAGACTCTCTCAAAGATACCTTATAATTTCTACAATATGGGCTTTGGGTGACTATAAGTATCCAAAACCTTTTGAGAGAAAATGAGACCTTTCATTCTTAGTTTTTTTAGTCGGTAACAAAAGCCTACACAACCAAAATAAAACCACCAATAATAAAATTCTAGCAAAAACATGTACTCAGAGTTCTTTTTAAAGGTGTGAAAGGAACAGCGTGTAAAGTTCACTCATCCTCTATTGAAAAGGGAGGATCCTCCGACCAGAAGGGTGTCTGTCTGGCGGGCAACTGCCTAACGATTGATGTCGGAATCTTGTTTAAATGTCCATCGCGCGGTAAACTCTTAATTGCGCGATGCAGGATTCATGTGACGTCAGAATTTTTTTTTTTGTGAAGTCCGTTCTTTGATGCGTAGTTCGCATGTGGCGAAGTAGATGCCGCCACACTTTGATAAATAGATATTCAAGATCTCAAAGTTTACACAGAGATAGGTACAATAGACCTGGAACTTTCTGTCAATAGTTTACTCTAGCAGTACGTTCCCGTTTACCTGGAAACTTCATAAATACATTAACATATACGTCACGTTGCGAGCAGTGGTGGCCCAGTGGTAACGGCCACGACTTACGAGTTGTAGGTCGTAGGTTCGAACCCTGAGAGGCGCTTTACTTTGTGTAAATTATTTTCATCGCCACTGCTCTCAAAACGGTGAAGGAAAACATCGTGAGGAAACCGGCATGTCCTAGAACCAAAAATTCGAAGACATGTGACATCTACCAACCCGCACTGGGCCCGCGTGGTGGATTACGGCCCACTCCCTCTCACAGAGAGGAGGCCTGTGTCCCAGCAGTGGGAACATTATAGGCTGATTATGATGATGATGATACGTCACGTTGTGTCGTCTCACGTGCCGCTTAGGTACCTTATCCTAAATAGCTTACTTAAGTACTCTACATTATAAACTTACCAATGTTGGTAGATATTTGTGCATACCTATATTTATTTACTGTAAGCCACGGGTAGGTATTTTGTTTTTTTGTGGTTGATATATCTTCAAATGACTTCTCCCGCTCAGGGCGGAGAGGGAGGGCGTGTCAGACTTTTATTCACTAAAAACCCACCCGTGTTCCTTCAGTTGCCTGCTGCCAAGGGTCCGGGTATCCCTTTAGGACTTTCCCGCAACCCTGCCAGGTATATAATCCATATCTATCCATACTTCCATAATAATATTATAAATTCGAAAGTGACTCTGTCTGTCTGTTTGTCTGTCTGTATGTTTCCTTTTCACGCCTAAACCGTCCGAAAACCACAAACACGTATTGAGCATGTGTAAAAATCAATGCTCGTTCGATAAATCTTATAACAAACATGTCTCTGTCCCGAAATGGGACTGGAGACAGTAAATTACAGCCTGCGGGGCGAGCACGGCCTTGTGACATGGCTCGAGTCACACAGTTTAACGCGTAGCATGACTACCGTAGAAACGGGTATTGTCGACGGAAGAATAGAAAAAATGATAGATAAACAATGACAATCTGTCATTTTGTCTATTCTTCCGAAGACAAAACCTGCTTCTTCGGTGGTCATGCTACGCGTGCTGATATTATGACGACACCAACCATCTATCTATTCAAAATGAAAGCTAACATAATAAAAGTAAAACCAAGTTTGATGGTAACAAACAAGGTGAATAACAAACTTCAATATTGTGAGTAAACAAATCATTTCTTCTCGAACGAATAGAAAGTTTTGAGCTACGCAGAAAGTTGGAATACATGAATAATAAGGGTAACCTACTCCCTCATGTTTAAATTTTGATGTAAAAGAATACATGGACTTTTCGTAAGGAGAGGCGGACAAGCGAAAATATAGATGGGTTGGAAGAAAGATGACCTGCTATCTAATTGCGTAAATTATGTTTTATTTTGACAGCTTAAATATGTACTTGAATGTACTTGACACCAGGTGTCAACAGATTGCGGAAAAGTCCGAAAGGGATACCGGGACCTTGGCAACAGGCGACTGAAGGAACACGAGTGGGTTTTAGTCTGTAAAAGTCTGACACGCCCTTCCGCTCCACCCAGAGTGGGAGAAGTCATTTGATGACTACCCATTCTCAAAAAAAAAAACAAAAAGGTGTCAACTGATATTTTTTCGAACTTGAAGCAATGGAGCCAAACGACTAGTGGCAACTTCTTTATAATGAGCTCTGTGATACAAACTCTTTTTATTAGCTATAGAAAAAGCGGTGGAAAAAGTGCCTGTTTCAAATAGGCCTAGTGGAGTACGAACTCCGTTCAGAGAACGCCAAAGACTACGATGTGAGCGTGTGTGAGCGAGTCAACTTTTAATGAAGTTTCCTGCGCGAAGTTCTGATGACGCCCGGTGTGCGGCGCAAGGACGTTAAACAATTGTAACGAACTTCACTAAGTATTTTGTTTGAAAAGGCCCTGTGTAAGTTGATTTTCTATCGTTTATTCGCCGAAATATTGAGTTATATGGGGTTATTCATTCGGCTGTGCTATCTGGTTAACTTTGTTATTGGTTATTCAAGTAGGACCTTCGTTTGGAACTGTTTATCCGGGAAGTACTCTACCAACATCTGTATTCTTGCCACCAAGCAGGTTGCCGCGTGGAAGTTCAACTGAGGGTTCTGGAGAAAGTACAGGTGGTTACATATTTCCACCTGGAAATATTTTTGCAGTGTCTCTTTAGGTACTATGGATGGATCGTCAACCTTCAGACCAAAAATTGCCAGAAGTAACCACATGAGCAAATAACGTAGCGTGGCACAATAACGTGTCAAGTTAAACATTGGAATTGGGACATTGTCCGTATATGTCGGGATGCAATCTGTCCAAGCGTGATGGATCCCTGCGCCATCCCATTAGTTCGTTTGTTTTCCTTTACGATGATATCGCACTAGCGTTGCTCCAGGCGTAGGCGATTTACCAGAGATGAAATTGACGAATGTGCGAAAGGACTTATAAACTGAGCTGTGAACATACTTAGCTCAGAGCGTAGCGAACAGTAAGCGAAGAAATTCTTATAAGTATAAAATGTGTGTTGCCAGTGATGACCTATGGCACTGAAACGTGGTCGCTCACAATGGGCTTCATTCATTAGAAGGCTGAAAGTCACTCAAAGGGCTATGGAGAGGACTATGCTCGGATTTATCCCTGCGTGATCGAATCAGAAATTAAGAGATCCGTAGGAGAACCAAGGTAAACGACATAGCCCGAAGTATTGCTTTTAAGTGGCAGTGGGCAGGGACATTGCTCGCAGAACAGATAGCCGATAGGGCCGAAAGGTTCTAGAGTAGAGATTTGTCCTACAAAAACGAGCTGTTCGAGCAATTTACCAGCTAGGTGCCAGAGTTTCTCTGAGAGATTTTTTTAAAGATATTGGTTTTCTCACGGTGGCATCACAATTCATCTTCGCCAACATCTTATATATTAGGCAAAATATACACTTATACACTAAAAACAGTGATATCCACAATGTTAACACTAGGAATAAGGACAAACTACGAGATCCCTTTCACCGGCTTCATAACTCATTTGTTGGGCTTGGTATAACATTTTATAACAAGCTACCCTCTTCTTTGCTAGATTTGCCTTATAATGCGTTTAAAGCTAAAGTAAAATGAGACCTTTGTTCAAAGGCGTACTACTCTATTAACGACTACTTAAATGATAAGAATAGTTGGTCCCTGTGATTAACTCAAGATAATGTTTATGTTCTTTCTCCAGCATTAGCTTACCCACTGATAGGTTATATGAGTTCATATATGTATTTTTTTTATTTGACTGTATAATCAATTTATTTTTAATGTTTTTCTAATTTAATTTATTATTGACATAATCTACTCATTACAATGTTTACTATATGAGTTGTATTGCAATATGTGCAATATGTGGTTAGCTAGCGACCTCGAAAATTGATAAATAATATTCATTTTACTTCAATGGTCCTAGTTTATCATTTATAACTTCCAGTTACATCTAAAAATAGCTATATGGAGGCGGGCACGCCCTTTGTGCCTGGAGGCTTTTATTTAGTTAATTTATGTTTACATTTACTTTTTATTTCTGCTTGAGTACATATATTTTTGGTTGGTATATTAGCGTGTGCTACCTGACATATGGCTAATAATAGATTTATGTTTTGTGTTGCATAATGTAAATGATTTTGCATACTTTTGTATAGAATCAATTTTTTCTAACTGAACAGACAGCTGTGCTGCTGGGGAGTTTGTTGCGCCACTTCTTCTTCCCAGCTAAAGCACTAGGAAGTGGTGAAGGGTGGGCGTTTTTGGGGGACTGTCTTATGTAATTTTGACGTTCCAAAAGTGCTGATTCTCAGCCTAGTTTGAATAAATGACTTTTGATTTTATTTTTGATTTTGAGTGGCGACCGCGTACCGGAAGACGTAGCGTTGAAAGGCCCCCCACAAGGTGGACCGATGACCTGGTGAAAGCCGCGGGAATGCGCTGGATGCGAGAAGAACACAACCGGTCGAAGTGGTGGCATATGTCAGCAGCAGTGTCTTTCGGCTGAAATGATGATGATGAATGAAGTATAAAATGACGATCTTATTATTATCACAGGCAAACGTAAATAACAAAATAGGTTCCGTAAATATTTACTCTGTGGAAATTAATGAAAAAGGAAAATCCGTTCAAAAGATTCTTTACGACTACAATTCAAAAAAGGAATCGTTTCACCATGACCGATTATAAAGAATCCATTCGCGCGCCGATCAATCAATGTCCTT
Source organism: Lithophane socia (assembly GCA_947522985.1). Lineage (NCBI taxonomy): Eukaryota > Metazoa > Arthropoda > Insecta > Lepidoptera > Noctuidae > Lithophane > Lithophane socia. Next base: position 12,960,866 of record OX383271.1, on the reverse strand, counting down.
CGGCAAGTAGGATGTTATTAAAAAAAAGCTTTATACATTACGCATTTAATTTTCGATTTAATGGCGGAAAAAAAGGGAGTGACATGTAAAGAAATAATTTGGGACCTCGGAATTGAGAAATAGAATTATCAGGCTCGTTAAGACGACAGCAATTCGTTCTAAAAAAAATGACAAAAGAAGGTAAGCTTCAGTTATGCCTCAAATAAAACTTTATTTAAAGCCGTATTCGAAACTTAAAAATTATTTCATCATTTCAATTCCATTTTGAACAAATATGGAGTCGTCATCGTCACGTATTGATACTAAAATACCTCATACCGGTTATCGGTATCAATATCAACCACATACAAGTCAGTTGTCTAAAAAACTATCGCGGAACTTGGGTTGCACGTACAAAACATATCAGGTTTTAACATGTTAAAACTTGCTTGTGAAAATGCTCTCCTGATACCAATATTGTGACTCTGTGATCTTCAGCAATATTTTTGTTGAATAAAGAAGTATTCGATAGTCGTGTTTGGGCGGTCATGCATACGATTGGCGACGGTTTAAAAATATTTTCTACTTGAATTTTGCTGTCAAAGTGAATTTCTATCTGAGAAAGCTGTATTTAAATGAAGCCTCCAAATGCATGTTTTATTAGCATTCGTATGACGTCTGTGTTCAATGCATTTTTGCTATCTTTGATGCAGAAGATCTTAAACAGAACAGTGAAGTATTGAGGCAGAGAGAAGCAGAAACAGAGTATGTTAAGATTTAAGAACCTGCAAAGGTCAGTTTAAGGCTGTGTAATGACTAAAGAAAGGGGAATAATTTTAATAATAATAATTTACAAGCATCAAGGATGGTAACCAGTACCCCAAAGTCTCAATCAGATTCTACCATTAACCATGCCGTGCCCTGCATACAAGTAAAAATTATGAACGTTATATCCAGCCAGTCTTCCGTAGAATCAATCTCTCAGGGAGGCATATGTTATGGACCGAACTGAAGTGAACGAATGAAAATCGATGAACTGTTATTTATTCATATCGAACTTTATTGGGTCAAGGCAGTGCAAGGGTTAAAAATAAATTTTCATGATAAAATGAAAAGTTGCATAATAGTTTCTTTACTCAGTACCAGGAGGGGAGAAATGCAAAGAGTATCTACAAAAAGCTGAAGGGCTTAAACAAAAAATAGAACGATAGGGAAAAGGGACAAACGACAGGAAAAGTAAAAAAATAAAATAAGCTGGATGAGATGTACATTAAAAGTAGCGGCGAAATTACAAACATTTCTGTATAATTTGAATATTAAATAAAGCGAAAGGACACGACAGTGATCGCGACTCCAATATATTTGGCTGCACGAAATCAATATTCGATTATAAATCGACTCAGCGTATTTCGGACCCGACCACAGCGATACGGTATTTAATATTTATCCTTTAGAGAGTTAAAAATCCTTTTGGCTTTTTCCAACCTACAGTGGAATTGGTTGCTAGATACGAATGAATATCAATATTTTAGCACTAGCGACGGCCATTTTGATCTCCGTGAACTATGATTTAAGTATTTGTTTTCTATAAATATCAATCTGGAAAATTAAATCACTTTACTTATATATTATTGTGGGTAAGTGAATTTATTAGTATTAAATGTACGGTTCAAGTACATTCCCAGTTGTTTCCCGGTTAAATCTTGAAACGTCACATTTAAAGCTTGACAATCATAATCAGAGAGAAGGATGACTGTCATTCTGTCAATGATGATGTCTGGTACTTGATGCTTGGTACTCCAATACAGTTCTCTCCGAATTGGTATCCCTATCCTAACCGGAGAAGCTCTAGTGAAACTATGTTTCCCTAGTACTCGCTAAACGAACAGTAATACTCCACAATCTACATTATTGAATGTGTTCTACTAGTCTACTCATGTGGATTGGCTCTTCAAGTGAGTTAAGAGTTTACTCAGAAATGGTAGGTACTTGATCATTTAATATGCTTCACGAAATGGTTTGCCAATAATTTAAACAATTGTTTCCTCGGCAAAGTTATAGGTGTTGAAACTTTTCCGATATTTAGCCTACCTACAATCTTACATCACCATCATTTGATTGTACAATACAACTTTTTTCTTTATGCCCCTCGGCAAACTTCTTGTTTCGTCTGTCGTCGGATTTCTATCAGTTGCCCAGACCGGAAGCTCTCAATCGTAATGTAATTTTATTTAAAAAATGGGAGGATATAGTTTAAGAAAAATTTATTTATTTATTTATTTATTAATCACCAACTTGCACTAACAGTAGTAAGACACCAAACACACAAGTTATAGGCTAATAACAATAAGAGACAATCATAAAATTAAAACAAAACAAAACTAAATTTACTCGCAATTATACAAAATGAAATAGAATAATTAAAAATTAAACAACAAATAAAATAGAATTCTACGAAATTAAATACAATAGAATTAGGATGGAATGAAATAGTGTTCAATTGAAATTAGTGTACAAATATAAATATAGTAGTTTTGGTTAATCTAACTAATGCAATGAGATGGCACTAGGTGCAGCTATGGATTCCAGATATCGTGCAGCAGTGGTCAGGAATCTCAGCTCAGTACTAGTGAAAAGATCTAAGGACTCGTCATATAGTAAAATGTTGTTTATATGCGTGAGGGCTACATACAACGAACTTGTTTTAAGGGTCACGGAACTTTGGGGTATTGAAAAAAGGGGACGTTGTCGTGTGCGAAGTGTATGTCAAATGGGTAATGGGACGTTAAAGGAAATGAATTGCAATAGAGAAGAATTGAAGTGGGAACCTCGGACTAGACGGAAGAAATATTTGATGGTTGCAATATTTCTCCTTACTTCTAAGCTCTGGTAATTCACCATACCCAGTATGAATGGTGTTGGGTACATATACGGGTAATAGCCATACATTTTAAAGTAAAGGTAGCGGACAAACGACTTTTGTATCCTTTCAAGGATCAAAGTATATTTTTTTTCGTGAGGGTTCCAGATTACACTGTTGGTTTCTAGCAAACTGCGGATGTATGAGTTGTATAATAAGATGATGGTCTGTCGATTATTAAAAATTTTAGCCTGACGCAAAACAAAACCTAAGTTTTTGCGGGACTTGTTGCAGGTTTCAATTATGTGTTGATTAAACGTGAGGTGAGAATCAAAATTTGTACCCAAATCGCGCATGGGGGAAACTCGCTTCAAGGGCTCGTTGTTCAAAGTGTAGGTGTTGTTTATGGGCTGTGCAGCTTTTGAAAAGGTCATAATCGCACATTTACCAACATTGAGGTTGAGGTTATTAGCAGCACTCCAAGTGTGTATGCTATCGATATCGAGTTGTAATGCAGCTGTATCGCTGGAGTTGACAATGGGTAGAGCTACTTTAACATCGTCGGCATACATCAAGACTGTGGAGTGTTTAACTCGTGCAGGCAAATCGTTAATGACTATTAGAAAAAAGAGGGGCCCGAGAATAGTTTTACAACTCTATATAGTTCACACGGAAACCAAAACAAATCAACAATAAAGTACTTAGTTCTGAATTCAAATTATTATACACGACAAATCTAATAATTGATGGACATGGAAATTAGCATTCGTTTGTATTCGGAAATGCTGTGATTCCCGAGTGACATTAAGAAAATAGTTGTACCTTTACTAAATCTGTCTGTCGGTCATAAGCTAGAGATTTGACAACAAAATCCATGGAAAAAAATCATTGGAAACTATTATAGACGCTAGTAAAAATCTTTGTAAATCTTGAACACAGACAAAATAATGCGTTTTACACACGATAATTATGTTGAACGTTGGCTACTCACTCCATTGACCATCCTTGTGCATCCTGTATCTTGATCATTGACTTTTAAGACCTCATAGCGAACCCATCGTTAAGCATCATTAACGCTCTGTAGTGGAGTTCCTCGGAAGAATTCGGGAACCCTCGCTAAACTTTATGAAGACACGTGATGAGAATTTCATACACGCTAGAAAAAGGTCGAGTTCCCCATAATCGACTGACACGAATCAGGGGGCCTAACACCACCGCTAACAGCAGTATTATTTTAATCTTACTTCGTGGGGGAAAGAAATGGAACTATACGTTCTGTAGAGTTTCATCTCTTTCCTACACTGAAGTAATATTAAAATATTCCTGCTGTAAGCGGTGGTGGTAGGCCCCCTGAATGGGTCTTTAGAATTTTTCCCTTAGGATAGTTTAAAAGAGAATGAATAGCTTTGTATTTTCATAAACAATTAAAACTAAAAATAACCTTCACGATGAAATTCTGCTCCGAGAATATTATGAACGAAAATAGCGCGAACAATAAACAGTGAGGCAGTAACACACTATTGTTTCTATTTCTGAGGGCTTAGGGCTTTGTAATGTGTTGCTAAGCTTATGTAATCCTGGTACACATGTGCTAGAATAGATAAGGTTTGTTACACCTCAAAATAATATTACGACTATTTTCGTTTCGGTAGGTGGTGTACTTGTGGTGTATGTGTAATTTATTTTTTATTATTATTTTACTGATTTCTCACAAAATTCCCTCTCTCTCTTTATAATTATGTATAGATATAGATAGTATAGACTAACTTTTGCCGCCCGCGTGGGGGTTAGAAATTATCCAACGGGAGCACGCTACCGGGATAAAAAGGATCCTACGTCCTAAGCCAGGGCATGATGCTTATAATGCGTAACAAACAAATAAAAAAAAATTAAGATAAGATAAGATATATTTATTTGTCAAAAATACGTGTAGGATTACAATCGGTGGAACGATTACCAAAAAGAAAAAAAGTTTCAACATGTTGTGCCTAGAAAGGCGTACAAAATTAAAAAAAAAACATCATAAAATTATAAACTTACGTCAGATCAAAATTCATATTTATAATATTAGCAGGATAAGACCAGGCTTCCTCCTCCAACTCGTCTTGACGTCTTTTTTGTATGAGAAGATGACAGCCATACACTGAGACAGTAACAGGTTGTTATTAATATTTTAATAAGTATATAAAACCTCCTATGTGTTATTTCTTGTGTAAACTCTTTGGAAAACAAAATTTCGAGCTCATCCTTATATGAAAGTTTCAACATAAAGGAATTTATTTTTATTTCAACATAAAGGAAGGTATTTAATAAAAAATATATATATTTTTCAACATGCAGCTTCGGGATACCCAACAACTAAAATCCTAAATCACAATACTATCGTCTAAAGATCTGCCCATAGACAGTGGAGTTATTGCAAAAGTGCAATTTCCTGCTGTAGTGTTGGAGTGCTGTATTTTAGCTCGTAGTAGGCCGCCGGGAGCAATGTCCGGTGCCGGCCGGACGGGCGGACGGCTCGGACAGCCGAACGGTCGGACGAAACTACCCTCTGCATTTACTCAGCAGGATGTACGGAGCAACTTGAAATTTTGTTTTTGTTTGGTTCCGAAAAGGGTGTTGAATTTTTATTTAATGCTTGGCACGGTTTTTACTACTTCATAAAACATCGAGATTCCTTATTTACATGTAAAATAAATACTAACGTAGGTATTATACAACATAAACCTTCCGAAATAAATTCTCTAAATGATTGTGAAAACCTCATCAAAATCTGTTGCGTGGTTTAGAAGAACATCGCCGATATACAGACAAAAACGAAAAGTGACTTTATTAATTTATAATTGTGTATAGTTTATAGTATTATTTATAGATTATGTAAAAGGATTGAATTACTAGGTTGTACTTATGTAGGGACGAGTAATATTAAAGATTTATAAATTTTGCCTTTTAAAGATTTGACAGATGTACCTCGACGACCTCGCTACGATCTCGATTTCGACGATCGCAGGGTGGCTGGTAGCAACCGGATGAGAATTGCCGAGAATCGAGCTGAATGGCGTGCAATTGGAGAGGCCTATGACCAGCAGTGGACTGCTATAGGCTGCTGATGATGAACCTATAACTTGTTAATGAGTAGATATGAATGTGGATGGCTATAAGAGTAGGAAAAGACCAAAAAGAAACAATGCATGGATTGTTTGAAAGATGGTATGGCTAGAAAGGGGGTGACTACCGAGATGACGACTAATAGAGAAGTATGGAAGAAAAAAACATGACAATGCTCTACTATAATTTAGGACATGGGAAGGTGAATGATAATGATAATTTGTTAATGCTTTGTTTACTTCTAGATACATCTAGAATCAATGTAGCACCGGTAAAGAAAAAAATAAGTATGTAATACCAGAATCCAACTTTTGTTATTATTATCTTACTATTTTATGGGTAAGAAACCTCCGGCGCCTGTTCAAAAGTCGGTCTGACCATTAAAAATAATATAATAAATTGTAGGATGAAATGTCAAGCTGCAGAGCTCTAGGAGACAGTCACAAAAAAATAAACTTTAAAATTACAAACCATCCTTGTTCTACGTTCTAAAATTCAAAAAAATATAACGGTTGCAAAAAACGCGGGAACAAAGCTGCGCGCTCTTTGGTCGGCCATTCGAATAGTATCGCTGCTCGAGAGCGAGGGAACGGCAGGAGTGGTGCCCACTCGACATAGATTCAGTTGGGTTACTATTGTTGGAGAAACTCGGGAAAAACTCGCTGGGAACTGGGCGTGGAAGAGGATATGTGATTTTTTGAAAAGTGATTCATCATCTGCCAAGCCTTTTCCCAACTATGTTGGGGTCGGCTTCCAGTCTAACCGGATGCAGCTGAATACCAGTATTTTACATGGAGCGACTGCCTATCGGACCTCCACAACCCAGTAACTGGGTAATATGATACCCCTTGGTATGACTGTTTGTCAGACTTTCGGGCTTCTGACGACCCGTAACGACTGTCAAAGATCCACAAATAACAGCCGGGACCAACTGCTTAACGTGCTTTCTGAGGCACGGAGGAGTCTCGATATGTAAAGATGGTAACCCATCCATGGACCAACCCCGGCAAGCGTAGCTTAACCTGACGAATCGATCCGTGCGGCTGTTATTACTTAGCCACGAGCTCCTCCTTCTCCTCCTCCTTTTTGAAAAGTGATTGACTGTGCTATTTCCATTTCAGAGTAGAAGTCAAAAACCGGTCAAGTGAAAGTCGGACTGGCACACGAAGGGTTCCGTATAATATTTAGGAAAAAAAAAACCGAAAAAACACGTTTCTTGTATGGGGTCCCTATACACTAAACGTGTTTTTATTATTTGTTGATATAGGTAGCGGTAATAGAAATACACAAGTCTGTGAAAATTTCAACAGTCTGCCTGTACGTTTCATGAGACACAGCCCGCTGACAGACAGACGGACGGATAGCGGAGGCTTAGTAATAGGGTTCCGTTTGGCACCCTTCGGGAACGGAACGCTAAAAAGTATTAAGAATTATTTTATTTACACATACTTATTTTGACTTCAAGGTTTAAAAGGACCTGTGTGACATGCAGAAATTGATAATATCCTGAACGTAGGAAATTACTGTTACAAAATTCTGCCAATGAGGCGAGGAAACTTAAACATTACGTAATCCATGTATCGTATGTCCATTCGCCAAAGAAGAAGTTTGCGTGCTTTGACCACGCTTTACTCCGTTCTCAACTCTCCCACTCCTCCTTCTTATCTTGTGTCTCACTTCCAATATCTGTGTTCTTCACACACTAAGTCTCTGCGTTCTTCTAACAATCTTCTCCTACTCTGTCCTTCTCATACTTCTGACTTTGTTCATTCTTCTTTTCATATTCAGTCCATTCTTCTTTGGAATGCGCTTCCTCTTGATATCAGGACGGCCACCAGTCGTTATGCATTTAAGCGGAAACTGCGGAGTTTTTTTTCAAAATAAATAGAGTAGAGTCATGTCATCACCTCTCTCCCTTGAATTTGTATGTTTTATATATGTATATATAGAGTATTTATTATAGTAAATATGTATGTAAGTATATGTATCATAAGTTCATAGCTTATTTATGTACTGTAAACCTGTTTTATCTTTATTGCAATACGATATATTATATATTTTTTCTCTTTGTTCCTCTCAATTAGAGCACCTGCCATCTAATCTCTTCACCACCCTTGGTTGACTGGTAGAGAATGCCTCTGGCATTAAGTCCGCCTTTGTACCTTTTTTTTTGTGCGAAAAGTTTAAATAAATAAATAAATAAATCTGTGCTACATAATAACATGTCTGAATGATGCAGAACTTCTTACTGTAGCCAGGTTTTCCCAATCACTTGTACAATTCTAACTTATAATCCCGAAATTGGAACGGCTTTACACGTGGCAAGGATTTCCACATGCAATTTGTTGTCTTAGGAAATGTCGACAGCTGAACATAGACACACGCTGCAGATTGTAGGAGTTCCCGGAAAATTGTACCTACATACAGTACAAAAGGCGTTCCCGTTACCCCGCAATAGTAATACGGAGATATTGAAAGTCAAAGTTACAACTTTTTAGACGTTTTTTTAAAGTAAGCAAGTTTTAAATGTTAACTGATTTTTTTTTTTAAACAGTTGCCTGCACCCATAAACACAATGTTTTCCGTTCATGCATTACGTTGCCCACTACCGCAAACAGCGATTTTTCACCACAAAAAAAAAAAAAATCCCGAGCAATTTTTTTTTTGCAATGTTACTTATTTGATGTACAGAATGCGTAGTTGACCAATGAATGATGGGTCTTTTTACACCCTATATTAATAAGTGAGTATCTATCGAGTTGTTATCCAGTAGTACGGCAGCTCGTTACGGCGGGAAAATGTTGCAGATGCAACACAGAGCTGTGGCTGCGAACGTACAATTTATGGACGATTGTGCGGCGGCGGCGCAGCAAGCCGGTCCACAGACAGTTTATTTTTCAATTGTTACTTTTGTTTTTAAATAACTAGGAATTGTGATTAAAGGCTTGTTTTGTTATTTTGATGGTAATTGTTAATAGATTTTTTTCTATATAATAAAGTGCACGTAATTATCTGATAATATTGACTGAACAAAAACAATATTCGTTACTTTGAAAAGTTAAGTAGTTCAGAGCCTAAAATTAGTCAGATTCCTAGTGAAATATTCCGAAACGTATTTTTGGAATATTCAAATGTCAATTAGTTTTATATAACAGATAGAGAAATGAACTGCCATTCAACATAGTCTACAAGTAATAACAAATTCATTATGATAGACGGAATAGTGGGAAATATTATTACTTTCATATAAATTATCTGTTAGCTTCAATCCTGTCGGTTCAGAAGCCGTCAGGATTGAAGCTAACGGATACCTAATTTGAGATGGCAGAGACATCTGATCATCTAATTTAGTTTAAACTCTGGCGGCATCAACAACGCCACATGTGAACTACGCATCACACTGACGTCAGGCAAAATCCTACATCGCGCAAGCAGGGTTTACCGCACGACGAGTACATATACAATGTCCCGACATCTATCTTCGGGCAGTACCCGACCAGGCACAACACCCGTCTGGTCGGAGGATCCTCCCTTTTCTATGGAGGATAAGTGAACTTTACACCCTGTTCCTCATACCTTTATAAAACCATTTTCCTAGAACTTATAAGACGAAAACTAGAGAAAGAAATAGTATTCTTTAGCAAATTGTGTCGATTTTTCTTCTATTATTGATTTTAACAATATATTTTTAGTTTTTTTAATTACTTAGTGGATATTATCTCATTAATTTAAGAATCAACTTTTATAATATTTCTATCTCTGTTTATTAGTCATAAAACTAGCTTTATATGTGACCTAGATTTCCAGTCCATATATCCTGGTAAACGTTAAACGGTACACTTTGGCGGCTCACTGGCTGTATGTTAAACTAACTATTACCTAGTTAAGCACTATCGCATGTAATGTGTATCGATATGTGGTGTACCTAACGTGCACACAACTACCAAGGATACATGTAGTCGAGGCGTGGCGTGGATTGTATATATAACCTAAAAACTACAATATCATCGTGGAACGGTGAAAAAATATCGTGTATTCCCGTTCGTCCCACTGACTGATGGCTAACTAGTGGGTGGATCAAGGCAGCCAACGATGATGATGACGTCATGGTCACATTTTAGTTTATGTTTAGTTAATTTTCTTTGTGTGAAAATAATTGGTTTGTGAATTTTCTTTTGACTTTCAATAAGTACAAAAAATATCTACAAACTGTCTGTATTCGTTTGTCTGTAAAATCCACCAAAGACTTTCACTTTTTAATGTAAAAAAATAATGCCGTCAAATAAGTACACTCCAACATTAAACAGAGGGCTAACTTTTTATTCTCAAACCTCAGTATTTTTCACAACGAGTCGGCTAACCGCCGAAAGGGTGCGCGCCGCGCAATGCCGCCGATTTCATTTCCGTTGGGAAATGCGAGAGATAGCGGCATGGCGGGCGGTAGGTCTCTCATTATGCTTGTGACGAAAAAATTCGAATACCGGGATACACACACTGAAATATTTTATGGTTCAGCTTTTACATTGACCTTCATAGTATCCGGACGCGGCCGAAGGATTATGAATTCACGGTTTTTTGTAACATGTGTTGGGTCGTTTTTGTGAGTTTTTGTTGGTTTTTATGAAAAGAATTATTAATAAAAAATTGTTTCCGAAACCGGTTCCATTTTCCTGTTTGCTGTCTATTTTGTTAATTAATTACAGCGGTTACGGATTAGCAGATACCAGGCAATCAGAAACAATAATCGGCTGAATTGTTCGGTACACGATAGTATATGCGAGCCATAAATAAGGCTGTCCAAGCCGAACAACAGGCGATACGCAATCCTGCCTGCGCTCGTGTTTGCTTGTAAATGTATGTAAACCTGGACTAACTAACTCTAGCCTACCTATGGTAGTACAGAAACGTACGATAGTGCCAGATGATTGGAATACGAAGATCCTTTTCATTTTGAACTATAGAAATAATTGGTAATTGATAAAAAATACGCACTCCTTTTTTTTTTTTTTGAGGTTCGGAAATTGTCCAATGACTTCTGCCGCTCTGGGCGGAGCGGAAGGGCGTGTCAGACTTTTACCGACTAAAATCCACCCGTGTTCCTTCAGTTGCCTGTTGCCAAGGTCCCGGTATCCCTTTCGGACTTTCCCGCAAGAAAAATACGCACTCCTGACGCTTTATTATTAAATGTAGGTTATTATTCACATAGGCAACATTATTCACATTTTTTTAAAAGCAAATATTCTTTGATATCTTTGCCAATAAAAGCAACAGTAAAGTAGTTCCCAAGTACTTTTCTATAAAAAATAAAGAAAAACTTGCGACGCCTTGCGCCAATACAAACAAACTCCGAAACAAAAATCAGACAGTCTTTGAACTAAACAGGAAGAAAATTAATTAGGGTGGGTAGTTCAGGAAATAATGTCGGAGTACTAAGGCAGCATGACCACTTAAGAAAAATGTACGCATTTGTCTTATAGTCAGTAGTCAGCCCGCTGTGAGAGGCACTTTGAGTGATTAATGAGTTCAGATGGAGAAGCTAGACCTTTATTTATATCTTATGTTCGAATACTTGAAAGATCTGGTAAAACTGGAAATAATGTTTTATGGAGATCATTTCGTCGGCTGCCGTCTGCTGGGATATGAATCATAAATTCATGCTATAAACGTGGAAAGCTTCTGATTTCTTAGTATCTCTCAACTATCACAGACATGTTAACATAACATCGCACCTCATTTCCCCGAAAGGTAGGGCAGAGGTGTACACATTTATAGTACACCCACATTTTGCCAGTTATGTTTCAGTGCTATGTAATAGGAGTCAAGTCTATTGCCATCAACAGGGCACATATCCAGACCTCCGGCTATTGCTAAATAAAGTAGAAGTAGAGGTATGAGGAACAGGGTGCAATGTAAAGGTCACTCATCCTCCATAGACAAGAGAGGATCCATCGACCAGACAGGTGTTGTGTCTGATGGGCTAGATGATTGATGCCGTGAAGTTATATACCTATGTGGTGATCACGCGGTAAACACTGCTTGCGCGATGCAGGATGTTTGTAACGTCAGTTCTTTGATGCGTAGTTCGCATGTGGCGTTGTAGATAGGAATGAGGAAATAAGTGACACAAAATATACTTCCACAAAAAAAAATAACTAGAAGTGTTCTCATCGTTTGGCGCTAAAATAAATAAGGGCTGAAAAAAGAACAGGAAAAAACACAAAATGACACAAAAAGCTCTCTGATTGTAAAACGTTAATTACGGTGAGTTGTTTGTTCGTTAAACATTGCTAATTAAGAGTCGTCATATACGGGCGGTTCCACGAAAATAAAAGAAAATTAATGAAGCTTCCGTTCTACTTATTTAATTTAAAGGTAAACAAGTTTTAACCGAAATAACGTTCTCTATTGAATTGTGATTATTCATCATCATCATCATACATTTTCAGCCGAGGCGAGGCGAGGCCGAGGGATTTTTCAATAATTTCCTAGCACATATACTACACTAGCTTCCGCCCGCGGCTTCGGGTGTTATGTCGATAAAAAGTAGCCTATGTCCTCCCCCGGGATGCCATCTATCTCCTTACCAAATTTTATCGAAATCTGTTCTGTGGTTTTAGGCGTGAAAAGGAAACATACAGACGAGAGACAGACAGACAGACAGAGTTACTTTCGAATTTATAGTATTAGTATGGATAAGTAGGTATCAGGGCGACCGAGCTCCGCTCGGGTGTAAATAGAGAAAAAGATTTTTTCGAGATATGAGACATACTCGTAACTAGATCGATTTTTCGCCCCGTACCTAACAATTTAGATGAAAGTTGCAATATAGGGGTTATATTGCAACTTTCAACGAAATCGCTAGAGCCGTTTTCGAGAACGTGATTACAAATATACAAATCTTGCTCATTTAATAGTATAGGATTTCCTTGAGATAAAATCAATCTGCCTAGCCTTTTCCCAACTATGTTGGGGTCGGCTTCCAGTCTAACCGGATGCAGCTGAGTACCAGTATTTTACATGGAGCGACTGCCTATCTGACCTCCACAACCCAGTAACTGGGTAATACGATACCCCTTGAGATAAAATAATAAATCAAAATATTTTTTTTTTATTGTCGCCAGTTAATACATTCATTTTAACTTAGAATAATCTAACATATGCATCGCATTAATATATTGCACAAAGGTACTGCTGCTGATTCCCAAACTAAGCTTGAGCTAAGATAGGATTTAATGGTGATGATTGGCATAAACATCGAACTGCTACGCAACATTGATATAAAAGCCGATAAATCAGTAAGTAGCAATATAAAAAAATATGTGTAAACGAAGGAATGGAGGGAAATAAAAACCGTTATCGTTTTTACGGCCAGTGGCTCGGAATCGGAAATCACACTGATGTCGATGTGCCGAAATGTGATAAATTTTCTTGCTTATCAGTTATCAGAAATATGTCTGATGATTGCATTTTTTATACGGTTTTCAGAGTATATAAGTGAAGGCTTTTCAGGTCAGTGATAGCCTAGTGGCGTAACCGTCGGACTACAAAGTTATATTCTCGAGTTCGAACCCAAGACACGCACTTTCGTCTTTTCGGATTCATGTGCGCATTGTGTAATTATCACTTGCTTCGAAAACGGTGATGAAAACATCGTGAGGAAAGCGGCATGCCTGAGAGATATTTCTCGACGGCATGTGAGGTCTAAGCCAGACTAGGCTTGCAGAAAAAATATATCGAAATATCGATATTTTTTGTTCGATATATCGATATTTTTAGGCGATAATTATTATTTCGATATATCGATGTATCGATATAAAATATCAAGTATCGAAAATGTATCAAAAACGATATATTTGCAATAGCAACATCGTTGTCGCCACTGACTAAAACCGCTGGAGTTCAGAGCCGTAAAAAGTATCCTTTTTTTTGGTGTTAAAATAATTATAAAACTTGAACAATATAAGGTAAAAAAAATATTGAAAATTCCACCGATATATCGATATTTTTTTTTCGTTTATTATTATTTAATTATCGATACGATATATATCGATAATTTTTAAACTTCTTGCATCCCTAAGCCAGACGTCCATGGACTGCATAAAAATTCTGACACCAGGTTAGTCACTAAACACACGAATAAGAAGCAGAAGATCTTGATTATCATTTTCTGCCCTGGCGGCCTACCACCACCGCTTACAGCAGTATTATTTTAATCTTAATATTACTTCAGTGTAGGAAAGAGATGAAGCTCCACAGGACGTATAGCTTCATGTTTTTCCCCTCTGAAGTAATATTAAAATAATACTGCTGTAAGCGGTGGTGGTAGGCCCCGTGATCCCAATTTATTTGGGGTTGCGTCGGCGCAACGTATCGTTTCTCCACAGACTATGTTTTTCTCCCATAGGTTATATCGGTAGCCCCCCCCCCCCCTTCTTGCCATATCGTATTTCAGGATAATTACAGTAGAATTTTCTTGGAAAACGAGAGAAGTACCTACTTGCTAATTGCAAAAATTCAAAGGTAGTCGTATCGTATGCCCGGAATCGACCTCTGCATATCAGGCCAGACGTTTGTAATAATTTGATTGGATAGGTCATATTGAGACAAGTAGCTGTCTTAAAGCTTAAGGGTCCCCGAAACGACGAACTGCAATTGTCAATTTTTCCGTGATTGCACATTGATGTGCAAATTGATCGTCTACCCAATGTAATTGAAGCGATTGACAATATTACTACAATTGCAACACCGACCGAATAAAAACCGAGACAGCGCTGCTAACAATACAGTTTAGCAAGCCAAAACTACACCTCCGCTCTGTGCATACACGCACACACGCACACATTTACAACCATCCACAATCATACTACACCTCACTGAGTGCACATTTGGTAACGCAACCGGCCTAACATCACTGTTGATAGCGCTCTATCTTGGTTTATTATTTGGTCTGAGAATTGCAATTGATTAATTGTAATTATTCGTTTCGGGGATCCTTAGGTCCTAAAGGAGGTTCCCCGTTTGTAATGTTTTGTAAAGGTTTAGGACAATACAAAAGTAACGAGTAAGGCATGAACATTCTGCATTCAGCAATGTGTATTACAAATGAACTGACCCACTGTGAAAACGCTATGAAAAGTGGCACGATATTTAAAGTACACTAAACAATATTATGTAGCCTATTTACTAGCTAAATACCTCACCTAAGTACCACAAGCTTTCATCTCATAGTTTCCTGGGTCTCGAACTCAAAACCACAGTTCTGAGCAAGTAGTTTTGCAGTTTAGCAACACATGGCATGTGAACAATGAACCGCTTGGAGAAGCACCACAAGCTTGTACTCACACGAGTACGTACTTATATGAGGACGTACTTGACTAATGTTACATCGTAGTTCCAAGCAGTGAGATGATTAGTTGATTATTAAGATTAATTTAACGCGTAACCTGAATTTACTGGAAATCGTGAGGGGTTTCGCAATTTCTCGAAAGAGGTGTTGCCAAGCGCCACAGTATTATAAAGTAACAGAATTATGTCTCGGCAGTGACCTTCTAATAATTACGGCCGCTCGGTAAATACCTTTCGTTGCGTCGTTACTGCCACGCGCTCGATGCTATCGCGTACGGATATACACTGAGATTTCGAAGCGCGTCGTAGCGGCCGTTTTCTATGTAGATATAATACTGTTACTTATTTATACTGTGCCAAGAGGCTTTAAAACGTGACCAGTAAAATGCAATGATGCTGGGTTATTCCTCGAATACGTGCTTTAGTTTAAATAAGAAATAGGGTTTGAAGGAATACTCTTTCATTGAATAATTCAAATATGATTCTATTTCTGTCAGTTGTCGTAAGAAGTTGACAAACACAGAACAACAATTTAACGATTTATTTGTTAAATTGTTGGAATCTAGAAATACAGTGTCACAATACTCTTTTGCAATAAAACCTTGGTTTCCAAAAACATGTTCATAAAATTCGTTTTGATTTACGAGCAAGCACGCATTGTATAAAAAATGTGGTTTCAGCATCTGTGCCGACCTGTAACCCTGGTACCCACGGTATGAAACATATTTTTTAAGCATTCAGCGTTCAACCTGGTTTTAGCATTTACCTACCTGTAACGAGCCTGTAACGAATATGTAATAGGTACCTCTACTAGATTAGGTACTTTTTGTTTTTTTTCTCTACGCCTTTTGTACATTCACTGCTTTATAAAACTTTTTTTTAGATTTGACTAAGTATATTGCATTGTGTGTAACCGCGGCGGAAAGCGGTGGTAATACGTATGAATTTATTTATATGCCTTGGTAGTATTTTCAAAGCGAATTAATTTGCCTACTGTACCTAAGCACCTACAATAACTTGACTTAATAATTGGTTCATATTTTGGTCAACCAATTACACAATATCTAATGTGGAATTGGACAACTAGTTAACTGAACAGATTTGAACACGGGGGCGTTAGGGCAGATAATCAGAATGGACTTGGGACTAGGGTTACGATTTCTTTTGAAAAGCCCCGAAAAATTCCGAACATTTGCAAAAAAGTCCAGAGATTACTTTTAAATCTTTCTTTTTTACTTTATTATTAATTTATTAACTTTATTTTATTTTCTAAAAGAATCCCCTTAAATCGAAAAGTCCGGCCAAACTATACGGCCGGATAAAGTCCGGACGTGTGGCTAAAAAACCGAACGCGTCCGGATATTTGACGTGTGAAAAGTGTTTTTTTGAACCAATTTACAGAAAGGTTTTAAAATCAATTATTTAATTTAGTAGGTATCTGATGTAAATAGTTCTGTTATGTTTAATATTGTTTTAAAAAGAATGGAAGAAAGAAGAAGAAATAAATAACAATATAAAAAAATATAAAAAATACAGAAATAAATAATATCATTTATTTAATCTGGACGGATGGTTACTCTTTAGGACAGAAATAGAGTAAAAAGTGATGAAGTGTCAAAATAGGTACCATGTATCTGAACGGTACGTTTTCCGCGTAGGTATATGGTTATTTTATCTGTGGTACATTTTACGAGTTCGTGCGTGTATCCGAAACGATTCAGTTGATAGCACATGATAGGTATTCGCAAATTGAAATAGTCTCTAGGGGCCTATTCGGAGCGAGTTTATGGATTAGAAAGAAGATGTTTATACTTAGATTATTTTTTTTAAATGGTGAATAGCATTGCCATTGTTTTTCTAACTTTTGCAGGTACAAAAAAACAACCTTAACACCGAATTTGTATGAAAAAGCAATCAGGACCGGCAATGTTAAACATTCAAATAATTGTGTTTTACTCAGTGATGATCCTCTTCCTACTTGGTTTTTTTTAAAATAAGCAAAGAGTTCCGCTACTTCTGCTTTTAAACCAGCTTTTCTTACCGAATAAATATCCAGAATCACCAACTTACCTGCAAAAAAATAAAAACAAATAGGTAAGTTCATTGATCAACTTTGCCATATATTTATAGACTAGCTTTTGCCCGCGACTTCGTTCGTGTGGAATAGTGACTTCCGACAGATTTATGGTTTTACCCACATAGTTCCCGATCTCGCGGGATCTCTTCAAAATTGAACGGAATAACGGAACCAATTTTAAATTTACGAAACGATCAATCCACAATTTCCACCACAGTGCCAAAGCGCTCGGCCGATACCCAACCAAATGCGTGTAACGAAACCATAGCGCGATCTATTTCGATCCCAACGCCATCTATCGAGCATAGTGACAACTCGGATTATTTATCTATACTCCGTTCGGGCATTTTCTTTGTACTAAAGGTTTTATTATATTGATATTATTTTTTTCATACCTTTTTACTATTTATTTACTTTTTTCCGTGAATTAAAACAATAACATGAACCGAACTCGTGTAATGATCGACACCATTGCGCGATCACCAACTCGACATAAATAGTACTAATAGAATTATCTATACTCCGTTAGAGCATTTTCTATGTACCAAAAGTTGTATTATATTATATTTTTCATACCTTTTTACTATTTATTTACATCTTTCCGATGAATTTTCAGTACTGAATTGATGCCGACTCTTGACCAATAGATGGCGCTGTATGTCCGGAATAAATTTTATTTTTTATTCTATTTTTTGTAATAAAATCTATCCTATGTCCTTTCTCAAGTTCCAAACTATGTCTGTACCAAATTTCACACAAATCGGTTCAGTAGTTTAGGCGTGAAGCAAAGACAGACAGACAGACAGACAGACAGAAAGACAGAAAGACAGACAGACAGAGTTACTTTCGCATTTATAATATTAGTTTGGATATTATAAGTCTTTGTTAGTTCTTAAAATTCTAATAATTAAATAAAACCAGACTTTGCCAACAATATCCTAAACCGTGCCTTAACCAAAAAAGAATTAATAACTTCACTTTTAATTAAATCCCACACAAGATCACTGTAAAAAAAATTTAGTTACTAGGAAATAATAATTGTGAAGAGTAGAAATTCACTTGTATGTTACACAGGTAAGCACTCGGATACGTTAGAAGTACGGAGTGCATTTCAGAATCTGCAAGTATTAACATAATAAAGGTGTCTCAGTCTGCGAGTGAGTATAAGAAACTTCGTGGATAGGTATGTTATCCTAGTAGCGTGCATGAATAATTGATTAGGTAATCTAGTCTGTTTTTTTGTGTGTTCAAGAAAAATAATTGTATGAAACCGTGGCTAGTTTTTGAAATACTTATCGGCTTTTTAGTGCGCTGCTCTGTCACACATGAGAGGCAAAAGTCTTTCTTTCATTGACTGGATGTGCCATATTTGTGCCTTATTATTGTACTAAGACGTGGTCTATTAAAGATCGTTAGTATTCTTTAAACCAAACTCAAATAGACCGTAAAAATATTTAACTAATTTCAAAATTGTACGTTCTTTTAGGTCAAAGTAAAAGTCTTATAAAATTAATGTTGAAAAGAAACTCCGGGAAAACTAATTTTATCGCCGACGTAAAATATGGATTTTACCGCTTTGTGAACTTTTCGAACGGTCAGCAAAATTAACTGAAAACGAGGTGCAACTGAAAACTTCTTGCTGCAGTTTTATTTCTTACCTCTCGAGCATCGACCTTCGAGTGATCTTCATTATATTTATTGCATTACTGGCTTTTGCCTGAGTGGGTGACGTAGAGTCGTTAAGCCATGTCATTTATCGGGATAAAAAGTATCCTGTGTTGATCAGGCGCGGTCGCAGCCCAAGATTTTGGGGGGGTCACCATTGGTGCCGAAGAATATTTTTAGGGAGATGGTTATTGATAAGTGAGTAGGTAAATCATTCAGTCTCTCGACAGCTTGTATGATTTTGGGGGGGGTCATGACCCCCAGGACCCCCCGGACCCCCTCGGACGCGCCTGGTGTTGATCCGGGTTTTAAACTATCTGTGTGCCAATTTTCATCCAAATGTGTTCAGCTGTTTTTGCGTGATTGAATAACGGACATCCAAATATACAACCTTCCACATTTCTTACTATTAGTAGGATTTATGTGAAATGGGTAAGTACTGTTTGTTCGCTGTTTGCATATCTGTTCGTTGGTAGATAACTGATTATAACGCAGCGCATAATCAAAATAAAACGTACGTGATTTGGCGTAATGTTACCTAATTTACATAAAACAATTTAATATTTACGAACACAAAATAAACAATAATAACACCTCTTTATGCAAATAGCCGGTATATAGCCGTATTTTCAGTGTTTGTTTTACAGGTAGGCAGAGTGTGTCATGTAATACAGAATGGTAGAATTAGGTACCAGGGTGACATGAAAACGGACTGGTATTCATTTGCATTTCATGAACGGTCGGACACGCTTTCACATTGTTGAACTCCTATATATTTCGCTGTGAACCAATTATCATTACAATAAAACATTTGTTTTCACTTTTGAATAATTAATGAGAGTATTTGGGCCTAGGCAATTTAAAAAGGTACCCGTGTCCAGATTTCTTTTGTTTTTGGGCGCTCAGAGGCCGGTTTAGACCAAACGAACGATGGCACGTTCTATGAAAATAAGGATAAAGCATTCTTTCGTGGAATTTCAGGAGAATAATGTTTTTGCTCTTGTTTTAGTTGTCTTGTTCGTTTGTTCTAAAACTCTAAACACACCTAATGATGATTACTCTAAACTAAAATGGTGAAAGATTTGTTTAAGGAGATTTGGTTATTTTTCTTATAAATGAGGGGTAGAGGAACTATGGGCAGAGCTCGTGGCTAAGTAATAACAGCCGCACGGGTCGATCCATCAGGTTAAGCTACCCTTGTCGGGGTTGGTGCGTGGATGGGTGACCATCTTGTAATACCGAGCCCCTCAATGCCTCCGTCCCGGCTGTCAGACTGTCTTTCAGAAGCTCGAAAAAGTCTGACAACCAGTCTTACTAAAGGGTATTGTATTTCCCAGTTACTGGGTTGTGGAGGTCAGATAGGCAGTCGCTCTATGTAAATACTGGTATTCAGCTGCATCCGTTTAGACTGGAAGCCGACCCCAACATAGTTGGGAAAAAAGTTGGTCACTGAATAAATCGTTCAAAACCCGCGTAGCATAAATCATTATGACGTAACACTCTCTTAGCACTTTTACATGTGATTTTAATAGTATTTTTTCTAAAGAACGAAACCAGTTTATACTAGGTACTCTAAGTTTAAGTAAAAGTTTTGTAAGGTCTTATAAAAAAAACGGTACCTTCGTTATTCTTCGAGCCGTAGACAAATCTGAATTTTTCAAAAGCAACTCGTGAAGTATTGAACTAAAAACCACTATCGTTGTTTTTGCCACATGCACATTTAATGAAATGCTAATTTTGTATTTTAAAAATGTTTTAATCTTGTCTTGATAACAATGTAATTATTAACCTCATCGCACTGACAGGTACTTTAGATTCGCAACTAATTATGATAGTACTATCAATATCGTTAACATGAAATATGTGTACCTACATTAAATTGACGCACCTTATCTTAGCAATTATATGCGATCCTGGTATCATTGTTACATAGGTACACCATATTTAACCGGGGCCTGCACCTATACTAATTTTTCCAGTGTTAGTGAGAGACGGAGCTATACAAGGCCGCTAGCACCATCCTTTTTCGCAGTGGAATAATGATGGCATTAATACTTCATAGTCAGCCCCCAGATATTGTTAAATTCATGGTAAAATACGATGGTCGGATATGTAATAATCGGAAACCTGTATATATTTGCTGACTCACGCCCATTACCCATTTCCCATTCTGTTATTCCATAATAATCGCAATATTATCGAGCAATATAAATGAAGGAAGTAAGTAAATATATAATAAACTACAGTTTGAAAGTAAATATAATTTTCTATGACGTACAAAATATCTCAAAGTGAAGATTTCTTTAAAAAGCTTAGCGATTCTGCCCTTTCATTAAACCAGCCGAGAGCATCGTCTTTAGGATGTGGAAAATTCAATGCGATTTGATGAGATTCGGAATTGCGTTCCCAAGTGTCTCTTTATGTTCGAGTAGCAATCGTTTTAAATCCCCTGTTGCTTTAATATACAATTCGAAAATATGTGACAGAAATCTTCGAAAGGAGACTAGCAGCTAATTGTGACAAAATCCTGTTTCTATTTTTAATTCTTGTAGAATAAACTATGAAACGTAAAAAAAATTATATAGATTATTTTATTTTCCATTTTATCCAGTAATGCAGGCGTATTTTACTTTTTACAGGAATTAGAAGCATTTCTCTCATAAAAAGACTCATTGAATGTTCCGAACCGAGCAGTGGAAAAGCATTAAATTTTCACAAGCTAATTAGGTAACTCAAATAAAAACTTGGCAGTCTTTGAACACTACCTGTGCTACACTCGAAAATTATAATAAAAAACACAAACTAAAGGCGTGTGCACACATTAAAAAGCGATGACGGTCTATGCTCGGTGAGGTGTCTCGCACACGCTCCGGCAGATAATCGCGTTTGATCAGCGCTCATGCGTGATAACCGCCGGTGAGCGTACGCCTTTATTCCTCCGGTTATTTTTATACCTACAAGGTAACATGCGTCTATGGTAATGTTGTACATTATTTGAATAAGGAAATATTAAAAGATTTAATCTTGTTGTAAGCAGGAGTAAAGTAAAGTAAGCTTTAGGAAACTAAATTGGAAATACCAAGTTATAATTGGTTTGAAACATCGGGAACAACGTTCTATTTAGCCAAATCGAAGAAGAAAATTAATTTTAAAGTTCGTACAACATCAAGATGGCTGTAATATTTAGAACTATTATTCCTCATAATTTCGTCGAGAGTACCTACAACCGTTTAACCACAATAAATTAGATGAACAATGGCAATCAAATTAACACAAAAATTAAAAGAGCAAATCCATACAATCGATCACGTAATAGACATTCAATTTACTGAAATATAAATCATCATCATCTGCCTAGCCTTTTCCCAATTATATTGGGGTCGGCTTCCAGTCTAACCGGATGCAGCTGAATACCAGTTTTTTACATTGAAGGACTGCCTATCTGACCTCCACAGCCCAGTAACTGGATAATACGATACCCCTTGGTGAGACTGGTTGTCAGACTTTCGGGCTTCTGACGACCCGTAACGACTGTCAAAGATCAATAAATATAACCGGAAAAATATCGCCGTAACAGCAAATAAATCAGCGAGCGAACAAAGTACTAAGATTGCATAATATGGCCACAGGTGTTCTGTCTCGTGCCAATATAACCTCACCTGACCTGACCGCTGTCCCTGAAAAGGGTCCGGGGAATACAAAAATATTTGCCCATATATTCCATGTCATCAATGTAATTAAACTGTCGCCTTTTCCACCGACGACAGCGGGTATGCTAGGATAATTGAAGTAACTTGTTTTATTTTCTAACAGCCTGGTACGTTCGGTTTTAGAAAACATGACAGTAATTACATAGCAGCAGTTTCCATGAATCAAAAGGAAATTAATAAATAGCTAGGGGTATATAATTACCAATTAAGTTCTCGTTGCAATGTTATAAATTTTCTTTTAACTCCTAGCTGCTGGTACTGCCATTTATTTTATTTCGGTGAAGCAGACGAATTCAATTCCGATATTCGAATCGCTAAAGTGATCAATCAGAAAAATGTCATCAATCACAATTCCCGAGCTTTCGATTCCATAGCCAATGGATATTAATTTACATATTTATAGAGAAGTCTATGATCAAAACGATTTATTGCTTATTTTTTTATGTCTCATGTAGAGTAACTAAATAAATAATGTCTTTCGTCTTAATAGGAACTGAAACTGTTGCTACGAATGAAGAATCCGGCTAATGCGATTTAAAATGGAACCTCAGAAATCCAGTAGAAAGTTTAAACATGACAGCATTTAACTTAACCATGCAGATCCGAACTTTTAAGTAAAAGCTATGCAAGTATGCAAGTCTCACAAATTGCGAGTCTCGTACTTTTATAATTCAGACTATTTCAGACTAAGCGTACAAGTCTCAAGTAAAAATACTACGACAGTTTTGCTCGGTACGCCGTTAGTCGTATTGTTGTCGTGTTACTAACTTTATAAGTTTGTGAAACTCTCCATGTCTTAAAGTTTCATACGTGGAGCCATGAATTTAAAAGTCTCAAACTTGGACAGATGAATGTAAGCAGTTAATTAAAATGAAATTAAGTTGTAATCCTATGTATTTTTGCTTACATTGCCTTTTCATCTGACTGAATCAATAACCTCGTGCAGCAGTGAGTAGCTGTCACTAATGTCAACTGTCAGCTCACCACGAGTGGCGGGAAACAGTGAAAAGTGAAGCGTGCTTGCACGAAAGGCTTGGTGTGGTGATGAGCCATTTAATCATCTTAAATACGGGATCAGCAGGAGCATTCTACAATGGGAATATAAGTTACCTATTAAAGAGATCTGAACTGATTATTTTGCAGAAACCAAATAGTCGATCAAAACGCGTAGTTTTATCAGAATAAAACCTTCTTCAAACCCAACATATTATGTAAATAGACAATCTCATAAATATAAAAGTAAGTTTAAGAAACGGCTCAGGTGGCACAACTGTACCTATTAATTTTTAAAATATGCAAACGAATCGCCGTCCGTTTTTCATTCGTCCATTTCGCCGTTATATTAATGCCCGTACCAATAAGATATATATCTATCTACATCGCATGGTATATGCTGTGTATCATCATGAATGCAAATTTCAATCAGTTTGCACGTTGATTGCCAATAATCTGGCTGAATTGTGCTCAATACAAGGGTGGAGCACGTCTTCATATCAATTAATATCTGCAATCTGTAACAGATGAGCATTCGAGATATATATTTGCGTAGGTATTCCGACTTTTGTGAAGGAATGTGCGATTTTATAATTTCTAACATGACCATATTATGGTGGATGTCCACGTCCATAAAATGTATGGAAATACGTGTATGTTATCACGTTATCGTCGACGGAAAAAGGCGTCTTGTTGTAATGTTTCCATACATTTTACTAACTTTTTTTTTTTTTTTTGAGGGTGGGAAGTCATCCAATGACTTCTCCCGCTCTGGGTGGAGCGGAAGGGCGTGTCAGACTTTTACTGACTAAAACCCACCCGTGTTCCTTGAGTTGCCTGTTGCCAAGGTCCCGGTATCCCTTTCGGACTAACCCGCAACCCTGGCAGACATTTTACTTCCCTGTGTTAACGTAATTTCTTGACGTGGACGATAATAGTATAGTCACGTTAGAAATGATAAAAGTGCATATAGTCTGTTTTTTTAAATTTCG
Source organism: Lithophane socia (assembly GCA_947522985.1). NCBI lineage: Eukaryota > Metazoa > Arthropoda > Insecta > Lepidoptera > Noctuidae > Lithophane > Lithophane socia. The sequence goes on along the minus strand of OX383271.1, from coordinate 12,936,137 downwards.
TAGTCTAATTTGACAGGTACGAATGTCAAACTCCAAATTGAAAAAAAACAAAGAACAATCACTTGAAATGTCAAATTACTCTACGAGATTAAAAAACAGGCTATTGATGTAAGGATGGACGCCTGCACTAATTGGTAAAGCAGTCTGACACAGTCGTGTCACTTGTCAAGAGAGTAGGAGCGCTCTCTTGTTTTCTAGCTGTCAATTGTGCTAACGTAATCCGGTAGGGATGTATACCGAATATTATTTAAAAAAAAAAAAGTTATTTGCCCTGGTTATCATTTCATCAATAATGTCATTGATATATCCCTCTTTTGTTTTTCACGGTATCGACACGGGATTGTAAAGTTCGATGTAAATAAGGGCGAGCCTATTGCCATCGACCCGGCTGCTACTGAGAAATTCCAGAAGGAAAAACCCAATAACACTTTGCCCTTGCTTTTTTTTTTTTTTTCCGTGGGGAAATCCTCATGGATGTTATGCCGGACTCCTACCGACTAAAACCCCACTGTTCCTACTTCTACCATGAGTCGGGGGCCCGGGAGATAACTTTGCCCTACCTGGGAATTGAACATAGTTTATTGATTCAGGCGTGACGGAAATCCATTATAAAATACAATAGACGTAGATATATTTATTAACCTACTACCGACTAACACTGAGCGCAGGACGCAAAGACTTTGCGTCCAGCGCTCGGTGTGGAAACACGTCGTGTTCTGGTTTGCAATTGGTCAATCGTCATCCTGAGGATGCCTCGTTGAGAGGTGATACACGTGTCGATTTCTTACAGGGTTTTTATGACTCTTGAAGAATAGTTAAGCGGAATAGGCTACTAAATATATCATAATATCTACGTCTATTGTATTTTTTCTGGGAATTGAACCCAAGACAGTAGTTGCTCAGCAGTAGCACTTGCGACCACGAGAGATGGTATTAAAGGATCTGACCCGATGTAATGAACAGTAGCACCCCTTTGTAGTAATGTATTGCAAACTGTTGTATAGAATCAAATTGTTATAACTGAACAGCTGGGGAGTTTGTTGCGCCACTTCTTCTTCCGAGCTAAAGCACTAGGAATTGCTGAAGGGTGGGCGTTTTGGGGGACTGTCTTATGTAATTTTGACGTTCGAAAAGTGCTGATTCTCAGCCTAGTTTGAATAAATGACTTTTGATTTTGATTGAAAAGGTTCTGTAGGCCATTGAAATTGTATTTATAATCCTAAACTTCAAATTCCTATGCGTCTGACTAACAAATTAATGATCGATAAGACATAGGAATCGGACAACACATTGAAAAATACTTTAAAGTTCATCCCCTGAAACATATTTCCAATCCATAACCAACATTTTCATTGGTGACGCCATTTCCCAAATCTCGTCGATATGCTTTTTCCAGCAATTTGTCAAGATGTGCAATTTCCCAGGGCGCCCTCTAGTGGCTGTCACTGACAGATCGCGCTTGTCTAGTGATTCAGACGCGGCCGTCTGCGATGCGTGGTGCCCTGGTACCCCTTCTTGTTTATTCAGCACTATGGTAATATGCTCTTGGAGTTTGAATTGAGATAAATTGCAAGGGAAGGTTTTTTTTTTGTTTTTTTAAAGACCCGTTGAGGCGAATAAACATTAACGCCCTGTGATTGAGAATTTAGCTCTAAATTATATGCGCTTTTTAACAAAATATGCTAGATAGGTACTCAGGTCTTCAGCTTTTCGACTCGATGGTTTGATAAAAATATACCTACTATTTTTTTTAATATTTTTTTTTCTATGAGTGTAAAAAAAATATATAAGTAAGTACTTATTTGTTTTTTTATGCAGTAGGTATTGCGATTTGTTGGGTCCGAAAGGTGGCCACGCCAATCGCGGCATCAGTGGCCTTTTTGTCCTTAGAAGTGTATGGACACTCCAATATAAGACGTGGTTTGGTCAGCGGCACTGGGTTTCAGTGGGGTCTATAATCCCCCATTTCGATAGATTGTACCAGAATAGGGACAACCAGTAAACAGAGTAAACATAATTATAATTGTTTAGGTACAACCTACACAATGACCAAAAACATACCCTAAACAATAGTTGTAAAAGCAATGAACCACAAATCATTCTCTTATCGAAACTACCACACAACATCGAATGATTAATTAATAACTAAACGGTCAATTCAATTTTGAACAGTAACCATTCAATTTAATTGAACAGTGACTGTTCAAATATGAATTTACCTTTATTTAGCTAACATGTCGATGGCTCACAATAGTAATTCCATTAGCCATTAATTTGTCAGCAGTGTTGCCAAACAGTAAATATGAATGAATTCACAACGACTATTTGATGGATTAAATTAAAAGTTTATTACTCCTAATAACCTGTATTCTGTTGGAATGAGTGAAAACCATATTGATGATATAGTTTTTTTTATTAAATCCATGGTTATTTTAAAAGCAACTATGAAGTTATGTCAGGATTATGAAGCAGCTGTCTGATATTTTTTTTTTATTATCTATTTATTTCTGCCTTTTTGCATTTATTTCTGCGTTTTTTCCAAAGTAGTTTCCGACGTTTTTGTTGGTATATTGGCGTGTGCTAAAGTCTGTTTTATATTCTCGTATATAATTTGACGTTTCAAGTGATAGTTTTTTGTTTTTTCAATTTGGAGTTTGACATTTACACCTGTCAAATTAGTCTACTAGATCAAAAAACAGACTTTAGCTGATCGCATCGTTTGTGTTTTAATGTTAATTACTTACTACAGTATAGAATTAAGTTCTTAGCTGAACAGACAGCTGTGCTGCTGGGGAGTTTGTTACGCCACTTCTTCGTAAGCACTAAGACGTGCTGAAGGGCGGATGTTTTGGTGGACTGTCTAATTTTGACGTTCAAAAATTAGTGCTGATTCTAAGCCTAATTTAAAAAATAACGATTTCGATTTTGTTTTCCTTTCTTTCGGCTTTCTTCGTTCTGGTCATAAACTGCAATCAGTCTGTTACAAGTTCGTCTGCAATGAGTGTGGTGGGTGTGTGCATTGCTAATCAAAATCTAAATTAAAGTTCCTCAGTTATCATGGCTTGTGTTGTTTGAAAGCTGTGTGTTCCCGAAAATATTCTCGATGTCCCCGAGGACGATACATTGTGTTGCAATACGTGATAGTTTAATATTTGTACATAAAGCAAGCGTCTGTTGATTCGTCTTAAAAGTACTTAACCCATCCAGTACCCAGTACCCAGTAACTTACCCAGTTTAAGGCTTCCGCAGACATGCGCGACGCGACACCGGTAGAACGATTTCCGTGAAGTTTTCATAGATTTTTTTCCCTCAGACTCGCGTCGCGCCTGTCTGTCTGCCTTTATGCCCATAAATAATTTATTATTATTTTATTAGTGTTACAAGTGAAAGTCAATTTCAATAAAAACTTAATTTTCTTTACGTGTATCAACAGCTGTGCGATAAAAAGCATAGCAGTATTGTTAAGTTCAACATCGAAGCGAACTCGCGAAGTCTAATAAAAAACCTTTCCACTTTATTCTTCCTACTTTATTAGAGTGGCGCGATAATGAGCTCTCTCACAATATTGGAGTAAGAACCTCCCTTCCACTCCAAATCGTCGGTTTAAGTTATAGGACACATAATTAAAATTAATTTTCTTAAGTTTAGCTTCTAATAAAGGAGGCTCTTAGTATACAAAAGAGGCCGTATTAAATGAGGTTCTAGTTTAGTCTACGGAAGAGCTGTCATTTTTTTCTATATATTGTCTTTGATTGTACCGTAATGCAAACGCAGCGAATTTAGTAGCCCGTGACTCGCTTGCGGTTTCAAAAACAGATGTCCAGCAGTGGTGGCTCATTGGTAACTGTTGAAGGTTGCAAACTAAACGACATGTCATGTCTGTGGTACTGCTTGTGTTCGCTGTCAGAGACACTTGTCAGTTTGTTCCTTTTTAGCTTAGCGTAGTGTAAACTGTATTCGCTCTGTGAGTTATTAAATCTTTCGTCATCTTCATAATGTTCTTATTTTCCTTCCAATAAACCATCACTGCACATAATAAACAGTACTGCAGCACTTACTGCAGCACTTTCCTGGCAGGTACTTTGTTTAAATTGTTTCATCACCACTGCTCTCAAAACGATGAAGGAAAACATCGTGTGGAAACCGGCATGTCCGAGACTGAAAATCTTCCAAAATATGTGACATCTACACCTACAGACTGGGCCCGCGTGGTGGATTTCGGCCCAGTCCCTCTCACAGAGAGGAGGCCTGTATCCCAGCAGGGGGAACACTATAGACTGATTATGCATTATGCATGTGTCCACATACAGATTACGACATCGGTAGCGCGCTAACATGACCAAAAGCGATTGGTGGGTCTTATGTAGTCCGAGCACATAATTCCAGCCTATCTAGGTTCTACAGGAAATTAGCGTCATTAATAACAATGTAAGCCAATGCAATAATGCAGTATAATGATAGTAAGCTAATTACATGATTGCTATGTAGAATGAGTGAATTGCGGCTATAAAGGAGAATGCCATATTGTCGTACCAACAAAGGAGCTAGAGTGTCACAACCAAATGTAGTTCATAAAATTACTCCTATTTTTTAAATCAGATATACGATTTTGTTATGAAAACGATTCCCGGCTTTCGGAGACCAAAAATAAAAGTCTTTTTTTACTTTTGTGGTACGTATTTTCCGCTTATGTCACTGACATTGCATTTCATTTCCGAATGTTGCCACTATGTTAAAAATATAGGTACCTACCTGTCAACGAACATTAAAAAATGAAGAAGATAATTGTACCAATTTGCCATTTTATATTAGGATACAATATATTTTTATGTGTGTCAAAAAACATCTTTAGGTCACGCGTTACATCGTAATAATTTATTATTATGTTTTTGGAATACATTGCAAATACATGCATTTAATGAAAAGAGGACCTATTCAAAAAAGTAAAATGTCATTTGTACTGTGACGTATTGCAATAATTATTCTGTGGCGCCGTCATGGATGACGTTACTTTCAATATTGGTTTCATCTGAACTATTTGAATAATAATTTATAATACTTATTAACAAAAACGGGGGTTCAGGTGCGTTTTCATAACGTAGTCTTTGTGTAATAATCCTTAGCGACGCCCTCAACTAGAGTAAGACATCGGCCAGCAAATCAGCGTCGCCGATGTATCCTAAACCGTTCACTAGTATTGTTAGAACAATTAAGAATATATTACATAGAAAATATATCCGTGGATATGATCGTGTTTTAACATCATAGATTGTACCGACGCGACGCCTGTAAGTATTACCTCACCTAGTAGAAGCATGTATATTCTAATTAGCTTCTAAAGTACCTACCTACTTCTGGGACTATTTATTCAATTTAAGGATTAAAAAACAGTTTTTATGCTTTCAGATCAATCCTGGTAGTTCCTATTCATAATGTTACAAATGTTTCGCATTGATACAAGAAAAACTCCCTGAGATTCCAAACTGATACCTGAACTAACACTTGGTCACAATGTGGAGTGATGTGTGCTTTGGATGTGGACAGTCCATGCTACGTGTTGCAACAGTTGCAAGGCGTTCCCGAGTGCCACCCAATTGTCCTACATATTGTTTTATTTGTATATTTCTTTTCTGGTAGCGGTCGAGGTCATATACGTTATGTAAATATGAATATATCTTAACTGCGTTTTTCATTTTTGATATAAGTGCCTTATTAGGTACTAACAACATTATTACATTATTATTTACTAACATGTGAAGTTCGAGAAGTGGGTGTACTATATAGTAAATACAACTCTGCCTAACTCTTCTGGGAAAACAGCCTGCTGTTATGTTAAGATTTCAAGATATTAGGAATCAGTAAACACAGTACTAAATTGATTACTTATTCAGACTACCAGCTGCACATACTATGAGTACCTACCTACATGATTATTGATATCCATTATCATTATAATTATATGAAACCTGACACCAAGAATTATTATTGACTACCAGTGATGTATTGTATAATCATCCATCAGGAAACAAGCGCCAAATCAAGAATAAAAAGCAACCAATATTAGGTACCGCTTCATTTGTCATCAACTTCACCATTTCGAGCCTGTCACTTTCTCGAACTTAACCTCAAAATATGAAGTAGATAAATGGTTAATAAATACGAATTGCGGGAATCCATGTAAAAAATAGTTAACAATATAAGAAGAGCATTGAATTCTCCTCTAAATACACTAGGTTTGGTTGTGACAGGCGGACTTTTCGCATGGTACAGGGTGCCCTACAATTCTGGTCATTCTCCTTTATGTAAGTTTCGGTCAACAACAACTCCTTTGAAAAAAAAAAGATACAGAATAATTAAAACTCTGAGATATCATTGAAAACCAAGTGTATGTCCAAAACATCGGCATCGTCTGGAACTATCGATTACGACGTTTATTTATTCAGCGTCGGCTCGGGCGGCAACATCAATCCAAACAAGAATCACAAATACTCCAGAGTACGAAGGTTCACCGCTAATGGTCAGCCGATCAGCCGATACCATTAATTACTGTTCTCCTAGTACTGTGATGCCGCAACGCTGATTTATTTATTGATTTTATTCGGGAAAACAGAGGCCAAAGTCTATCAGCGATAACGATGATGGGAAAGGCAAAAATGTATAGGACTGACAAAGGCTATCGAAATTATGTCAATCCTGTTGAAAGTCGTTGTAGAAATACGAAACGCTTTCGAAGCGATTGTCACTTGTCTAGGCCCTCTGAGGTACATTCACATGGCGATGATCGGTACCATATAATATTGCGGTCGAAAGTTGAGATCCCTTCAACATCCCACGCACTGTATAAATGAACCGTTATAAAAACAAATGCAGTTATGAAACTGCCGTTTGATCTCGAGATTGAGAAAAAGTCACGTGTTATCCACATTTTAATGAATAAATTGCACTCACAGACAAACACATATTTAGCTTTATTGATGCGAAGAGCAGCTGAGACCTGAGTGCATTTTATTTTGTCAAGGTTACGACGATAACAGGAAAAATCTGACAAACAGTATTATCTCTGTGATAACTAGTGTTTTCGCAGTATATCAACTACTTATTTTGCACAAGAGTGTCATAAGAGGCGACGTGTAGACGTGTATTGTGTGTTGAATCATTCACAAATGAGTTTCGAAAATAAAATAGTTTTGATAACCGGCGGGAGTTCCGGCATTGGTGCTGCCACTGCAGTGTTATTTGCTAAAGAAGGTGCTTCCGTAGCCATCGTAGGACGAAATGAAGCTAAGCTAAAAAGTGTCACCGAACTCTGCCAGGAACATGGAGTCACACCTCTCGTCATCAAAGCGGATGTTTCGCAAGATAAAGCAGCAAGTGAGATTATCAAACAAACCATCGATAAGTATGGAAAATTTGACGTTCTGATCAACAACGCAGGTATTGTCTTCACGGGAGGACTTCTTGATGGTGAACTTATGAAGACGTATGATAAAATCATGAACACGAACCTGCGAGCAGTCGTCAACCTCACGACTTTAGCAGTGCCTTATCTTGTTCAAACTGGAGGAAATGTTATCAACATCTCAAGCACATTGGGAACACAACCTAACTCATGGATGATGGCGTACTGCATATCGAAAGCTGGTTTGGAACATTTCTCCAAGACTGCTGCTTTGGAACTGGCGCCATCTGGAGTGAGGGTCAACATAGTGAGTCCTGGGCCAGTTGTTACAGATATTTTGGAAACCGCTGGAATGCCTAATATGTGGGACGAATGGGGCAAGCACACTCCTCTCGGCAAAGTGGCTTACCCGGACGAAGTAGCGGACTTGATACTGTTCCTAGCAAGTAGTAAGGCGAAGAGTATTACTGGTGGTAACTTTACTATCGATAATGGTTGGTTGTTAAAAAGTAGCTAGTTTTCAAGTGTGGTTTTTCCTTTACCTCAACAATAGTTGCAATTAAATGTGGTTTACGATGATATTGTATTTTGTATGTCGTTCAATGCCCTGTTATTTTTCGACGCGGTTTCATAAATCAGTAAGTTAGATGAATTAGCTGTCAGGCCTAGTAGTGATCAAAACGAGGACATCGATAACCTAGAGTGCATGTAAAATGAGTGCTAGTTTTTTTTACTCCGTTTTCGTCCGCACGTTACAATGTTTACTGTATGACGAGTCTAATGAGTTTATTCTAGACATTTGTAGATAACGTTCACTTTAAAGTCTAATTTATGAACTCTCACCTAAGTTTCATTATTGTAGGTATATTTGAAAATATACCTTTACTAATGAATATTCCTACAAAAGAACATCATTTATTTTGTGATAACGATTTTATCACATTGACATAATATCCGGCTACAACTTTTATCAATTTTTATGCTTTTTTATGAGATAAAAAAGCAATGGTTATGCATCCTATAGATATATTTTTATATATTTCCTTCATCACTTTAATAGTTTTAAATAAATTCAAGAGAATAAGTACAGAATTTCATGAAACATTTTGGTAAAATAAAATACCAGGAGATCAATTTGTATTCATAAAAGTTTAATTAAGTCACACTCAGTTAGCGGGGACAACTTTAAAATTTAAATAAATTCAGTAGTAAAGTACTAGGAGGGCAGAGAAACGAAGGAATAGATTAACTCGACCACTCGTGGGATATTAAGCTCCGGTGCTTGGTTGCTCCAAAAATTTATTCTGTGGCAATGCTAATGAGGTGTTTTTAAAGCTCTTTCAGTATTGTCGTTCACGGGTTCCCTGTACCTGCTAATTTACAACAAGCTGTAATTTATAAGGAAAAGTTATCTTTTGTTAAAATTGTCATGAGTACCTACTGAAAATTCATAGTTCTCGTGTTTTATAAGAGCAAATGCATGGCTTATAAAATATTAGCATAATTTAATTTGTAGCACATTGTGTTATGGTTAGGGGGCTACGATTGCCTGAAATCTTACCTACCATCGACAGTTAAAAGAAGCATGCAAAGTCTATAACTCGTCACTAGGCAAGCAGTTTCACAAAGAGCATGAACATGAAATTAACGGACGAAATGCCTTAAAAAAATGTGTGGAGTCATGCTCAACTGAAAGGATAAAGAGGTCCGTGTAAAAATGATAAACGAAATGTTTCGGACGTCGAAGGCATGACTAAAAAGTTTTTACAATGAAATGAAAACTGGGATAAAAACGAACGGCGCAGACCAACAAGAATTCATGGTTATAAAAAGTTTATCCTTGAAAAAAATTTAGATAGGATCGCCTATTTTAGACTTGCAAATAATAGGCGACAATTTCTTCTCTCGAATTTAAAGAACCAATTTCTCGATCGTTAGAAGAACAAAAGATTTATTCTTACAAAAGAAAACATATATGGAAAGACAAAATTAGCTAACAAGAAACAACCGGATACAGGATACAGTAGTAGAGTAGAGAAAGATTTTTTCTTATGTTACCATAGTTTTTTATGTTTATAGTTATTGCACCTACCACTGTTTGTCTCTGCATCACCCAAAGGTTGATTGGTGCAAAATCATTAAGTCCGCCTCTGTACATTTGTGTGCTTAAAGTATTAATAAATAAATAAAAAGACAATAACACCGCCGACATTCTCAATAGGTTTGATTTTAGGTACAAACCTAATCAACAAATAAACTACCTACACTCCAAGACTTGGTATGTCAAAATCACGACATTTCGGTTTTAACCATACAGGTACACCGAAAGAGAGGGAAGGAATACTGCAGTCGTTTCTTGGACCACCACGACAATGACAATCTCGGCCATGAGACACATACAGGCTACATAGTTAGGATGCACATTTAATAGGTTTCTAGTCGTTAAATGGACTTTACCGCGTTCCTAACTTGCTCGATTCCATTGCTAAAGTCCGTCTCTGTTAGTTAATGGAGCCAGCGTAATTAAAATTCCTCAATGATTTCACAGTGGTAAAAAGAAAACTAATTAGAAGAAAAAACATTATAAGTTTTGTGTGGTTTACTGTAAGACTAATTGAATGCTAGGTGATTTTTATGTTGTAGGTGCGAAATAGTGTTTTCATAATTGGATAGGTAAATAAGTATCTGTAATTTCTTCTCTCTCTGAGTCTTTTCTCTAGTGACTAAAGAAAAGACTCAGAGAGAGAAGATATTAGAGACTAGAGTCTAGTCTCTTGTATAGTCTATGGCAGTACTTAACGAAAGAAGACATCTGAATTCATCTCAATGCTGAGAAAAAGACCTCTCATGTGGAGTGGCACGAGCTCGTCATCAGTTCATCACACTCATTGCGATTATGCAATTTTAGGACATTAATTTCAGGTGTTCCATATTTCTTTTACACACATGTAATAGGTATTTCGTGAGTTTTATACTAACAACTCAACAACTCGCAAGTTAGTGTACAATATAACATTGATTGCACGTAAACAAACACTTTTTACAATCCATATCCGAACTAAACGTCGGATGCAGACAGGAAAAGTTTTTTAGAGTTTTTTCATCGTTTTGTTGCGCACATGTCCGGAATGCTAGAGCAGGGAGAATAGACTGACAGGTTTGACAATTCAGTGCAGGACAATACCCTTCTGAATCACGGCCGCCACTCTACGGGAGTCAAATGTTGTGCACATACCAGAGTGGCATGAAGCTTTGGGTCTATGCTGAAAGCATTTTGAGTGAGAGTTCTAGGTAAATTGAAATTAAATTAAAATTAATGCTCGAGGAAGATGATGTATAACTAAGGGTCAGTTCACATCGAGACGCGACGCGACACGCACTTTTTTATGATCCGATACAATATCGAATTTATTTACTACACAATAAGGTACACGCGCTGCGCAGCACCGTGCATCTCAGCGTACTTTGACACGTGTCAACCCTCGCACTGAAATTAATAGACAACGTACGTGTGCATTATGACATCAGCTGGTTAATTCTGTAAAAAACTCACCGTGAAAACCTATCTTGAAGTGAGCTGTCAATGGTATCAATCGCTAGCGTCAGGTGGATTATCAGCTCACTCACAATAAATAGGTCGACTGTACTCTTAATATCATACAAAAAACTATGTAAGTATTAGAAACACGTTACACTTATCGTATGCAACTCAATATACGCTGTGTGTTTCTACCTATTGTTTACTAGTGGAACCAGTTTGTTTCTGTCTTTATGATCCCACAAAAGTGTGCATATTATGACATGCTAGATAGATAGATAGATAGAATACTCTTTATTATGTACACCTTAAAAATTACAGACATAAATTAGAAATTTTACATAGGGTGACACAATGGGCGGTCTTATCGCTAAAAGCGATCTTTTACAGACAACCTTTGGATGGATTAAAGTAAGAAGGAGTGACTGCAGGCAGACATGCTTAGCAAACTAGTGTTATAAGAGCACGACAAAAGAGTGCTCCTGCCATTTGCAAAAAATTAATATATCAGCGAGTGTGTGGTAACGGAGATGGACGAGTTTTCCTATAGGAGCATTTCAAAACTCATTTTTCTTCCCGGCCAGTAGATACTCCTAAAAAGTTAAGCCCCCATTTCTCGAAATAAATACAAAAATACATTACCTACCTTCGTATTCAACAAAAAAAAATCTCTCCATTTTCCCCAACGATAAAAATAGAACTTCAAAAATAAAAACTTCGCCCGTAAAAATAAAAAAGTGCCTAACGTAATTTAAAATGACAAAGGACCGTCGCCGCCATCCATAACCTTAAAATATTCTTCCTTGTGTGGTACACATACATAAATCTTCATGAGTCGACATCTTGAAAGTGCATTTACCACGTACGTAGGTAATTTCAACGCGTTGCTGGCAACATTTATCATCATTCGCACTGGCAACGCCAAGGAAGATGTATGTTTGAAAACTATGTGTGCTTAAGGTGACTTAGGGGTTCTTATCTTTTTAGCCAGGTGTTTATTTATAATTAGTTGCCAGACGAAAAGAAAAATAAGATTGAATGTCTTAGGTAGTAAAGAACTTGGAGTTTTCCTGTATTGATTTTTTCTCAACTACGTCTAACAAGTCAATAAACAGCAAATACGTCTTTGGTTTGGGCATTGGATAAAAGGAAAGCTGGCTGCTATGTTGTTTGTCGTTCAAAATGTTGCATTTTCATCATAATTATGTACTTTTCTTCGGAACTTAGGACCCATTTGCAATTTAGATTTATTCATTTAACCAACTTATTATAACAGCATGCTACAAAATCAGCCTATTTACGGACGAGAATCGGCCGCAAACACAATTTGCTGCTTATTTTGCTCACATTCCGAGTCCTTTGGTTACACTGGTATATAAACGCTAAATTCTATGCTGCCCTAACAAAACAACCTTTATTAATAGCATTCAATTAGCTTTTACATCAATAACGGCATCAAAACACCTCTTTAACTTCATATTCTCTTAATAGCAATTTAAATTTACGATATTACAATAAAATTTTAATCTCACCTTAAAAGGCGTGCCTCATAATATATTCTTTCCCGTAATTACACTTCCGAAATTAATATAACCTGGGATATTTTGTACCCGCGGTCTATTGTCCGTGAACTTTGTGGCCGGGAGTGTAAGATAAAGTATAATAACAGGGGCCTATACGACCCTGGTAAGAGGGGAATTACTTACCGAAACGGTGCCTCCTCGACTGGTTATTATTCTGTAAAAAAAATAAAACGTTTTCAATATTATGCGTGTATTTCGGTATGGTTCAGGTAAAGTAGGTTTTTATTTTAAATAGTTGTGGAATGGCAGTCTATTGTTGTTTTGCAAAATAATAAAATTTAACCCGTAAATGCTTAAAGTATTGTTTACCTACTTATAGGCATGTGTACAAGAAAATGCCGTTCACGAAAATCAAGGAACTTCGTGGAACAAATTAAGTTATTTTAAATTGAGATACACTGCCTCGCAGCCGGTACCAGGAGCAAAACTCCACCAGACCAACTGAGAGCAGCATTACAATTAATCCGACTCTCAGCCGCGGATTAACGTGACACGAGCCTTAAATCCCCGAGCGCCGTTCGTAAATTAACCCAGAAATTGTACAATACATTCCACCAGCCAGTATTAATACAATTTCAACACGTTTTCAATTTTCGAAGTCCAATGTGAAATATTACTTCAAGCTCCTCTGCAGTTCTTGTATCCTGGTAGTGTGGTTTGTGAATTAAAGTGATTTTTCTTTGCTTTTTCAACTTTTCGTGGGTGAATTGGTGGTACTAGTACTTTGTGGTAACAATGAGGTAAAATGAAAAGTTACTATACGCTATGTAAGAAAAATTAAATCATTGGTCTCATGAAAAAAAACGGTTACTATGAGTTCACAAATTCACATTCACAAAATCTCAAAATTGATAGATGTTACCAACATTATTATAATGTCGAAACAAATTCAGTACGTGCCTCCCCTTACTACCACACAGAATCTTCCTCATTAAGAATTGGTTAGTAGATACATGGGAGAATACAGGTGTATTATCAAGAAGATAATACAAAATCCTTCCTTTCTTAAAATATCACAAGAAATTTTAAGTTACCGAACATTATATATTCTAATTTTCCGCACAAAAGGTAAATTATGATCATAGAACAAAAACTACGGACTGGAATCGCCAACAAATCCCGTTAAAGTGCTCACGAAAAATATGGCTACTACTGTAATGAGGTGGAAGACCATTCTAGATAAGTTACAGTTATAAAGCGCTAAAAATATGAATTATGCTCGAACATGCCCGACAGAGTTTGGCTAGTTAAGTTTCACACGTGCTTTTAGGGGTGACACACTGACTTTAAAGTTGGCGAGCAATGACCAACCCTTTTATTTTAAGAAATGAACAAAAAAGCGTAGACTATTGTGTGACTTGTGATGAATGACCAGAAGATTGCAATTCGAACCTTGGCTAGTAACAAATATTTTTTTCCAATTTTTTGCTGTCTTGAAAATGGGTTGTTTATTCAGAATTAAAATAACAACCTATTCATTAGTAAAAATAACAATAGAATATCCTAACTTAACTAAAACTATTACACAAACTAAAATATGGCGTCGAAAAATACATCCGCATTACTGTCGACTGGTAATATAGGACCCAAGTGATGGTAAGTTAGTTCATCCATGATTTTAAACTAATGACAGTAAAAGAAAATAATACAAAAAAAAAACTTGTAAAAGATACTGGTTACAAATGCTTTTTCGTTTATGCTCTGCAGTGGAATAATCATAGGCTGTCATTATAATGCAAGTTTTCAACCTGAGGGAATGAAAAAATGAGGAACAATATTCGCAGTCTCTCTGGAGGCGATTCGGTTAGTGCCCGCTGTCTTTTCCTGTCGGCGCGTCGTTATTGACAAAACACGTGATGGCCTTATTTCCCATAGGGCTGCGAAGGCCGGACGATAACCGAGTCATAGGAAAACCAGAATATAAAAAATAAAAAAAACATTTACAGTAATCTAGTAATTAAGTAAAAATAAAACTAGAATAAAATTAAGAAACTGAGCTAAAATATTTTTCTGTGAGTTTTTAAAGTACTTAAAACTGTTGACTAATAAATAAAACTCCTAAAGTTCATTAGTGTAGGTTGAACGGACTCTGCTTTGTGAAAGCACAAGTCGTGCTACGAGTTTCGTAGCAACGCGTCGCGTAGCATTCTTTCTACGATTTTTGGTAGTCATTATACGACGCATAATATTGATTTATTATTATTTTATCTCTGCGGTTTTAAAAGAAAACAGTATGGTCATGTTAAGAGGATGAATGAAAGGAGACTAACAAAGGTTTTTACAACCAGATGTGAGTGGAAACGAAGGGAGAGGACATAAAAGTACCTGATGATATTTATAGGTGATGTTCTTCAGAAAGGTTAGGTGTGTAGTAACCGCAACCGGCGCGCGTGTATGACCAGATGTATGAATATAAACGAAGTAAAAAGAGTAAGTATGGTCCCTGTACCTATGTTCTGCTTATTTTCATGGGAAGAAGGCGTGAGATTATTATGTATTTAATGTATTTAATTTTTACCCGGTGTTAACATTTGTTTTTCTTTTTTAATGAAGCTAATAGGACTAAAATATAGGTCAATGATTATTTGATGCAAGGTACAATACAATATAATACAGGTTATATACAATTTATTTGAAAAAAAAAACATGTTTTTCGCATTTACAGTGTGCAAGTTTCAAAATCCCGGGTCTATCTGCCAAACTACCGCTCGGTGTGTGTCACCTTTTCTCAATTAATGACGTCACACGCGCGCCCCGCAATAAATATTGATAACGCAGTTCCGTTCGGACAACATGCTGCTTTGAAGTTTTATTTATGTAACGCTGCTAGGCTTATGACAGCCTAGTACTTTGTGTGTTACAGTGAGTGATCAGCCGGTTAAAAATGTTTGATGTTCACAATACCTTAAATGGGTAATTAATTCAACATTTTCCAGTTTTAAATTCAGCCATCCTCATACGCTTATACCTATTTATTATTTTGTCGGTTAATATCAACCGCTGCCATTTCCTAACCATAATTATTATATTACCTTTCAAACGATCCATCCATGTGTTAAATGAATACTCAAATTATTATAATAATATCAAACTCGTGAATGAACATAATTAGCTTAGTTGTTGGTGCATTCTAATCAGTAGGTAATTACATTGATCCAGCTGATTATTACACGCCCCATGTTAGGGTAGGTGCGGGTTCAAATACCAAATAATCTGTTTTATTCGAATTAAACTCGATTATTTTGTTGTTGGACCAGCCATAACGGAACACAGATGATGAAAATTCAAATATACCTGCGCAAAATATGATAAAATATTTTTATACGTTGTCCAAACAAAATCTAAATATGAATTTCACAGTGAAATCGTCAGAGCGAGCGCGACAAACTATCATAAATATTGTCCTCATATATACGTTTACGGCGACGCGACACTGGCGTTAAATCCTGCGATAACACTGCCAGCAGCGGTCATATATCACGGCGGGAAAAAAATTAAAATGTGTCAAAATGACTCGACCGCGCCGATACGCGACACGGAAGTTATTAAAAATGCATAGGAGCTCGTGGCTAAGTAATAACAGCCGCACTGGTCGATTCATGAGGTTAAGCTATGCTTGCCGGGGTTGGTCCGTGGCTGGGTGACTATCTTTACATACCGAGACTCCTCCGTGCCTCGGAAAACGTTGGTCCCGGCTGTCATTCGTAGATCTTTGACAGTCGTTACGGGTCGTCAGAAGTCCGAAAGTCTGACCACCAGTCTTACCAAGGGGTATTGTATTACCCAATCACTGGATTGCTGAGGTCCGATAGGCAGTAATGTAAAATACTGGTATTCACCTGCATCCGGTTAGACTGGACTGGAAGCCGACTCCAACATAGTTGGGAAAAGGCTAGACAGATATATATAGTTTTCACAGTATTCCCATCATTTGACACCGTACCTATTATTTCGTTACGTGGAACAGCCAACTTGCTCTAGTAGCCTGTGTAATGGCTGACAAGCAAAAGTTATATGACCCGTTTGTTCTCGTTTCATTGTAATATTTGTTTTGAGAATTTATGATGATGACTCGACAGTCTGACATTGTTTTACATAACGCAAATGAATATTTTGTCACGACCCAAATGAGTTCTTAAAAGAGGGAAAAAGGTTTCAGAGCTGAGTACCTACAGACAATATTTAATCCAACTCAAAATTCAGACAGCTACGGGTTTCAGAGAAATTTAATACGTTTGTTCTTCACGTATGTCAATACTTAGGGATCTCTTCACCTGACTTATTTCGATCTTAAACGGCCATATGTAAGGACTACATCTGAGAGAGCTATCCTTGTTTTTCAAGTGCGATTTTTCATTTTCGATTAGTCAAACAGGAAAATGACGATATTTTCCTGTAAAACCGTGTAGTCCCACGGGAGCAAGAACGCCGAGAACTACTCAAATAAATGTGCTCTCATATATTTTTATTTCATGTATATGGGTAGGTAGTAGGTACGTTAAGTTGGAGGATATCGTGGCTAAGTAATAACAGCCGCACGGGTCGATCCATCAGGTTAAGCTATGCTTGCCGGGGTTGGTCCGTGGATGGGTGACCATCTTTACATACCGAAACTCCTCCGTGTCTCGGAAAGCACGTTAAGCCGTTGGTCCCGGCTGTCATTTGTGGATCTTTGATAGTCGTTACGGGTCGTCAGAAGCTCGAAAGTCTGACAACCAGTCTTACCGAGGGGTATCGTATTACCCAGTTACTTGGTTGTGGAGGTCAGATAGGCAGTCGCTCCATGTAAAATACTGGTATTCAGCTGCATCCGGTTAGACTGGAAGCCGACCCCAATATAGTTGGGAAAAGGCTAGGCAGAGGAGTAGGTATGTAAAGTTAGGGTAAATGTAAGTTATTATACCTATCTTCGTGTTCAATATTTTGTCCCATCGATCGAAATTGTGTAACTTGTTACCAATCAGTCCCTTTTGAGGTAGGTAATAGTGTAATTTTGTGTTGGATAGTTCTAGATCCTAGAGACTAAATACCATCTTGGACTATTTTTCAATATAACATAACATACACTTCTGTTCAAGCATGTGAATCCACGGATTAATACAGATGGTTCACTCCGCAAAATCATTTAAATAAAACGCGACTCTTGCCTCGACGCAATAAAGTGCTATTCAGATCGCTACCTACAGTTATATTCACCTAGAAGTTGCCTCTCTTTCTATCGCGTAACTCTTATATCTTCTGACTACGTTACGCTCACTGAACTGGCCTCAAAAAATGAGCCGCGTACTTGTAGCTTCATACCTAAAATGCGGAGTGCACCTTCTGTAGGTACTATTATGTGGTAAAACCAGACTTTAAGTACGAAATATTTCTTTCAAAATTGAACACAAAAGTTTCACCGGTAACTCTCTAAGCAAACTCCCTAATTAATTGCTATTCATTACGGCACCCGAAACCCGATCATTACGAGCCACATAAAACAGGCAACGGACTCACCTGCCTGCTGCCTGCCAATATCCACCCCACCCACTTAAAAGTCGCGCCGAATTCACAGATACTGGCACCAACGAAAATAGAATATAAAACAGATATAAACTGCCAGTCGAATTATAGGCTGAACAATTTTATGCCTTTGCGTAAAAAAGAATTTTATGCTTCTAAATGTAGAACCACTCAAGGTTGGACGGTTTAAAACCTTTGCTTGTTTACATTAGAATATTTAAAAAATGAACAGGTTGATTCGTGTACTTTGTGGTCGACATTGGATAGACTTCCGTTATCCATTAATGTTGATTGATTTTTCTTCATACAAAATTAAAAAGAGAGCTTTTGCAAAAATTAAATTGATGAGTTTTCCTTTAGGTAACTTAATTTGATGGAAATCTTTTTGATACTAACTGCCATGGAGTTAACGGTAATGTAAATATGTAGTTATACAATAAGTGCGAATGAAATACAACATTCCAAAATCGTTAATTGGAATTCTCCATTTAATTTGCGTGTTCTAATTCCGAAAGTTCGGAACACCGCCAATTTGAAATTAACGTCAGTCAACATAACCAAGTTCTAGATTCAAATATTTGACATGCGATACGTTGCTCCAATCAACTGTGTAACAAGGCTTCGAGGCAGCCAATAATTTGTACACATTTTGCCGTATCCCATCTCCATACTAACTCAATAGTGGTTTGAAGTCCGAAGGCTGTGCGCAAACTGAATTTCAAGATACATTTGATAAAATACGAGCCAATTTCACAACTGCTATGTCCAAAACATTCTAAATAAGGTTTTGTACACTTTAAACAAGCTTAGTAGTGACCAGCGACCCTTTGTTGCGATTATTTCCGTAAAATCCGGGGTCTGCGCAATCTGTATTATGTATTACCCCTAATCTTCTTAGAGGTTTAGGTACATATTCCTCGCATACCTACCTACTGCGTAGTTTTGAACAAAAACAAATATTCTCTGGCCTTGTTACCAATAGAGAGTTACTTTTACTAAACTTTGATTGGTCGTATAAAAGTTTTTAAGGCGATATTGGATTTAGCATAAAGTTATTTTGTACCTGCCTATTTTTGGTTCGCTTGGAGATAGGTCCCTATGATTTGAATATTTTTGTTGAATGGGTTTTATGGCAATCTCTTGGAAATAGGTTTAGTACCTAATACTGTGAATATTTTGATACGATTGTAAAAGGTAGAGAGAGAAGCATAATTTAAAATATAGTTTAAGTTTTCCGAGACCTATTTACGATATTGGTATTTTGGAGTCCTGGCTTTTTCTTGTTGCTGTCACCAGCTGGTTAAACAACCTATTATTCGCAACATAACAAGCTATTCTTGGAGATCTGCGTACCTATATTATTGTTTGGTGTTTACTTGAATACGGCGAAGCAAAAAGGAGGGTTTTATGATTTGGACCGTTATATATTATGTACATGTGTATGTATGTGAGTTCATCTATTCCCTCATAACCTCTAAACTCCTCATCATAATTTGACAAATGCGGTATCGTTGGAAGCCTCTTGATCGTCCGCTCATATAAGCTATGTAATGATGCCGTGTTGTGTATTAAATGAAAGGACTTAATTAGCACATTACAAAAATATATTATAACAACAACAAAAAAAAGTTATAAAACTAAAATCCTTTTTACCCGACTGCAAGGGAAGATTTTTCGCGTATAACTTGTATGTATATTTTTAGTTGACGTTTTTTGTCTGTTGGGTTTTAGTTTTATAACTTTTATTTTTTTAGTATTTCAGCTCAGTTCACATGTTTACCTGACGTCCAGTACGTACGAAGTACCAAGCTACCAGGAACTTAAAGAGGACGCGACTAATAAAACAGCGTAAAGTATGAAAGCAAAATGTAAACAAACAATTTTCCCTCGAGACTGCTCTGGCGGTAGTTGTAGTATGTAGTGCAACCGACAGACGGAGTAGCGATTTATCTATTAGCGAATCAGAGATACGGGACGCTTGGCACAATGCCAGCGACTTATGCATTCATGGGGTGACTAAACAGGTAGCGTTGGTAGAAAAAAACTTTTTAACGGCACTCAAAGTGGGAATTTTCAGTTTTCCAACAGCGTGCTTCACTGTTACGTGAGACTGGAGCATTTTTATGAAGTTTATTTGAATTATAACATTATTTAGGTGGTCTGCTACCTGTCCTAAAGAAAAACACCAGGTTATAAAAAGTCGATACACTGAGGAAACCAAAACTAATAAAATAAAGGCAGTATTGGCACGTAATTTGCAACAATTTTAAAATCATCGCTGTCTTCCTGTACTAGCATACTAAAGAGGGAGACAAAACGCGAATTTGCGGCAACAGGATAAAATTGACTGTAAAGATGGCGGCTGGGACGATTCTGTTGCTCGACACAATTGGTGTCTCGCGAGAACCTAACGCAATTGCGCCGCGCTGCTAAAATCACGTATATCCTCGACGAGCTTATTTAGTTTTTTATTTAAGGATAAATTGGCTACTCTGAGCTGCTATTGTTAGGTGTTATAGCAGTAGTAATCAAGCTTCAATTGTTCCCAGCTAATGTTGATGGAACAATATTTGTTTCAATTACTTTTGGCTGGTCATGTTTGCTTGGTACTCTTGAATTAATTGAGAAGCAATTTAAATATTGGCAAAATCTTTAAGTACATAAAATAAAATTAGCGTTAATTTCAGGCGGGTTCGTTTCGCGTGGATGTCAGAAATTATCCCACGGATAATTTCTGACAACCTTGATAAAAAGTATCCTACGTCTCCTAATCCAGGTTATAAACTATCCGTGTAAATCCGTTCAGCCATTTTTGTGCCAATTCCGAATATACATCCAGGAAAACAGAAAAACGGACAAAAATTCTAAAAACTATGTTTTGCTATCACACTCGTTCCCACACCTCGTAGCAATTACTTTTATCAAAAATATTATAAGTACAGTTTTGAGTTCGTTACTATCTTTCATAGGCAATTATAAAACAGTAGAATCCGGTATATCCGTAGGTACATTAAAGAAAAGTATTTGTCGGGAAAATTAAATATCGATTAAAGCTATCTATAAGTTTCGTTCTAACCTAGGTCGGAACTTAAACATAAAACCATGTAGGTTAATATAATAACTAACCGCATGCAGTTAGGTCATCAGGCTATTCACCCACTGGGTCGATATCCCTGCCCTATGTAGGTACGTACAATATATTTAAAATTGTATGCAAATGAAACCTTTTTGGGATCCGGGTTACGTTATTACGGTGTGCTAACCCAGAATCATATTTAATTATCTCAGAAAGGTTGCCTATGAAATTAAAGAAACTAAATTAATAAAGGGCACAAGTTCACAGTCCCATCTAAATACAACCTTTAGCGAAAATTAAATTAAATTCTGGCTGAACGGAATATTTTTAAAGACGTTGTAGGTCGGCTTCTAAACCTTTTTATCGTTTAAAAAATTAATACTAAAATGCCTATGCCCGAGCATCTTTCATTTTTAAGTTGCGAAGGAATAAAATCATTCTGCCTCATTCGGACAGTGGCAGCCTAGTGAACGCAGCGTCAATTAATGACCACGGAAACAGACGTACAGCCTTACTCAATTACCGCCGCACTCTACCTCACTTAATGTCGCTGATTAACGGCAAATGGACTTAAATGACAGCAGAAAATACCTTGTGTTTAATACTGTCACTAACTGAAAATTAGGAAGAACATTGTTGCACATACGTATCATAAACACGTAGAAATGATTTTCGTACCTATTTTTTCTAATCCCGGAAACCGTGACAGAAAATATTCCGCAGAACCAGTCGATGTGGCGACGCTTGGCCGGCCTATGTCCAGCAGTGGACGTCATTCGGCTGAAATCATGATGAAGATGAGGCACTCTATAGAGAGTGCTCTGTGCACTGTTTTTTACGCAAAAAACATAGACAACATAGTCATAGTCACAGATGTTCTTCCTCATTGTTTGCGTAAAAAAGCAGGGGATCGAACAAACACGCAACATGTCTGATTGGAATCAGATTTTTGTTACAATTTCTAATTGAACTTGGAGATTGTGTGCAATGGATTTTTTATCGTGCGAACACAGTTCCGCATACACGTTCCAAATTCAAACACCGAACTCGTCGAATTCACGAATCGTACGTTTATAGTGTTTAGTTAGTCGCTATTCGGAAACAGAACTAGGCTTTAGGCTCAGGTCGTTCGATACGATCAAACGGTTCGGTCGATGGTTAAAAATGTACGTGTCTCAATGGTTCCGATACCCCTGTGCACTGTGCAAACTTCGGGAAATATTGTTTAGAGAACTATTTTGTCATGCTTCTATAGAATATTTTTAAAGTGAGTCAGTGGTAGCAGCTGCTTCTGATTAACTACAACATAGGTACTCAATTTACTGCATCACTTGCGACCCTAATTCTCATGGTTTTTACGAATTTAAAACCTTTATAACCTACTTACATTTTAAAATTATACTAGGACGCTTACGGAACTTTAAGAACTGTAACTGTCATAAATATTATTCATAAGTATTAATTTAGATGAAATCTAAGAACGGGGTTATAAGGAAGCTCTATTAAGTTATTTTATGGTTTCAAAATATTAACATCGTCTTCTATGAAAGTCCAGGAGTGCTCAACCTTTGGCATCTGATACTCCCGAGGGGGTGAAACAAGATCATGCTTAATTACCCAAAGGGTTGAAAGTCAATTCTCCCGATAGTCTGAAGTTGCACAAATTATGTTAATTAATAATTAGTGAGTTTATTGTGGAGGGATGGCCGCCATCAGTGCGGCGGTTCGAGGGAAGACGTCTGGGAAGTTGGATAGTATTTTAAATTCGTTGAAGAATTTTGCTTCGCTGGAGAGGAGTTTGGCGTGCTACAAATCAGCATAATTTTAGTTCTACTCTATAGCTAAATGTACCTCATAAACGACGATTACCATTGACTTTTATTTTTATTAAGTATTTAACACTCTTAGGCATTGGAAGCAATAAATCATTCAAATACTTTAATTGTTAAAATTTAATTAATTTTGCTAACATACTTAGGTACTTAGTTAATTGGAAGAATGTGAATTCAAATTTTACACAAAGAATTCAACAAGAAATAAATTGAATAAGTATGTAAAATAAATTACACAGTGTCTGCCTTTTCTCCTATCTGTACATACATCGCACATCGCACTATACGTCTCGAGAGGTTTAAACAATAGATTGTTCACAATAAGCGTTCGACGGCACGAAACGACTCCTAAACTGCGCCACGTATTCAATACTATTCAAATCTTTTAAACACATACATTTTATACGGTATTGAACGATCGACGAGTTTACCGAACCAACCTTTAAATACAGATGTAGTAGGAACCAACTTTACGTTCGAGGTTTGAAATACAGAACACAGTAGTCATTTTATCATTTTGAAATGGAAAAATTAAAAAAGTTAGACAAGGTTGGTAGTCCCTGTCGTCTGTTAACATTTTTCTCGAGAAAATCTGAACCACTTTGAATGTAAATTGGGCGTTTTGTACTCCTAAGGCGCCTTTTTAATTAAAATTATTTACATCTTTGTACCTCCTTTTGCCTATTTCGGGAACACGGTAAAGGGTGTTTTTTTTAGAGGTATACAAATTCAAAATGAAATAAAACACCTAAAAATAAATTTAATTATCATGGTATTGGTTTTATTTAAAATATACTCGTATTCCTATGCCATTAGTGCTTAAAAATGATTTCGGGCATAAATGGGCGCCACGGCTGGCAGAATGAAGCGTAATCGGGAAGTTCAATTTTAGACCACTTTTTCGACCAACTGGGGCCGTATATCGGCAATAACGCGGCAAATGTTGGCTTCCAAGTGGTCCAACGTTTGTGGTTTATCTGCGTAGACGTGTGACTTCACATATCCAATCTATTCACATATCCAAGAAAGTAATCCATAGGTGTGAGATCACACGATCGTAGAGGCCAGCTCACAGGTCTATTACGCGAAATTATGCGCTCTTCGAATATATTTTTTTTATGTTAATGTTAAAGCAAAATTTGCAAGCGTTGTTCTGAAGTAAGTCTATCCATTGTGAAATGGCAAAACGTATTGACAGTTGGCGGTATATTTGTGGTCACTGACAATCACTAGAAACAGTGTTGCCTATTTAAAACCAAACTTCTAAAAAAACACCCGTTATTAAGGTTGTCTGAGGACCCGTTTCTGCCTACACATAACTTAAACAGTTCTAATTATGGACTTTTCCCACTAATTGCACTCAGGGCACTACTTACATGACAGTTTTGGATTTTCCAAATTGCATTTCCACGTTCCGCCACGCTAAGAAGTTGGCAAATAATAATTCATAAACTTATTAAGTTAATTCAGCGGTGAATGAGTTCGTTTAGTTGCATAATATTCGCAAAGTGGAGCCGAGAGCAAATGACTGGAGTATTGCGTATAATTTTACAAAGCCATTGCATCCGTAACTAAGATTCCTTGCAGGCGACTGACAGTTACTCCGAGTTATAAGCTTGATTTAATATTTGGGGAATAAAATTGACGTCTGACAGTTTTTGTATAGAAAATCTGTCAAAAATTCAATATTTATTCGCTGGATTAGACTTATACTAGGTATAAAAGTTTGGTCGAATTCGCTCTAAGTATCTATTTTCAACTTGATTTAGACGTGAAGAACACAATATACCACTTTTTTTTAAATTAAGAATAGACCCTCAATATGATCACTTTTTTTTCCGTTTGTCACAGAGGTTTTTTAATGGACCTTTCCGAATTCTTGTTCAGAAGTCTCCACGTTTTCTACAAGGCAAGACCTGTTCATTATGGCCTGCATCACGTTTATTTGGACTGGCAAGATGTCTTCATTAGGTTAGACTCCCCTTCATCCACTTTTGACGTGAACATAATCTATTACGCAGCTGGCGGAATGTGTGTACACCTCTGTCTAACCCTACGGGAAATATAGGCGTGATGTTATATTGTAATATTTTACGATAATAGTGCAGGAAGCCCGTCTAACCCGGTAATGGCGGTGCTGTCAAATTTGACAGATTTTGACAAAAAATTCACAAGGTGGTACCACTTGGCATAACCAGACTCGCCGTTAACAAGACGAGACCGGCAGGACACAATAGTGGGGCATAGTTTAGTATAAGACAGTAAGACTGCTGTAAACTTTAATAAATAAAGAATGATAATAATGTCGGATCGATTATTTCCGTAGTGATTCCGTTAGTTGTACTAAAAGCCACCGAGCCAAAAAAACTGCTCCACCATACTTATCTAATTTCCATTTGTGAACAAGGTTATTACTAGTAGTCTCTCAAATAAAATATTGAAACCCGCTGTAAGTTATTATCTCACGACTCGCACAAATGAACAATGACGCCGCAGTCCCGGTGAGATAAACAGCTAATCCCGTGGCAGCACCACTGAGCCGCCCCCTTCGACGCTGCACTGCTCTTCGACCAGTTCATTATCACTTTTTTGCTAATATTCCGCGTTTGCTTTGTTGCTTCATGGCTTGCTTTATTTGAGATAAACAGCTAATCCCATGGGAAAAGCGCTGCAAGTCCTTTCGACTAGCTCATTATTTCCATTATTGCGAATAGGGGCAAAAATTGCTTGTCTTGCATCACTTGAAATAAACGCTGCTTTGTATTGAACATTGTTTTATTTCAGAGTGAAAAATAAATTAGAATTGATCAAATTGTGGTTAATCCCAAAAGGAATGTCATGTTTAAGACGTAAAAATAATTTCATTGGTCCGCAATGAAGGTCAGATAGGAAGTCGCTCCATGTCAAATACTGGTATCCAGCTGCATTCGGTTAAACTGAAAGCCGACCTCAACTTAGTTGGGAAAAGGCTAGGCAGATTGATGAGTCCGCATTGGATCCCTAACTAAAGACAAAGGTGCATCCATGGATCAGAATTTTATACGATCACGAGGCGATTCTCAACATAATAACTCTTCGTCTTATTCTTTATTGACGCTTGGACGTACGCAATAATATCAAGATTGAAGGTTGAGAGGCTTAGAAGGAGATTTATTTATTAGCATGTACTTAAAAATAAGTTCAAAGGAACCAGGAATCAGAGCAGAAAGAATCAGGAAATCATATTCGATGTTTGCTATCGATTTCGGCTTAACAGGGGGTACTGTAAGTCCGCTGGACCAGTGTGTCTACCCGTCCAGATAAACAGCTAATCCCGGCAAAGCGGCGTTAAACCGCTTACTTTGTGTGAACATCCTACAACTTTCTGCGCGCCTGGTAGTGCCGTGGCAAGAATTTTACTTTGTCGTATAATAAAAATATTGAGTCTTGGGGGATTGTAGGTTTTATTTGGTTTTTATTAACTAATTTCCTTAATTTTCCTGCTTCCTCCTTTCCCCAGCTATCAACCGCTATCAATGCATATTTTCGCAGATATTTTTTGTTATCTTTCCGTTCCAATTTTGGACAGCGAGCCTAATCAATCAAAAGTAATGAATGAATGATTGTCATTGTTTTATATTTTTGCGAATTGGCCATTTTTACCGACTTCAAAAAAGGAGGAGGTACTACGTTCGGATGATTGTTTTTTTTTTTTTTTTTTTTTTTTTATGTATGTTCACCGATAACTCCGCCGTTTGTGAACCGATTTTAAAAATTATTTTTTAGTTCGAAAGGGTATACTCCCGAGATGGTCCCATATAAATTTTATTAAGTTTGCTTGCGTAGTTCTTGCGCTAGCTTCAATATTACGTATTTTTCCCACAGTCTATGTAGACGATATCATTATTAGACTCCTTCACTGTTATTTACATAGCAAGTAGTTACTTGTATGGGGTAGGTACCACCACTAAAAAGTGAAAAATAAAAACTTTTTCCAAAAAAAACAACCGACTACAAAACATAACACTAAAAAAGTGAAAAATAACTTTAATTTCGAAAGTCGGTGGCAAAAAACGAAAATTAAAAAGCAAAGACACTGACTTCCGAAATTAAAGTTATTTTTCACTTTTTTAGTGTTATGTTTTGAAGTCGGTTGTTTTTTTTGGAAAAAGTTTTTATGAGAATTATTTAAGACTCGGTTGCCATTTTGAGAATTGACCATTCTACGCCTAAACCTAAAATAAAACTTACAGAAATAAATAGCTTTTCAGATTACCCTTTTACCATTCATTGTATTGATTGGTTTACACGTCGCAAAATCCACCAAATACAACTACCTAAGTTTATAATCGGGATTAGTAAGTACCAAATCGAACGTGAAATTATTTTCCGGTAGAACACATAAGGCGTGGTGATTGCAGGTGGAGCAGAGGAGCCCAACGAAATGGTTGCCGAGAAACCAAAACCAAATAGCCAAGTGTGTCGACGACCTACAGAAAATTGCAGAGGAGCCTACCACCACCGCTTACAGCAGTATTATTTTAATATTATTTCAGTGTAGGAAAGAGATGAAGCTCTTACAGGATCCATCTCTTTCCCCCACTGAAGTAAGATTAAAATAATACTGTTTTAAGTGGTGGTGATAGGCCCACTGGAGACTCGCACAGACCAGGGAAGCATGACACAAAAGGGAGCAAAGCTGCCAATGATGATTTATTATGAGGTTGAGGCGTCTCCTAATTCACGTTTGTTTTCAACGAGTGGGTGGGTAGTCTGTGTCAAAGCTAAAACAACAATGTGGACACGTCTCATACCTGTAAATAAATTAATGGACACAGTGCTACATTATTTACAGAAGAACACAAAGCCGCATATTTTTCTAAATTAAAAAAGTTCTAACATTCGTCGGCTTCTATTAAGCGTTTGTTGGCATTTTTGTAAAGGATGTACACTGGTTTATTTTTAGGTAGGTACGCAAGATTTCAGTGAGAGATATAAAATCTGAAAGAGTCTGAAATATAAAATGATTCATTCACAACTTTCACAAGGAAATCGCAGAATGTAGGAAATCGAGCTTGTTTTTTTATCACGCAAATTATCACTCGGTACCAGTAGTGGTATTTTGTTCAAAAAGGGTAGAAAATCTAATTATGGAAGTTTAGTTTTGCGTACAGCTAGGATATTGAAGTTTGCAAGTTAATCAATGCCTATTGGTCGTTTATATTATTTAAATTCAATTAAAAATTATGTTGACTAAGCATATGCGAATGTACAGAAGGCTTAAACACAAGCACCCGGAGCAACTATGAATAGGCCATCCAAAATATTTATTCAGTGCAGGGACCGTACCCACTATCTCAACCCCTGGGAATTACATCTTTGCCTAGCAACTCAAACCCGAGCATATTATGTAAAATGTAATTAAATACAACCATCACATAACATCACTAGCTTAAACCATCTAAAGCGGGCCACGCATAATGTATGTTATCTGTCCATTCATAAGACATTCATTAGCTGCGAAACATCCAGCCTCACTCATTCAGGTCCACGTCCCTACGTCAATTAATGCTAAGGCATCATGAAACCTTTAAATACTAAATAAGGATTAGATTAAGACGAGATTCGCAATCTAATGTTTTCCAAATTTCAACCCACTCTTGTTACAAAAGGATAGGCTTGAAAATCGCGTGGCAAATATAATAATACATAATTTGTGACGGACAACGAGTGACGCGGCCCCGGGGTCAGATAAATGGTTAATCTCATGAATAGTGTGCTTCACGGGGTTATATTTTGTCTGTGTCCGCTGCGGTTTTCAATTTTAAACGTTCAAACGTTTAAAATTGAAAACCGCAGCGGACTTGAAATTCTGAAGGTTGAATTTTCAATGAACGATGAATATATTCGCAAATGTGTTTAACGTAAGCTTCCTTATTGACTGACCGCTGCAATGGCTGAATCACAAATATGTAGTTAGTCATTCTGTTTTCATGTAGGTAACATGAAAACAGATTGATTGATACATACAAGGAGTGTTCTTTTCCATAAAACTCTTGAAGCCTCACTACGTTGTATTTTTTACCTTATTTTTTTTTTGAGGGTGGGAAATCTTCCAATGACTTCTCCCGCTCTGGGCGGAGCGGAGTGGCGTGTCAGACTTTTACTGACTAAAACCCACCCGTGTTCCTTCAGTTGCCTGTTGCCAAGGTCCCGGTAGTTTCTGACTTTCCCGCAACACTGGCAGGTTTATTTTTTACCTGGATCTAATTTAATCAAATAACCGCCTACGGACTCACTGCAAACCTTATCATCCATCTATAAACAACTTGCTTCCTTAATATTATGTTTTCCCTCTAAAAACATACTCGGCTCTCTTATGAACACATTAGGGACGCCTCAGGCAAGGTTCAAATGACGCGCTTTGATCAGATTCGGCGTAACTGGTGTGAGCAATGTTATTTGGAATAATATTTATTCTGGTACACGTAGTGTGGTTATGTGACACTGTTGGGAGTATTTACATAATTTATTAGATCGACGTCGCTTGGGGGTCGAAATTTATCCCACGGCAACGTACTACCGGGTTATAAGTATCCTACGTGAATTCAAGTTATAAACTAGGTCTGTGTGCCAATTTTAACCAATTCCATTCAGCCGTTTTTGCTGAGTTGCATACAAACTTTCACATTACTTACTTAATATTAGTAGGACATTCGAAACTAAACATAAGAATGAATAAGCTCCCAAAGATTATTTCGTTAAAATATAATGTACCTCGTCGATTAGGTCATTGTGGTTGTTCTGTTGGCCATTGCGGGCCCGTCCAGAACCAAAAACCATATGTCCAATTTGTCCATCCCAATTTTGTACTAACAAAATACAAGTTAATCTCCACACGTTGAATGCATTAATAATAATTACACAATTAATGCTACCAGGATATCATACCACACAAGCTGATGTAATTACAAATTCATTTGAATTGTAACCCAAATAGTAATATTCACCAAATGCCTACGAATGGGGTGATTTGGGGCTGTTTGCAAATATATGCATACATATTACAATATTTATATGCATGAATAGATTAGTATCATTAATTAGAATTTACTTGACAGTATTAGAAGCTTCAGTTTCCTGGAATTTGAAATCTAATTAAGTTTTGGCATGTATCTGCATGCAAATTAGCTGTACATACAACTTGATTTCGTTATAGTTGAGATTTAGTTTTGCCCTTGTCTATGCTCTCGTCTCCACTAAACATAGGTATAGGTACTAAAACCTAGCCAGAGGATATAAATTAAAAGAAAATTACTTGAATCGTATAAGTAATTCTTGAGTTATAAGTTCACTAAAGACAGACATATTTAAAAATCTCATTTCGCGAAATTCTCATTAGATTATACAAAGATATGCTAACATTTTAATTAGATTTTTGACCTGCTTCACTTCACCACTATCTCCGTAATAAGTTCCGGTTAAGTACTTAGAAATCTACTCCATGTTTGGATAAATCCGATACATATCGTGGCCACGGGGCCCTAACACGGCTTGAATTTACTTATCGAGAATTATTTTAAAGTAAAGGCAAGGTTTCCTCACGATTTCCTTCACCGTTTTGAGAGCAGCACGTTGGCACGTTTTAGCTGTATGGGCCGCGGGCACTAATATCATCAAATGGATAAGATTTATTTTTTTATACTCACAAATACTCACAATGTCACTGGATGCCATCATTCTATCATACACTGCCGCAGGTATAGTAATAGTATTACAGCTTTGTCGGACACAATTAGAAGCAATTTGAAGTTTCGGTTCTAGTTTCGGGAAGGTGTCAGAAACAACCAATTGTACAACGAAAAAGATCTTAGGCCTCTATAGTATATACCTACAGTGTTAGTGACCCGCCCCTGCTTCACACGGACTTTACGACTCCGAGATTTTTAGTGAAAACTTCTTTAGGCTTGTTGAGCACTTTTTAGGTGAACAAAAAACATGGAACTCGCGTCGTCGTCACGCTTGAAGTGATTTGTTGTTTTTAGCGCCATCTACCGTCTACTGTTTGAATTACGTTGAGGTAACGCGTTGTTGCTTAACTTTCACTTCTATCGGTAGTCCCCAAATACTGCCCGTATGCTTTCTTTTTAAATTATTTGTACGTTTAATCCTAACTATATAATATTATAAATGCGAAAGTGAGTTTGTTTATTTGTTTGCTACGCTGTCACGCTAAACGGCTGAACGGATTTGGATGAAATTTGGCACATAGGACCTTGAGCTGGAGACGGACATATGACTACTTTTCATCCTGGATCGCAGAAGAAGTCGCGGGCAGAAGCTAGTATCATAATAGTATTATTAACATAATTATGAATCAATTCTCTAATTGCTGTTGAAAACCGCATCAAAATCCGTTGCGTAGTTATGAAGAATAATTCGGTCACACAGACAAACCCGAAAAGCGACTTTAATTTGTAATATGTTTACATAGAAACAGATGTAGCCCACATAATATAGTATATAAATAAATACACAAGTCTTCGATCAATACAATGTTGTTGCTGTAGCATATCCGCCTGTAATCCCCTGCGACTGTGGATCCCCTCGAGAGAAGAGAGTGCCTTATTAGCTGTGATAGACAGTCATTGCTTACAACACGGCATTTTCCTATGCACAGGTAAAGAAACAGATATGATTTCGAACAAATTATTATATATCAACACTAGCTGCCGCCAGCGGCTTCGCCCGCGTGTAATCTTTATAAATTATAGCCAATGTTACTCAGGGTGAATGTAGCTCCTGCCAGGGTTGCGGGTTAGTCCGAAAGGGATACCGGGACCTTGGCAACAGGCAACTGAAGGAACACGGGTGGGTTTTAGTCAGTAAAAGTCTGACACGCCCTTCCGCTCCACCCAGAGCGGGAGAAGTCATTGGATGATTTCCCACCATCAAAAAAAAAAAAAAAAAAAGGGTGAATGTAGCTTTCTAATGGTGAAAGAATTTTTGAAATCGGCGCAGTAGTTTTTGATTTTATTCATTACAAACATACACACAAAAATACAAATCTTTCCTCTTTATAATATTAGTGTAGATTACTTATACATTTAAAAAAAGTATCAGCTATTTACCTTCCATAGCCAAGAAGTTTTTGCTTGGAGTGGGTAGGTACGTTTACTCTCATTATTGCTTTTTTCGTAAATACTTGTTAGCTCTCCCAACAAACCAAAACAAAGTCTCAAGGGAGAACAAAGTATATTGAAAAACGATTCCCTATCACACTCACATAAAATCTTAAAATGGTACAACGCCATCTTGGCGCAGCCGTGAGGCGCACAATACTTTTTTTTTATGTTCTTTGTTTTTTTCTATAAATATTGTGTGCCTTACCTGGGTCAAATAAATTTATTTTCTTTCTTTCTTCTTTCTTTATCTATCGAAATTTAAGGAAGTACTCACAAAACAGTGGTCTTCTCTCCCCCTTTTCATAATATATGTGTCTATCTACAGCTGTCTGGAGTCTGTCTATTAAAACTCATACCATTTATTTCAATTAAAACCATTTCATACAGGCACTTTTGAATTGTCAAGGAGTCGGTCCATTAGTTGTAAAGTTGAAGCTAGTTGCCCGTTCAAAAAGGTAGATCTCTATGGAGAAGAACGAGCGAAAACGCCATGGACACTCTTTTAAATCAAGATATTGCAAAATCTTGCATATTTTATTCTTGTTTCTTCTGAGTGAGAACTGAGAAAATGTAACAAAAAACCTTTTGGAAACTGATGAACAAGGAAAATTTTTTTTTTTTAACTTATTTATTTATTCATTAACTTCGGACAAAAATGATCCATATCGTGTTAGTAATAAAAAATAAAAAAGACATTCTAATGTAAGTAGTACAGATATGTAATATAAAATAAAAATATTAATGAGACCACCTAAGTGAGTCATGTACTTACGAGTTTACGAGGCATTTCATGCGCACAATGATTCCGTATGAGATGCCTCAGCACAGGAGCTCTCGGGTCCTCAGCTACGACTTTCAGGATGCTATTGCTACTACTCCCCCGCTTCCTCCTCACCAGCGATGCCAACTTTTTCCTGATGATAGTATGGAAACCATCCGTACGCGATTAAAGATAAACGAGATGACTAGTCTCAACTGACAGCGACGGTTCACGAACGACGAAATGACGTGTGGATCAGCATCATTCACCTCAACCATTTTAAAGGGAACCGACTGATTCAACATACGCGCCACCATCAGCGAGACATTTAGTAAGTATAACATGAGATGATATGATATTGTAAATACTCGTAGAACTCCTGTATAACCAATTGGTTTACCTTTTTGTGCACTTATTCTCATGTAACTGTAAAATAAGCTAATATAAAGCTCACTACTCTAACAAATAGTGCTAGGAACAATAACCATTCCTCGTATTCAGGCACATAATAGCTATCAAGTGCACTCGCAAAGAATATAAGGTACCTAATGTGTCGCAGCTAATGTGGGCTCAGTGGGGAAACCCGCCGTGATTCATGGGTACACTGTGGTTCTGCCAAGTGTCGTGATAATGGCAATACTGCTGGCTGTTCATTGTTGTCTATGTACTGTTGAAGACGTCTGTGATGATATGTGCTATTGTAGTCTTTGTTTAGGAGTTTAGTGGGTGCTTATCACACGCCGGTTTTTTTTATAGTGTGCTCATATTAGCCGATATACGGATGTCATCTTCGCTATCCGCCAGCTGTGCGAGAAATACAGAGATGCGCATTAAAACTTGCATAATGGTATTCGTTGACCTCGAAAAGCCATGCGAAGAGTGCCTCGTGAAGTTTTGTGGTGGGTCCTTAAGGAGAAATGTGTGCCTGGGAAGTATGTGAGTGTGGTATATTGGCTGCAAGTTGCAATACGTTCACATTCATTTTTATTATTATTAAAACTTCCAAGTTTCATGTTACAAGGGGTTTTATAATTTTGACGAAAGATTGCTGCGCAACTATCACTCCAAAACAGCGTGATCGTCCGATCCCCATGTTCACGATCTCCATGGACTCGGACGAAAACTTCTTCGACTGCAGTGACAGTAACATTAAGGTCCGATATTGTGGGTGGACCTTAAAGAATCACTGTAATCTTCTTCCACCAAAGCTCTTAAACGCAATTAACAAACGTACCATCCATCAATTACATCTTAAATCTTCCCATAAACAGTAAATCAGACACAGCTATATCATCACTAACACGCTGATCTGTGGGCTCCCAAATAATCGCTCAGGCGGCCTCGACAAGACAAATGACTAGCGGTGACCATCTATTAGTATACCGCCGACAGATCGACAAATACAGACGAGATTGATAAATTATACGTTATTTTTGTTTTGTATTTTATGGTAAAAAAATCTTGCAATTTCTTTCTTGAAATTAACTAGGCGGACTTTGAATTATACATGATTTTATAGTCCGTGCGCGACTGTTAGTCACCGCATGTGAGCGGTGAGACGGGGGTAGATAAGGGCTAAGGTAACTCAGTCTGCCAATTTTGTCAATGGCGCCCTCCCCGTCTCACCATGACATACCTCAGTACGTCAGCATACAAGCAGTCGCGCGCGGACTATAACAAAAAAAATATGTTTTTGCCCTTTACCCTACCTCATTTTATCTCGTTCGCACCATACTAGTCGCGGCCTGAGTGAGAGCGAGACGGAGTGGGGTGCTGGCGGCTGTCAAGGCTTTTTACGGTGAAAATCATGGTAATAAAAAAAAACATAAGACTGCTTTATTTGAAGTATTTTTTGAATACCAGCACTTTATAGTTCGGTTTAGAGGTAACATTGGATTCTTTTTCTATTAAGAAAATTTTATGTAATCGTGTTTTCGCCAAACATAGGACCTAGCATCAATCTTCAACTTTAACATAATATATTTATTTCAAAATTAATGCTGCAGTATTATCGGCATAACGGAGGATCATGCTAAGCAATTTGAGGTAGGGTACGGCCTTAAAAAGTTTTTTTATTTGATGTGCGAATGAATAAAATAAATGGATAGAACACTTCGGATTACAGACGTTCACACATGAATGCACTATGTTAGATACTGTTTTAAATGTAATAAATTAATTCTTCGCATCATTCAAACTCTCTTCCATACCTAATTGAAAAGAAAGAAATATTATTTTTACCGAAAAGATCTTTAAAAATCTTTTTCTTTTCCTCATTATTTCGTATCTCCTTCAGTTGACAAAATTATTTTCAACCCGGATGCATGCGTGGATTATATTGAACTTCCTTTTTCCCCCCACGGGCATTGTCAAATTGGGTGCTTACATTGTAATACGTTACCATTAGAGACCGCTATACACTTAGCTTTTGCTCATAGTTACCTATAGGAGTTTTGTTAAACAGCCTTTATGGTTCAATATTTTTCCCCACAAAACATCCGTAAACAAAGAAACTGCTTCATAACCTCTGATCTCCCGGTAGTGAACCGGGTACAAAGTGCCGATTGGAAGTGGTGTACCGGTTTCAAACCGGATGCCGTCAGCTAGAGGGCGCAATATCCGCATCCTAGGAAGCATCGGGGAGTTATGTTTGGAGTAAACTTCGTTGAGCTTATGTGCGCCTGGTACCACTTAATGTGGTGGTGTATGGTGTACCCCGTCAGCCAGCCGCACGCAAGCCGATTCAGTTGCTTATCAATAAAATTAAAACGTCTATTGTGTCTCGTTACAGACAGTTATAAGTACCTACATTACACCACACAAATCACATGAAAATCTTATTCAATCCATCGATGCAAATCGAGAGATTATAAGATTTCTTTCTATCTACACTCCGACATGGCTCTCAATGAAAATGGTGGCGAAAAGAAAACTACATGAAAATGTACTTACTATAAGGAAAGATGCCAAACAACTGTCAAATCTATTCATTTCATTTTAGTTTTCTTTTTCGCTGCGAGAGCCACGGCTCCCTGGAAAAATTCATAAGTCGATAAATGATTGACATTGGCAGCGAATTAGTTCACGAATGCATGTGGCCATAGTGTCCCGAACCATTTGTTTTGTGTCCAGAAACCAAGGAAATTCAAATTTTCCGAAACCTGCTCTGCATTGCACTAAAATTTTAATTAATCAAATAGAAAACGCGGTATGTAGTAGTACAATAAAATCGTGAACAAGGCAAGCTGCAAAACGATTACAGAAACCGCACCGCTTCATTCATCTCCTACCTTCGCTGCACAAGAAAAGAATAGAATACTAAAGACTATTAGGGAAACAGTTATTTTTGCAGTGCTTTGCCACCATTGGTTTAGTACATTTACCGTAGTAAAAAGTCGACGAGTGACAAAAAAATGCAAAATTCTATAAAACCTATAAGCTTGTTTTTCATGTTTAAGTGTGGCCAAAATGGTTTAGGCACAGAAAGGTCAATTCTCATAATACTGCGAATAGTGCCAAGAACCTTTACCTACATAATCTTGTGAAGAGATCTAAACAATGATTTGCTTCTGATCACTTTAAAAATCATAAAGAATGTGTTTCAAAAATATTGATGTTGTCCCTGATTTTTCCGACGATAAAGTTAACTTTAAAGAGTGCCCCCAAGTACCAGGACCGCATGTCAGGCAAGAAATAATGACCACCAAATTCTTCTCTACCATAAATACAGTTGCCAAAAAGAAATGTTAAAATTTCCAAGTAAATAATCTTTTCTGCATGTCTCGACGTAATGATCTGCCGCCAAGCATTGAGCGTTGTTTCTCGACCCAATTGTCCCGGTACTGACGCTGCATACGACACCAAACTGTTTTATTGCGAATAAAATTAATATGTTTTGTCGAATTAATGACTATTGCGTTTTAAACTACGTTTTGGAACGTGAGTTTGGATTTGTTAAATATAAATTCACAGATTTTCTGTGTGTTATTATCATACATTACATTGCATGTAAGTGTTAACTGAAATTAGTCTCGTAATTAATTTGATTAAATATTTCCGTTATATTTTAGCACCATCAAAATTAATAATGAAGCCAGACGACGATTGGGACGGACAATACAAACTTGTTTGTAGTAACTTTTTTATTTAACTTAGCTAGTGTAGTTGTCTTATTTTTACATTCGTTCCCAAAAACGTAAAACATAGTTGCTTAATTGACAGCTTTCAGTCGAATCTTTTGTCCCCCGTACATACTAAATTCTTCAATCTTAAAATGTAAGTTCTGCAGTCATTAACGGCACCACCAATTCTACAGTCTGACTTGCCCGGTCTTTAAAACATCGCAATAAAACTCAGCTAACGCGGCGTCGGTAATGAGAACACCAGGACAACAGAGGAAGACGAGGGTCTTAGCAATTGGACCTCGGCCAGCGGTGACCGACCCCTACCGACGATATTTGACATTGTTATTGCTGTGACCACTCGTTGAATATTGAGAGCGATAGGTGTGAGACTGTGGATATTACACTTATTGGCAGTAAAATACAATAGACATAGATATATTTAGTAACCTATTCCGCTTTACTATTCTTCAAGAGTCATAAAAACCCTGTAAGAAATCGACACGTGTTACTAATCTATATCTACTTCTATTGTATTTTATAATGGATTTCCGCAAAGTCACGCCTAAATCAATTAACTATCTTATTGGCAGTGTTTTTTGGGACATGAGCCATACTTTGGTGGAATAAAACTTTTAGTTTATTGCAGTATATTATAATAGTACTTACATACTTATTACCTATTTTATTTGTAAGTTACCTCGTCTCCTAATGAAACTAACGCTATTTTTAATAAACCTTTCGTTTGATGTACCTATCAGAATTAACGGAAGCTTCTAATACTAGAGTCTACGACTCAAGTCCGATAAACGCGGTTGTGATACGGTAATAGTCAGTCCATCAAATTGCATTTAAAAAACAGTAGTTCCACAATTTTCACTTCCGTGGTGGCGCGGACTCTAAATATTGTTTTTCAAAATGGTAAAAATACAAGACACGAGCCAGTTGCCCAAGCCACTGAGTTATCTTTTACGCGATATGTTTCCCCAGTAATCTTTTACGCGAGACGATAAACAGATGATACGATGCTTCTTTTTTTATCCAAAAAGAAACAAAAGAATACCGAGAAAGGAAAGTATAATAAAACATTAATATTATGAAAGGATACTGTGGAAATAAATAAGTCCAAATTGCGGGAAACTGTATCTAATTGCTCACAGTTATTGCACTTTATAAGTTCCAGGGAACTCTCACCTCATTCGGCATTGGCTATTATTTACTGCAACTAGGTTATTATTTCTTTTGATAAATTATGTTACTTTGTATTTATTATCAGCACGAGATAATAGTACAAAAGTATGGTTAATTAGGTACTTCCATAATACTATTCAATGCTAATATTTTATGTGGCTGAACCTTAGACAAAATAAAAAGCCAAGACAGAGCGCTGTCATCAGTGACGTGAGGCCGGTTTCTTGAACATGTGTGCACTCAGTGAGGTGTAGTTAGATTGTAAATGTGTGCGTGTATACACAGAGCGTTGGTGTAGTTTTGGCATGCTTCACTGTATTGTTTGCAGCGCTCTGTCTTGGTTTTTTATTTGGTCTGAGGGCTGAAAAATTCCGTAGTCAAAAATACATCGAAAGAATAGAAAAAAATTAGTCTCAAAAATCATTTTTCAATCCAACCACAGACAAATAAACAACACCCCACTACACAAACAGTCCACTCATTTAAACTAAAGATTACAACGAAACGATTTCAAACCACATTTAATTAAAAGAGATTTAATAATTAAACAAGTACTGCCGGCTGCCACTATTGCCTGAATCTCGTTATCTCCCAGCTCAGACTTAATTTAGTAAAATTGAAACAGGCGGAGTATATTTACTTTTTTATTAATCCTTAAATCTGCCGACTGCTAAAGTTATTCGGGTCTCGGATTAAGAAATGGTTCCGTAAAGAAACGTTTCGAAACAGAATTTATATTAGTTTCTATTCTGTTGAGAGAAAATTGTGTAGAAATAAACAGAAGACGATTTCAGAGCGATGTCACAGTATAATAAAGTAACAGTATTATATCTAGGCAGTGGCCTTGAAATAATTACCTATGGCCGCTCGGTAGATAAACCTTCGGCGTCCATGCGTAACTGCCGCGCGCTCGATAGGTACTGTTGGGTACTGAGATTTTGAAACGTGTTGTTTCGCCCGTTTTCTATGAAGATATAATACTGTTACTTATTCATACTGTGGTGATACACTAGCTCTAAGATACCTCTTTTCTATATTACTGGTGAATTTTTTGGTGTTTTGTCTAGAAAAATATTTTGGAGTCAGAATTTTTCGTTCAACAAAGAACTTATCAAATATGAACATAACCATTTTCTTTTTTGTTATAAACCGAATTGAATTTGTAAATGTAATCTAGGTATTGTGCCATATTACCCTAAAATACTACGTGGTAGGGTAAAATAGCTTAGGGCTCATACAGATGAGGCGTGTATAGTCGCGAGAAGCGCGTTTGTGACGTAAAGCGTACCGCGTGACATGCAAACTTCATGTACGAAGCGCTGCATTCCGTCTTTATGCAACGTACGGTACTAAGATTCTTCAGAGTTTAAACATACACCTAGATACAGTAAAGAAAAATTGCGACTCCATTTTAAGGAAATTTCTCGCCAACACTTAAGGGGCTGGCTCGTTCTTTGGCCAAAGAATTAGCGTTGCCATTCAACGTGGCAATGCTGCCAGTCTTCTGGGCACGTTTCCGGATGACAGCAAGGCGGACGAGAATCTTCGGTCCTTTTGTCGGTGTTGTCAATTTTATTTATTTGTTTATCTAGTCACAGTTAGGGCGAATTTCAACAAACTTTTATAAAAAAAAAAAAAAAACTTTTGTTTCAGACATCTTGGCCCATAATATTGTTAAGAACTATGTTAGTACATTAAAAAAAACACTAAAACAATTAATTAAGGTATTTGCCGCCATCTGGGGCCCCGGGCACACGCACTTGTGCTTGAACCCAGTGCCGCAGAAAGGGGCTGTCCACCTTGTGGCTGAGCACGCTCAGGATGGTGTTGGGGCTCCCACGCGTGCGGAACATCAGTGAAGCGATGCGGCGCCGCAACACGGTGTGAAAGCCGTCAGTGTGCGCATGCGCAAACATCGCAGACGCACTACAGTAACGTGGGAGCCTCACCAGCACCCTGAACGCGTTATTATATTGTACGCGGAGAGCGTTGATGGCCCGCTGTGTGTAGTTGACCCACAGATTGCAGGTGTAGAGAGTTTGGCAGAATGCTTTAAACAGAGTTATCTTTACCTCCAAACTACACCTCGCAAATCTGCGTGCCAACATGTATACCGTATACCTTATAACATGTAGACCGAGTATAAGTCTTATCCTGCGAATAAATTTTGAATTTTTGACAGTTTTTCCATACAAATACTGTCAGACGACAATTTTATTCCACGGATAAAAGATATCTGACTTTGATGAAATCAGCCTTAAGTCATTTAATTTAGTACCTAGTATAAATAATTCTACAGATCAATCAATAGGCTGAGAGATTTTCTATAATATAAATTGTAAAAGAAAAATAGTAAAAGTCTTGACAAAGTGGCTCTGTGTGCATAATTTTGAGACGAATTTCGTGGAAATCGTAGTAACAGACCGCTACTTTTCGGAATGATCTTAAGATATTTCTTGTCATCGTTTTCGTATAAAAAGTAATGACTAAAACCTGGTTATTTGTCTACCCTATATGTATAGAAGCAATTTTCACATTAACCAAATGACATTCAACGCACGACTGAAGTGAAAGCGAAAACCCGTCAAAGTATACACGCTATATAATCAAAGAACTGAACCGTATATTCTGTGGCAATAGCTAATAAATTCCGAACAACAATTTTATGCTCGATTTGGCTTCCCCACACAATGAATAGGTACGTGAATTTTAATGCCGCGAAAAGGGAGAATTTCGCCTTGCCTATGTATTAAAAAAAAAACGGTTTTTTTTTGTTGACAACCGTCGATTTTGGGCCTGCACCCATTGAGGGCACGGCACGGCAGGGGATTTTTATACGACGAATAGGAATATAACTTAGTAATTTGACGGGTGCAAAAGTCAAACACCAAATTGAAAAAACAAAAATTGAAAATATCAAATCACTTTCTGGGATTATAAACTAGACTTTGTTTTCGTGGGTCACTGTTGTGCCATCTCACATGGGTTGCCACAACGGTGATCCTATTTGTTTGTTTTTGTTTTGTTTTGTAAATTGTCAGTTCTTACTAACATAGTTGTAAGTCTTACTAACCATTTTTGAGTCATGATACTCTAATAAAGAAACATTCTATTCTATTCTATTCTAAACGAACTTTAGTATAACTAAGCTATAGTAATAGCCGGTTATACTTATATACTTAGGCATGCCGTGTCGTTGAAATTTCAATTTTATTGTCATATTGTTAAGTTTTATTCTCGTCGCTTATAAATCCCTTGCCGTGCCGTACCGGTGGGTGCAGGCCCTTTGTCGTCAGTGGTTGATAGGCAATGCGGGGCTTGTGTGGAGAGCACGCATTATTTTCATGGTGTTTTATTTAGTATTATGCAAGTGCATGCATGTACATTCTGAAATTAATATGGTGTAATTTTTATTTGTCCTACCTGCTTGCGATACCAAAATTCTATAAATTGTAATACCTTGCTTGTTTTTTTTTTTATTTACTTACTACATTGACAAAATTGTGTATGGTTTAATATGGGTCAAAGACCTGAAATAAATGAATTTTATTTTATTTATTTATTTACATTTCCAGTACTTATATCCTGACTTCTCATTGTACAGAAATCCTATACAATGCAAGATCAGCTTATACTGGAAATGTGTAGCTGGCACAGGTAGCTTGATATGTAGCCGTTAGTAACTGGATGAGGTTTTGAGTACCTATCATTTCTAGGCAGAGGTATGAATGAATGTTTTATCGTACGATTTTTCATGTATTTTTGCCAATCTTAACGACTTGTGCCAATTTCATTAATGAAACTGCGTTCAAGAGCTGTCAGTGTCAATTTTCCATATGAATGATGACACACGTACACGGTGTAGATGAACTGGGGACCTAAAACGGCCCCATTAGCAATTCCTCTAAAAGCAGTTCATTTCCTTTGAATTTCCAGCTCTCATTAGCAATTTCTTCTAATTCGACACAAAAGCAATTCATAATGTGTGGACCCTTTTACGAATCTACATAGAAAACTGTCAAACAGCTGATGTATTATTTCGTAATATGAATCGCACGCAGATCATATTATGAATTGTCAGTTTGTGACATTTTATGATGATTCATAATAATTAATTTCCTATTATGATTCTGCCATAGTGGCTGTTTTAAGCCAGGATCGCGTTCCGTTACATTGGTGAAATTCGCCCTAAACAGGAAGGAGTATTCGTTGCACAAGGTTTTTTACTAATAGTTCTACTGCAAAGTATTTATCAAGCTCAGTTTTTTTAGTAATAGCCGGCAATAAGTTACAAACAACACCGAATGTAGCAAAATAAAACCGACATGCGTAGGCAGTGTTTCTATAAAATACGTTCGCACGAATTAACCGCGCCATATATTCCGCGCGGCATTAGGGTGGTTGTAAACGCAGCGACTTTTTAGCATGACATCACTTTTATGTACCTACGTGTGCGGCAGTCGCGGGTTCGCAACACTTATGCCGTTTCCACTAACACGAGGCGACATCTAAATGACGCGATCTGTTGGATTTGCAACATTCTGTTTAACGCCGAAAGTTGAAAATCCAACAGTGCCTTTTTTATTGGGCATTCATTTAGGTGTCGCGGTTTAGTATTAGTGAAAACGAGTCAATCGGCCTAGCCATTTCCAACTATGTTGGGGTCGGCTTCCAGTCTAACCGGATGCAGCTGAACACCAGGATTTTACATGGAGCGACTGCCTATCTGACCTCCACAACCCAGTAACTGGGTAATACGATACCCCTTGGTGCGACTGGTTGTCAGACTTTCGGGCTTCTGACAACCCGTAACGGCTGTCAAAGATCTACGAATGACAGCCGGGACCAACGTCTTAACGTGCTTTCCGAGGCATGAAACAGTCTCGGTATGTAAAGTTGGTCACCCATCCACGGACTAACCCCAGCAAGCGTAGCTTAACCTGATGGATCGACCCGCGCGGCTGTTATTACTAGTTATTACTTAGCCATGAGCTCCTCTATTAGTGAAAACGAGTATTAGAGCTAAATAATACTGGGACACCATAGTGGCGCATCCATGGTTGCGCTGCTAAAATTACATGGTTGGTTATGCAACCAATTGGGCTCCTAGTAAGTGGTGAGATAACCCACCATAAAGTTGTATACATTTTGCTGGCAGGGCGAGCATCAAGGTGTTCCAATGTAGGTAAAACCTATAAAAAAAACAGCCTCTCTCTCTACTTAAATCAAGCTTAGTTTTGAGCAAGTGTCTGTCTGTTTGTCTGAAGCTACCACATCGTGCTGAAACCGAATTTCCGTCGACACGCCACTATTGTCTTAGTCTGCAGGTAAATAAGTGACAATGGGGTAATTTGCTTCGTTAACTTACCGCGATGCATCCTCTTAGCACTCAAATGGTTAACCGAGACTGGAGACACATTTCTGCTTATTGTGTCGTTCTTAATATAAATTGTGGTTTCAGAATTTCAGAATTGACGCGGATTTTGCAGTGGGTAGTTTTGCTGGGTTGAAAGTGGTTTTAAGCTTTTTCAAAGCATTGGAAAATATCTGCCGAAAAGGCAAGTCGTAGATCCATAAACCCAAACAGAGGGCTTAAACAAGTGACAATCGCTTCCAAAGTATTTCTACGACTTTCAACAGGATTGACATAAGCTTTTCGATAGCTTATGTCAGTCCTAGACATTTTTGCCTTTTCCATCATTGTTATCGCTAATAGAATGTCACTTTGTCTAGGGCCCCAGGTGTGGCAAAAGTACCTATTCAAACTGAGAGCAAAACGCGACACAAACGCGGTCTAGATCTCGTACCTATTACTAGGAAGGCATCGGTCAGAAGACAATAAAATAAAATTAACGCGTTCGAAATGCGAGTACTCAGAAAAATGCGTGACGTCACGCGCGGTTTAAAGAAAAGGTCAGTCAGTATAAACGAAAGGACAATGTGGGTCGGATATGTGGATAGAATGTCTTAGGACAACATAATGAGAGAGGAGATTACAATTCAAAGGGTAAACAGAACTGGCTGTTCGCATCAGTATTCGAGAGACAAGATATACCCTACTTAGGGCTGATTTTACCAAAGTCAGATATCTTTTATCCGAGGAATAAAAATGGCGTCTGACAGTTTTTGTATGGAAAAACTGTCAAAAATTCAAAATTTATTCGCAGGATAAGACTTATACTCGTTATAAAAGTTTGGTGAAATTCGCCCTTAATGGACGAGAGATATCAGCTCAAATCTACGGAAA
Organism: Lithophane socia; assembly: GCA_947522985.1. NCBI lineage: Eukaryota > Metazoa > Arthropoda > Insecta > Lepidoptera > Noctuidae > Lithophane > Lithophane socia. The sequence goes on along the minus strand of OX383271.1, from coordinate 12,891,724 downwards.
AAAAGGAACTGGACATTATATAATCTATTAGATAATGTAAATAGTTATTACCTAGTAATTATGTTAGAATTAGATTGTATATTAAAATTGTAAATTAAATAAAAATTATAAAACTGGAAATTGATCTTTTATTATTTTCAAACTTGGAGTAAAGCTGTTGGTTATACACATTTTTCTCGTGCACTGTGCCCGGTAAAAGTCACATAACATTATTGTGTGACGATGTATTCACAGAAGTTGTTCAGTGTGGACCAGGCTTTCTACGAATAATTTCGAAAACAAAAAAAAAATGTGTGGGCGAAGCGAGTAAAATATTAATCAATCGTTGTATCTAGATGTCACGTAACGATTATGTAACTTTAAGGAACTTGGTATAATTCGAAAAATATCACGATCATAAATATTGGTTTAGGCTAGTCACGCTAAGGTTACGCATGTTCCTTCTCTAGTTTTAATTTGTTGAATAAACTTCAAATTATAAGTACAAAAAATCTATACTTGTATAATATTTTAAAGTCGCTTTTTGTGTTTGACTGTATGTCCGCGTTGTTCATCTAAACCACGCAACAGATTTTGATGAGGTTTTCACCATCGCATCGTTTAGAGAATTTTATTCCGGAAGGTTTATTAATATTAAAGTTACATTTAACTAAGAAATCTCGGTGTTTTGTCAAGTCGTAAAAACCGAGCCAAGCTAGTAATATTATAAAGCGAGAGAGGGAATTTTGTGAGTTTGTGAAAAACTATCTTGAATTCATGCAATCTTAAATTAATAAAAAGGTACGTATTTTATAAACCAGGCAAGCAGAAAATAGGTAAAGAACATTTATGTTTGAATTCTACATTCATGATGTGGTTTGTGGATATCCAAAAATATATTATAAAAGCTGTTATCCCGGTCAGACGCAAGCGGGATTCAAAGAATTAAATATGAACAACATTCATAAACCTCATTCAACAAGAAATATGAACACGGAATATCCCCGTATATTCGTGGACCCGTTTATTTCGTGGGTATATTAAAAAAATCCTTTTAACATAAACATGTGCCGGTCGTTCACAGGTTTTATCTTTTTACACTATTGTCCCGGGTAAAAAACACCCGGCCCGCATAAAATATAGGCACCTTTATACGGTTTATGCTGCCTCTCGTTTACATGAAAAATAACTTTGAAAGTATGTGCACCTAGTACACCGAGTGTTAAACGTGTCTGTTGTGAGATTTATACGGACGACAGTTTTAATATTTGACGAATTTTCGAACGAGCTCAATCGAGAGTTTGAACCAACAACTATAAAAAACAATTGAAGTTTCAAATTCGAATTCGTTTCGTTGTAGTTTTGTTTTTTTAATACACGTACCAATTTTTTCGCGTAAAATGATTTTGAATAAAAAAGGTAAAGACACAAACAATATTTTTTTAAGAGATAGGTTTTTAAAAGGCAATTTTATTCGTTAAATGGGCAATACACTTTTACCAGAGACTTATATAAAACGCTACGACTAATGCCCGCCGGCAGAAGAAAATCCACCCATTCAATTTGAATAAAAAGCTATCTTGTATTTTTCTAAAATACTGTTCAATTCAATAACAAAGAAGATCCTAATGAAACTATTAGCCGAAAAACCTGAAAAATGTTGATTACAGTTAGCTTAGAGAGCTGTAGGGAAGAATAACAAAAGGCTCGAATGCGGGCCAAAAGACAATAAGCGGTAGACAATACGCGCCTCAATATTATCGGATTTTCTCTTCGTACTTATATTTTCCTGGTAGGTATCGCGATAGAGATGGATGTTTTTGTTTCTTGTCGATTGTTAAGAATAATGAATGCTGAAATAATTGCGTAATGAAACCTACAGAATGTTCCCTTTTGTTTACGACTTTTTGTCTGCACAGCACGTTAGCCTGGACGTCGACGTTTACGATTTTACCGTTGATGTTATTTTAACGTTATAACACAGGGCACGTTATAACGTTATTGTGGACAAAAAAAATTATAAGCGTCTTCATAATATAACCATACATTTTACTTCCCTGTGTTATCGTGATGCCGTCGACATCCACGATGATATTATTGTCACGTTAGAAATTGTAAAAGCGCACAGTGGTATTTTCAATTTATGATTACAGAGTCAAAAATGCACAGTTTTCTCAGAAATAATGAGTTGTCAAACAAAACGTAACGTATTACAAAACGTAACGAATTTTGCATGCATGTGATTGGTATTACGGTTTTGTCAGTCGCCATTTTGAACTCTATTAGTATTCAAACTAAGACTGCAAAATTCAGTGCTAGCGATCGCGTCCCGGGACAAGTTATAATGAACGCATTGCGGTTTATTAACTAATAATAGCGACCCGCTCTTACTTCGCATGGTTTTTACAACTTGACAAAATATCGAGATTTATTAGTTACATACATGTAATACACAAACCCGTATTGTACACATAAACCTTCCGGGATAAATTCTCTAAACGATGAAAACCTCATCAAAATCTGTTGCGTGGTTTAGAAGAACAACGCGGACATACAGACAACACGAAAAGCGACTTTAATTTATAATAGACTAGCAGGCACTGATGCCTGCGGCTGCGCCCGCGTGGATGTCGGTTATTATATGTATACTAAAACCTTCCTCGAGAACTACTCTATCAATTGGTGGAAACAGCATGAAAATCGGTGCAGTAGTCTTTGAGTTTATCGCGAACAGACAGACGCGGCGGAGAACTTTGTTTTATACTATGTAGTGATTTAGAAGATATACAAGCAGTTACGTCTTTCACTTGTTTCAGTTTAACATTTTCCTATCAATTGACATTAAACAAAACAACAATGAAATAAACAAACTAATTCTTCATCGGTGAAATATTTTTATCTGTCAGACATATTTCAAACTATTTTTTGTTTGGGAGACAACTTTCCTTTGATATCTATAAACTATATCGGTTGTGGTTTACATTTATCATCCGCGAATGTGGTCGCTACTCCAGCGATGTCGAATAGCTTTTTGGCCCATCTCTATTCGTCCATAGAGATATTCTCTAGAGTAACGCTGCGGAAAACTGTATAAAATATAAAAATCGTTTATGGCGTTATCCGAAGTGTTGCCTCCAAAATAAATATAGCGATAAAGTGTGATAGTTATTGTTGGGGATTTACATATAAAACACCACATAAAATAAAATACTGTATAATCACTTGAGCCGCGCACTTATAACTATTACATAATTAGGACATATTAAAGGCAAAAACATAAGAACTGAGTTTCATTTCTTTGCGAGAGTTTAAGTACTATTTTACCATAGCGCAAGTTGTGTGTGGGTCTGAGACAATTTAATTTTAATTTAGGCGTGTAGACCAATAGTGTTTATCTAGGTTTGGTGATTTCGGTCAAGCGTAAGCTTTTTTCAAGGACATTTTTGGACAAGTTGCAACCTGCTCCCGGGCAAGTCTATTTGCTATGTTTGTGTATCGTAGACTCGTGTAAATGGTTTGTAGGTGTGGGTGTTGCAGGTTGAGACCTGCTCCTTTGGGCGAGCCCATTATGTGTGCTAGTGTGCCTAGAGTGTTGTCTGGTGTGACATGGGTGTCTAACGGTTCTAGAACAGGTTGCGACTTGTCTGTTTGGAATCTAGTTAGACTTTCTAGTTATGTGAAAGGTTTGTTTACTTTGTTTCAGCCCTTATGCGCTTTTATGGCATATATTAAAAGGAAAATAAAGGTAGCCCTAAGCTATTTAGGTACATTCATTATTCTAATGAGAAAATAGGTTATTTATTTTAATCAGTACTTTCTTAAACTAGATAAACAATCAGAAATTCTTATATACTAATTAGACGTATGTTCGTCGCCAACAGTCTCCCCCTCGGTGCGTTGCACTCCATCTCGTTGGGGCGACGTTGCAGGTACAATCAGTACTAGGCGCGATGCTGGTCGTCTCAGGATACCCGCTGTTGTTCGCACGTCGACGATCCTAGTTCTTCCGTCTGGTCCGGGATGCGTGGCGATGATCTCACCGCGTGGCCACGAGTATCGTGGTAGTGTGTGGTCGACGATCAGGACGATGTCGCCCAATGCTGGGTCCCGGTAGTGAGGACCTTGATTGTAGCGAGGCGAGAGAGTTGGTAGGTACTCTCGCAGCCACCTTGACCAGAAGTGATCGGCCAAGCGTTGGGAAGTCTTCCAGCTGGGAGACCCGATGAGTTCGGTGTCGTCGAAGGAGCCGAAGAGGGTAGCTCCGCATGACCGCCCGATGAGGAAGTGATTAGGGGTCAAGGCTTCTTCTTCTTCTGGATCGGTGCTCACGGAGAAGAGAGGTCTGGAGTTTACCATATGTTCGGCTTCTAGCAGTAGCGTGTGAAGAATTTCTTCTTTGGGTTGCCGCTCGTGCAGTGTGGCGGCGAGGGCGACTTTCACCGACCTTACCATTCTTTCCCAGGCTCCGCCCATGTGGGGGGCTCCGGGTGGGATGAATCTCCAGATGATGCCCATCTTGTTGGTTTCGTGGCTCAGGCTCGCGATGGCTGCGGAGATCTCTCGGTTGGCACCGATGAAGTTGGTCCCGTTGTCACTCAGGATGATTTTCGGAGTTCCCCTTCTGGCGATCATCCGCCGCAGGGCGAGAATCATTGAATCTGTGGACAAAGAATTAGCAAGTTCGAGGTGGATGGCCCTCGTTGTTAGACATGTAAATAATGCCCCCCATCGCTTTTCTGTGCGTCGGCCTATAGTGACGAGCATAGGCCCGAAGTAGTCGACCCCCAGGCAGGTGAAGGGGGGGCTAGTCTTCGTCAGGCGCTCCGGTGGCAGATCTCCTTGTGGTGCGGTCTGCGGCGTTCTTCTCCGGAGTTGGCACCATCCGCAGTCTCGTGCTATTTTCTTCACCATGTTCCTGAGAGAAGGTATCCAATACTTCTGACGTACTTCGTTCATTACGGTGCTGTGGTTGCCGTGGTTGAATCTTTCATGTATGTACTTCACAAGTAGTTGTGTTATTCTATGATGTTTATCTAACAGGATCGGATTCTTGTAGGACGATAACAAGTAGTTGGCCGCTCCTACACGAGTGGATAGTCTGATGAGCCCATCTTCTAACTTGACAGTGAGGTTCTTCAGCTTGGACGTTGTTTTAATGTTCTCTTCTTTGCGTAGTGCGATGAGTTCATCTTGAAAGCAATCTTCCTGTATTTTCTTTATTAGAAGTTGCTCTGCCTTTTCCACATAGAGTGCCGACTTAGGTAGGAATGTAGTTTCTTTGCTGATCGACCTTCTTTCCGACGTCTGGGTTGACCTCTTCTGTGCTTTCTTCCATACTGGATCTTGAGTTTTCCTCGTGATTTGCTTCGTGATGTTTACCTTTTTCTTCAATTTGCGTTTGAAGACATCCACAGCTTGTAGGTACCTAGCTGTTGCGTGAAGCAGGCGCGTCCAGTTGGAGAATCTCACGGGATCAGGCACGATGATAGGCGTGGTCTTCTTGATGCTCAGGGTGGTGGCATTGGGTTTCTCTTCTCCCGTCGCAGGGATTGAAACTTTCTTCTCTTCAGAAGGCCAATGTCGTGGGTCTTCGTACAGGAAAGCCGGTCCTCTGAACCAACGATGTGTTATGTCGAAGCTGGATGGAGCTCCTCTCGTTGCGTCGTCTGCTACGTTGAGTTTTCTTGGAACCCAGTACCATTCCTTATGTTTTGTCAGTTCTTCTATTTCGGCGAGTCGATGCGCGACGAATGGCTTGAATCTCTTAGGGTCAGACTGGATCCAAGCTAGTGCTGTCCTCGAGTCGGTCCAGAAGTACCTTCTTGTCACTGTTAGATCCATTTCCTGAATTGCACTGTTGGCTAGTCGACCCCCTAGTAGACAGGCTTGAAGCTCGAGTCGAGGTATTGAAGTTGGCTTGAGGGGCGATACTCTTGCTTTTGCGGTCAGCAGCTTCACTTCCACGTGGTCGTCCGGATGCTGGGAGCGCCAGTACACAGCACAGGCGTACGCAGTCTCGCTTGCGTCGCAGAAGGTGTGCAGCTCCCCCTCGGTGACGTCGTGTGTGAGGCAGCGCGGGATGCGAAGATCTTCGAGTTTCTTCAGGTCTTCAAGCCACTTTCTCCATTCTTCTTCTCTTGATGGAGGTAACTTCTCGTCCCACTCTAGGCCGGATCTCCATAAGTTCTGAAGCATGACTTTACCTTGTATTGTTATAGGTGACGCCAGTCCCAAGGGGTCAAAGACCGACATTACTGCACTGGTTGCTTCTCTTTTCGTCGGCGCACGTCGTCCTTCTTTGGCTTCGTCGGGAGTGTTACGCAGACTTAAAGTGAAGTGGAGACTGTCTTCTTGTATGTTCCAGTTGAGCCCTAAAGTTTTTTCAACTTGATCCTTTGGTTCTCCTAACACGATGGAATTTTGTTTGTTTTCGGTGTCAGTGAACTCTTCTATTGTTGCGGGGTCATTGCTCGCCCAGCCTCTTAAGTGGAACCCTCCCTTCTTGTGAATGTCGTTTACGTCTCTTGATACTTTGGTAGCTGTTGACACGTCGGGAAAGCTTGTTATGTAGTCATCCATGTAATGATTCCGACTTATTGCCCTGGCAGCTTCCGGACACTGGTCGGTGAAGTCTTCCGCGTTCTTGTTCTTGACGTATATTGCAGTACACGGTGAGCAGGCAGCCCCGAATATTAGAGACGTCATCCTGTACTCTTTGTTCTTCCAGAGAAATCGAAGGCTATCTCTGTCTTCCTCGTTGATTTTTATTCTCAGGAACATTTCTTTGATGTCTGCGACGACAGCTATTGCTTCTTGACGGAAACGGAGCAGCACACCGAATAAAGATTGCAGCAAATCGGGTCCAGCTAACAATGCGTCGTTTAGTGATTTCCCATTTGATTTAGCTGCGGCGTCGAATACCAATCTCATTTTCTTCTTCTGTGGGTGTACAACGGCGAAGTGGGGTAGGTACCAAGTTCTTGAAGAGGTGGGTACCTCTGTTACTTCTTCTGCATAGCCGCTGTTGATTAAGTTTTCAACTTGTTCTTCATATTTCTTCTGAAATTCTTCATCTCTTGAGAACTTCTTCTCCATTCCCTTCAGTCGTCGTGCCGCAGCTGTTCTGCTTTCAGGTAAGTGCTCGTCGTCTGTCTTCCATAACAGGCCCGAGCTGAATCTTCCGTCAGGCAATCTCTTCGTCGTGGAGTGTAGCACGTCGAGAGCTCGTTGGTCGATGTCGCTGGACGGTCTCTTCGCAGCGACTCCTAGGGCTTCAATGTCGAAGTGGTCTCTGATCATCTTCTCGAGGTAATCATCCTTCCCTCTTGGCTGCGTTATAATGTGATTCACTCTTCGAACTGGAGTGTTGCTGCTTGACTTGGTTCCGTGAAGAACCCACCCTAATTGAGTTCTGGAGGCCACCGGTTTGCTTCTGTCGCCAGCTTTTACTTCCTGTGACACGATGAGATGCCAGTTGTCCTGTCCGATCAGCACAGTAGGACGAGCGTTGGGGTATTTCAGTTGCTCGGCGATCTCTTCTAGGTGCTGGCAGTCTTCCAGGTCCTTCTCGTTCACTTCTTGTGGGCTTAGGTTTAAGGTTTTCACGGTATATCCTGACATCATCTCAAGGTTTCGTTCGAATCTTCCTCTGATCTTGATGTCGATCTTCTTTGACTTCTGATCCATTCGATGTCCTCCTACACCCTCGATCCTTAAGTCTTCTTCAGGACCCTTGGCGCCAATCATGTTCACGATGTCGTCTTCTATGAGTGTCACCGTTGATCCTTCATCCATAAGAGCGTAGACTTGAGCTGTGGCATCTGGCCCCCACAACTCCACTGGTACGATCTTCAAATAGGCTCTTGAAATTGTTCGGGTTGCATTCACGGTTGATGTTACAGACTGGGTTTCTTCTGTGATCGGCTTCACACCTTCTTCTGAGTGTAGCATCACGTGATGACCTCTCTTGCATTTCCCGCACGGCTTGGCTTTGCAATTGTATCCTCTGTGTCGTCCCAGCAGGCATTTGAAACATATGAAAGCTCGTTTGACTTGTTCCCATCTTTCATCTATGGAGGCGTCAATGAACTTCTTGCATTTCAATATCGGATGTTCCCCGGCACACTCAGAACAGGCTATCTTCTCTGGCTTCTTCGTGCTATCCTTGCACGCGCAGACTGTGGCCGTATGTGGTTCGAGTTCTTCATCCTCTGATTGGTCTTCTTCCGATGAACATTCTTCATGTGTGGCGCGAGCTGCGTTCACTCCTCTGGAACCTGGTGGTCGTGTGCGACTTCTTATTCCTTCTTTTTTCACTCTGGTTCCCGTGAACTCGTGCATCTCGAAGCGATCTACCATCTGATTGAAGAAGTGCATAAGGCTGATCAGGATCGGTTCATCTTCTTCTTCTTTCGAAGCTCTGTACTCGTACCACTTGAATCGTACCAGGAGACACATTTTTTCGATTATTCTATTTGATATGTCACTTGAGTGTAGGTAGCTCTGTTTCTTCATTTGTTTCACGACGCTGACTGTATTGGCCACAGCTCCAGCGTATCGCACTAGCTCCCTCGCATCGTCGGACATGGCAGGCAGCTTCTCAATGTTTTCTATTTCGCTTTTTATTAGGTAGGTAGGTCTTCCAAATCGGCGTTCCAATGCAGCCATAACTTCTTCTGGATCCGCCTGGGTATAGAGGAGTGACTTCACGGCTTCTTTTGCTTTTCCTTTCACTGCTCTTCGAAGTCGCCCCATGTTTTCGATAGCGCTGAACAGTTCTTTAGAATCCATGTATGTCGCTTTGAAAGCCACCCAATCTCTGGCGTCTCCGTCGAATTGATGCAGCTCGCTTATGTATTTCGGTGCTCGCTGCATGATGGCTGACGTTTTGTTGTCAGCGACGGACTTAACAGCTTCTAGTATAGCCTCCGCCAGCTGATTTGTTGGAGACTTCTCTACTGGTTCAGTGGTGCGCGACGTCTCTGGTACAATTTCTACTTCATCACGCCCCTCCTTGGACTTGGACACCCAGGCGGCTGTAGCCTTCTCCGCGGCGGCCTTGGCGGCGGCATCCTCTTCTTCATCACTGGCATCTGTGTCAGCATCGTTGACACGCGATAGTTCCAACTTGGTACTTGCCAATTTGGTTTTCAATTTAATCTCTTCTAACTGTAATTTCTCTAATTCTAATCTAGCTTCTAACTCCTTTTTCTTAATATTCGAAGTTTTATTTGAAGTGCCCTTTGCTTTCTTTTTCTGAACCATGGTAGCATCCGCATCCTCGACCACGGTTGTTTCTTCCGTCGGCGCGGTGCTGTCGGTGACCGTCTCGGAGGTTGTCGCAGACTCCTCCGTAGTCTCTTCTTCCGTGGTCGAGCGCGTGCTATCTCCTTTACGGCTTCGCGTCATCATGGCTCATATACACAAACACTTTATCAGTAAATAGTATTCAATAACTTACCAGTGTTATATGATACAATCCTTCAGCAAAGGCACTTCACCACACAATGTTCACTAAGTTAACTGTCTTTATATATTCACTATACAATGTCCAATGTTCCTTATGTATTCACAAATCGTCGTTAACTTATTTGCACGGCGTAATGTTCTTTATTTACTCACTTGTACGACGTAAATAACACTTAAATATTCACTTAGAGCAATGTTCCTTGTTTACTTACATGTACAACGTAGTTTGACACTTATATATTCACTATTCGGCGTGTATATAATACGTAAGTATCACTATTCGAACGTTCACTGTTCACGCTAGTAATGTTCCTTATTTACTCTCGTATGCGGCGGCATATAACACTTATGTATTCACTATACGTAATTTATATAACACATAAGTATCACTGTTCGAACTTCACTATTCACTTGAAGTAATATTGCTTATTTACTCACGGATACGGCGGCAGGTATCACTTATGTATCCACTATAAGTCATTTATATAACACATAAGTAGCACTATAATTCACTCACTTAGTACACGCAGAGCTTCGAGCGACGCGGGCTTCGAGAGGGCGCGACTCTTCCTGTGGTCGTCCCTCCCAGCTGTTCTATTTCACTCAGCGGGTTGCGTGTACACCGGGCTTCGAGAGGGCGAGACGTCCGTAGTCGTTCCTCCCAGCGTTTCTTACCGGCACACGTAGGGCTTCGAGCGGTCCGGGGCTTCGAGAGGGCGCGACTCTTCCTGTGGTCGTCCCTCCCAGCGTTCTCACCGACTCGTAGGGCTTCGAACGACGTGGGGCTTCGAGAGGGCGCGACTCTTCCTGTGGCCGTCCCTCCCAGCGTTCTTACCGACGTTCGTAGGGCTTCGAGCGGCGTGGGCTTCGAGAGGGCGCGACACTTCCTGTGGTCGACCCTCTCAGCGTTCTTCACTCAGCGGGTCGTGTGCACGGCGATAGGCCTTCCGCAGAGGGCCTGGCTTCGGGAATGAGCGGTCTTTCATACGCCGCCTATTCCCAGCGATTACTACCTTCTTTACGACGAAATAAGTGCGCGGCTCGTCGTAATCTTCACGAAACTTATGTATTCTTCTTGATATACATAAGCTTCTCGATAATTCGCTATTAATTCTTCGAAATAGCGAGGTTTCTTTACGAATCTTCAGGCTCAGGCTTCAGTTCTTCAATCCGGCTTGTCGAAGGACCAGTTCTGTTGGGGATTTACATATAAAACACCACATAAAATAAAATACTGTATAATCACTTGAGCCGCGCACTTATAACTATTACATAATTAGGACATATTAAAGGCAAAAACATAAGAACTGAGTTTCATTTCTTTGCGAGAGTTTAAGTACTATTTTACCATAGCGCAAGTTGTGTGTGGGTCTGAGACAATTTAATTTTAATTTAGGCGTGTAGACCAATAGTGTTTATCTAGGTTTGGTGATTTCGGTCAAGCGTAAGCTTTTTTCAAGGACATTTTTGGACAAGTTGCAACCTGCTCCCGGGCAAGTCTATTTGCTATGTTTGTGTATCGTAGACTCGTGTAAATGGTTTGTAGGTGTGGGTGTTGCAGGTTGAGACCTGCTCCTTTGGGCGAGCCCATTATGTGTGCTAGTGTGCCTAGAGTGTTGTCTGGTGTGACATGGGTGTCTAACGGTTCTAGAACAGGTTGCGACTTGTCTGTTTGGAATCTAGTTAGACTTTCTAGTTATGTGAAAGGTTTGTTTACTTTGTTTCAGCCCTTATGCGCTTTTATGGCATATATTAAAAGGAAAATAAAGGTAGCCCTAAGCTATTTAGGTACATTCATTATTCTAATGAGAAAATAGGTTATTTATTTTAATCAGTACTTTCTTAAACTAGATAAACAATCAGAAATTCTTATATACTAATTAGACGTATGTTCGTCGCCAACAGTTATTGTATCGTTTTATTACTTTAGGGAAATTTTGAGCTTCTTTGTTTTATGGCATCGGGAGCAAGATGACACGCTTGGAAACTATCATTTTTTACCCGATTACATCGTAATCTATGTGGCCTTGGTAACTTTTGCTTGGGTAATTTTTAGTAATAAGGAAAACCCTTTCAACAGGTGAATATTATTAGAAAGAAAATACATTGAATAGATTACCTAAGTACTATGAGTACTTACCCAAAATAATAGAATCCATTTCATGTATAATGTCCTAAAATCTAAATCAAACTCCATTCATTCATCACTTCACCATTAGTTTGCTAAAGTGAATAGAAAAAAATAGTACCTACTGCCTCAGAAAAGATTGGTTACGTCCGTGACTCCGTACCTACGCAAAATACGCGCTTTGACGTGGAGTTGCGGATACCAGCCCGTATTACCTATTACCTATTACGTCCGTGACTTTTCCTGTTTCATTGTTTCCTGCAGGCGTAGCATGCGCACCGTTTTGTCGACGGAAGAGTAGACAAAAATTACGTTTCCTGTAGACAGTAGACAGAACTGCTAGTTTTTTCTTCAATCGTTTTATATTTTTATGGTTAAAGTTTGACTTTAAATAGCTATTAATGATTATCATCATTGCAATTAATGTTTAACGGACGAAAACTTAGAATATTCCTTTATGTTATTCCGTAGAATCGTCCCACTAAATACAGTTAAAACATCAGGTGATTATTTTATTATCAATATGTAAGTAATCTGTTCCAATCTATAATGAACGAAGAGCTCACCCATCCAGCACAGAGAGAAATTACTCGAGACTCCACAGAACTTGCTACATTATTGATTCAGCAAAGTACGGATTGACTAACAATGAGTTTCATACCGCTCTGAATACATATTCATCCATTGTTCGCCGAGCCCGAGACAACTTAGTACACAGACGTAGACGCAGATCCATTTATTACATTTCAATTTTATACAAGCACCTGGGACTTGGGGGCCGTGTCAATTAAAGAAATACGGCGCGGCTTTTCTACAAGATAGCTTTGAGCCTACCTTGGAGTGCCGAGTAATTAAATCCGAGTCTCCCTATCCATCACGAGGTACCAGGACTGTATAACGGAATAGGAGTGTTCTATTAATGGAATTGGGGCATGCACGGCCACACAAGTATTTTCGCACAACAGCTCAACGTATATGCTCCTTACAAAGACCACATCCTGCTCGTACAAAGGCCTCATTGTGTTTGCTTTGAAAATATTATTTTTGGCGATCCCTTACATAGATTGTAGTTAACACGTAAGGGTAGGAAAAATAAGGTTTTCGGGTCTCAATGTGACATAATACCGTATTTTTCCCGACCCTACTACCGGTATGTTTCTACTTATGCTTATAGGTAATGTGACCAATGACCGTATCGTATAATTTATTTGGGACCCTCGAAATCCATCCACTTTTCTGGAAAAGTCACAACAAAGAGATTTTCACGATATTTCAGGATCATGTAAGCCTTATCCTAGTTGCGAACTAGCGCAAGCAAAGTCGAAAGCTAAACTAGTTTTACAAACGAGTCTAAACTTGGTGCCCCTATAAAGAATAAACATTCAAAAGAATTTGTATCCGCCACGTGAAGATTATTCTTTTGAAAAAAGAAAGTCGAGCGTTTTGTTAAAAAAAAAATCTTGTGAAAACGCGAAGCTACGGAACCATTTAACGCTTGGGTGCAATTTTCTTTGAGTATGAGCGTTCCGTCGACGTGTTTTTATTTAATACAACATATTGGTGCATTGTTGGAACCCTTTATATAAGCAATATTAACACATAATGTAAAACCCGTTCGCAAATACGTGCAGCCATCGAATTATATGCTGAATTCCACTTTGTATCGAAAAGCATTAATAAAGCTTATGAAGGCGACTGGGCGGAAAATGCGTTTAATATTTTACCTGAAAAACTACTTTTTCATTTATCGGATAATTTGGTTTTCGGTAGAGTTGACATCGAAAATTAAACGTATGAATATAAACATTGGCACACTTGAAAAAGCTGCGTAATATTTAGTTTTTACCATGAAATTCTTTCTTCATGTTTTCTGTATGAGTAATAAAACCCAACTACGACAAAAAAGTCAACTAAAAAGGTATAAACAAGACATCACAGACAAACAAATTAAAAACCCGGAGTCACACGTGTTAGGGCATAAATCAAACAGATTACGTGTGACTCCGGATTTTTAACATATTTAATGTGACGTCACATAGCCAGCGGCCGATCAAGACGCTTCTACTGATACCTCATTTGTCAAATTGTGATGAGTAGTTTAGAAGATATGAGGGAACACATGAACAATTGAACATACATACATACCAGTCAAAATCGTAACCCTCCTTTTTGTTTCGCCGTAGTCGGCTAAAAACTACCTCTGTTCTGTCCGACGTTCACACAGCAAAGTTTACCTCTTTAAAAAGTTTATGTGAGATGTTATAGACACCTCGACTGAAGAAATTGTTACTTGAAAGTTATGACTTGGAGAAGATTGTTAGAAAGAGACAGGCGATGCCAGACGTCCTTCGGTTGCAGGTCCCGAGAGAGACGCAAGATATCAAGGTTTATTTATGTATGTTAGTGTTAGGTTGTGGCCAGACGAACGTATCGCCACATTATAATAAAGTAACAGTATTATATCTCGGTAGTGACCTTGAAATAATTACCTACGGCCGATCGGTAAATAAACCTCCCGCGTCCGTGCGTAACTGCCGCGCTCTCAATACTGTGGCGTACTGATATACACTGAGATTCCAAAGCGCGTTATTTCGGCCGTTTTCTGTTACTTCTTTATACTGTGGTATCGCGTACGTGCACCTGAATTATCTCTTTTTTCGGTCAGATTTTTCGTGTAAAGTGAAGAGCAATCCCAAGAATTGAATGAAATACCAGTGACTCTCTTTGAACGATGTCAATAATGCTAGTCTGGGCCTCAAGATATCATTAGGAATATCTAAGTATTCAAATCAAATGGATGGGAGGACTAGCCTAGGGCCCTCTGAACCGTAGCAAGGCTATAACTATTTATAAGATAAGAAATAAGTTGGTTTATTAAAATGGAAAAAAACTCATTATTTTTCTTCTTTTTCGTGTGGATGAAAAATAAGAACCTCTAAAATGTTTTTGGGCTTCTAATGATGCATACTTTTTAGGGTTCCGTACCCAAAGTGGAAAACGGGACCCTATTACTAAGACTCCGCTGTCCGTCCGTCTGTCTCATGCACCGTGATAGTTAGACAGTTGAACTTTTTAACAGATGATGTATTTCTGTTGCTGCTATAACAACAAATACTAATAAACAGAATAAAATAAATAAATAAATATCCCGTGGGAATATCAGGATAAAAAGTATCCTATGTCCTTCTCCAGTTCATGGTCTACCTATGTGCCAAATTTCATTCAAATCCGTTCAGCCGTTCACGCGTGATGGCGTGACCAAGGGAAATAGGGATTCATTTTTATAAATATAGATGGTACGGAACCCTTCGTGATCGAGTTCGACTCGCACTTGGCCGGTTTTTTTAAATAACAAGAGACACTTTATATTTCTGGCTTAAAGTTGGTCGCTGTAGTATCTAAGCTAGGATACCTCGATCAAACTGGTTCGGTTAGGATTCGACTCGCGGTTGTACGTTAGGCGAGCGGTGCCTCGGCAGAGGATGGCGAGCGATATATCTAAGTTGTACACACGGCTACACATCAAGCTATACATTTCCAGTTTATACTGATCTCGCATTGTATAGAATTTCCTTACATGCGAGGTCAGCTTATGCTGGAAATGTGTAGCCGTGTGTACACAGTTACTTTGGCTATTAAGTATAATAGAAATAATTATCTGATATCCGCGGCTTCGCCCGGGATGTCGAAAACCTTCCTTGAGAACCACTTTATCCATTGGTGAAAACAGCATGAAAATCGGTGCAGGTGCATCGTGAACAGGACGACAGACAGACGCGGCGGAGGACTTTGTTTTATAATATGTAAGGATTAGAGGTTCACAAAAAGCGCATTGATTATATAAGAGTGTTCGATATTATTTTTAAGAAAGCGAAATTTGCTATAATTGAGGTTCGATTAAATACACAAGCCTATTAAAATTGCTGATGTTACCGACACCGTTATCTCTCTAGTGATAGGGAAACTTAGGGAGAAATCTTCGATTCGGGCCGCAAATCCGGCCGCGTCCATATTTCAGAATCGATACTAATTTGAAGCTATGTATTCTATATCTGCTATGTATTCTATTCTGTATTCTATATATTGTATGTTTCTAAGAAGGCCTGTGGTATGTATCAAAAGAGTTTTTACGCTGAAAAAACGACCGCTATTTATTTTGGGTATATTTTTATGTGTTATTTATTTATTAAGCCGTGTGCCTCTCATTCGGCAAACATTTTAAACTTCCATATCCCCTATTTAAATCATTTAAGGAATTAATTTTCAAAAATCCTTGCTTAGTACTCACCTTCGTTTTGAAAGGAACAATTTGTGCATAATTGTGTGCTTCTAGAAGCACAACAATTTGCCGAAACCGCTTCGGCTATGCATTGTCTGTCAGTGAAGTGATGAATGAATTTAAGATTATTATTAAGTAAATTGGCTGACAGACAAGATGGCGGCCGGTCTCAGTGGTTTTCAAATAATAATTTTAAGAAAGCAAAATTGTTTTTCTGTCACTGAAACACATGAAAGGTCGAAAATGAAAAAAAAACATCAAAAACACGATACCAAGAAGGCCTTTTTTAATTAAACACATTGTTTCAAACGAGTAATCCTAACAAATAAAGTAAAAAAATCATACTTTAGACAAGATATGACACATCTCCTTAATGAACAAATGACCGTCGGCAATGAGATAACGAGGGACGGTCGGTAAACTGTACTTACAGGACATTTCAAGGTATACATATCTAGTATAACCTGCGGAGTAATTGTGTAATTGTGTAAACACACTAACAATTGCAATACCTTTCATTAAGACAATTCGACAACATTCATTGCGTTATTTACGTTTTCGAGCAGATGAATTATTCAAACATAATTATGAATTAGGAATTTGTTTCAATAGCCATCGGATTGTGAAAGAAAATGTGTTACGCAATTGGAGTGCAGGTAATGTAATATACGTGCTATGATATCGTTATGTTCCGATGATGTAATTCAATTAACAATCAAAAGTAGGTTGATAGGAAACGAAAAAATGTATATGTTTATACAATGGGGGGCATGTGGCTAAGTAATAACAGCCGTACGGCTTGCCGGGGTTGTTCCGTAGATAGTGACCATCTCATACCAAGACCCCTCCGTACCTCGGAAATACACGTAAAGCTGTTGGTCCCGGTTGTCATTTTTAGCTCTTTGACAGTCGTTACGGGTCGTCAGAAGCCCGAAATTCTAACCCAGGTCATGGTCCAATCCTATGTCCTAACCCAGGTCATGTCTACCCATGCCGTGTTAGCGTGAAAGCGTAAAAAACAAACAAACAAACTCACTTTCGCATTTATAATATTATTTAGGATGTGACCACTGACCAGACACTGTTTTGTTGAATTTCTCGTAGCATGGCTCATCAACCCTATTCTTTTTGAATTATTCTCAAGTCAAACAAGTTTTTAGATAGATAGATAAAACGTTTATTTGGTGCACACAAAAGACAGCACAGCATACAAAAACACGGTTAAATAATAACTAATTGAAAAAAAAAATAGAAACAATAAAAGAAAACTAGACACAGTGATGACAATAATTATTGTCTATGAAAAAAAAAACTTTAAAACACACTTTAAAAAAAAACGAAACATACAAAGTGCGGTGTGCGTCTCAACGTTACACCAAATGGGAGTCCAACTCAGCATGTGTCAGGCAAATATACCTTTTTTTTTTTAGGGTGGGAAGTCATCCAATGACTTCTCCCGCTCTGGCGGAGCGGAAGGGCGTGTCAGACTTTTACTGACTAAAACCCACCCGTGTTCCTTCAGTTGCCTGTTGCCAAGGTCCCGGTATCCCTTTCGGACTAACCCGAAAAGGCAAATATACCTGACGCTGATATTTCAGTCACTTATTCACAAAAATATCAGCTAAAAGCCTCTTCTTTCAAGTCTTTTCAATTATAGAACTTAAAAGCTACTTTCCTTCCACTGCACCTGCTCTCATCGATCTCTCAAGGAGTACGAACATTAATATTAGTACATACGAGTATATGAGAGCCTTTTGACAAAGTAACTCTACGCTCTAAAAATCTCACAAACGTATGCAGAGAGGCAATTGTTGAACTTTGAAACGGCTTTTCGATTCACATCGTATAAGAACAAAAGAACATTTCTACTTTGTGAGAATATTATGAAACTCGAGGTATTATTATCAGATAGAGCTAAAATCTGACTAAAATAATAACTGTGGGCCTAAAACGGCCGCATTAGCAATTCCTCTAAAAGCATGTAATTTCCTGAATTTCCAGCTGATTCCTCTAATTTGATACAAAAGCAATTCATAATAAATGTGGACCATTTTACGAATCACCATAGAAAACTGTCAAACAGATGAATTATTTCGCAATATGAATCACACGCAGATCATATTATGAATTGTCAGTTTGTAACAT
The DNA here is from genome assembly GCA_947522985.1 of Lithophane socia. Lineage (NCBI taxonomy): Eukaryota > Metazoa > Arthropoda > Insecta > Lepidoptera > Noctuidae > Lithophane > Lithophane socia. The sequence continues at coordinate 12,873,725 of OX383271.1, read as the reverse complement.
TTCATTTCATTTGTGTTTGTTTCAGCTGCATCCGGTAAGACTGGAAGCCGACCCCAACATAGTTGGGAAAAGGCTAGGCAGATGATGAGTATGTACCAGTATTTTACATGGCGCGACTACATATCTGACCTCCACAACCCAGTAACTGGGTAATGCGATACCCTTTGGCAAGACTGGTTGTCAGACTTTCGGGCTTCTGACGACCCGTAACGACTGTCAAAGATCCACAAATGACAGCTGGGACCAACGGCTTAACATGCTTTTCGAGGCACGGAGGAGTCTCAGTATGTAAAGATGGTTACCCATCCACGGACCAACCCCGGCAAGCGTATCTTAACCTGATGGATCAACCCGTGCGGCTGTTATTACGTAGCCACGAGCTCCTCACACGATTATTTGTATATACTATACATATTTATTTCTAAGTATACTTAATTATGTAAGTTCCTAGAATTTGTATATTATGTAAATAAAAATTTTAGGTACAAACTTATTGACCAATTTCGATTATATAAAATCACAATTCTATCCGGGTTTTTGTCCCTCTATTTCTCTATAAGATATTCTGAGTGGAATGCCTTAAGGGCTTCAACATAATACCAGGGTATCATAGCCAGACCCCGATTAATGTCATTGTCACTTCACTCGATGTTGTTGATAGCCCGGTCCTAAGTAACGTGAGGGATTAGTTTAGGATCCAAATGTCAACTATCCTATGTTCAGACTAGAATATTTAAATAGTCTGTGTGTACGGGTGTACGGATATTTATTGAAAAGGGTCGCAATAAATTATATATTACTAGCTGATGCCCGCGGCTTCGCCCGACAAATTATATACTAAAACCATCCTCGAGAACCACTCTATCCATTTGCATTGGTGAAAACAGCATGAAAATCGGTGCAGCAGATTTTGAGTTTATCGCGAACAGGACGACAGACAGACGCGGCGGTGGACTTTATTTTATAATATTTATGGATATATTCGAAGACTGAAATTGTAAAAAGGTGATTTATATGTATCCTTATTTTTTTGCAATAGGTATAGTTTTTATGGTATCCAAAAACCTCTTTTAGAATAAAATTCATAAGTAGGTACCTATTAAAAAACTTGCATGAATAGTTTAGTGTACTTTAAGTGAATAAAAATAAAAGTTATAAAACTAAAACCCAACTCAAATTCAAATTCAAAGTATTTATTTTAATTAAACCATTCACAGGCACTTTTGAATTGTCAAAGAGTCGGTCAGTTAGTCAGAAAGTTGAAGCTAGTTGCCCATTCCAAAACGTAGATCTCTATGGAGGAGGAACGGACAAGAAACTCCAAGGACACTCCTTTAAAAATGGATATAGATAAAATCCTGGGTACAGTATTCTTGGTGCTTCTATATGTGAGGACAATGTCAACTAAAATCCAACTATACAGTCAACTAAAATCCAGAGTCACACGTGTTAAGGCTCTTACATACTGGCGCGATTCGCCGCGCGACGCGACGCCGGCGCATTGTTCGCCGTGAAGTTTTCTCAGAAATTGTTTTGTTAAAATTCGCGTCGCGCGGCGTATCGCGCCAGTATGTAAAAGCCTTTACTGCAACAGTCTAGTTCACGTTTTAACCAACACCTTAATAATTAACGATTAACAAGTTAGTTGTCCGTGTATTTATCTCGTCTTCACATCGGCATCACGCCTCCCAGTCACGATCAGTATTTACTAGTATTTACGGCAGTATGTAAATAATTCACGTGCATTGTGCATCAACAAGACTAGCGTATCCGTTGTGCGAACAATCCTTAGCACATCGTGCATCATGGAAAAAAAAGACTATTGTGTTGCAGACACGTCATTAATAAAGAGAGTTTGTAGTACGAGATTCCGCTCTGTTACCGTTCCATATTTAATTTAATGTGACGTCACATAGCCAATAACCAGCGGATGATCAAGACGCTTCCAACGATACCTCATTTGTCAAATTGTAATGAGCAGTTTAGAAGATATGAGGGAACACATGAACATACATACATACCGGTCAAAATCATAACCCTCCTTTTTGCTTCGCCTTAGTCGGGTAAAAAGTGTTAAAACTATGTTTACATTAACTCAAAAGGGAGTTGAACGTCTGCCAACAAACTGCTGTGCAGTTAATAAATCTTGGAAGAAAAAAAAAAACTGTTATTAAACACTTTTTTTTTATCTTAAATTTCGTCTAGCGAAAACCACCATCCAGGTTTAAGTTAAGTCTTTTATTTTACTGTTTTATATGGCTGATATCTGATTCCAATTCTTACTTCAGATAGGTACCCATATGATGAAGAACTTCTAAGCAAAATTGAAAATGGCCTGTATTTACTTAACAGACTCGGAAGAAAATACAAAAATCTTAAGGCAAATGACCCAATCCACTTAATTAATGAGCTGGTACAAATATATACTTACCTATGTATACGCTTTGGTGAGAAAAGCTTCCTCTCACCCTCAAAGGCCGAATCCATACATCGTTAGTACGAAGACATTAAGTACCGACGTTTTGCCAACCCGTCTGCCCTGACCCTTATCACTTATTGTTACGATCTGCGGAAGATAAACAGCTGATACCTTCTATTGTTTTCTGATTTCCTGGTACATGAAGGCCTTATGGGTCCCATAGATTGCGTATGGGTTCCATCCATTTGTTATCGTTATCCTTTGATAGTGAGACAAACAAAAGCCTTATATAATGGGCATATTTGGTAGCAAATGCTACTTGAATATGTAAATAAATAAATGATTCGGTATATAAACTAATGTATCTATGGTAAAAACCAGTACCTTAAGGGCGCACCCTACCTCAGATTTTATCCCGCTCGCACCATACTACTCGCGACCTGAGTGAGAACGAGACGGAGTGGGCCAGCGGCTCTAAAGCGTCGAAAAGTTTAGGTAATTGCTTGTTACGGTGAAAATAATGGTAATTAAAAAAAAATGACACACATAAGACCTGCTTTATAGCTAGTTCAGTTATCATGCAAAGTTTCATGATCTAATTTGAAGTTTTTTTTTTTAATACCAGCGGTTTATAATTCTGTGCAGAGGTAACTGTGGAATTTTTTTCTATCGAGAAAATATTATGTAATCGTGATTTCGCCTCACATAAGACCTAGCATCAATCCTCAACCTTAACATATTTTTACTTCAAAATTAACGCTGCAGTATTTTCGGCATAACAGAGGATCATGCTAGGCAATTTGTGATTGGGTGCGCCCTTAAACATTATTACTAAACAGACAGAAAATTTGCGAAGTTAGACAGCATACCAATGTTTAATTTGGGCAAAGAACTTGGAACAGGAGTATTTTATGAGGAAAATATTCTGCGCACAAGCTCCTAAGCAGTAAAGACGAGTAGTTTATTGGCATAAACATGTCTGTCTATAACATGTGCCTCCGAAAATATGCCGTCTTCCGTTCTAAGAACTGGGATGACGACGATAATACCTAAGTATTATCTTATACAACTCAAGTATTATGTATGTACCACCTATGTAATCAGCGTTTTGTATGGGGAATTTTAAAGAAATTGCATTTTTCGTACTAACATTTTCTTAATTTATAACAACCATGAACACTAATGTTTTATAAACCTTTATGCACTAATGTTTAAAAACTAAGATAACGTACTATGCCAATTAGATTAAGCAACAAAAATAAGTTTTGGCTAAGTTAAAAAAAAAAAATTGGTAATTTCTGCTAACAAAATGAGGAGTCATTTTTAAGGTTTTTTTTTATGTTTAGAAAACGATAAGTAATAAGGTTTTTTATAAGGTCATTATTCGATATAATATCAAGCAATTGCTGAATATTTTAAATCATAGAAGTTACGAGGTTCTCTATTTGTGAGAAAAAAACGCCAATTTCATGGATGGGGACGTGGGGACCCAATGTTATCTCAGTATTATCGTCGTCTACGCAATAATTTAACACATGAACAATAAGGTACGAACAGTAAGGTAGGTAGGCTCTAAATACTATCACCATCACTTCAGCCGAAAGACATCCACTACTGCAGGCGTAGCATGACGCTTTCTATCTCTACGAAGAATAGACATAGCTTTTTCTATACAAAGTGACATTTCGTTTCTTCATTTTTGACATCGCAACGTAGACATCCTTCTACAATCTGTCATTTTGTCTTTCGTTTCTAACGATCATTGTCTAGGTCTTTTTATATGTAGACAATTTCGGAAGAAAGTTTTCTATCCCAACTGTCAAAATCACCATCAGAAAAAAATACTATGACAAAACAAAGAATTCTGAGTCGAATTAAGTAGAAGAGTGAATTTCTTAAAAATGCAGTTGGCTCTTTCTACTTTGCTGCTATTGTACTGTCTACACGGAACGTCCTTTTTTTCTACTCTTCTGCTCATGCCACGCCTGCTGGACATATGCCTCTCCCAAGTGACGCCACATCACACACAACTTTTTGCGACTTTGATAAACAGTCGAAATTAAATCAGACCCTAATCACCACACCTGGAAAATAAATTGGTGATTTGGTCTCATAACCTTATCCTACAGGGGAATCTTGTTTTACTTCCATTTAACAATGCTCATCTTCATTATGCTCATATGTCCATCTTCAATGTTAACAGCATTGTTATGTTTCGGCAGAGGTAAGATAGCCAGCTCCTCTATGGTTGAGGATTCCGGTCGAAGCTCGCTTCCACCTGCGGCCTGAGCATCACTTACCATCGGGGGCCTTAGAGCGGCCACTCTGGCAGAATCATAACAGGAAAATATTATGAATCATCGTTAACTGTCACAAACTGACAATTCATAATTATATGATCTGCATGCAATGAATATTATGAAATAATTCATCTGTTTGACAGTTTTCTATGGAGATTCGTAAAATGGTCCACTTATTATGAATTGCTGTTGTGTCAAATTAGAGGAATTGCTAATGACAGCTGGGAATTCAGGAAATGAATTGCTTTTAGAGGAATTGCTAAAGTGACCGTTTTAGGCCCCCAGGTGAGATGCAGACAAAGAGCAACCAGTGGTGATTTAAAAAAAACTGACTCTCTTAGTTTCACAGCAATTTTGCCATCATTTGGCTTTTTAGAAGACGGAAAATGCTCATTTTAACTCATATTAATCATTATTATCTCTCTCATTCTAAACTAGGTTACTAGTTCGTAAAGCGCACAGTCCCTGCAATTGTGACCAAACTTCGTATAACTCTGCTAATTGGTCTAGAGCTCCTAATAAACGCTGTAGCGGCTCTAATTGGTCAGCGGTGACAAGCACTTTGAATGCAGTCGTGATGGTATTCAATCAATTACATTTGTACCGTTGTAACTTGATAGTAGAAATGATATTACTGAGCAATAAAATAGCTGTTTGAAAGCCGGCTATAATGTATAGCCACCACGCTGAATATTATGTATTTGAAGATAAAAATCTGCAAATGTATTTATTTATTTATTTACACATACAGAAACTCACGCCTTTTTCCCATGGGGGTAGGCAGAAACAAAACGCCAACTGCTACGATCCTTACATACTCCATTTACTTCCTAATAAACAACATAATTTTTTGTTTATGCTAAACCCGAAAAGGGGTCATTGTACTCATCATTTTGAACAACTTTTTCTATGGAACCAAATTTGAAATCGCGAAAAAAAAAATTAGCTGTTCCATATATTTTGTCGATTTAAGTGAACACAAATGTATGGAACAGCTGATTTTTTTTCGTGATTTCAAGGTTGTTCCCATAGAAAAAGTATAAAAAAATAATGTTGTATGGACCATAACCTTCCTTATCCCAACCTCTGTACAACATGTTTGCAATAAACTGATTTGATTAGATAGCTTTTTTTTTTTTTTGGGTGGGAAATCATCAAATGACTTCTCCCGCTCTGGGCGGAGCGGAAGGGCGTGTCAGACTCTTACTGAATAAAACCCACCCGTGTTCCTTCAGTTGCCTGTTGCCAGGGTCCCGGTATCCCTTTCGGACTATTCCGCAACCCTGGCAGTTGATTTGATAGCTGATGTATGAATCAGCTATCTAATTACGTAACCGATTAAGACTAATCTGGTTCATGTTGACAGTTCAACAACATTAATTGCGTTATTTACGTTGCTGAGCAGATTTTTTTTTCGAACTTATATATATACAGTGTATTAGTAATTTGTTTCAAACCAATTCAGATTGTGATTAATTAATTAATTGAATAATTTGTAAATTTTATTTTAATTGTAGTTGTAATGTTAATTTAATTTAATGTTGATTTTATTTAATTTTAATTTTGATTGTATTTTATTTTAATTTCATTGTAACTTTTTAATTTTATTTAATTGTAATTTTGTGTTTAATTTGATTTTAATTTAATGTATTTGTAAATATGTGCCCATTCTATGAGTCTTGCTACTCGAATTAAATGATTTGAATTTGATGATTTGAATTTAATCGTGTATTACGCAATTAGGGTTCTGGTCATACTCGCACGCTGCCGGTTGCGAGTACCTACTACGCACCTGACCTTTCTGAAGAACATCACCAATAAGGGCAGAATACTCCTTCTTGGGCGTCTCCAGCACTTCTCCGGCAATTCCACTCACATCTGCCTTGTAAATACTAAATATACTTATCTTTGCCGGAAATCATCATGATTTTGATGATATACGTATGTTTGACTGGTGTACTATTACGTCACTATACATACATAGACTTCTGCCCAACCCTTCTGGAAATACAAGAGTGAAGTTATGTAAAACTGGGACACGAACTCTGAAGTGCCTATCACATCGACATGTAAATACACCGCGGTCGCTTTCGTTCGCAATCAATGTGCTAATGTTTTGAATATTGAATCAATTGAAATGAACATTCGACGGCTCGGGCCTTCGATTAATTTATGATCGATTAATATTTGGTTTGGCGTAGAGGACTTGCTAACGTGTCTGAGAGCGCCATTTGCAGAATAAACATTTTCAATGCTATAGAATCTTGCCTATTATTGAACTTGTAGAGACAATAAAATTTAAAGTGGAACCTTGTCACGGTATAGGTAATAAGCTCATACGGGGTGGTGTTCGCAACTCCATGTCTAACTGTCGATTGGCCTTCTAATGGCCGATAACAATTAAAATTCTATTGTGTCTCGTTAATTACAGTTGGAGGTTTATACTGGTTAAACAGCTGCAAGGCATCTCTTCAGAAACTTGGGCTCCTAGTACACAATCCTTTTGCTATATCACCCATTAGTATTTGACTTTTGGTAGCATATTAACGAGTGACGCCTATTCGAGGAATGTATTCTGATCTGTACCCTATTTTCGTAACACACGATCAATCATAATCCTAATAATTTTGAAGGATATTGCTAACCCATTGCTTTAAATGTGCGAAAAATTTGTCTGCTCAACAACGTAAAAAACGCAATGAATGTTGTTGAACTGTCAAAATGAAACATATTGTGATTGCTCGTGTGTTACGCAATTTAGGGTGCATATTGCCAAAATTCAAGTGAGGTATTATTCCTACTTCGTGTGACGTAAGCAGAGAAGAAAGAAAAAGCTCATGTTTACTTACCTATTTACTACTATCTATAGCTAGTATATTACGAATTGAAGATAATTTATTCCAGAATATTTACGTGTAAAATACATTTAATATTGGATGCGGACGAATACTTCGACGCCTATGTGTCCTTTTGTTTTTATATTTATTGTTATAGTTAGTTAGTCCTTTAAGTTTTTTAGGTTAATTTTGTATAGCTTTACCCAATATGTATATTTTATCATATTAATAAACACAGCTTGGAATAAATTTAATCTTTTGATGTTTTGTCAAGTCGTACAAACCGTGCGAAGCCGGGGCGGGTCGCTAGTTTACTACGAAAACGTACATAATGACGTAATTTAAATCGATGATATTTAATATACCGAACGTAGCCCACGTTTAGTATTCAGGACGCCATATCCACCTTATCTAACCCCCAGGGATAATATAGAGGATAGATAAAAGTTGAATTTATAATTATTTAATTATGAACACGTATTATATAGGCGATCTGAATGCGAAATGTGTTTGTATAAAATACTTACGTAGGTGGTTGAAAAACGAAAATGATAAAATATGGTTGATTTTGGTAAACCGCAGCAGTTATACAGGGTGGCAGGGACATCGATTTTTTATTTATTTAAAAGAGTGTCCGTGGAGTTTCTTGCCCGTTCTTCTCCTTAAGTACCTACTACGCTTTGGAATGGACAACTAGCTTCATATTTTTGACTGACCGACTTCTTAACAATTCAAAAGTGCCTGTAAATGGTTTAATTACTTTGAGTTTGAAATTGAACATAACAAAGACTTTTGAACTTAAACATGACTTTTGAGAAAAACTATGTCTACCATAGTTTTTCTGACCGACTCCTTGACAATTCCAAAGTAAATGGTTTCATGATCATCATTTCAGCCAAAAGACGTCCGGCACTTCGATCGGTTCTCTGCTTCCCGCATCCAGCGGATTTCTGCGGCCTTCACCAGGTCATCAACTAAGGTAACCGACATAGCTCGAAAAATTGCCAAACTTAAGTGTCAGTGGGCAGGGCACATTGCTCGCAGAACAGATGGCCGATGGGGCAGAAAGGTTCTGTAGCGGCGACCGCGTACCGGAAGATGTAACGTTGAAAGGTCTCCCACAAGGTGGACCTAGGACCTTTGTGAAATGGTTTATGACTAAATGCTTTGACTTTGAGGTTTTAGTAAGTTTCTATGCTACGTATAAGTATCAAGGCGACATTGGCATTGCAGTTTCATGACTAAGGTATTATTTATCAAACATAGTATATCTTCCTCAATTCGCTTCACCACCATATTCTTTTTGATAATGCAAACCTCGGCGACAATTCATCAGTTCGATGTTCATTATTAATATCACGTAAAAGAAGGTAGGTAGAGAGGAAGGATCCGCAATCTAGACTTATTGGATAACTGGTTTATCCCTGGCTTCCATCCTAACTAACTTCGGTACATTCGTGTTTTTGCTTTATGATTCAGAATATCGGTTTTTTGTTAGAGGTTGGGATGAGATCGTGAGATACGGATTATACTTACTAAAATGTGTTTGAAAATGTAGAAAACATTTTTGATAAACACCACGTTTTCAATCAGACGGTTATGCTACAAACATGTTTTGAAAAAACTTATGACGTATAAGCACTTATCACTTATGTTTTGAAGAAACTTATGACGTATAGATATCTTGCGCGTAATCCTAAACCTAACTAATATTATATGCGAAAGTGAGTTTCTTTGTTGGTTTTTTTGTTGGCACAGGGGTAAACCATGACAGTCGCTCCATGTAAAACACTGGTATTCAGCTGCATCCGGTTAGACTGGAAGCCGACCCCAACATAGTTGGGAAAAGGCTAGGCAGATGATGTTGCAGTTTAAAGCTTTACCGAAAAAACAGATATGTTATCTAGGTGTGGTAACATTTTTTTAAAGAGTAACGGTGGAGTTTCTTGCCCATTTTTTCTCCATATGAAAACTACCTTTTGGAAGGGGCAACTAGAATCAGTTATATTTCTATGTATTTGACGTTAATTTTTCCTTACAGCCCACAAAATCTGCTTCAAAAGCACAAGCAACGTTAAAGATCACCAACATTTGGTCAGCTTTTAACCTCGGTTTAAAAACTGCCCCTGCCTGGCTCGCTACCTCGTCTCCTCGCCACAAAGGATGTAGTCTATGCCCGTCATCTACTAACTTCGTGTAACAAGAGCATAGTGCCACCCTTTGGGGATATCAAGCTAGCGTGGCAGGATATACTGACAAGACTCGAGACTGGCTAACATGGCACTAACCACGCACTAACTCAAGTCTGTATCAGAGTTTTAGGTACCATAAACTAAATATTCATTGTTACGATATTATTTATTGCATTTCATCTAATATATTATAAAGAGGAAAGATTTGTATTTTTGTGTGTATGTTTGTAATGAATAAACTCAAAAACTACAGCGCCGATTTCAAAAATTCTTTCACCATTGGAAAGCCACATTCACCCTGAGTAACATAGGCTATAATTTATAAAGATTACACGCGGGCGAAGCCGCTGGCGGCAGCTAGTGATTATTATTTTAAATAGCTAGGTATCCATATTTCATATTTCCAAACAGTAATATTGCGAAATTAATCAAAACAGCGAAATATTTGACATGTATTTGCGACGTTGCACACTTTCAAAATAAACGCTCTACTTTAGTACCTTAACTTCTAAACTCATCATATAAAGTTGTAAGTGTATAAGTATATCTCTATAATAGATTATCTCTAAAAGTACTAGTCTAATTTACAATAAATCCTTCACTGATCGAAAGCATCACTATTGCAGAGTGCTATAAGTATATTTTTTTACAACGTCAAATACGTCAAAACGCGTTGAAATTATGGGCAAAAACTAGTAGGCGACTTATATTTCCCTTTCCCGGAAGGTTTAAATTAGTTTTCAAATTTTCCCGTGCCTTGCGTGTTATGATTATCAATTGGCACGTAAACTTCTTGTTAATTACATTTAAACTTTGTCAAGTTTAACCGCCAACTCCAAGCAATCAAAGAAGTAAGTAAGTATGTACTTTTATATGCCTACACCTACCTACATTCATAAAAAATTTACGCTTTTAAATTACTACCCGGTTTATAAACCGGGTAGTAATAATAAAGCCTAAAGATAAGAAGAGATACCAAAAAGAATTCAACGATTTCCAGTTTGAAATCATCGAGTTTTGAAATACCTAACCCCATAAAAAATATGCTCGAAGTAGGCATTGAACTCGCACTGGACAAAAGACAACGTAACTCGTAACTACACGTGTCCCTATTTATGATAACAACAAGGTGGGTCTAGAATGACTGTACTGAGCGCTAGATAATTGACAAATTGCTAACCTACCCACGAGGTGACTAGCGACACGAGGACCAGCTGATATAATCTGTATCTAGTTCTTTCATGACAACATCTTTATCAAAACATCGATTCTGATTTGTTAAGGCGGAGATTGACTAGTAACATATTGGGTTTGTAATGTATTGAGTTTTTGTAAAGGTGTGTCCAAACATTGCGCGGCAAGAGCGCGGCATCAACACGCAGCGTTTCCAGGACACATTTCTGCCGCGCTCGAGTTAGGTAAAAATGTTTGTGCGCAGCAGGTAGACAGAAGCGTTCGCGCGCGGCAGTCATCCAATCACAGCGCGGCACTGCGTGCAGCTGCCGCGCACGATTGCCGCTTTATGTTTGGACTCTTTGGACACATCTTTACGCATTACATTACTCAGTGCAGGGGGGCGAGCAAGGCCTGTGACAAGTGTGACATGCCTCCAGTCACACATTTTATCTGCTAGGGGTTGTGGGAAAGTCCGAAAGGGATACCTACCGGGACTCTTGGCAACAGGCAACTGAAGGAACACGGGTGGGTTTTAGTCAGTAAAAGTCTGACACGCCCTCCCGCTCCGCCCAGAGCGGGAGAAGTCATTTGATGATTTCCCACTCTCAAAAAAAAGAAGAACAGTCACACATTTTATATGACTAAACTGATAAAACGTGTGACTCGAGCCATGTCACAAGGCCGTGCTCACCCCGCAGCGAGCCGAGCCGCGCGATGTGAGCGCTGGATCCTCCACTCTGACTGTCAGCTGTTTCGTGAATTTCTTTGAAACGGAATTATGAGAAACGAAAATTTCATAGTGTTCGGAGCGAGCGTTCGCCGTGTTTTGTGTATCACCGTATTGTAACAAGACTCGCCTCGAATGATACATTACAGGTTGCAAGTCAGTCACCAAATACCCACAACCAAATACCCGAAAATAGCATAAATGTATGACTGAATTGGACTTAATTATCTTTTGTTAATATCCTATTTCTGTATACCACACAGTTTTTAACCCTCAATCATCCTCCCCAGGAAAAGCTAAATGGCCTGAATTTACCTATACATCAATATTGTTATCTATAGGTATCTAGATGCCATAACCCTTCCACCTGACAAACTCCTTTGGTCGGCTAAAGGAGGACCCTATAGGAGACGACGGGTTGACCTATTTTTAGCTTCGTAGATACACACAGACTTTAATAAAACTATGAAGAATAAAGACAACGTAAATATGAGAACGACAGTAAATAAGTAAAATAAACAACTGATGTTTAGATTTTTCCTTTCATTGTGTATTAAAGAACATCTATCCAATACCTATTTATACAGTATGTTATCTAACGAAGTGCGTTCCCCTTTAACCTGCAATAGTATAGCATCTATACATGCTAAAAAAAAAACCGTAAAAAAAAGTTTACTAATTTTTTTTATATTAAGTAAAATATTCACAAAAAATATTAAATTGATACGGAAAAGAAACACTCTGTAGACGCACACTTGTCTTTCTAAGTTGAAATACAAATGTGCGTGTACAGAGTGTTTCTTTTTTTACGTATAAAAATAGTTTTGAGAATATTTCACAAATTATATAGGTATATTTTTTTTTTGTATTCTACTATTTTTATTAGCATGTAAGGACGCTATACTATTGCGGGTTACGAGGTTGCGGGAATGCCCTTTTTTAGTTAACATACTGTAGAATTTATTTCCGTCCATTCCAGTTGCTCCTAGTAAAATACTGGTACTAACTCAGCTGTAACCGGTTAAACTAGAAGCAACGTAGTTGGGAAAAGGCTTTCCAGATGATGAGTTCCGTCCATTCCTAAATAAACTACCCTACTACTCAATTTCTATTGGATTTCAATAGGACTTTCACTGTTGAATAATTTATAAAACACTTCCCAAACTCAAGGTTCGAACTCACAACCGCTCACTCGCGACTTTGCATGCAACTGTGGCCTGGCCTGGAACCTGGCAAAGAACAGCAGGCGTAGCATGAGCACCGTTTTGTCGACAGAAGAGAAGACAAAAATGACGTTCCGTGTAGACAGTACGACGGAAGCAAAGTAGAAAGAGTCAACTGCACTTTTTACGAAATTCACTCTTCTACATAATTCGACTCAGAATTCTTTGTTTTGTCTAGGATATTTTTTCTGATGGTGATTTTGACAGTTGGGATAGAAAACTTTCTTCCGAAATTGTCTACATATAAAAAGACCTAGACAAAGATCGTTAGAAACGAAAGACAGATTGTAGAAGGATTTCTACGGTGCGATGTCAAAAATGAAAAAACGAAATGTCACTTTGTAATTTGTATAGAAAGAGCTACGTCTATTCTTCGTAGAAATAGAAAGCGTCATGTCTGCTGACGTCACACAAAAATCCTGACGTCACATAAATCCTGCATCGCGCAATTAAAGTTTACCGTGCAGTGGACATATATACAAGAACCCAACATCAATCGTTGGGCAGTTGCCCACAACACCCGTCTGGTCGGAGGATCCTCCCTTTTCTATGGTGGATGAGTGAACTTTACACCCTGTTCCTCATCCCCTAAACAACCTTTGAGCTAATATAATTGTCTCTCCAAAAATTACAGTATCTTTTATTTTAGGAAAGTTTCGCAATAACCAAGTCTTTTTTCTCAAATCCCACGAGTAAATCCGCTGACAAAAACTAGTCTGGTATAAATAAACTTAAGTTTTTACGACTCAATCACGTCTCGACTGCCAAAGAACGGCGCGTCCTTAAGATTAGGCGATTCCTCAAGGGAGATAGAGTAGAATATTTTATTCCTATGTTACCTTCTTTTACCCGTGATAGATATTTTTTTGAACTTCAAATACAGGTGAAGCAGTGGATTTCATATTGATTAATAAGTGATTTAATTTGACTGGTTGTAGTAATTTGAGGACCTATGGAGAAGAACGGGTAGGAAACTCCATGTATACTATTTTAAATCGGAACCACTGTACTTTAACATTCGACGCTTTTTTTATTGTAGCTATTTTTTTTGGGTAAATAGTGTATTTTTGGAAACCCCAAAGTGCGCAAAACCAGACGCCGAGAATAAAAATCACCAAAGTTTTTTTTCGGAATTGTTGCTATAGTAGGAGTAAAGGGAGAAGAAGATCACGCGGTGGGTTTCATGATTCCAAGCGACAATTGACCGAGCGAGCCGAGCGAGCCAAGCGAGCGAAGCGTCTCTGCTTCAAGTTGGGCAAAATTTGCTTTCGTGTGTCAGGTTGTTGGTACTCCTCTATAGATCGTATTTTACAACCGATCGCGACGAAACTTGGTATACAGGTTTTGAGAGGGAGTGTGTCCCAGCAGTGGGAACAATATAGGCTGATTATACAATACCTCTTGGTAAGACAGGTTGTCAGACTTTCGAGGTTCTGCCTACCCGTAATGGCTGTCAAAGATCTACAAATAATAGCCGGGACCAACGGCTTATTATTGTATACATACCAATTACAATTTACAGTTGAGAGTTAGTAATATCGAAATTAGTCCTATACATTGTAATTACAATTTTATATGACCGCAAATAAACGCCTGATTCTATTATTTATCGTAATATATAGGTACAAATAATAACATATTCGAGCCATTAAGGCTCTAATCCCTATCTGTAAGAATATTTCAGCAATGTTTCAGGCTACAGTCTGACCGTCAGTTCCCCGGTTATTAGGGCGAAGTACCCAATTATCCGCGTGCGTAGATTGCGAGCCGTTATTTAATTTATTTGCGGTATAACCCATTAGTTATCTTAATACAAATTAGGTGCGAAATGTGTCGGGCCGTACAAATGACTGGTATTAGGAAGATAAATTACTTTGAGTAATTACGTTATGTTATGATTAATTTTCATGAAAACCTTTTTTGTAGAGATGGTTTCTGGTTGTATTAACTCCTCGAACCGACCAAAATTGAAAAGCACGTCTCAAGTTTATCTTAGACACGAGTTAGGATGAAAGAAAATATCGTGAGGAAACCTGGTCTTAATAGTCTTATAGTCTCAAAGATGCAGAAAACAACCGCGGTGATAAATGTATACTCTTTTTCAAATAAAAAGATTTGGTCTCCATTGAGAAACAGTTATAAACCAAAACAATTACTGTAGTTAATCTTCTCTAAAAAGAAAATCAATAGTACATTGTTAGATCAAAAAACTTACTAATTGTCAATCAAGACGTAAAAGCACATTAATTATTATCGAAGTAAAACAATACAGGCAAATTACGTCCCTCAAAAATTATAATACTGCCAAACCGTATAATTAAGAATTCTCCTGACCAAACCGTTTTAAATACTCCCCAATGACTTTTTAAATACACAGCCTAAACTTCAACTTTTTTAATAAGCCCTCCCGACGGAAAACCGTTGGATTAACTACCGAAGTTTAGTCGTTTAAACACGAAAAAAAATCGTTTGATTGTTCGAACACATCCTTCATGGAGAGTTATGAATATTAAACTGCACTTACCCGAATGCCGCTGCCGATCGTCCTCCGAATAAAAAAGTAAAAATAAAAAAACACTGGTTTTCAAATATGGAATTGAAAGTTCGGAAAAATGGTGAGCGCGCGCGATGCGTCCGTGTGGCCCTCCGGACTGGCGTAGACTGAACGTTTTGGGAAGTCGGAGGGTTGTTTCAACCCCCCGGTGCAGCGCGTCTGCATGTACCTACGTACTCTTCGCACTGAAGCAATAAAGACCTATTCGTCTAATTTCCGTCGCAGTTTTGACCTTCTTCGTCTTGATTCGGATCGTTTTAGTTATTTAGTAGAAATTGGGACTCGTTTCTTCAAATTTCAACATATTTTCGTGCACTTTAAGGTGTATTTTCGTTTGCTGGTTGTACCTATATCTTTTGTGACTTATGTGTCATATACGGCCGGTGCTGATTCACTGGGGTCTAGCATCTTGCACTGAGGTATTGTTAATGCTATATTGTGCCTATCTACGGACTCGGAGAGTAACACTCGTCGTGTGGGAATAAGACGATTACTCACGTTAATATTGTTAGTTATTACATAGGTAGGTACTTACCACAGTAATTACTAAACGGGTAGAGAATAATACGTATTTGGGTACCTGCTTTACATAAGTACACACAGAAACAGTACCTGTATAATAAGCTCAAGTTTTGCGTTAGGCGTGTTGGTGAACTTCATCTCAGAATTGAGGCCATGTGAACCATAATATCCTAATTCAATGGACAAGCCTTTTGAAAACCATAGAAAACAAAAAAAAGTATTTTTTTTAATCAACAAACACTCTTCAGAGTACATACTTACATTACTTTTATATTTTAATTAAACTTATCTGGAAAAAATCATAGACTCAACTTTAACTGGAAAAAATCAAGACTCAATATTGTAAAAAAAATTAGTTAGGCCACTATGGTTCTCATGGCCTCAATTGTTTCAAATGGAAACCCCAATAACGAGCAAAGTTGCTCGGACCCTGGACCTCATGCTCAGCTCACTAGAACTCAAACTCAAACTCAAAGCATTTATTTCAAGTAAACCAATTACAGGCACTTTTGAATTCAAGGAGTCGGTCAGTCAGAAATATGAAGCTAGTTGCCCATTCCAAAGCGTAGTAGGTTCCTATGGAGAAGAACGGGCAAGAAACTCCACAGACGCTCTTTTAAATCAGAATATTGTTACAATATATTGTTTACATAATTCATGTTGGAATTATACATGTGAGTACAATGTAGAAAAACGTGCAGGTTAAAAGCGTCCGTAAATAAAAGATAAAAAAGATACAAAACAATTCAAAAATTAAAATAAATTATAATAAACCGTGACAGCTAAGAGATGACCAGTCCCTACTGATGGCGCCCGTTCACGAACATGCCGCATGGATCAGCACCATTCCGCTCAACCATTTTGAAGGGAACTTAATGATCCAACACACACGCCACCACCAGCGAGACATTATGTGAGCATGACATACTCTCAGCCGCCAGGGCACATTCCAGTCAATGAAAGACGTACCTAGTAAATGGTAGCTTTAAAGTACTTAGGTAAGTACATAGTGCTCACACACATGTGCTATGCAGTTATACAATACTAGGAGATTGAATTTATATAAGATTTTAGATTTTAGATTTATTTATTTATTTGCCATCAATGTAGGTACAAGTTTAAGATGATACAAATAGCTGAAGGTTACCGCTACATTCTACCTTACGGCATGCAAATTCGTAGAAACTAATAAATTACATGCAATATTATTATAAATTAACAACTAACATGTCATTCTAATTAACACTAACAAACATAAAAAAGGAAATAATAATAAAATAATAATAATCATCAAATAGTCAATTGCACATAAATAAATCTTGTCAATAAAATGAATTTCATTATCTTGGAATTATAATTAAGTGAAATATTATTTTACAAACATAATGTCATTTACAAATTTTATTGTCAAATTTCTTTATCATTTAAAAAGTCATTGATACAATAATAACATTTATCCAATAATACTGCAGTGAGCTTAGATTTAAATGTTCGAATAGGGTGTTCTTTGAAACTGTGCGGAATTTTATTGTATATGATAGGTCCCATCGACATAATATTTTTCCTTAGTAGTGCTGTTCTGTAATGGCCTGTATATAATAAGTTTTTATATTGTAGTCTCATTGGACCTGACCGCATTCTAATATCGGCTAGCGATGGAAATAAATCTAAATTAGTTTTAACAAAAATTGCGACCTCTAAAATGTACAGTGATGGGAAGGTGAGTACTTTCAGCGACTTAAACACAGGTACACAGCTATCTGTAGTTTTCAGATTTAACATAGATCTTATGCAACGTTTTTGGGCTCTAAAAATCTGTTCCCTCTCACTGCAATTGCCCCAGAATATTACTCCAAATCTTAAAATTGGCGCCACTAGACCGTGGTAAGCTACTACTAGTATATTATTGCTTACTTTATGCGATAGATTATGCAGCACATAGGCTGACTTGCTAAGTTTACAACAAACGTCTTCAGCATGAGGTTTCCAAGTAAGATTGCTGTCAATTAAGATACCTAGGAATTTAGCAATATTAGTTGTTTCAACATTTTGTCCATTATGACCAATGTTAACATTAAGAGAGTCCTTTGGTAAAAATGCATAATTTTTGTTTTTTTAAGATTGATGACTAAGTTATTTATGTCAAGCCAGTCAATAATGTTTTCCAATGCTGTATTGATATCATCTTCATAATCTTTAATGTCATTACATTTTACTATCACAGTACTATCATCCGCAAATAGCACCATAGGATGTTGGATTTGACGTGGCAAATCATTGATATAGAGCAGAAATAGAGGTGGCCCAAGAACGCTGCCCTGTGGAACACCATATTTGACTACTCTACCGTCTGATGCATATTTAAGCTCGCGTTTCGTTTCAAGAGATGTTCTAGATATTTCTGTTACCTGATTTCGACCGCTGAGGTAAGAGGTTATAAGGTCCAGGACATTACCCCTAATGCCATATCGGTGTAGTTTATATAAAAGGACGTCATGGCTAACGTAATCGAACGCCTTAGTCATATCAGTTAATATGGCACATACCGGTACTTTCTTGTCAACATTATTCATAACGGGAAATAGAAGATTAAAGATTGCCATATTAATATTTTTGTTTTTTCTAAATCCCATTTGTTCTTTGCACAATATATTATATTTAGTCAAATAATTGTCAAGTGCTTCATAAATAATCTTTTCAAGTATCTTGGAGAATATAGGGATCAATGCTACTGGTCTATAGTTGGACATATCTTCTTTGCTATTTTTTTTATGTATTGGTTTAATTACAACTGTTTTCAGGCTATTAGGGAAAATACCAGAAGCAATACAAGTGTTCACTATGTGACTTAAAGGCGCAGCTACAATATCACTGACAAACTTCACAACCTTGGTAGTTATTCCGTCATAACCATGACTTTGTGTATTTTTCAGGCTTTTGATCACCCTTACTAAGTCGTTTGAGACAGTTGGGGCCATAAACATTGAATTCGAGTTGTAATTCAGGTCAATAGTTCTAACGTTTGTTTTGTTACTTACACTTTGTACTTGGTCGATAAAAAAGTCGTTAAATGATGTTGCTATCTCTTTAGGATCGTCAATTGTCCTATTTTGGTTAATAATCTTTGATCCAGGTTCTTTTATATAGTTATTATTGTTAATTATTTGCCATGAAGCCTTTGATTTATTATGAGCATTATTTATAAAGTTGTTATTTTGTGCCCTTTGAGTGAGTCTAATGACTTTTTTAAACCTTTGTGAGTATGACTTAAATTTATTTTTATTTTCGCTTGATGGATTCAACCTACATTTCCATAATAGGCTTCTTTGCTTCTTGCTACAAAGTTTAATGCCCTTAGAAACCCATTTAATTTTGTGTTCTGCTTGAATTCTAATCCACTTAATTGGAAAACACTGATCATAGAGGAGTTGAAAGATTTCTATAAATTTGTTATATGCATCATTAGGGTTACTCTCACCGTATACATTTGAAAACGACAAACTCTGCAATTTTTTTTTAAACTTAACCAAGTTGTCTTTAGAATAATCCCTTTTTTGAGTGCGCCAATACTTTAATTTGCAAATTCTACTAACTCGAATTTTGAGGATTTGAGCTGAGTGATCTGATATCGCAAAATCAATAATATCACTAGTGCAGTTTAGGTTCGCATCCACAGCAAAATTATCTAGACAAGTAAGACTGCTTGGTCTTGTGGCCTGCCTTATTTTCAATTTAAGGTTGTAATTTAGGAGCAAATTATAATGTAAAGATAGTTTTTACAATCTTCAGCAGCTCCAACAATATTTTCGAATGCTAATCTAATCAATTATGCGCCCTGTGGAGCTGGACCAGCGCTGAGCCAAGCATTTTTGTCAGTGATGTAATCCCCCAATTTATAATATGCTTGGCGGCATAGTGTGCATTTTATACAAGAATTAAATATTGTTTCATTCAATTGGAGTAATAGTGGATTGAAGAGTAGAACAACGAGACAGGCAATTATAATAATACAATAATAAGAATTAAGTATCAGCAGACATAAAACAGGCCTACTGTGTCCAAGCAGTGGGACCTTATAAGCTGATAATGCTTACACAACAAACGCGTAAAATTGAGGCCAATTAATGCTCAGGGGCTTAAAACAACCACTTTGGCAGAATAAAATATTGGGTCCTCACCTATGAAATTGGCGTTTTTTTCTCACAAATAGAGAACCTCGTCACTTCTATGATTTTAAATATTCATCAAATTGCTTGGTATTTTATCGAATAATGACCATCATAGACAACTACCAATAGTAATAAAACCTTATTTCTTATAGTTTTCTAAGCATAAAAAATACCTCAAAAATGACTCCTCATTTTGTTAGCAGAAATTACAAAATCAACTTAGCCAAAACTTATTTTTGTCACTTAATCTAAGTGGCATACGTTATCTTAGTTTTTAAACATTAGTGCATAAAAGTTTATAAAACATTAGTGTTCATGGTTGTTATAAATTAAGAAAATGTTAGTATGAATAAAATATAAGTAAAAATCTTTTTAAAAACAAGCTTTTAATTAACTAAAAAGTTATAAATAAAACTTACGTAAACATAGAACTTTAATATTTTCTTAAACATTAGTGCATACAAGTTTTAAAAAATTCGTGTCCATGGTTGTTATAAAAATTCCCTATACAAAACGCTGATTTCATAGTACCTAATATTATGAATCATCGTAAAATGTCACAAACTGACAGTTCATAATTATGATCTGCGTGCGATTCATATTACAAAATAATTCATCTGTTTGACAGTTTTCTATGGAGATTCGTTAAACGGTCCACGCACTATGAATTGCTTTTGTGTCAAATTAGAGGAATTGCAAATGACAGCTGGAAATTCAGGAAATGAATTGTTTTTAGAGGAATTGCTAATGTGGCCGTTTTAGGCCCCCAGTACTCAAGCGTTCTTGTGACAGCTGACTTCAACCAATTTTCTTGGACTAATTTAAAATATTAAGTACCAAGTAGGTACTAAAACTGGCAATCTAGATAAACTACGAAGACGTCAGAGCATAACTTATTTCAATTAGACTATTTTCAGGGTACTTTTAGAATTTATAGGAGTTGAACAGTTCAGTTAGTCGCTAGTACCTTAATTAAGATTCGTATAGATAGATAAAAAATCAAGTAATAAAAAAATCAAGTAACAAAAACTAAAACCCAACTACGACTTAAAAGGTATAAACAAGACACCACAGACAGACTAATTAAAAATCCGGAGTCACACGTGTTAGGGCATAAATCGAACAGATTACGTGTGACTCCGGATTTTTAATTTGTCTGTCTGTGGTGTCTTGTTTATACCTTTTAAGTCGTAGTTGTGTTTTAGTTTTTATTACTTGATTTTTTTTAAATTCTTTTGGGGTTATAATATATATATTTTTGAAATGTGCTCATTAAGCCCTTTCATTTGATACCCAACATGGTACGATTAAACCATTTTTTTTAAGTTCCTCATTTTATGTCCTCTAGAGGGCGCCATTTTTAATTTAATGTGACTTCACATAGCCTATAACCAGCGGACAATCACGACGCTTCTAACGATACCTCATTTGTCAAATTGTGATAAGTGGTTTGGAAGATAGGAGGGAACAGATGAACATACATATATACATACATACATACCGGTCAAAATCATAACCCTCCTTTTTTCTTCGCCGTAGTCGGGTAAAAACAATAGGTACTCATATTTATCAATTAAGTGTATTTCAGCCTAGTGGCAGACGGACAGACAGACAGACAGGCGGACGGACAGACAGCGGAGTCTTACAAATAGGGTCCCGTTTTACCCACTCGAAAATGTTATTTATTATTATTATTTTTGTCCTAATATATATAATATACTTATTATTGTTTTGTTCTTCCTAATAAACTACCCCATAGTTTAGGAAAAAAGAAAATTAGGAAAAACCCATAGGAAGCTAAACCACGAAGTTAAAATTTTGACAGAACAACGTCTGACGGGTCCGGTAGTTATGAATAAAAGAACAAAGGTGATGCTCATTAGCATCAAGGAGGTTACGACTGCATTTGTTTCTGAACTTTAAATAAAATGGAAGACGCTTTCAAAATATCTAAAAAAATAAAATAAAATCGAGCGTCAAATATTTAATGAGTGAAAAACGTTGGGTCCTGAGGCTGAAATGTTTTTATAGGATAAAACCATTACTTCCGCTCGTCTGGTCGCTCGACAAAAGGTCTCTTTACACGACGACTTTCTAGTGGCTCTAGTGAGACATAGTCGCTTAATGACGTTAGGGAAATAGTCGCGAAAACGTTGCAACACTGACGTCTGAGCCCATCCACTTCATCTGTGTCGATGGCACGTCAGTGTATAAAATTTTGTTAACCGAAAACTTCGCCACTTCCACGTCATGTGGTAGCGTAGAGGTCACTATGGCTGCATTTTTGGGGCACAGACGGCAGAGAGTTAGGACATAGTTTGCGCCTCATTCACTTCACTAATTGACTACTTGGGCAGTTGTCGCATTGAATTGTATTCCCGTGTCAATTTTTGAAATTGGTTATTGTTATTTTCGGCTGGTAGCATTCGGATCAGAGTAATCGAGGATCGAATTAAATGGCGTGCAGAGAGGCACATGTAAAAATTTAGGTGTACTATAGTTATATCGTTACGCCTCTGCCTAACCCTACGGGTAAAACAGGCGTGATGTTATCTTATATCCAACAGTAAACCGCTGTTTAATAGGCTGATGATGATGTTGAATCGTATATTGACAGCTAGAAGTCCATCAATTTATTTAGCTGCGTTGCAGTCGCACGACTGACTGTTGAAATAAAAAAAGTCGCTGTGTAAATAGTCCCTTACACTACAAGTCTCTGTTTTTCCAGGTCAACAAGCATCGCACTTTGAAAATAAATTTTCTTAACATTGGGGACTAATTAAACATTTTTTGTCGGTGTTTTTTACAATATACAAACTTAAGAGGCCAATGGGGTGTGTTTTTTCACACGACAGTATACTGAACTAACTACCAAGTAATTGTTTGAAGAAGCTCTCAGAAAAGTTTTCTATTGATTCTCAGTAGGTAAAAGTAGTATGTCAATAATTAGGAGTTTCAGGGAGGGCTGATTTTTCCAACGCCAGATCAGATATCTTTTCGAGAAATAATTTTGAATTATTGACAGTTGCAGACAGTCCACACAAAACTGTCAGAGGTCAATTTTGACAAGGTTTTATGAAAATATTGATGATTAATGTAATTACCATACCGATTATGAAATCGGTATGGCAATAACAGTCATAATAATTTTGATCGATATACGACCTGCAAATGACAAAAATACGTATGGAAATTGAATTTTACTCCTTTCCTATTATGGCATACTATGATTCCATGATGAACATTCATTGAATTCATTAGGGTTCAATTGTAAAAATTGCAATTAGTTATAAGTTCGAAATATTTTGTTTGGAATATTACCTATCTATTACTTGGCTTCCACTTGTAGTAATTATGTAGTCAAACTTGTTATTCTTCAATTATTTGCATTTTCTTTTTATATTACCTAGGTACTCTCTCTCCACGTTTACTTAGATTAACGTTATTACTTTTATTCCCCCTTCAGGGGAAAGCAAACATTATCTGATCGACTGTCAGTTATTGTGGACGACCTACGAAGTATTTATGCAGGCCTGGTAATTCGTTTCAAACTTAATAGGGGAAGATAATAAGAAAGGAAGTGCTCCTTGGATCAAAGCGCAATTTAACGGTACGTTTTCTCTTGAATTTGTGAGACATTTTGGCATATTTTGCTTAATGGACATTTTGCGAATTGGACATTTTGCGACAGCTGGACATTTTGCGAGTTGGATATTCTGCGCGTAAAAGAAGCGCCTAAACGTGTAAAAGGATTATGGAAGGATCGTTCGGTAGTTTCTGCCTACCTCCTGGGAAGAAGGCGTCAGTTTATGAGTAGGTAGGTAGACCTAAGTCGAATCAAGGAATGCTCCTTTCGACGCACCTTTTAGAAGATTTGGTTGAATGTCCTTTCTATATTATCCAAGTAGGTACACCACCATAACAGCTGTTCTACCCACCACGAAGTCACTCACACAATTAAACTGAGTTTAATCTAGTGATTAAACCCCAGAGGTCTGGCTGACCCTACCAGGGCGGCAGTAACATTAAAGCTGTATTAGTTAAGTTTGATTAATAAAGTTCGTTTCTTTAGCGTTTAACGTTTGCCTCAAGTTTTGGGAAGAACGTTAGAACCATACGGTGTGTGAGAGGGTGAAGCGGGGAGGGACCCAGTCTACCCAGACACCTTTTTGTGTAAATGTAATGAAATAAAAGTTTGTTTTTATGTTTCAGTAATTCTTTGTAATTTTGAGTTAGGTCTTTTGTTTTACGTTAAAAGCAGGTTTTTTAAGGATTTGGGTGTTTGTTTTGTCTGAAAGGTTGTTGCCAGAATAAATAATAGAAATAAGCAAGGAAGTTTAATGGACCCTTGAAGTAAGATTTTGACGAAATAATTATTACTATTGCACATGCAACTACAAACGTAATATCTCTTCAAAGGTTGAAATTACAGAGCATTGTCAACCGTCACGCCTACGCCTTTGACCTCTAACCTCCTAGTACTTTCGAAGCATTGCTAATACAATAGTCTGGTCACGTGCTTGATTTATTTATTGGATTAAAAATAGCAACCACTGGATTGCTTAGAGCCAGAGGGTTTATAATGTACTTAGTACTAGATTTATCCCTAGATTTTTAATAATAATATCATGCTGAATTAATGGGACTTCTTCTCAAACAGAGAAGAAACTAACAAAGATCTACACACATTTTGAAGGAAGAAACTATAATTTGCACTTTTTATTACTTCCAAAAATACTTTTGTGAAGGTATGAAAAGGCCGATACCTTTTCTAACTACAATCGGTCGATACCCCTACTCAAGCTTGTCTCGTCAAATATAAATCCCAAAGTTCCCCAACTCCAATTGTATACAAGTCCAACTTAATCTGAATATCTCACGTAATTATGTTTTCCTGGTAAATATGGGTTCTCAGAATCGAAAGACTACCCACGAAGTACACACATAGATGCATCGCGACATGATAAAGTTTGCAGGGTGCAGGTTACGGAATGAAGCGTATTTCAGATACACATTTATTTATAGTGTCGAAGAAACAATTTGAAAAACAATCCGTGGCTATCAAAACTGACTACGACTGTAATGTACTGTACATTACAATGACGGTTACATTTACATTCAACGGCTTTTCCGGAAAGCTTACAACAATTATTCCTAAATGAAATGGGATAAGGCTGGGCAAAGAGAGAGAGAAAGAGAGACAGAGTAAGAGAGTTTATCTAGTAGGTATCACAGTACGATGAATAAGCTAATACTTAATGATATATCGGAAGTTCATCTATCATTTTATTTTAACGCATTCCGTGAGTTACATATGTAGGTATAGCTAGCTAACTTAACAAACACGGTTGCTATTTCTGTCAAGATTCACGTGACTCGTACTGTTCCTGTCCATGGACGTAATAGATATTATATTTCCAGAAACCTGTCTGTAATGGAAATAAAACAAAGTCCATATTTTTGCTCCGCTCAGTTGACAAGTACCAGAACAACATAACCCGCCAAGAGCTAAGCATAAGCCTTGGACCACACTCTTGGAAGACACACATACAGTGGTCACACCGCCGCAAGTCAGGCAATGTCCCGCGGGAGGCAGCTAACGACTTTACTCGCTCACTTATTCCTTAAACTCCCAAGGCGCGGATCTTCAGGCTCTTTTTATCAAACTTCGAACGTCTACCTAAAGATTCATGTGTCTGGTATGTGGCTTGATGTGGTACCGTCTGGATGTGTCTTGTGAATATCGATATGTGGAAGAAAGTTTTAACTGTACTGTGTTACAGTATTAAACAAACCAATAACCTGAAATATGGTGTAACTTTTGTTTGTCCCCCGCCTGCAATACCTTACAAAAAACAAAGTTCAATGCTTGTTTTTCTCTTTTCGGTTGTAGGGGTTTGCAGTCGGGTTTTTGTTTTTTAAATAATTTGTTTTTTTATGATCCGGTAATACTATCGAATTTATTTACTACAAGGTACACGCGCTGTGCAGCACCGCGCATCTCAGCGTACTTTGACACGTGTCGCACTGAAATTATACCTTTTCGTGAAGAAAAATAAGGTCGATAATAAAATTGTTAAAAAATGCGCGCATCCGATTAGACTAAGCCGATCCCAACATGGTTGGGAAAACGCTTCGCAGATAATGAGATGATTGTTTTTCTGTATAAACAAATTAGTGAAGCTCTGTAAGCATTAAAGCTTACTTTACTTTACGAAAATATCACTAAAATACATATTCAAACCTAGACAAACAAACAAATCAACGTTGTTAGTGCTAACTTAAAATATTCAAATAAACTACAGCGATACAGGTGGCAGCTACTTATGTGCTTACCCCTTCTGCGTGTGGAGCGAGTCGTAACGCCGCCATTTTGCAAATATGAACGTAAACACTTTACAACGCTAGTGACGCGACACGTGTCGATATAACCTGAGTATATCGATAAAACTGTATCTTGAAAGTGCTGTAGTAAAATAAGGAGATATGTTACGTTTTAGTGTATTAGATTTTGTACGGATAAAACTTAGAAATTGAATGAAAAATTATTAGTTTTAAGATGTAAATAGTGCAGTGGCCGAGCTGCTGTCTACTCTATGCCCAGTTAATCTTCTCACTCTGTCTTGCTCGATCGCCACATACGAAAAAAAAATCTTTCAAATCAATCTGCCTAGCCTTTTCCAAACTATGTTGGTCGGCTTCAAGTCTAACCGGATGCAGCTAAATTCCAGTATTTTACATGGAGCGACTGCCTATCTGACCTCCACAACCCAGTAACTGGGTAATACGATAGATAACCCTTCTTCTGACCACCCGTAACGACTGTCAAAGATCTACGAATGACAGCCGGGACCAACGGCTTAACGTGCTTTCCGAGGCACGTAGGAGTCTCGGTATGTAAAGATGGTCACCCATCTACGGACTAATCCCGGCAAGCGTAGTTTAACCTGATCGATCGACCCGTGCGGCTGTTATTGCTGAGCCACGAGGTCATCACGAAAAAAAAAAAAATAACCAATGAAAATTTTATTTTTCCGTATGTGTATCTGTAAAAGTTGAACTGGTTTAAGTTATTTGCTGTGCATGAGCCACCCTAATTACTAATGGTCAAAGGGATAATTTCCATAACCAATCACACGGATCATTCATCGCAGTTAGTTTAAATCACCAAACAGGGCAAAAACACCCAATCAACTTGACTATAATAAATATATAACGAAATATTATCAAACAATGGTGCCGATTCTGTTGTTCACAAACTAAACTAAACTTTAAATTCAGTGCATCTTTTTCAAATTAATCAGCGCCTGTCACTACTCCATACAATTTTAGACGTGATTAAAAACTTACGTCAATTTACGTCAGGCGCTGATTAATTTGACAGGACTAAACTAAAATTTATCTTCTGTCCTTTTCTTAATGAAATAGGAAGAAAAAGATGCACTGAATTTAAAGTTTAGTTTAGTTTGTGAACAACAGAATCGGCACCATTATCTCCTATATTCACTTAGAAACAACCAAGACTATGTTAATGTATTTACTAAACCCAATGTACTATCAGACAGCGTCTAGACATCAGTATTACTAACACAAAAGGTTCCTTAAAAGCCCTCTGGACGCTTGACAGTAATTTGACAGAATAATACGTCGTTACCACCTCCTTGTACGCGGCCATTGTGTTTGAGAGTTTATTTTGACTTGCTTTGGTAAGATAAGCATATTGTCTGCCTTTCTTTTGATAATATACTGCAATTTGTAGACAAGAAAGGGCAGATTTCATCATTTTCGGAGCAAGGGCTAGCCTCGTAGCTGTATGCTACGCTTTCTCGTAGCATTTGTCCCTTTGCTACGCTTTCTCGTAGCATTTGTCCCTTTGCTATGCGAGTTTATGGTTTCGTAGTCAAACTAGGAGAGCTGTGCGTTTTATTTGTACATAATCAACAATTTTATCTTTCTTAATTTTTTTCCTTCTGTCATATAATAACTATGTGGTTTAGTACTAGTAGGTTTGGTTGTTTTGTCCATTAGATCGATTTTTTATAAATCTGTGTTCTTCAACTGTTTCGTTACTAAAAGAGAATTCATCAACAGGCTTTGCTCAGTGCGTATTAGATTTCAGGACATTGTTTGTCTAGAGGCCCAAGACAATGTGGCATTCTTTCAGCGAAAACAATGTCGGAAAAGTAATAAATGTATCTAGTTTGACATAAATAACTGAAAACCTTAAATCAATCCTGTTGAAAGTCGTAGAAATACGAAACATTTTGAAAGTGATCGCCACATAAAAAGTCTCTCCTCCTTCAAATACATTAACTACAAAAAGCCTCATTGATTGTTTGTACCCGAAACCCATAAAACTGTTTCTTTAACACTTAATACATACATAAACTCACGCCTTCTTACAGAGACGTAGAAACTACAGATCGCCACCTGCTACGATCCTTACTTATTCCTTTTAGGGTGAGTTCAAACCGAGACGCGACGTAGCTTGAAGAGGCCAGTGGTTTGGCACTTACCAGCTCACTGCCGTGAGACGCATCGCGACGTCGCGAGGCGCATCGTGAAGACACTGACAGCGCGACGGAACGTATCTACGTTCGCCGCGAGCGACCCCGCCGAGTTCGCCCGCAGTTTACCATTTGCAAGCGCATGTCCGATTATTACAAGATCCCAGTCTACCATTATAATTGTCACTCGAGCACTCGACTGAACTGCATCTACTCTACACGAAATCTGGACAAAAAATAGTAGAGAGAAGTCGTCTCGACGGCTTCAGGCTGCGCCTCGCGGCGTCACATTGCGAAACGCAACTTCTCGAGCCTCGGCATAGTGCGACGTCGCGGGGCATTACTGAAGTATCTCAATGAAATGTGTATCTTTTTATGTAGAAGATAAATAAAGTTACATTTTGTATCACTACCTTAAAAAGTGAGCGCCGCGTCACGTCGCGTCACGTCTCGGTGTGAACTGACCCCACTTCTTCCTACATAATCCCCTAGTACATACCACAACATTACTACTACAATTTACACACTACACGTCACGCGTAGTAATCCCAACCTAATCCTAGCAATGTATGGCTTAGTACACACGTTTAATTATTGCTAGGTAATTAACACTACTGATTACGGCGCGGATTTGTGAGTGAAGTACACCCGTATTTAAGTAGAGGTGTTAAATGGAACGGAGATGTCGAGAGGGGATCAAAGGAAGAGTATAAAACGGTGGTAAGTAACATTATTACATGAATCTTAAGGCTTTTTATGAACAGAATTATAGCGTACTCAGGACCCCAAAATCGGATAAGTGATCCGTTAACTGTTGATTGTGTATTGCCAGCTAGAGCGTTAATTGTGCCAGCTAGTGTTAATAAATTGGGTTATTCTACTATACTCTATAGGAGTAATTCCGTTTATCCACCCTAAACCTACTGAGTTGGATAAACGGAATTTATAGGCTTAGGGTGGATTCTCAGACATAAGTTACCGAGTATCCACCTTAGGGTGGATTTTTTGAGGTGGATAGACGAAATTAACCATATTTAGTATGATTTTGATTTGATGGAAATGGAAGCCAAACTGCAAGAGGCTAAACAAAAAAAAAAATACGCCATGCAATTCCTACAAAAAGATATCACAATGGCTCTCTTCTCAAGCGTCTTTCCCACTTTTGACTGCAACGTTAACAAACGATGATAACACCAACTATTTCTTTATCCGTTAATTTCACAAGTCATTAAGAATCCTAATTTCATCACTGAACCTACAAAGTGATGATGATATAAACCCTAGACCACACTAGCAACAACTTCGCTCAACAACTACGCTCAACAACTTCGCTCAACAACCACAATTTACTACTTCAAAACAAAACTTCCCCCCAACACTACTAGTATCGTTTGCATAAGGATTTTACGATGTGCTGTGGATGTGTAATACGAGTGAGACGGCGACTTTGCATGCAACGACCCGATTTACAGCAGCGACAGTTCTATAGGCATGGCTACTGCTAATATGGCCGACCGCCATTCATAGGGTGGCTAATCAACATCAAGCTATGCTGCGCTGTGCTGTGCTATCCAACTATCTATATCCGTACTAATAATAATTAATATAAATGCAAAAGTCGGTCTATCTGTTACCTTTCCACGCCTAAACCACTGAGCCGATCGTAATGAAAGACAAATAGGACCTGTATAAGGACATAGGCTACCTACTTTTCATCTCGGATATTTGAAACATAAAAAAATGATCGAACTCAAAATATCCGCAGAAGCAGCCTCGGGCAGCACAACTAATAAATAGTGTAAAAGTTGCTTTCGTGCTTGTCTGTTTGTCCGTTTAGAGCTTTTTCGAGACGGTGGCTATCAGCTAGTAATTGATAAACAATTGAAACCAGCAACCTTGCGTTACCAAAGCACTAGTACTAACCTAACTAACTAACTAGTACTAACCCGAAATTCTACACAAAAAGAGAAGACATACAAGCAAAAATTACTTTAAGACATAAAAATAGACTCAACATACCTACATCCCGATTAAAAATGCACTCCACTAGTACTTATGTCATGTCGATAAAAATATATAATAAGTTACCGGAAGAAATAAGAAATATAAATAAATACACCACCTTTATTAATAAATTAAAATTATTTCTAATACACAAAAGCTATTATAATGTGAACGAATACTTGCATGAAAACCTATAACTATAATTAATAACTTTTATATTGTAATGTAATTCTAGTTACCAATGTATAATCTAATTTAATTTTAATAGATTTTTAATTTTTAAGTAATAGTATGAATGTAACAATAAATTTTGCTGTGCCCTGACAGGGTCTACAACGGCTCCTACCTCTAAGTTAACATCTTGTTTTACCTTGTGGAACGCAAATAAATGAATATGAATATGAAGCACCCGCTTGTTATAATTATTTTGCTGTCTATCTCGCTCGCACATCACTTATGTCAAATTGACGTGATACGCGATACGCACGGTACACATCGCGCTGAATAGCTTGAAGTTGACTAGTCAGCCTTATCGTCTATTGCTAATATAAGCGACCGCCGCACGTATGTATTAAGCTTAACGTCTGATTTTTATTGTTAGGCGCGGACATTGTATGGTTCGTGTAACCTGGTGGTATTTCTTTCGACGATAAGATGGTTGCATTTCTAATCAAGTAGTACTCAATGTAAGAAGGGGTGGGGCAGGTTCTTGATTGTTTTTGCAGCTTATAAAAAGAGGTTTCAAGAACGAGTCTCTCTTTTAGTAGGTAGGTTATAGTTGAATTCGTACGCGTAGCCTGATCGTGGCTTTAGCAAAAGTTTGCTCGCGTGGCATTAAATATAGGCTTTCAATTGTACTTACAATTTAACATACATAGCAGCGCCCCATGGTTTCACCCGCTTAAGTCTCAATCCCGTAGTTTTTGCGTGAAAGAGTAACAAACATCCATCGTAACAAACTTTCGCGTTTATAATATTAGTAGTAAGTAGGATAGGATATTTTTTTTTTATATACTTGTTCTGGTACCTGGTACATAATTTTTTCATAAAGATGCCATAATGTTTTTTTTTTTAGATTTTAGATTTATTTATTTATTTGCCATCAATGTAGGTACAAGTTTAAGATGATACAAATAGCTGAAGGTTACCGCTACATTCTACCTTACGGCATGCAAATTCATAGAAACTAATAGATTACATACAATATTATTATAAATTAACAACTAACATGTCATTCTAATTAACACTAACAAACATAAAAAAGGAAATAATAATAAAATAATAATAATCATCAAATAGTCAATTGCACATAAATAAATCTTGTCAATAAAATGAATTTCATTATCTTGGAATTATAATTAAGTGAAATATTATTTTACAAACATAATGTCATTTACAACTTTTATTGTCAAATTTCTTTATCATTTAAAAAGTCATTGATACAATAATAACATTTATCCAATAATAATGCAGT
Source organism: Lithophane socia (assembly GCA_947522985.1). NCBI lineage: Eukaryota > Metazoa > Arthropoda > Insecta > Lepidoptera > Noctuidae > Lithophane > Lithophane socia. The sequence goes on along the minus strand of OX383271.1, from coordinate 12,841,621 downwards.
GAGCTTAGATTTAAATGTTCGAATAGGGTGTTCTTTGAAACTGTGCGGAATTTTATTGTATATGATAGGTCCCATCGACATAATATTTTTCCTTAGTAGTGCTGTTCTGTAATGGCCTGTATGTAATAAGTTTTTATATTGTAGTCTCATTGGACCTGACCGCATTCTAATATCGGCTAGCGATGGAAATAAATCTAAATTAGTTTTAACAAAAATTGCGACCTCTAAAATGTACAGTGATGGGAAGGTGAGTACTTTCAGCGACTTAAACACAGGTACACAGCTATCTGTAGTTTTCAGATTTAACATAGATCTTATGCAACGTTTTTGGGCTCTAAAAATCTGTTCCCTCTCACTGCAATTGCCCCAGAATATTACTCCAAATCTTAAAATTGGCGCCACTAGACCGTGGTAAGCTACTACTAGTATATTATTGCTTACTTTATGCGATAGATTATGCAGCACATAGGCTGACTTGCTAAGTTTACAACAAACGTCTTCAGCATGAGGTTTCCAAGTAAGATTGCTGTCAATTAAGATACCTAGGAATTTAGCAATATTAGTTGTTTCAACATTTTGTCCATTATGACCAATGTTAACATTAAGAGGGCAAGTCCTTTGCATAATTTTTGTTTTTTTAAGATTGATGACTAAGTTATTTATGTCAAGCCAGTCAATAATGTTTTCCAATGCTGTATTGATATCATCTTCATAATCTTTAATGTCATTACATTTTACTATCACAGTACGCAAATAGCAAATAGCACCATAGGATGTTGGATTTGACGTGGCAAATCATTGATATAGAGCAGAAATAGAGGTGGCCCAAGAACGCTGCCCTGTGGAACACCATATTTGACTACTCTACCGTCTGATGCATATTTAAGCTCGCTTTTCGTTTCAAGAGATGTTCTAGATATTTCTGTTACCTGATTTCGACCGCTGAGGTAAGAGGTTATAAGGTTGTAATGTTAGCTTAATTTTGTTCGGGATCACCGCTGCTGAGTCTATTTCGCGATCTCGATATAACCATTCACGTTGTCCGTGTATGCTTGGATTCAATTAATATGGATTTTTACTAAACACAACATCATCATCTTTTGTGGAAATCCTTATCCTTACATATTATAAAACAGTGCCCTCTGCCGCGTCTGTCTGTCGTCCGGTTCGCGATAAACTCAAAAACGACTGCACCAATTTTCATGTTGTTTTCACCAATGGATAGAGTGGTTCTCGAGGAAGGTTTTAGTATATAATAACCGACATCCACGCGGGCGAAGCTGCGGGCATCAGCTAGTTGAATATAATTTGTTCCCCGTTTACCTCGCTTTATCTACCAACTATCTCCGAACTACAGTACAGGTACTTAGCAGATCCTCCCAAGTTCTATTGTAAAACACTTACTCTGGGAGTTTAATGCGCGCAGTTTAACTGATCCGTATCTTAACCGTGCGGGACTTGAACCGAACTCAAGAGTGCATTACATCCGCTACTTTACTGCGCCGAATGGGAGATGCATTGCATATGAATACATACGGACGGATTGAACGAAAAACGTTGGTAATTAGTTATTAACCCTTTGTAACCAACAATGGTGCAGAGGACGAAGAAAAAATGGCATTTTTTTAGCGTTATAGATGATGGAAAAATAATTGATATTGCATAAGCTACCGAAAAGCTTATGTCAATTCTGGTGGAAGTCGTTAGAGAAATACGTAGCGCTTTTACATTGTAGCGGCATCTACATCGCCAAATGCGAACCACGCATCTCACTGACGTCCTGCAAAATCGTGCATCGCGCAAGCAGGTTTAACCCGCGACCAGCATAGATGTATTAAACGTCCCAACATCAATCGTCGGGCAGTTGCACACCAGAAACGACACCCGCCAGGTCGGAGGATCCTCCCTTTTCAAGAATAAGAGAAGATACAGATACTATGGTAGACATAAATAGGTAACGATTCTACATTCGACATTGTGATCCCTCCATACCTCGTAGGAAAAGACTTTCAACCATCATCAGTACCGGTTGCCATAGAAAAATCTGTGATACTCAGAATAAACGGCACTTTCTGAACTTCGGATGGAAGTCGTTCCACAAATAAATACTTATTATGGTCTTCGGACGCAACTGGTTAGACTGATAGCCGACTCAAACCTTGTTAGAAAAACATTTCATGCAGTTAAGGTACTAGAATAGCAGCAATAGAAGATTAGTCGAGCATTATGCTAGCGTCTAAGATCTTATATTGACTCCAGTTTAATTGTATTACGTTAATTATGAACGCAGCTTATAATTGTAAAACGGAACGCACCGGATGAAATAAAGGGATGTATGTGTGAGAGTGAGAAAGGTATAGAAATGGCGATAGCTAGATTCACGACGACACGGTGTAACGCTGATCTTTTTTGTGTTTTAAAATAAACAGTTTTACGAGTAATATTTTGTTTTGCCTTTTGGACCGCGAATGGGCATTGATCTTTGACCCAAGTCAGCCAACTAACCAGGGGGCTAACCAACCCAGGGGGGAAAGAGAGAGTTATACGTCTTGTAGAGCTTCATTTCTTTCCTACACTGAAGTAATATTAAAATAATACTGCTATAAGCGGTGGTGGTAGGCCCCCCGTTCAGTTCATAAGTTGTTTGATGCGGCCGTGTGTGTGTCACAACACAAGTATTAAACTTGCATCGAGGGGCTGTTGGCTGTAGTGCAAGTTCCAAAGCCGCCGGCTTCCTTTGTTTGCAGCCTACTAATTTATATCCATTACCGATTGTTCCTAAACTACGTATTATGTGGGTGATATATTTACGAAATTGGCTGTAATTAATAGGTAACACACTCCGGCTGTAGGGTATTGAACTTGTTGAACTTTTTTTATATTAAGGTGTTGTATTTGTGCGAAAAGCAATAAAACAAAACTACGTTCACTGACCTTTTTCGCAGGTACTCCAGCAATTGATTCATCGTCATCATTGGAAGCCCCTGTTTCGCCCACTGCTGAGTAAAAGCCACCTCACTTTGTGCCATGTTTCCCTGGTCTGTCCAAGCCAGGTCTTGCCTGCGGCTCATTTAGGCCATCCCACCAGAGGGCCTAGACAAGTGACAATCGCTTCGAAAGGGTTTTGTATTTCTACAATGACTTTCAATTTTCGATAGCTTATGTCAGTCCTATACATTTTTGCCTTTTCCATCATCGTTATCGCTGATAGAATGTCTCTTTGTCTCTAGGGCCTCAGGTTTGGTTATATTTATTGGTTTCCTCAGCGATTGGTAGAAGAATAAATTGGATAATCCCGATTACAATTTGGAGCTACAACATAATTTAAACTCCAGTTAAAATCTTGCTCAGCTTTAACCTACATGATAATTGACAAAGTTTTCTAAATATTAAGAAGTGTCGGTCCACTCACATACTATAAAAATTACCACAAAACAAACGTTCCTTCTCCTACACGCCAGCAAGTTAAGGCAATGTAGCTAGTTAAACGCTGAGCTCAGCAAAACGTTTTCCGAATTCACTGTTCAATTTGTTCGAGTGAAGTAAACGATACGTCCAATGGTTTTCCGATCCGAAACGAACCTAAAAATACTTACACATAAAATTGTTTTGAGACTGTGCTAAAGTACGGGTCAGTTTTTCACAGTCTAGTACAGGATATTTCTGGTGCCCATTGTGTTTCTTTAATTTTCAGAATTACCGATTGTTCAAAAAGCCAATCGCAATGTCTTCGATTTTGACATTCATAGCGTCATTTTTTTTTTGAGTCGAGGAATTTTGCAAACTGGGAAGCAATATGCAATCATTTAGGGGGTTAAGGGACATCTCGCACACACATCATTTCATTTTTCGCTTATGTGAGGTAGCATGTGCAGAGGTTGAAGGCCATACCCTCTTATGTGTTTATAGGCCACCAGCCTCAAACTTGTCATCATTTTTAATTGTGATGGAAGAAATACTAACTAAACTCTTTAGAGATAATAAAATAGTTTTTGTCAGTGGTGACCTAAATATTGATCTGCTAGTAAATTCACCGGAAAAATGTAAGCTTATCTCATTGTTTAAATCGTTCAATTTAAAATGTATATTTAATGAAGCAACTCGAGTAACAGCAACGTCAGCTACATGCATAGACAATGTATTTACTAATTGTAAAATAAAAGACTCGTCTCTAATTAGTGGCGTCAGGTCGGACCATACAGGTCAACTTATATCCTTTGAATCAAATAAAAAGTTATGTTTAGATAAAACCATTGAGTTAAGACCCCTTACTAAAAATAAATTGAAAATGTTTAATAATAATGTACTTAGCAATCTTTCAACAGCTAGTTTCGATTCTCAAGACCCCAATGTAAACTATGGTACATTATTTTCTACAGTATGCAAAGAATTCAATAAAGCATGTCCTGTTAAAAAAGTAACACTCAATACTAAGCCAAAATTTAGTGAATGGGCCACTGCTGGCATTAGAAAAAGCAGAGACATTTTATATAATTTATATAACGAAAAATCATTGACTTCTGATCAAGTTGTTCATAACTATGTAAGGAACTACTCTAAGATATTTAAAAGAGTCTGCGCCCAAGCTAAATCTAAATTAATAAGTAACAAAATTGATAATTCTAATAATAAAATAAAAACTGTGTGGCAGGTAATTAACAAAGAAACTGGAAATGCAAAACAACGTGACCCGAATGAATTGTCTCTAAAAATTAATGATGAAACCATTTCAGATAAGTTAAAAGTTGCTGAGACACTAGAAAATTTCTTTACTAACATCCCAATAGAGGTTACGAAATCTCTTCCCTCTTCATCTTTATTAGCAGATTCTCTTCTCAAAGAAAACTTTACTAAAGTCATTCCAAGTTTTGCATTCAAGCCTATTTCTATTACCACTATTAAAAAAGCATTCATAAGTCTTAATTCAAAAAATACTGAAGATTTATGGGGCATCTCTGTTAAGGTTCTGGGAGATATCATTGAAACTATCGCCCCTGTCCTAACAGGCATATTTAATCAATGTTTGGACACTGGTACATTTCCTGATTTAATGAAACATAGTAAAGTTGTACCAATTTTCAAATCAGGTAGTAAAAGCGACCCCTCTAATTATAGACCAATATCTGTATTACCAGCATTGAGCAAAATCTATGAAAAAATCATGCTAGACCAGATGTTGTCACATTTTAACTCAAATAGGATTTTACATAGTCACCAGTTTGGGTTCACGAAAGGTAGGTCGACGACAGACGCGGGAGTAAAACTCATCAGTGACATTTTAGAATCCTGGGAGAAGTCCCAGGATGCAATTGGCATCTTCTGTGACCTCTCAAAAGCGTTTGACTGCGTTGACCACAATACACTGATCTGTAAATTACACCACTACGGAGTTCGTGGACAAGCTGCTGATCTTGTTCTTTCTTACCTATCAAACAGGCAGCAAAAAGTAAATATTAACGGGGTGACGTCCTCGGGGTCTCTAGTTAAAATGGGCGTGCCTCAAGGTTCAATTCTCGGCCCATTCTTATTTCTAGTTTATATAAATGACCTTCCTTACATGATGGCTAACTTATCGGATATAATACTATTCGCTGACGACACTTCTCTTATCTTTAAAATAGATAGAAAAGATACAGATGTCTCACATGTCAACGATAGCCTGGCTATTCTTTCAGAATGGTTCGCAGCCAATAATCTTTTACTTAATGCGAACAAAACCAAATGTATTAGGTTCTCATTACCAAATGTACCTCAAGTGGGTCTAAATCTAAAACTTGATGGCAAGAAGCTAGATGCAATCACGGAAACTATATTTTTAGGAATTACAATAGATTCAAAATTACAATGGGGCGCCCACATCAGAACTCTTTCAGGTAGACTAAGTTCAGCTGCATATGCAGTAAGAAAAATAAGGCAGTTGACTGATATAGCCACAGCTAGGTTAGTGTACTTTGCTTATTTCCACAGTATTATGTCTTACGGCGTTCTGCTGTGGGGATCGGCAGCTGACGTAGATTCAATTTTCATTTTACAGAAGAGGGCAATCCGCTCGATCTATAAAATGGGTCCTCGCGAGTCCCTTAGAAACAAATTCAAAGAAATTGATATACTGACTCTGTCTTCTCTCTATATCTTTGAAAGTATTTTGTATGTTCGCAAAAACTTAGGACTTTTCAAAATAAGAAGCGATTTCCATAATATAAATACACGTAGTAGACATGAAATTGTCATACCCAAATTTAGATTAACTAAAACAAGCAAGTCATTTCTAATAAACAGTATCCGCTTCTATAACAAGTTGCCAAAGTCGGTTACAGAACTTAGCGATGGAAAGTTCAAAACCCACATCAAACGTGTCCTTATCAAAAAAGCATATTATAAGATTAAAGACTACGTTGAAGACAAGGAAGTTTGGCAATAATTCCTTCTGCACATGTGGCTTCCCTGGTACCTTATTAACGGCATATTTATGTAAGAGTCTATTAACTGCTCCCAAATTACCATATTTATTTTCTTTACATTCATCCTTGACATACAATCATTGTATTTGACATTATATACCTGCAATTAATTTCAACTCTTAGTGGCTTTTGTGGACAGGATTATAATTATTCAATTTTTTACAGTTGTAATAGCAATCACTTCAATTGGTTTAAATAGGTTTTTATTTTTATTTGAATTCTAATTTTATTATCATTAGTCTTTTAGATAGATTATTTTCTATTTGTGAATGTGAGAACGTTGTAGGCTTATTGGACTGTAGATTTATTGAACATCTTCTATTTTTGTTAAGTACCTGGTACTTACTTGTTGAAAGGCCTACATTGTCCTCCCATGCCTACCAACACTGTAATTTGAAAGTATTGTAAAAGCCAATTATTTTTAAAAGAGTAACCATGGAGTTTCTTGCCGGCTCTTCTCCATAGGAAACGACCAATTGGAACCGTGCACCTAGCTTCTGACGTTTCATAAGTGCCCATGTAGGTTTATGTGAAATAAAATATTTTGATTTTGATTTGATTTTTTTCATTTTTCATTTTCAAATATCTTTATTAAAACGGTACAATGAACAAAATGCACTTATCTTAAGTTACATTAACTCAATATAATTCAAACACTTTATGAGACTAGCGATTCGCCTTTCAAAGCTTAAAAGAGGTATTTTATAATTACTGTTAACAACATAAACATAACACACAATTTTCAAGGGTACATGATGACAGTTTCGCAAATAATTTAGCTAGTTATAATTTACTGATTGCATTTGGCCCGCAAGCCAATTTTTGTGTGTGCGTACACACAAAAATTGGCTTGCGGGCCAAATGTCAACTTTTTAAAATATGCAAGTTTCAATACTTCCATCCTACACTGTAATAATTCAAACTTTGCTCTCATCCACCATCCAATTTCATCCAGAGATGAACCAAAAACACGAAGTTTTCATTGAAATACCAACAAGTGCTCAATGAGCGAAAATAAATAAAAGGGGTAGTTGTAACAGGAAAGTTTCCGCATCAGCATGTTTGCTTCACATTCAAGAGATGCACGGTGTAGCCCGTGCTTTATGCCAATCGTATGTGAATGTTTTATTAAAAAAGTTGCTGAAATATGTGTGTGCTATTTTTGGTACATTCTGTAAAAATATATGAGTAATGGATGGTGGGAAAAAGAATTTTGATGTAATACTTACCTAATCTTTAAACAAACTGGGCCATGCCATTCTGGGGCTAGACCATTTTGAGCTAGCCCACCAACAATACACATGCTGTCAACTAGTGTTGCGCTGTGTTGGGCAACGTTCACACGGCGATGTCAGTATTTTACTGTATAATAATTTTGGGATCCCATGGCAGTTTCATACCGTGTTCGTTTCGAACTTTATGAAAAGTGGGGTGTTGACGTTTGATCCCAATTTTTACCGTAAAATATAAGGTTTAGACGCAAAATGCCCAATTCTCAAAATGACAACTGAATCTTAAATGGACTAATTCTCATAATGGCTAATTCTCACTAAGATATCATCAGGTAAGGCTGGTATGCTTCGGGAGGTTCCTGTTTCGGATAAGGCGGGAGAAAACGCCCGGGTGTCACCACTGTGTGGATCGCCCGGAGGATGGTGGAGCATACGGTGGAGGTATGCCCTGCTTGGGCGGAGCCCCGCCGTGTCCTCTTGGAGGCGATTGGCGGCGATGACCTCTCACGTCCGGCCCTGGTCTAGGCCATGGTACGGAGCGAGAGGGCATGGGAAGCAGTCACCTCCTTCTGCGAAGCAGTAATGCTCGCGAAGGAGGAGGCGGAACGCGTGAGGGAGAGGCAAAGTTTGCGCCCTCACGCCCCTAACCGCCGCCGCCGCTGGACGCCCTGGGCGTCTTGAATCCCAGGCGGATTCCCGGCCACCATAGGCGCGGGCTTGCGGACGGCGAGCAATGGGTAGCTCGCCGTCCGATCAGGACCAGGCCCGGGTCGATGGCGCGTCGTGTTCCACGCGCGCCTTAAAGAGATGTCAGCACAATTGGCGGGGTCCGCTAGGACCGATGCCTGCCAGGGTTGCGGGTTATTCCGAAAGGGAATACCGGGACCTTGGCAACAGGCAACAAACACGCAAGGAACACGGGTGGGTTTTAGTCAGTAAAAGTCTGACACGCCCTTCCGCTCCGCCCAGAGCGAGAGAAGTCATTGGATGACTTCCCAAACACAAAAAAAAAGCCTGGTAAGTCATCGTGTGCTATACACAACAAAAAAAAATAGCGGGACTCCTCTAATTTTTTATCAGCTAGCGATCGTCAGTTAATTTTTCTGTCAAGATTGATAGATAGGATGAACTGATTATCAAAGAGCTGTCGAAACAATGAAGAACAATGAGCTACTAAGTTGGAATTAATATCTGTTTCAGTAGTAGTTCTGCGATACCGCCTGAAACTTAATATCGAGATTGGCACAGATAACACGCTGCAACTTTGTCAGCTGCTCAAACATCTGGCCGTAGATAATAATTATGATACTAGGATGGCATAGTTGTCTGTTATATTGTAATTTGTGGCACCCATTTTGTCGAAATGGAACTTCCTTGGAAGAAGTACCATCACTGTAGCTATAGTGTCCTGGTGCGATGGTTTTATTACTTGCAAAATTAGCTGAGCCCATCGCGAGAGCCAGGGTTTGTAACAATCGTAACTAATATTATAAATGCGAAAGTTTATTAGTTTGTTTGTAACGCTTTCACGCTAAAATGGCTGAATGGATTTGGATGAAATTTGGCACAGACCATGACAGGACATAGGACTTTTTATACCGATATTCCTACGGGATCGAGACTTACGCGGGTGAAACCACGGGACACGGCTAGTTAAATATAAAGTAACGTTGTTCGTTTATAATTATGTAGCAAACTTCTCGAGTTATATATCGCACCCCTAGGTGTAGACTCCGGCAACTGAAAAAACCTCAGTTTTCAGAAATGACGAAAAACGGTTTTTAGAATGTATAGGAATGTTAACGAAGATTTAATGAGAAATTCATAAAGGTAACGTTTTCTAAAGCTCATAAGTTATATATGTTATATTGATGTATAATGTATTCGAGTCAGGTTTTCGATAAAGCCACTAATTCGAAACACGTACCTACTTTTAGAGTTAGTGGGGTTTTTATCTAGGGGTGCGATATGTAAACACATAGATAGAAACATGTATATTTAGCATAACTTCCCAGTTTACGGCTGGGAATTACACCATCCTTGGTTTGGGAAGCTTTGTACTCATTTTTACTATGTACGTTATATCCTAAAGCTTTCATTTTATCACTCAAATATAATGCAAATCCGAAACTACTCGTAACTGCAATGCATCCAAAAATAAAGTACAACATTATAAACTTCACTCTCAAATTATATCTTCCCACTAAACTCTACTTAGCTCATGTGAGAATAAAAGCATAATGGTACTATTTAGTAGTCGTTGCTAAAACTATGCAAAATGTTAAGACTATGTCACACAGAACGCTGGTAGCGGACGCCTTGATTAAGGCAAGGTTTACCGATCTTGTAGGCCTTTGAAACGGTACCTCCGCCACCTCCAATTAATGCAGAGCGAAGAAAATCCATGCCACAGTACCTATAAAATATTTGCAGTTGATCAACTAAATAGGTTCGATTTTTTTTCCTTAGGTTTACATTATGGTACACACACACACACATCTGCCTAGCCTTTTCCCAACCAACTTGGGGTCGGCTTCCAGTCTAACCGGATAAAGCTGAATACCAGTATTTTACATGGAGCGACTGCCTATCTGACCTCCACAACCCAGTAACTGGGTAATACGATACCTGGGTAATACGATACCCCTTGGCAAGACTGGTTGTCAGACTTTCGGGCTTCTGACGACCCGTAACGAATGTCAAAGATCCACAAATGACAGCCGGGACGGCTTAAGGTGCTTTCCGATTAATTTATTTGTCATTGCTCCTATTTTTTATTCTTTTTACCTATTGTGGTACAATAATCTTATTCTAGGTGCATAGTCTTCACATATAATATGTAATTGATGTATACAAAATATTGTAAAACATTTTTTAAAAGAGTAACGGTGGAGTTTTTTGCCCATTCTTCTCCATACGAAAACTAACTTTTGGAAGGGGCAACTAGAATCAGTTCTATTTCTTTGTTTTTTTTTTGACGTTCAAAAGTGCCTTGTATGTGCCTATTCGAAATAAATTATTTGAGTTTGTCTTTGACCGAGGCACGGAGGAGTCTCGATATGTAAAGATGGTCGTTTTTTCCGCTCCGATACCGCGTTCTGTGTAGCATATACCTTACAGAAAAGTTGAGATGCAGCACAGAGGAAGTTTTAATGTATGTTCAACGTTAAATGGAAAGCTATGTCGCTCGTTCATTCGTTCACAAACGAACGTTGTGGTAAGGTGAGCGGAGAAGAGATTGAATTAACGTTACAAATCTAGAAATTGTTCGGTTGTTAGTTAGCTTCGTATTTTAGAAGTTTGAAGGTAACTAAGTTGGATTCATTCGGGTAGTGTTGATTTAGAATAGAAATTGCGAAATTGTTATCAATTTGCCTAGCCTTTTCCCAACTTTTTTAGGGTCGGCTTCCAGTGTAACTGGATTCAGCTGAATAAGTACCAGTATTTTACATGGAGCGACTGCCTATCTGAGCTCCAAAACCCATTAACTGGGTAATACGATACAATCAATTTATTTATTCAGTAACAATTCACACAGACTTCTGTATAATGAATTCACATTGCGTTCGAAAATAATCCAACTTGAAACATAAATAATAGAACAAATTGCATTCGTTCATGCATCGTTATTTTTTTTTTATTTAATTATTCACTCATTCGACACCTAGGTACCTACCTCATCGTCATCACCAACCACAGCCTGACTTCACCCACTGACTGCTGGGCATAGCCTTCTCTTTTCTTGTACTAATGCCCACTCTCCTGTGCCAGGCTCATCCAGGTCTTGCCCTCAATAGCAACAATCCTGTAGCATGACAGCAACTGGGCGCCCAGCCGCATTTTGTAGGGTTTAGTTTTAAATTGAGTTTGCGTAACCGATCAAATATGTTTAAGAGGTTTTTTAACCCTTTCCGCATTACTAATTGTTTTTTTCAAAAGAACAAATATTGTATTTCGATGATTTTTGTACAATAGGATTAATTTCATATAGCGGGCGTGTGTTTTGCCAATGTCGCCGCCAGACGACCGACATCTCGCCTTCCTGTCTTTGGACGCCACTCTGTCACAGCCTTACTCCACCTGCGCCTTACTTAGTGTCCTGCCCAAATCCATTTGAGTTCCTTTCTGATATCGAAAACCTTCGTATGTTTTCGGATCTCGACGTGTGGAACTCGGTCTATTAGCCCGCTGCCAAGCATAGAACGTTCCATGGCTCTCTATACAACTCATCTCAACGTTATGGTGGGTATTAAGTATGTACCTACTAAGATATAATTCCTTAAAGCGAACAACACACGTGTGCAATGCATTTTAAAGCTGTTAACCCAAACTTTAATATTCCTTTCGTCGCTGTAATGTGCAACATGCTTTCATATCTTCAAAACGGCCACAAAGTGTTGACGTGGTTGCTTTTGTTATTTTACTAAAACGCTGTTTTGAAGGAAATTCAACACGTACTTTTTTATGCAGGTTCTGAGGAAAATTGCGATTTTGCTTATGCACAGAATAGAGAAAAATTAAAGATAAGGAACGTAATAAATAGTAAACATTAGGCACTTTTATTGAATTTCGACTGGAGGAATTATAGGTACCCTTTTTTTACCCGACTACGGCGAAGAAAAAAGGAGGGTTATGATTTTGACCGGTATGTATGTATGTATGTATGTATGTATGTATGTTCATCTGTTCCCTCCTATCTTCCAAACCACTTATCACAATTTGACAAATGAGGTATCGTTAGAAGCGTCGTGATTGTCCGCTGGTTATAGGCTATGTGAAGTCACATTAAATTAAAAATGGCGCCCTCTAGAGGACATATAGTGAGAAACTTAAAAAAAAATATGGTTTAATCGTACCATGTTGGGTATCAAATGAAAGGGCTCAATGTGCACATTTCAAAAATATATATATTATAACCCCAAAAGATTAAAAAAAAAACAAGTAATAAAAACTAAAACCCAACTACGACTTAAAAGGTTAAAACAAGACACCACAGCCAGACAAATTAAAAATCCGGAGTCACACGTAATCTGTTCGATTTATGCCCTAACACGTGTGACTCCGGATTTTTAATTTGTCTGGCTGTGGTGTCTTGTTTTAACCTTTTAAGTCGTAGTTGGGTTTTAGTTTTTATTACTTGTTTCTGTTGAAAATGCCTTCATGCTTGTCTTCTTTCAGGAAATACATAAAATAACGACTGTAATCGTTAGGGGCAGAGGTGTACCCTATGGCTCACCCCCATATAAGAAGATTCAGGATTATAGAAAGGATTTCCAGTTATGTTTAAGTCCCATGTAATATGGGGCGAGCTTATCGCCATCAACCGGCCACAAATTTAGACTCCGAGCAGCTACTGAAAATTTCCTGGCGGAAAAATCCAATAACACTTTGTCCGACCCGGGAATCGAACCTGGACCTCATTATTATTATTATTATTAATCATTTATTTTCAAGTAACAAGACTCATAGTGTTAGTAACAATATACTTACAAACTATGTTAGTAATACACTTAAAAAAATTAAAACAAAAACATAAATAGATTGTGACATCACTGCTGCAAAGTGACAGGCCCTGCCGAAACCTTGCAGCAGTGGTTCACAAACTCACAATCAAGCCTGCTAGCTATCATAGATAGAATGCTGTTGGCGCTGCCCCGCACCCTACGGACCAAGGATGCGCACCGTTTCCGCATCACCGTGCAGAAACAATCGACACGAGCTTCAGCAAACATCCCCGATGCGCTGCAGTATCGGGGCAACCCCATCAACACCCTGAATGCGTTATTGTATTGGACGCGAAGGGCGCTGAGTGATTTTTGAGTATAACTAACCCACAGATTGCAAGCGTAAAAAGACGTGCAGTACGCACTAAAGATAGTGCGCTTGACCTCTTTAGAGGCACGCCTGAATCTGCAGGCAATCATGTTAGCTCTCACACACAGCGCCCTCCGCTCCCTATCAATATCCTCATCGTCTTTGAGGTCAGTGGTCAATAAGTGGCCCAGATATTTAAATCGGTCTACCCTCACAAGGGGTATACCGTTTATTTTAACAGAAGAGAACTGATTTTTTTTTTATCATTGCTCAGCAGTAGCGCCTGCAGCCACTAAACCAACGAGGTAGTTCAGAAAACACAAAAGTTCAATAAAACACAATTATTATATAAGAACTATTATTTGTACTTAAACATACAGAATATTTTCTCTTAATTTTATTTACAAACCCGTCTCTTTTCCTTATATTTCGTTTTATAAAATAATTCTTGTAAAAGTATACTAGGAACCCATTTTGTGACTAGAGCCATAATTATTATCTTAACGTCATCAGTATCAGTTATCGTATCTTTGGAATTGTATGAGGATCACCAGGTACGTCGTGACCGCTCCTATCACCTGTAAAAATAATAAAATGTGCATTATTTGAATTGAAAACCGAGTGCATTCCAGCCACAGAGCAGGGTGTGACGGAGACGCCTCAAAGGCAGCTCTGCTAGAGACGGTATTTTTTATAATTTTCCATATAAACCAAATGTGTCAGTGGACGTCACCGTTTACTCAAAGAAACTGACAAAGCTCGTGTCTATTCTGCCTGGCCTGTCACAGACAAATCGGCACTAATTGCGTGGGCACAAATATTATTAGTAATGACGTTTCGACTAGTCCGTGCTCTGTGGTTCCAGAGAACAAAATGCACCATGTCTGGAGTCTGGACTATCCCAAAAAAAACTCTGTGAAATTATGAACCACCCGATTCTATTTTCAGAAGTTGGCCAATGTGACAGCTACAATGTATTTTTTTGGCCTGATTTTGAAATCTCTTTGCCTCAGGGCCTTGCGTATATTCAGGCCGAAATATAGATTGATAGCCAATATATTTTTTAAGTATTTTTAATGGCTCGAGTTCTTCAAATAATTTGAAGCCTACGTACAACTTAAATAACTACATAGCTATGAACCACTAAGAACTCACAGAAGCAATAAGCGGCCTATGCAGCGTGCACATGCCCATGGGTGCATAGCTGACTGACTGTAGCATCAGCTGTCGCGAGAAGATCTCCAGTCGCGAGGGTAGCGTGCCGGTAGACGGCGCTGAAGTCATCAGACGGCATACTAGCCCCTCGGTTCTTTTTCCCTGGTACAATGACAGTCATAACTTTATAGAAACCTTACAAAAATCGTTATCATCGATATTATTTTGTTAAATGAGATTTTACAAACCAGATTCCTAACTAAAAACTATTTTAGACATAATTATTGTTACAGACTCAGACCAAATTATTTGGTCTGAGGTTACAGACAACACAAGTTGGTGACTAAACTTTCTTTGCCAAGACTTCATGATTTAATCTGTTACATGCAAAATTATCTGTTATTATTATCTGTTCTGGATCATCGATCGATCACCAACAAATATCCTTTACATAGAACAGCCCAACTATCGGACTTTAAAAAACGGATTAAGGTCCATGCACACACGTCAACGTCAAGTCGCCGATCAGTCACGTCACGTCAAAAAATACAGTTATAGGACGCTGGCTAGACTGGCTACACACTTCCGTCAAGTCACTACTGGCGCGTCTCAGTCGACGTTGCGTCACTGGCAAGTCAAAACTTGTATTGCTACGAACGAAACATGGATAAAGAAAAATTGATTGAGTGAATATGACTGACTATCTACTCACACAAGTCCCTGAAATTGACGTGACTGATCGGCGAAATGATGCTAACGTGCCTGATGTGTGCATGAACCTTAAATGTTCAGTCAGTAAATTCAAATTCATTTATTTATTGTTTGTCACAGGTAAATAGTCAGATCTTACAATAGTATTCATGAATCACTGTAACATACCCATGGGGTGTACAATATTTATATTAATAAGTAGGTAGGTATATCAATGTTGTTGGTTATGTTACTGTTTTAGTCAACCTCATTTTACATTAATTCTTGCACAATTATTAGGGACATACAATTTAGTTTAATAAGTCAAAAAATAAAAATAGAAAAATAAGTTTACCATGTCAATTTTGCGTCAACATCATCAGACATTATTAATAGACATAATTATTTTGGTCATGCGATTTACATTAGATAAGTACAAAAAGTAAATTAAATAAAATAAGTTTAACATGTCAAGTTTTAGTCAACCTCATACTAACATTAATTAGAAAACATAATTATTACGGTTGTATATTTCACATTAAAGTTAGTAGGTCATAGCAACGCCTGTTTCGTTCGTTGTAACTATTTAGTAAGATACTAACCTCAGCTATAGTATAATGACCAGGCTCCACGACCACGATCATGCGCAGCATGTGCGTCACGCACCACAGGAACTGAAGTACTAGGAAGTGCACGCGGTTCGTGGACACAACTTGAAAGAAAAAACAGGTTTTATTATGACTATATCACTGCACTTTCGAATTTCGCATCCACATCGCACTTTTGCATTTATATTATTATTAAATTATAAATGCGAAAGTAATAATAATATGGAGACGTTTAAAAGTGGCGCCAGTGACAGTAAAGTTGAAAGATAATCGTTTGGACTGATATGGGCATGTGATGACGGAGAAAGGGAAGGGAGGGAGAAACTCAAGTTACTAAAAGAGTGCTGAATATAACTGTTGATGGATGGAGCGGAAGAGGAAGACCAAAGCTAAGATGGTTGATTGCGTGAGGAATGATATGAAAGAGAAGGGAGTGAATGATAGCGTGACAGTTGACAGGGGAGAGTGGAAAGGAAAACGTGTTGCGCCGACCACAAGTAACATGGGACAGGGACAGGAAGATGAAAGCTGGAAGTAACTCTGTCTGTCGTTAGTGGGAAAATCTCCACGCGTGCCAATCCACGGACAAAAACTAGTTAACTATTAAACAAATTCACTCACTAATCTCCATAATCAAGAAGTACGGCGTGACTATAAGATGCAGCAGCGTA
Organism: Lithophane socia; assembly: GCA_947522985.1. NCBI lineage: Eukaryota > Metazoa > Arthropoda > Insecta > Lepidoptera > Noctuidae > Lithophane > Lithophane socia. The sequence goes on along the minus strand of OX383271.1, from coordinate 12,824,990 downwards.
GATATCAGTATGACGATGAGGGGCAGCCCGTAGCTGTCGTCAATGCTGTTGACGACGTCGCAGAGCGTGCCGTGCAGAGCCGCGAGCCGTCGCACCGCGTCGCACGGGGACACTATGAGACGAGGCTCGCCATTCGCTGAAATAAGAGACACTGTTGCTGGTTTCTAAAAACTGCTGAGTTTTGTTTATTTTTTTATTTGATCGAAAACAAGCTGCGGGTATATCACTTGATAGCAGATCGCGTGGAGACAACCGGTGGAGTAACCAGGGTAGCATATTTAGAGGCAATATTCAAGGTGCCTCCACCATATTAAAGTCCGCGCCTCCGAAGTTCCCGCGCCTATTATTGGGACTAATACAACAGAGAGAGACATAGATAGAGATTACATAGATTCGAAAACTTTTCCCTTACCGTCATGTCTTGCATGTCATTGCTTGTCAAGCCAATTTAAACTCGTATTCGTATTGAAACTAAACTAGACAAGCAATGGTGCCAACATGACGACAAGGGACAAGTTATAGTGAAAGTTCTGTATTTTGGTCTTTGGTGGCGTGGACTCGAGGCTCGCGTTCTCTGGGAGTCAGCCAGTGCTGCCAGGATAGCATAGATGTGGTGGTGATAATCTTACCAGTTCTCTTGATGATGACGACATGTTCCCTGCCGGTCATGGAGTCCACCAGCAGACTAACGTTCGCAGACCGCTGGTTGTCAGCCGGCGCCACCCGGATAGCATAGATGTTTAGAGGTGACGCGCTCTTGGGTTTCTCCACTGAAAAAATGTAAGTCAACAAATGTTTTGGAATGCCCTTTTTACTTTTACCTCAATCGCCATCTTAACAATCGGTCTTCGAGGAGACTGATCTAACTAAATATTGGTCTTATAGTTTTCCTGTCTGATTCATAATAGTTATTTATGCAACTGTTATATAATAAGGGGTATTAAAACACATAATAGTATCACATGAGTTTTTTAATACCTAATTATTTACAGTTGCATACAAGACTTTATCTACACCCATGCTAAAATCCTCTATAAAAGTTTCTGAAACAGTTAGCTTATTGCCAACATTAAAACAGCCAGTGTCATAGTTGGTTTGGATGGTTTGGATGCCTACAAGCATTTCAAGATATTAATGATACTCAATGTGTATGTACCAGGGATGGAGACTTGTCGAGCGGTGAGCGCGAGCGCGTCATTGACAGCTGAGAAACGCGCACGCACTGACAGCGCCGTAAACGCGAACTGCAGCTCCAGGATCAGCACCACGAACCACAGCATGTAGAAGCCGAGGTAGTTCGTCACCACGTCCCCTGGAACATGTCAAATTAATTTAAAAAAACATTTGTTTAAAAGCTGAAAGCTCAGCGTCTAATCTCTTCAGAGATATACTTGAAGCAGGTGGAAGCAGGTATGTATTAACAACTACTTTGGCAGTTTAAATATTCTACGATTCTAGCAGCATTTCCAGAAAAAATGTGGTAGCTTGTTAGCCTTGTTCAAACTAATGAGAATTCACTTAAATGGTTAAAATAGCATTTTATTAAAATTAGAACCTCAAATAATGTCCACTTTCTTTTTCTAAAAATATTATTGAACCCTGTAATATAATATTTGCGCCTTTTTTTCTGAACCTCAAATAATTCATATTTATTAGGTCCTAAAAATACTAAAAAATACGAGCGCTACATTCAATGGATGGATGTAGTTGTCGCCGGCCGCTCCCATGGCACAGCTCGCTTTGCTCGCTCGGCTCGCGCGCGGTTGTTCGCAGTTCTAACCTGACCCATTTGGTTGAGGTGCCGCAGCTTTATTTACTGCGACCAATTTGGCTCGCGCGTAGTTAATCACTGTTCCAACCTAACCTTAACCGTTTGTTCGGGCTATAAGTTACTGCGACCAACTATGATAAAACGCCAGAAAGTTAAAAAGAGGGTCATTTAATAAAAAAGTGTGCATCATTAGAAGCACAAAAGATTTTAGAGGTTAATTAATTAAAAAAGGCGTCCAGCCATTTAAAAATCCAAACACATAAATCAATCATGTTTCCTTACATTCTCTGTCCAACTTCTTCGCCTGCAGCGCGTAGAACGTGAAGTCATCGGCGATGAGCACGGAGAAGAAGATGAGGATCCCCAGGATGATGCCGCACAGCTTGCGCTCCGTCAGCAGCGAGTACTGACCTCCTATGCTGGTGTCCACCTGGAAACAACGTGGAAGACTAATCACTGATCTAGCAAGTCAGTCTTTGAGTATGAGACCTCGTTCAAAGTCAAAATTTTAGTACCTAATTTATTTACCAGAAACACGGTACCTTATCTTCAATGACTTAGATATAAGTTACTCTAATTTCGATAATAGTATAAAATACATAATTTCGAAAATAGTATAAAATATTCGTACTTGACAGCTTTGTTATGTCTCCACCCATTGAATGCTACTGAATGCTACAAAAATGACTATACAGAGGATAGGACAAAAAGGTGCAATTACTTTTTGGCATTGTCCTTAGTACCGTAGGACAAATTCACTAACTTTTTTTTTTTTTTTTTTTTTTTTTTTTTTTTTTTTTTTTTTAAAAAAAAAAACGTTGCCCCACACTAAGAATTTCTTCTTGTATCGTGGGTGCGTTTTACAAACATAGAAACTCACATACACTAACACCCAGACCCGGAACAACTACTTGCAGATCATACAAATATTTGTTCCGTGCGGGGATCGAACCCGCGACACGTTGCGCAGCAGTCCATCGCTGAGCCACTGCGCCAACCGTGTCGTCAACTTTAAGCCAAACAGACAAACTTGCAGACAATTCAAGATATAGATCCAACTCGTCGAAATAAAATGGTTTGACTTGATTTTGAGTCTCATATTCGTCATGTACGACACTCCAAAAATCTGCCAAGCTTAGTGTAAACCTTTAATTTTGTTTTTCAATTGAGCTTCATCACTGTCCTTACCGAAGCGATATTCTCCATGAACTTCAACATGTTCCTCATCCTCCTGGGCGCGCCGTACACTCCGGCGCCGGCGGTGGCCACCACGACCAGCACGTCGCACGTGGACACGACCTGCGACATGCGCGACGACATGCGTACTGACAGCTCCACGCCCACGTTGATCTCTGCCACCAGCCCGAACAGTGTGCATATTACTGGAAGATGAAGAGTAAAGGCAATTAGTAATCGGCGTAAAATATATGTTACTTTATAGTGGTCATCCCTGTGAAGCAGTAATTTTTGCTGGTAGACAAAAATGAATGAAACGCAGATGATAACAGACTCTCTCACAAACAGCTCTTTTGAAAATCTTGGTGAATCAATGCCAAACATAAATTAAGTATGTTCAAAGTTTGAAAAAAAAATCATTACTCAGGCTTGCCCTTGAGAATATGTAATGTAATCCAGAAACACAGCCTAGGTACATCATCCCAGTGCTGGGCATAGGCCTTTTTTAAGTTATTGATACAATACATTGGTCATACAAACACTTTTTAGCGCAATTCTAGCTTTAAATCGGTCGGTCTCTCGTAAGAATACAACTAGTTAAAGTAATATTACAATCGTAAAAATAAAAGACAAATTAAACAAAACAAAAGACTGTAACGCGACTGTAAATCTTATTATATCAATGGCTGCAAGTAGACATAATATTTACAGAGTACTTCAAAATGTTAAACGAACACAAACACGACTCACCTAGTACTGTGACTAGAATGTAGCTATACACACACATAGCACCGGATATGCTGACCGTGAAGCCATTGCTGCGGGACTCGAAGCGCAGGGGAGCTAGCCCGAAGAAACTTGAGATCTGGAAGAAGCAAAAGGTTTGAGATTGAATTTTCATTAATTTTACGGTTCAAATGAAGATCAAAAGGATGACTTGGGTAACCGCACACGTGTGTGCGACGAATCTATACAAAACGTATGAAAAAGCATGTGAACTGCTTGTCGCTGGGCTACCGGTGGCTGTGTGGCCGCTGGCTCTTTTGCTGGCTCTTAAATCTTCTTGTTGCTGTGCTGCCGTGTTTCAAATACTAAGGCTGCATTAATTGCAGGACATCATTCGCAGTATCCATGAGCATTTCCGAGCACGCAGCGGGCGAGTCTTGCCCCTACAGTTGACTGGTGCAGTCGCTACTAGGGTTACATAAAATTCAGGAGATTCCATCCGAAGCATATCACGCAGTGTCGGGTGGTTTAGCCCTACCACCGACTCGGATCGGCAGTAGTAACGGACATTACCAGGGTGACATAGACTGCAGGAGAACTTACCCTAAGTATGAAGGCATGTGCTCCGCCGACCACGCAGTGTGTTGGGCGGTTCGGTCGTGCCCCCGACTCGGTCGGGACAGGCGAAGCTGTAACTTCCTCCACCTTCGCTGACTCCACGCCTTTGAACAACGCATACAAAATATAAGTAGGTGTATTTAGGTAGCCGTAAAGAAGGGATTAAACAGTTATATTTTCATATCAGTCATTATTTCTGAACATAGGCCTTTACTCAACCACTGCATGAACGATCTAAAAGGAAACTGCCACACTACGATTGGATTGATTGATGATCATAATTTTGATGTTATTAGCAGAAAAAAGGACTCTACTGTTCCTTGGCGTGTCCATCTGCAGTGCCCACAGATTGGAAGACCGATAGATACTTTTAGTAGTAATACAATGTCATTGCTATACTACCTTTTTTACGAGGGATACCATGAGAGATGTTAGCAAAATTCATTGTTAAAATTATCACTTATTGATAGCCTATTAAGGGCGATAAAACTTTTAGATTTTAACCGTTAAAAATACGGTAAAACACGCCACGCCACTTCTCAGAAATGTTTATACTTAATCAAGTTAGAATCTATCACGTTTTCTAGTTACTTCAAGAAGTCGTTCGCAAAAAAGACCCCGTTTCTCTTCCTCGTTTTAAAACAAACTAAGTAAACCTGCCCTGTCCGAGTGCCGGCAGCTCATTAAACTGCCCTATCTATCTTTACAACTGTCGATACTACAACTTTTTAATTATCTCTTGAAAACACTCCAGCTGGTGGTAACGTAAAATGAATCCTATTTCATAAAGATATAACTTGATTTCCGTTGAGCACGACACGTGCATTGCACTACATTTATTCCGAGAGTTCTTGTTTATTTGATTGTCTTCTGCTAATATGTCAAACTTGTTGCAGGAAAATTAGGCTTAACAAAAAAAAACAGAAAAATCCTTCAAGTTCTTTTTCAACAGGTACCTTGTTGTCTCCTACCACATACCCACTTAATGTCAGGCGACAGCTGTCCATCTCCTCGGAAAATCATCTACGAAAGAGGAGACGGCCGTCTGTTTGCCTTTCGCGCATCAAAAGATCAAAATACCCTGAGTAATCAAGCCCTGCTAATTACTTAATTGACAAATAAAATGTACGACCACGTGATCATTTTAATATCGCATATAATCTCTAACTCATCAATATTCATAAATAAAGTGCTCGTGGGAGGCCATTTATCAATAAATCAAATAATATAGCATAACAATATTGTGTCAGAAAAGCCGACAAACACATGACGCCATTGATAAAATTCGAACAACATCATAAAGTTTCCATAAATATTTATCTACTGGCCGGTCAGAAAAATATTATTGTATTACTAGTTGTTGCCCGCGACTTCGTCTGCGATCCAGGATCAAAAGCAGCCTATGTCCTTTTCCAGGTCATGCTCTACCCATGTGCCAAAGGAGATCATTCACCGTCCATACATTTTTGGGCTAGAGGTGAAAGTGCCTGCCAAACAAAAAAAAAGCTATATTCCGAAAGAGTACGTTTTTCCCTTCATTTTTAATTACTACAAGCTATTACTATAATTAGATTACTTTTTAATATTTTAACTACAAAATATACTGAAACCAGTATTTTTCAAAATCGTATAACAGCTCAGGGAATTGCCGTACCTACAGGTTTGACCCAAAAGTGAAAACTGAAGAGAATAACATGTTCTAACGGAATATACATTTTTTTTATTTGATCTCCTTTCATCCAAATCCGTTCCGCTGTTTTAGCGTAACAAACAAACTCACTTTCACATTCATAATATTAAGTGAGGATTTAGCCCCGTATACTAGATCGGTATTCACTGTACTCAATCACGTATCGCGATTGAAAACTAGATATAAATAGAGATTTCTAATATAAATCAACATTATCATCAATCTCATGCCTAATAAATTGGGATAAGCACAATTTATTTTAATAGTTAAATGTCGATTCAACACTTTAGTGTATTTAGAATAGATACGGTTGAGTTTCAAAAGAGGAGCTCGTGGCTAAGTAATAAGAGCCACACGGGTCGATCCATCAGGTTAAACTAGACTTGCTGGAGTTGGTCCGTGGACGGGTGACCATCTTTACATACCGAGACTCCTCCGTGCCTCGGAAAGCACGTTAAGCCGTTGGTCCCGGCTGTCATTTGTGGATCTTTGACAGTCGTTACGGGTCGTCATAAGCCCGAAAGTCTGACAACCAGTCTTACCAACCTGTTAATGGGTTGTGGAGTTCAGATAGGCAGTCGCTCAAAATACTGGTATTCAGCTGCATCCGGTTAGACTGGAAGCCGACCCCAACGTAGTTAGGAAAAGGCTAGGCAGATTGATGTGTAGGTAATCCAAAACTCTCTTAAATAATATCTAGTTATTTTAATATTATATTCTGTATCTCAGGCCAATAATTTTTTTTAATATTATATTCTGTATCTCAGGCCAATAATTACCCAGTTCTCAAATTATTACTCTCACATTATTATCGTTTTACACGAGTGGAACCACGGGTTGCTCTAGTATCAGTTTAATAAAATATACGGTGTTATATCTGGATTATTTTATCTGTTAATATTTACAACTGCACTCACATTTTAGTACTGGTTATCTTTACATTTAATAACAAGTGCAATAATTTAAGGATAGAGTAACTTTTTTAATTTTCACTTTAATAAAAACACATCTTACTGACCGATAATAACATTATTTTCTAAACAAACGTAAAATACTGTAACCTTAAACCTTACTTCAGTTTTGAGCCGTTTGGGCCGACCCCAAACGGCTCAAAACTATGGCTCAGGAGGCCCGAGTGCGCGTCCGCTTTCTCGCCTACTGGTCGACAGTTCACGTGACCAGAGCTGTAGAGGGCTGGCTCGTTCTTTGGCCTAACTGCCAGTCTTCTGGGCACGTTTCCGGATGACACCAATGCGGACGAATACTTCGACGCCTAAGTGTCCTATTGTTTTTATTTGTATACATAGTTAGTTAGTCATTTAATTTAGTACTTAGTGTAAATACAAGTTAGTTGTGTTATATAATGTAAAAGGAATTTAAAACGATACATACCAAATATCACCCTCCCAATCGGAGTTACACCTAAAGTGTAATTACTTGGAGATGTCCAATTAGAACGTATCATATTTGTTCCGATACACACACACTTATAATTCCACTATTCACGCAGGTATTCTAGTATCAACTACTTTTGAAAAGCGATAAAAACAAAATTGTTGTCCTGTTTATGCACATCAACATATTTATTTTAAAAGAAAAACATCCATATATGTCTTCTCAAAACGACACTTTTGCTACATTATGTTATCAAACAAAACACTTTAAAAATCCAAGGCCCATAAACAAACATTGTTTTTTTCAGAAAACATTTGATTGATCGAGCCAGCCTAGTTTTTTTTTTTCATGTAAGTGCTACCGGACGAGCTTACCACGTGTAGGCACGCGTTGCACTGTATTTTTTTATTATTGATGGAAGCCAAACTATCTGTTTTCATGTCCCGTGAATCATAGTCAAGAAATAATCATGGCAAAAGTATTACATTCATGCGGCCATTCATTGTAAGAACATTAATCCACTATTGTTAACCAGTAAATTCTTACTGTAATTCTTATTTTATTAAGAGTTCTGCTTTGTATCTACATTATTTTTTGCAATGAACGGTCAGCGTTTAGAATTTACGACCCTCACGGTGAAATTACCCTAGAAACCAACCAACCCTTCATTTTTTTTACTGTGGGAAATCATCAAATGACTTCTCCCGCTCTGGGCGGAGCGGGCGGGCGTGTCAGACTTTTACTTACTAACCCGTGTTCCTTCAGTTGCCTCTTGCCAAGGTCACGGTATCCCTTTCGGACTTTCCCGCAACCAACCCTGAAATATTTTTTTGTTACCCAAGTAAGTACCACAAAATTATCGTAAAGTTCTTTTTCGATTTAATTATTAAAACTATTACGTTATAATTGCAATATAAGTCGCGTCATACAAACAATCTTCTGAAAGATTTCCTGGTGATCAAGCTACCTAATGTCGTCCTTTTTATTTACAACCCAAAACTTATAAAATATATCTACGCTTAGTTAACGAAGTGAAATGTGAAATCGAAATAAAAATAATCTGGGAAAATGAGTACAGCCAAACAATCTCTTCTGAGGATCAACACTAATAAAATGACGACATTTTCGAAGTGACTACATTATAAGTTACAAAGTTTTTCCTAAGTGGAAACGGAATCATAAAAACATTAAAGTATTTACTAAGGAAATGGTTCAGGAACAAAAAATATGTCAAACTAGATACAAAATCGAACGTGTCATGGTATTTTGTTATTTCATCATGATTTGCCTGCCCTTACTGCCAGAGGCCCTAGACAAAGTGACATTCTATCAGCGATAACGATGATGGAAAAGGCAAAAATGTATAGGACTGACAAAAGCTATCGAAAAGCTTATGTCAATCCTGTTGAAAGTCGTTGTAGAAATACGAAACGATTTCGAAGCGATTGTCACTTGTCTAGGCCCTCTGGTACTTGTTGAAAGGCCTACACTGTCCTTCCATACCTATTAACACTGTAATTCGAAAATATTGTAAAAGCCAATTATTTTTAAAAGAGTAACCGTGGAGTTTTTTACCAACTCTTCTCCATAGAAAACGACCAATTGGAACCGTGCACCTAGCTTCTGACGTTTCATAAGTGCCCATGTACCATGTGAAATAAAATATTTTGATTTCTTATACCAATGTATATGGTCAGCGCAATATATTTTTCTTCCATACTCCTCTATTAGTCGTCATCTCGGTAGTCACCCCCTTTCTAGCCATACGAGTATTATCTTTCACACAGTCCAGTCATCGTTTCTTTAGTGTTCCCCTACTCTTGTAGCAATCCACATTCATAATCAAACCTTTCGTTACGAGTATGAATGTGAATGGTTTTATGAAAGGCAAATTAAATTGTCGTAACAGCAGGCTACGAACAGGCCCTTTGCTACGGCGTAGGCGCCTACGCCGTATCAAAGGGTTACTAGAAGATAAAACACATACAGTTGTTCTACAATATTATTTTGGAACCAGCTCAGTAAGAGTATTTAGGCACATTTTAGTTTTTCTTTGTATTGTGATTATACACATTCTATCATAGAATTCTTCATTCGTTTTCACATCATCTTCATATTATAATTAGCAGAAAAATCTAATACCCGAAAAAGGAACACGCATTTTTGAGTACGTACGTACCATGACTAACACGCATTTTTGAGTACGTACGTACCATGACTAACCAATCGACCTATTCTTTAAAAATCTCACTGTGAAAAGGTGAAGTGAGCTGTCAACAGTGTAAATCCCTAGTAGAAGGCGGAAGACAGGTTCAAGCTCACTTCACCTAAGTTTTCACGGTGAGATATTTACAAAATAGACTGGCAGGTCTTCTTCATAATAATATTATTATGATTGCATGAGGTCTTAGGTTCGATTCCCGGGCTGGGCAAAGCAGCTCAGTAGCAGCCCGGAGTCTGGATTCGGGGTATACAGGCGTGATGTAATGTGTGTGTATTATTATGATCTGAGGGCCTAGGCAAAGTGACATTCTATCAGCGATAACGATGATGGAAAAGGCAAAAATGTATAGGACTGACATAAGCTATCGAAAACCTTATGTCAATCCTGTTAAAAGTCGTTGTAGAAATACGAAACGCTTTCGAAGTGATTGTCACTTCTCTAGATGGTTCCTTCGCTCTACTGCTCGATTTAGTGCTGTCCAAACAAAACCGCCGTATGTCGCCGAAAATGATAGTTGAAATAATGTTGTCCCCATTAAGTTGTTTATAATCTCTTTATCACCTTCAAAATGAACCAAATCTGTTTAACATCAAAACAAGAAGGTACTTATACTGAAATAATATGTCGCTGTTGAAGGTCAAGGGGTCAAATGAAATGGAAAACATGTCCGGAACTAGTAATTTGTAGTGTTTTGTTGGTAACGTGATTTATTTGTGCTATTACATTACTTGGTTAAGTACTCATTGGTTTTATTTCAACGCAGGTTACGTTTTTTTCGATAATTGCAGGATAGTTTTCTGATAATACCTTTTACGATCTGTTACGAACGAATCTGTTTTATTTTGACAGTTTAATAACATTCATTTCGCATTCAAAAGGTTCATTTCAGCATTAATATGCTGAAATGAACCTTTTTGCCGCAGCCGTGAGGTGCACACTATTTAAATACTTATTTGTATTTGTATTTTTATATTATTTGTATTTTGTGTTTCACGAACTGCGTCCAAATAAACGTTATTCTTTCTTTCCTTTCTTTATTTACCTAGTTGAGTAGATTATTTTTTCGAACATATGAAGTAATGGATTTGAAATATCCTTCAAAATGATTCAGATTGTGATTGGAATTAGGGTGCTGGTAAGTCACTAAATATACGAAAAAGAAGAATATGCGATTGTTTGAAGGTTTTACAAAAAGGTATGCTTTGATTCAAAGGCGCTCAACAAACCACGAGCAGTGGTAGCCCAGTGTTAAGAGCAGTGGTAGCCCAGTAGTAAGAGCAGCGGTAGCCCAGTGGTAAGAGCAGTGGTAGCCCAGTGGTAAGAGCAGTGGCGGCCCAGTGCTAACGGCCGCGACTTACGAGTTGTAAGTCGTAGTTTCGAACCACCAGGAAGGAAAACATGAGGAAATCGGCATGTCCTAGAACTAAAAATTCGAAGACCTGTGACATCTACCAACCCGCTCTGGGCCCGCGTGGTGGATTACGGCCCACTCCCTCTCACAGAGAGGAGGCCTGTGTCCCAGCAGTGGGGGGAACATTATATGCTGATTATGCCACAAACCTTTCAGTCCGGAACGGAGACATGCTCTTTGGTGGCAGCAATATGTATGTTGGTCCCTATACGACTTATTTTTTAAATGTGCTGTATCTTTAAAATTACATATATCATAAACTGTTACTAGCACTGACTGGTTCAAAACTCATAAAACCTGAAATTCACTAGGAACCTCACTAAGCAACAGCACACAATTCTGTAATCATCATTAAACACTTGTTTTTCAAGTAAATCATGGCAGATTTACACCTCGAAATCGTTCAAAATTCGACGTGACTTTTTGAACAATAACAAAACTGACCTTTCGTCCGCATCAAATGCTGTAAGCCAGCAGGTAATGGTAAGAAAAATACGTAGACAGGTGTTGGTGTCAACGACAGTACAAACAAATGCTGGTTTATACACACAGCGGTAACAGACGTTTGTTTGCTATCATAACAGGGTTTCACGAAATTTTATTATTTCTGTAGAACATTTTTTGGACAGGGTGTAAAAATAAATAAATAATATCATGTCATGTCTATTGTCTGATGGAGAGGTACCAACTAACGGATGGTATAATTTGAACTTATTATTTGGGTATATTTTCCGTGCCTCGGAAAGCACGTTAAGCCGTTGGTCCCGGCTGTCATTTGTGGATCTTTGACAGTCGTTACGAGTCGTCAGAAGCACGAAAGTCTGACAACCAGTCTAACCAAGGGGTATCGTATTACCCAGTTACTGGGTTGTGGAGGTCAGATAGGCAGTCGCTCCATGTAAAATACTGGTATTCAGCTGCATCCGGTTAGACTGGAAGCCGACCCCAACATAGTTGGGAAAAGGCTAGGCAGAAGATTTGGGTATATTTTCCGGTGAAGTATTTGGTCCTTTGTGATAGATTCCGGTAGCCGCGTTTGTGGCTAAAGGACCAATTTCTTTTTGTGAGAAAAATCCTTTTAAGCATTAAGTTAGAGTCAAACGAGTATTGAGTGAGAAGCATTGTATATGCCGTATTGCTGCATGGTAGTGTAAGTACCTCAATTATATTATTACAATCCGTGTGTCCGATGAAAATGACTGGAAGACGTGATGTTGGTCGTCGAGATGGGCGACCGACATTGTTGGTCGTCGAGATGGGCGACTGACATTGTTGGTCGTCGAAATGGGCGACCGACATTGTTGCCATAAAGGGCAAATCCTAGATGAGGATGGCACAGAAGAGTGGGGATTGGCACAAGAAAAGAGAGGCCTTATGTCCTGCAGTGGGGGACGTCAAGCTGTGGATTATGTTGATGTGTGCCCGGTGGGATTTCCAATCGACAAAAATAAGGAACTTCCCTACAAACTTTGATTCCCTCTTTAACCCGTGTAGCGGATGAATTTTCAGAAATCCTTCCTTGCTCACTTCTCTACATAATATAAATTAAAGTCGCTTTTCGTGTTTGTCTGTACGTCCTCGTTGTTCTTCTAAACCACGCACAGATTTTGATGAGGTTTTCACCATCTACTAGACAATTGATTCCGGGAGGTCTATGTGTATAATACGTTACTTTTAAAGTTACATATAACTAAGTAATCTCGATGTTTTGTCAAGTCGTAAAAATCGTGCGAAACAGAAGCAGGTCTCTAGTTCGTTAGTCTAACTCTTCTGCAAAATTGCATGCTTCAGCCCCAGCGGTTTAGGCTGTGTGTTGTCTGTCAGTGGATTTAGATTTTTTATCACATATAAGTACATTGTGGCGGTATCTTCATCGCCACATGTGAAATACGCACCAGAAGCCTGATGTCACACAAAAATTCAGAGTTCACATAAATCGATCGTCATATATACAAGAATCCAACATCAATCGTTGGGCAGTTGCCCGCCAGACACAACGCCCTTTTTTCTTTTTTTGAGGGTCGGAAATCATTCAATGACTTCTCCCGGTCTGGGCGGAGCGGAAGGGCGTGTCAGACTTTTACTGACTAAAAAAACCCACCCGTGTTCCTTCAGTTGCCTGTTGCCAAGGTCCCGGTATCCCTTTCGGACTAACCCGCAACCCTGGCAGGCAGACACAACACCCTGGTCGGAGGATCCTCCCTTTTCAATAGAGGATGAGTGAACTTTACACCCTGTTCAATCAATCAATCTGCCTAGCCTTTTCCCAACTATTCGACCCTGTTCCTCATACCCCTAAAACATTATGTATATTAAATTATATTATAAAACATCAGTGTTCAGTTTAATCGTGGGTCAATCAGTGCTCTTTTTAAGGGCGTGAACCCATTGAATAATTAATGAGGCAATTTATTAACAAAACAAACACTACCATTTGTCACTCCCGACTGGTTTATTTATTGTCATAGTACAGACACACCTACGTAAATAATTAGAATGAACGAGGTGACGTATTGTGATGTCGAATATGGGCTCGTCCTACGACATTTAGGCCTCCAGCTCACTGGGCGACCGCGACCATGGTCACAACGACCAACGTTTTACTAATATAATGTAAAACGTTGGTTGCTGCGACCATAGTCACGGTCATGGTCGGCCATTGTGTATGAAAGATAGCCATCGCTCACGTCTAGTGATGGTCAGGATTAGTCACCACTAGCAGACCGAGACCAATCGTTACCAGCGGTATTTGCCTTCTAAGGGCGAATTTCACCAAACTTTTATAAGGAGTATAAGTCTTATCCTGCGAATGAATTTTGATTTTTTGACAGTTTATCCATACAAAAACTGTCAGACGACAATGTTATTACACGGATAAAAGATATCTGACTTTGATAAAATCAGCCCTAAGTAGAATAAAAGTGGCCAAAAACTATGGTATAGTTTGTACACACGGCTACACAAGAAAAAAAAAAGAGTAAATAAAAAATAATACAAAAGTAGCCAAAAGCTTCGTATTGAACAAAAAAAAAAAATGTTTGACAGTATTGTTCATACTTCTACTCCTTGATGTATGTTCATTGGTTGATGTCAAGCACGTAATTACTGCACATCAAGCTATACATTTCCAGTATAAGCTCACCGCATTGTAGGGAAATCCTATACAATGCGAGATCAGCATAAACTGGAAATGTATAGCTTGATGTGTAGCCCTGTGTACAAGCCAGCGAGCGGTTCTCCCGCGATGAACTACTTGTAGATGCGGCTTGACCAAATAAACAGGATACTATTCTGATAACGGGTTACAATAAACTATATCACTGCACTATATCTTTTCTCCTCGTGGCTTCTCTTCAAAGCCCAGCAGTGGGACAGTAATAAACTGGTAGTTTTTCTAATGATTATGATGTATAGGAACTTGGAACCAACCACCAAACGTGCAATGAATAGATTAGATATATATTCACATCTCGACGGTCGCTGTCGTTGATTCTATCCGTATTGGCATAACTCTAATATTAATCATTCATGTTTGCTTTGCGGTCGCTCCGGATATTATAATCCGCGAGTGGGATCAAACATCGAACTGAAACCATTTCATTTCAGATTATAACTTTTATTATTATACACTTGATACTAGGGAGACAGAAATTTGAGTTGGTGTCTTTGAGTACGGTCAATCCAGCCCAACTTTTATTATATTTATTTATGTGCGGGTCTTCTTCGTCTGATCTAAACTCAGAATTTCGTCATATTATTACAAGCTTTATATTATTTTAAATATATATACATCCGTCTGTCTTTTTACCACGCTTTCTTTAAGTTAGTTTCTCTTGTTGTTGTTTCTGTGTTGTCATTGCTCCATTTTTAGTTATTTTTACCTATTGTGGTACAGTAATCTTAGTCTCGATACATCGTCTTCACATGTAATTATATAATTGATGTATACAAAATATTGTAAAACATTTTTAAAAGAGTAACGGTGGAGTTTCTTGCCCATTCTTCTCCATAGGTACGAGAACTACGTTTTGGAAGGGGCAACTAGAATCAGATTCAAAAGTGCCTTATATGTGCCTAATTGAAATAAATTATTTGACTTTGACTTTTGTGACAAAAAAAACGATTTTTCTGTATGATTATTAGTGAAATTAGCCCTTCAGTAGGTACTATAACAAATGTCAAAAAGCCTTCACTTAAACAATAGAAAACGTTTACTTTAAGTGATAATCAGATTTATACTACGTTCCAAAGAATTTACGCGTCACTGTTGCCACTCAATTTGTAACCCTATTTTTTCCTACATAGGCCTTTTAATGCACATTTACAAGAAATTAAGGTGTGTCTGGTGACGTCGGTACTTATTGACAGAATTCTATGACAGTACCTTTTTAGTAAATATTGATGACTTTTATTGTACAAACGTGGGAGTATTATGTACGTCTTAATTTGAAGGAAAGTTTTCATTCATATCAGTCATCGCTCCGTAGACATGCCTGATTGTGCTTTTCCACGAATCACTTGACAACATAAGTAAGAGAAGAATAAGAATGAGGAGGAGCTCGTGGCTAAGTAATAACAGCCGCACGGGTCGATCCATCAGGTTAAGCTACGCTTGCCGGGGTTGGTCCGTGGATGGATGACCATCTTTACATATCGAGACTTCTCCGTGCCTCGGAAAGCATGTTAAGCCGCTGGTCCCGGCTGTCTTTTGACGATCTTTGACAGTCGTTACGGGTCGTCAGAAGCCCGAAAGTCTGAACCAGCCTTGCCAAGGGGTATCGTATTACCCAGTTACTGATGGGTTGTGGAGGTCAGATAGGCAGTCGCTGCATGTAAAATACTGGTATTCAGCTGCATCCGGTTAGACTGGAAGCCGACACCAACATAGTTGGCAAAAGGCTAGGTAGATGATGACTTGACAACATAATAAAAATCTAAAGGTTATGAAAGACGATATCATGAATTTCAGTTAAAAAAAAAAACATTTGACAACATCAAGGGGATAAAAGTATTTAATTGATTGAAAAAAAAAAAACCATTCAAATGTTAACCAGTCTGACTGCCCAAAGAATACTGTTGGGCTATTCAAAACACTGAACAGCACCACAAATGATGCTATTTCTGGAAAACTACCCCTTGTAAGTATTTCAAAAGATCCCAGTTCTTTTGATTTACAGACAATAAGAAAACTCTCATTTATGAAATATGTATTAGAAGCGAGGTTCTGATTAACATCTAGGAAATATTGTCAACGTTCTCAAAAGATGTCAAAGATGTCAGTCAAATGACAAAGAGGTGTCCTCTTTGTCTAAAATACCACAATAATAACGTATTTAGACATTTTCTTTAGTAAAAGTTTAACAGTTTTTTTTTTATGTGTTTCGAAGCATTGTAGGTACCTACGTAAACAAATATTTTATTTCAACGCTTCTTAGTTCTTTAGAAACCAATATGTAGAAATGTTTATCAATCTGCGTCAATCAATCAATCGACACATTCTTAATAGAAAACTATTTTTGAGGAATACCTACTTACCATTCCAATTTACATAACTCTTATTTTTACATTAACATCTTAAAATACGAATGTATTGAATAAACCTTTAATTTAGTAGGTACCTAATGTAAATAGTTAGTTGTCTCATGTTTAAATTTATTATTTTAATATTTAATATATTTTAGTATCAAATACAATAGACGCAGATATATTTAGTAACCTATTCCGCTTGACTATTCTTCAAGAGTCATAAAAACCCTGTAAGAAATCGACACGTGTTTCGTGTGCTATTGTATTTTATAATGGATTTCCGCAAAGTCACGCTTGAATCAATTAACTATTTTAGTATCATAAAAATATAACTAACTCTTATTTTTATTGAGATTCATTTTGTATGTCGGGCCTTTTGAAAAAATAATATAATTTTGCTAAAATAAAAGATTGTTTAAACATCGATTATCTTTAGAATCACAATAATTTAAACGCAAAATCACTATTGCAATACCGATTTAATCCGCCGTCTGCATAACAAAAGCAGGATTATCTATAAATGCGTCGACGTGAAACTTCGGCACATAGTCACACAAGGCGAGGAAAGTTGTTATCACCGACACGTCACACGAGCCCTCTCAATTGATACTAAGCTCTTTGTATGGCAGATTGAAGAGTGATTAAGTTTATATAATAATATATTTCAAGAATAGGTTTTTAAGTTATTTCAAACGACAAACCATAATTTTGACTTAGATCACCGAACTGCAGAGGAGCTCGTAGCTAAGTAATAACAGCCTCACGGGTCGATTCATCAGGTTAAGCTACGCTTGCCGGGGTTGGTTGGTCCGTAGATAGGTGACCGTCTTTACATACCGAGACTCCTCCATGCATCGGAAAGCACGTTAAGCCGTTAGTCCCAGCTGTCATTCATGGATCTTTGACAGTCGTTACGGGTCGTCAGAAACCCAAGTTTGACAACCAGTCTTACCAAGGAGTATCCTATTATCCAATGGCTGGGTTTTGGATCTTGGGTCAGATAGGCAGTCGCTCTATGTAAAATACTTGTAGGTATTCAGCTGCATCCGATTAGACTGGAAGCCGACCTCAAAGTGGGAAAAGGCTAGGCAGATTGATTGATTGATATCGGTTGATGGCAATAAACTCGCCCCCTATTACATAGGACTTAAATATAACTGGTTAAATGTGTGTGTACTATAGGTACACCTCTACGAACCAAAAATTCGAAGACATGTGACATCTACCAACCCGTAATGGGCCCACGTGGTAGATTACGGCCCACTCCCTATCAAGGAGAGGAGGCCTGTATCCCAGCAGTGGAACAATTATATTATATTTATGACCTTACTTTGCCTGAAAGGTGGAGTATTTTTATGGATTCCACTTAGATTCGTTTATTTATTACACTAGCGACCCACCCCTCCTTCGCTGGGTTTTTACGACTTGACGAAACATCGAGACTTCTTTTTATACAAGCTTTATATTAGCTTGCTCTGTTCGTATGTTTTTCCGGCTACTCCGATTGTCATCCATTTTTCAAGCACTTCCTGGCATCCGATTGAGCTATAACTTGGCATACTTATATAACTACCAAGACATTTTGAAAAAAATATACCATGGAGTTGGTGTCATGATGGAGCCGTAAGTTGGGCATAGGAACTCCTCAATCGAATAAGATAGCACCATCGTATTTGGACTCATTGTCTATGAATTAACAAGTGCTTTGACACTAGTTGGTGTTCAGGGTCTGATGATGGAGCTGGAAGCTGCCCATGGGAAAATCTTTTTTAGTTCATTAAAATGTATATCTCCGTTTAATTATATGTATTAACACACACAAAATTTTCCGGAACAAATTCTCTAAAAGATGGTGGAAACCGCATCAAAATCTGTTGCGTAGTTTAGAAGAACATCACGGTCATACACAGACCGACACGTAAAGCGACTTTATTTTATAGTAAAGAGACGCTTAAACTTAGCCAGAGAATAATAATAAACAGATAAGTCTCGAGGTTCATGCTCGGATAAACAGCAAGACATAGGAGGCAAAAGATTCTTATCTTCTAGCTTTAAAACACACTTTTCAGAATATCAATGAATTCAGGAACTGTCCAAATATTGCTCTGCATGAATGTTTAGGTAGAGAGTCATAAAATCATAGGTAAAGGAAGTAACTACGCCATCGATTCTCATAGATCAACAAACAGAGTACTAGGGTTTCATAGGTAAACAGAAGCTTAAAGTTTATAATACGTACCAACAGTACTAACATAGTGACGTGTTTCTATCCATAACATTGCGAATGTCTTCGTTCAGAAATCACAGTTTATATGTATATCATCGCGATCTTTCCATAGTTATAACTTATATTATATACACTGCCACTAAACACACAGATTTATATAATAATAATTCCAAAGAAAATAGTGCTCGATTACACTAATCATAAAAATAACACTACGTCTTTTATATGCATTATGATTATGAAAGTCTGCTTACGTGTACATTCTAATATTATTACTAAAGAATAAGCATAATTATCTATTCTAGAACAAGTATAATTCAAAACCTATAGGTATTAAACCTGGTCATTATGTCCGCGTAACTGAAAACCTTTCCCCACAAAACCAAATCATAAACTAAAATAAAGCATGTTTTTATTCTATATTATACAATAACACAATAATTAGTTGACGTGTCCCTAGCAATTAAAAAAATAGCTATTCTATCGCCATCATTCCAATGTAAACAGTATTTATAAAGTTTGTAACAAATAGTATCGTAATCATGTGCATGCTTGCATGTCACCATTTTGTTTGGTAACAAATTAATTATGCACTCACTTGGTTTAAAACTTTGTTTGCAAAAATACTTCCATACATAACTAGGGCTTATTTAATTTTGTCTATAAATAGATACTCCTTATCTTTTGGTATTGGAATTAGACAAAGACCTACCTAAAGTTCGTTTTTTAATCCCAGATTTTAGGTAATTTGACATTTCAAATCTTTGTTGTTTGTTTTTTCAATTTGTAGTTTGACATTTGCACGGTCTGTCAAATTACTATCTGGGATAAAAAAACGAACTTAATTTTAATTCAAAATAAATTTTCTATGGAGTGCTATAAACTGCTTTATCTACACCAAACTCTAAAAGTTTCTGAAACAGTTAGCTTATTGCCAACATTAAAACAACCAGTGTCATAGTAACTACAATATCATCCAAACCATTATAATGTTGTACTGAATTTCATAATGCAACTCATTTAATAAAAAAACATTGTTATTCACGAGCGTTTCACTAACAAAGCACCGTAATTTAAAAACAAAACATACATTCGAATTCACGTCGTACCGCGCCATTTTTGTTCGATATTGGTATTGCAAAGAAACTTTTATAGAAGATTCATATCATGGGTGTAGATAAAATCTTGTATGCAACTGTAAATAATTAGGTATTAAAACATACTCCTTATTATATAACAGTTGCATAAATAACTATTATAGTTACAAATCGTCAGCCGCAACGTTTCAAACTTAAACTCAAAGCATTTATTTCAATTAAACCATTAACAGACACATTCTCTGTAACACCATACAATTCGTTCCACTCAGGAATGCGATTGTGCTCTAATCGAGTTAGCTTGTAGTCTCACTCTTCACCTATTTCCACTTACTTCTAAGAGTATTATCCATCCAACAACAAAACATAAAGAAAAATACTTTCAACTTCTGAAAAATGGTCTCAGTAGTGTGCGTTGGACGCAGCCTCATGTTTTTAAATTAGATGCTTAGAACTAAATCCAAAATATATTTATAGAGTTGCCAACGGTCTCAGCGTAACTCGTTTGAATAGTGCTGTAGAATTTCCAAGGATGTGGTATGGTTTTCTTTTTCCTAGCCTACGCTGTCCCTGTTCTAGGCAAAGGCCTCCCTACACTTCTTCCATCTTTTGCGAGCCCGCGTGTCTTCCTTCCAGTTTTGATGGAACCTATCCAGCTCGTCCCGCCGGTATGGTATGGTATCACCGTATCACTAATATCAGCCATCCTGGTAATCACTCATTTTAAGGGCCAGATATTTGCTGGTATGAAAATCAGTATGGAATGGAACAACAGCATTGCTATTCTGTAACCATCTCACCGTGAAAACTGAGGTGAAGTGAAGTGAACTGTCACTGCCTTTACTGCCTTAGTACCTATATCGCTAATAACCTGACATATGGCTAATAATTAGATTTATGTTTTATGTTGCATAATGTAAAAAAATTTGCATACTTTTGTATAGAATCAATTTTTTTCTAACTGAACAGACAGCTGTGCTGCTGGGGAGTTTGTTGCGCCACTTCTTCTTCCCAGCTAAAGCACTAGGAAGTGGTGAAGGGTGGGCGTTGTTGGGGGACTGTCTTATGTGATTTTGACGTTCAAAAAGTGCTGATTCTCAGCCTAGTTTGAATAAATGACTATTTTGATATCCATGACAATGACAGCTCACTTCACCTAAGTTTTCACGGTGATATGGTTACAGAATATGCTGCTCTCATTTCAAATCCCAGTTTTGAAAGACGTTGAAAACCAAGTGACGATCAATCGTGTTCTTATTTCTCTTGTGACGCGAGATAAATGGTCATGTGTTAAAAGAATCGACAGTATACAAGATTGGTAGCAGGGCTAACTGACTCGGGTGTGCTTCCTAGTTTTCACACATGAAAGCTTTTTTTACTTGAAATGCGAACCAAAAGAGTGAAAGAAGTTTGAATCTATTGGCAATTAGGTTCATAATCCTT
The DNA here is from genome assembly GCA_947522985.1 of Lithophane socia. Classification (NCBI taxonomy): domain Eukaryota; kingdom Metazoa; phylum Arthropoda; class Insecta; order Lepidoptera; family Noctuidae; genus Lithophane; species Lithophane socia. The sequence goes on along the minus strand of OX383271.1, from coordinate 12,803,686 downwards.
CAGGGGTGAATGTTAAATTATGAGATCAACTCTGAAAATGAATTATCGAACAACCTATTGGACAAAGGAATGCAAAACTTACTAACATGAAAATGTGTGAAAAAGACGCTTTTTTTTTCGCCATTTCCAAGTGAAAAATAGACAATACAAATGTTTGGAAATTTCTCATATTTTGACTGACTGGCATTGTATAGCCAAATGACGCGGTTTTACAAAAAAAGACGTAAACGAATCATAGATCAAAAGACCAAACGTAAACAACACGAAATGTAATCGAATATTGGCAGTTAAAATTATCAGTGCTAGTATCAGAAAAGCATTTAATATCCATTAAGGCCCACAGTATTCAACACATGATAACATAAACATTGTGCCAGTATTCGCGAATCTATCTATTTGAGTACGAAACAAAAGCTCTTGCTAAAATGTGTCATTAACTTGATTTGTTTTAAGTTAACAATAAAATCGAAGATAAATGACAAAAAGTTTCATAAAAATTTATTGTTACGTATAAGTTCCACCTTTTTTTAAAGTTTTTTTTTTTTTTTTTAAACTAATAAACGTAAGTAATTACATACCCATCGGTGACAAAACACTAAGTTCAATGAACTTTTTCACCCATTTACATGATTTAACAACACCATATTTTAACAAAACTGTGTAAAACTTGTAACACCCGTGTAAAATATCGTAAGCAAAGTACCAGGGTCCCAGAAACGCGTGGAGATGTCGGGCGGGCGGGGCGAGGACTAACCCGAATCATAGCTTGAGAGGCAGCCCGTTCAGTGGATAACGCTGTGATTATTTCTTCAAAAACTCTATACATTGCTTTCGATGTTAAAGTTTGTTTTGTGACGGCCATGGAAAAACTGCAATGAATTTAAGTATGTCTTACAATGTCTTAAGGGTATTGTTCTGATCTTTTTGTTTTTGTGAATAAGAGTCAAGAGCTATACAAGTCGTTTTGGCACGTGCAGTTTAGTTTATGTGCACCATGGAATGGAGGTAACTATTTACTTGTTTATAATGATTTAAGTAGTACTGTATGCGATAAGTCGAGCTTTTTAAATAGTCTGATTTGTACCGATGCGATACAATAGGTAACGAAACCAAATCAAATATCTTTTTTTAATACTTACTTTTACAATGTTTGTAAATATGTGAACACCATGTATCTGGTAATTTATTTATTTATCATTGCTCCATTTATAATTATTTTTACCTTTTGTGGTACAGTAATCTTATTGTAGGTGCATCGTCTTCACATATAATTATGTAATTAATGTATACAAAATATTGTAAAACATTTTTAAAAGAGTAATGGTGGAGTTTCTTGCCCATTCTTCTCCATACGAAAACTACCTTTTGGAAGGGGCAACTAGAATCAGGGGGCCAAGTTTACTAATTTACAAACGTGTCAGTGGTCTCACAATGATCAGTTTTTGACAGATAAGCCATACAAAATCTGTCAAAAACTCATCATTGCGAGACCACTGACACGTTTGCAAATTAGTAGACTTGGCCCCCCGTTCTATTTCTTTGTTTTGACGTTCAAAAGTGCCATATATGTGCCTATTTGAAATAAAATATTTGACTTTGACTTTAATTAATCAAAGAATCGGCCTATATTATATTCTAAAGGCATTTAACTCTGAATTGAATGATATTTTTATGTTCACTAAAGATTTTACAATTTCGAATCGAGCATGAATTGTAACTCCGCACTAGGCAGGATCTATCTTCTAGTTAAATTGAAATCTCAGCTGTCGAGGGTGGAGTCTCGGGTTCATTCCGAAGCAGAACAAAAGGTAAGTCTGCATTGCTGTTAAGCTTGGTACGTTTAAGTAGTACCTTTTTGCAATATTTGTTTCCGAGAAAAACCTCCATCGAGACGGTGGTTTTATCCTTTTTTTCCTAGGCTTCGACTTCCAATTTAGTGGGCATGTGACGTTGTCTAGTCGATACTAGACAAATCCTATATTATACTTAAGGCTAGATCCGTTGCCTACTTAGGGAATGAAAAAAGCATCTGTCGTTATCCAAATTAAAACAGACAATTTAGAAACGACTGAATTATACCCCATTATACAGAGCGTCTATACATGCAAAAAAATATTTTGTAAGTAGTGAAATTTTCACAAGGTTTTATATTGATACGTAAAAGAAACATATTGTATTTCAACGTAGAAAGACAATTGTGACAAGTGTGCATGTACAGAGTGTTTCTTTTCCGTATCAATTTAATATTTTTTGTGAATATTTTACTATAAAATTAATTTAAAAAGTAGTATATTTTTTAGCATGTACAGACGCAATACTATTGCAGGTTAACGGGAACGCCCTTAGTTAGATAACATACTGTATTTGGGAAAGTACGAGGTGGAGGATTGATTTGGAATGCTTTACTCACTAGGAGAAAGTATGTCATGTAACAAGTGTGTGTAGCTAACTTGAACCTACTTATAACTTGTTCTATAGTTCATATTCCATCTCTACTATACATATCGCGGACCACGACACGTTATTGGACTCTAGCAACATGTTTGATCAGTTTGATTGTAGTGAGTTGCATTTCCCTATAGATTTCTATTGTGTGCCTGCTTGAAAATGATGTGGCTTTCTCAATGACTTAATTCAAGACTTCATATAGTCCACATTCAGGTAGTCATAGATAATTATTACATTTTATTTTTCTCATGAACCTGCAGTTTCTGGTTACTGTGTCCTTTATAAAACTCAAATGAAACTCCTTAATTAGTTACTTTATCGTTACTCCACAACGCATCGAATTCCCCTCAATTCAACCTAAGGTACCTATTTCATTTCATGTGTCTGTCGACACGCACTATAGTTCCCTGTTATCATCAACGCTTCTATAATTATGCGAAATAATATTATCAAGTAACACCGTTTAACACTTATCATCCTAAATGAACTACAACTACTTTTAGATCGTTATCATAACTGATACATATTCATGCTCTTTACATCCTTTTCACAAATTATTCTTTGCTAAAACATCGAAGAAAATATGGGTGTAAAATTTTTACTCCTCCTTCCTCTAATTATTTTTACTGTAGAAACATTTCCTTTAAAAATCTATCAAATAAATCAGCAACAAACAAAAGAATACGAAGTTTATAAAGATATTCTTATTCAAAATCTAATTGTGACAAGTGACAACCTAAAACTCATTTTAAACTGGGAACGTGAAAATACTTGGTACAAAATCCAAGATGAAGAAAAGTACAATACAAAACTAACGAATTATAACAATGTTAAAAATCAATCTCCTTTTCAATCCAAAAACGATTTACAAAAGAAAGTAAATGATGGAGAACAAGTTCAAGATGGCATTAAAGCTAAACAAGATGTACCAGGCAGTCATGGAGCTAAAGATGTGCCAATCAGCCTAACAAACTTTGAACTATCAAAATATTTAACAAAGAGATCACCAGACGAAGTAGATAAACCAACAGAGTATGAAATTAAAAGTGAAATAGAAAAAGAAGTAGAAAAAGAGAATTATGGTGACAATAAAGATCTACAAAAACGAGACACAAATGAGTATTCTTCAATCGTCTTGAGCGAAGATAATCTTCTAAATTACGGTAATAGTAATTCTCTAGAACTGGATAATAATTCGGATTCTGAAAACAATTCTGGAAAGGTAAAGAGGCAAGCTGAAGGTGAGAATCCCCTGCCTATACCAACGGGAGATGGTGACACTCAGATGTTCATGGGTACATTTCAAGCAGTGATGAGACCTATGAAGTTACCGAGCTGAGGATGAATATAATATGGCGCACGGTTATTAAAATTATGATGATAGTTTTTATATATAAGTGGTGGTTGGCATTTGGAAATAAACCAAAAATATATGAGTGTAGTTTTAATTTGAATCCCTTTACGACTTCTACTGATATGATTTTTAAACTGTTAGATTAGTTTTCCCCCCATTTTGTCTACCTTAGAGCTTTGATAACTATGAACTTGTTATTGATAACTAGTAATGTGAAAGTTTGGATGTTTGTTAGTCAATCTCGCAGAAACGGCTGAACGAATTTAAATGATTTTTTTATCCCGTATAATTATTGATTCAGAAACGTGAACATCCTACAGAAAACAATAACAATAATAGTTTCAGTAAGCTTCCCGCCGCACCGGTAGCACACCTCCGCTACGAAACCATAGCAGCGAAACCGCAGTAGTTCAATTGTACTGACTCGCGTCATGTTCCGCTACTCAAATTTTCGCATGGCGAACGATTACTTCCAAAGTAATTTAAAAAATAAAACTATTTGAATTTCATTAACGTTGATCTCTTTTGTGTGAGCGGTTTGTTAATACAATGGGATTTGCTTCTAAAAATAATTTATCTCATGGTATTTATATCATCGTCATCAACAATATTTTTCTATCCACCCACATAAGCCCCTCCTTTCACGCAAATGAGAATTAGGTTGAAGCAATCACTCTCATTTCCGCGTTTGCCAAATATTGACTTAGATTAACGAACGGTTTGTATTTACGTGGATGCCTTTGCCTCTAATGTTGGAGCGGAACTGTTTATGAGTATCATTTTGACTGACGAAATGTCTGTGGCCCTAGTGAAAAAGGATCTAAGTCCAAAAATGCAACTTCACAGGAGACGCAAAAAACACTCCGCGCACTTCAAATTGCGTGTTTGCCTCGTGTGACATTTAAACCACTACCAATTGAAATACATGTGATGTTTTTTATAGGTAAACAATTTATGCTCTTTATTAATGGAGTTATTTTTTATGTAAAGTAATTCGTTTTTAAGATAGTGACTTATACTAACCACAAAATGAATTCCTTGAGGGTGTAAAATAAATTATACCCCTTCTCCCCATATGTTAAATGTTAATTCACACAAGTGAAAATGGATACGCATTTGGAATGATTATGTTCATACTAATCCCAATAGAGTTTCTTTGATTTTTTTCCTTTATGGTGGTGAAAACGGATTTATGTCTAATAATATCACATTACTCACTAAATCATTTTTAAGAACCAGGTGTTGTTGTATTGATAAACACCAACCAAATTAAAACGTGGGTAATTTATGTTAATTTAGATTAAAAAACACAAAATGCATTTTTTTTTTCGTTTAAAAGAATACAAAAGTACTTGAAACCGACTTTTGAATTTTTTTTGGTGTCAGTTGGACCCTTTTACACAAGGTAACTTCTTTATTTTTAGAGATAGCTTAGATCCGTTTACACCGAACGATAGAGCATTTTTTTCTGATCCCTTCTGTATACTTAACTCATTTTCCACAAAATCGGACTTATACCCCTTTTCACTAGGGCCACAGATGTATGGTCTCTAGGTACACCTCTGCCTAACCCTTCAGGGAATACAGGCGTGATGATGTTTTGACTTTATTCACGCAACTTAGATACCCGTACGCTTTCGTAAAATTGCATTTTTTAACCGACTTCTTCAAAAAGGAGGAGGTTCTCAATTCGTATTTTTTTTATTTTTTTATATGTATGTTACGCTATTACTCCGCCAATTATGAATCGATTTTGATGATTCTCTTTTTGTTTGGTAGGTCATGCTTCAGAGGTAGTCCCATATAAATTTTATTAATTTTGCTTGCGTGGTTTTCGAGTTTGCTTCAATATTACGTATTTTTCCCACTTTGCATATGTAGACGATATAATTATTTCCCTCCGTCACTGTTATTTACATAGTAGATAAAGGTATACGAATTTGTGTGGGGTATGTACCACAACTAAAAAGTGAAAAATAAAAACTTTTTACAAAAAAAAAACAACCGACTTAAAAAAAAAAACACTAAAAAAGTGAAAAATAACTTAAATTTCGGAAGTCGGTGGCAAAAAACGAAAATTGAAAAGCAAAGACACCGACTTCCGAAATTAAAGTTATTTTTAAATTTTTTAGTGTCTTTTTTTTTTGAAGTCGGTTGTTTTTTTTTTGTTAAAAGTGTTTTTGTTTTCCAAAACATATATATGTCGGAGAATACGTCAGGATTTATTCCATTAGAATCATCATGTGGGCAGAAGACGGGTTTCGTGCAATGAAAACACACTGGGTGAGATGCACAGCGTTTATTAAAATCACAAATTAACAATATAGCCACGAACTACAATTATTAATTACAATAACTGAGCACAACGAATCGAGTACAGTTCCGCGACGTCCTAACTCCGATGCGATCAGACCTGAATGTCCTCCTCGCCGTGGACTTAAAACATCACGACTCTGTAAAGCGCGCTTGTGGTGTGGGCAGATCGCGTGATGCCTCAGATCACGTGATGCCGACAGTGGCGCGCTTGCGATTCGTTTCGTGTCCGTACTATTGACCGGCTCCGACATATATCATAATATTGACGCCTAACATGATCAGCTTGTTTGCATTCGTTTGCTGTTAAACGTGAGTGAGATGAACAGACCAACAAGACAGTTCTTCTTCAGTCAAGATCAATCAACTCAGCTTATCGCAGTCCACTGCTGGACATGGGCCGCTCCCAAGCTGTGCCACATCACCCTATCTTCCGCCTTCCGCATCCAGTCTGTCCCAGCCACTTTCTTGAGGTGGTTGGTCTTTCTAACTGAACCCCCTCGGGTTCAGTCAAGATATATTTCATGAATACCTATGTTTGATTCAATTCCTAATTAAAGAGCTTACCTATAAACAATAACTTGTGGCGGTATCTACATCGCCACATGCGAACTACGCATCAAAAACCTGACGTCACGAAAAAATCCTGACGTCATAAAAATCCTGCATCGCGCAATTTAAGTTGCCTACTAATTAAAGTTACTGCACGGTAGTGCAGTGGACATATATACAAAAACTCAAAATCAATCGTTGGGCAGTTGCCCGCCAGACACAACACCCGTCTGGCCGGAGGATCCTCCCTTTTCTATAGTGGATGAGTGACCTTTACACCCTGTTCCTCATACCCCTAAAAACTAATGCTACAAATACAGAGATATGATACAAATTCTGTTCAATCAGCTTACCTCCTGTTATTTACAAAAAACAAACGTTTTCCGAATAAATAACAGAATTAAACAAATACTTAAACTGTCATCATGTTAAACAAGAAAACAATTAATATTATTTTGTTCAAAGAACGTGTTGGTATGACATGTGTCTGGTGTGGATAGTCGAAGACACTGAATATCTAGCAATGCTGAATTTTCAATCGAGTTCCCTTCAGTGTCTGCAATGAAAACTGACATTGGCAACTTACGAGCAACCACAAAGTAGAGACAATTATTGACTTCACAACCTATTCCAGCACTTTCAAACAATTAATATTAGAGGTGTACCTATCGTATCTTTCTTAAAGACAAAGTCATAGTTATGTTAAAGGTTTTATTACAGTCTATACTTGTCGGGTATACCTGAAATAGACCCGCGTATAAAATCATAAACACTTTTAACGAAAAACCGAAAACGCTTTAATAACAAAAAAAATGCAGTTCTCCAGTCTCTTCAGTCTCTAGAGTTCAACTGAGTGAAGCATATAATTTCAAATAGAAATATTGGGTTATGTAGCTATTGTTATTAATTGACCTATGTAAAAAAAAATCATATCCACCATTTTCGATTCCATGTTCAATGTTAAAGGAAAAACAAATACCTAAATCGGACTTCAGATACACCATAACATTAGGTTAATTTTTCATGTTTAATGGTTTCTTAACACAATGGCTTCAACTGGTTATTTCATTCTTCGAAGTTAGTCTTAGCAGACTTGTCAAATCAATCAATCACATCAATGATCAATAAAGATTTGGTCTGGGTGAGTGCTGTCCTGTAAAATTTAGAGTAATTCCCTAGTTATTGCCTATAGTAATGTGGGAGTGAATAGAGCAAAGAAACTAATAAAAGAGAATTTCCTAATCCCATGATTAGGAAATCCACATTGTTAGTTGGTTTAACGAAAACCAACTATCCAATTGCCATCGTATAATTGTTGATAACTTTTAAATTTCTCCAGATACCAATGCACGATGCACTCGCCCCCTCAGACGGAATGCGTGGTATCCGGCACCCTGTGCCTCACGCTGCGAATGTCGCAGATCGCCGGGGTGGCTCCGCTCAGCTTCAGGCGCACGCCCGCTGGCTGGTGCGTCCGAGTGTCCAAGGCTGCTAACTTCTACGGAAAGACCCTCTCTTTTACTTTATGTGAGTAGATTTTGTCAATTTATTTCTACTTAGAAAATTCTGGGAAGTGGAGGGCTCTAAGTCATCATCGTCATTTTTATTTAACCAAAAGATCGAAGCTCCATCTCCAATTTGATGGGTGGAAAAGCTCAAAACATTAACAAAAAAAACGGTTCCTCCGAATTCAGACCTTAAACTAAAGCCTACTAACTGACGTCTACAAAACGTACCTGACCGACAGTCGCGACAAACATTTCATGCTTATAAATATGTAGTTTATACGAAAGGTGCAGAGTGGCTAGGACAAGGTGGACTGATTACCTTGTGAAAGTGCTATAGGAATGCGCTGGATTCGGGAAGTACAGAACCGACCGTTACCAATGCTTGGGGAGACCTATGTCGTGCTAAACCATCATGAGCAGTTCATACCGGTCCTTCCCCGTAGTCAAACTATTTTGTCCAACCTATCTGACCACAAGGAAATTTGACCATGGACCTTTCCCCGTGGTCAAACTACTCAACTGATTCTCCCTGTATACCCTGACTATCGCTATCTTCACCAGGGTTGTTGTCGACATTAACCATAGCATTAGACACACTCATTGAGCCGGAGCGCTCGTTCCGGACCCGCACCAACTCGACCCGCATCGTGTGGGTGGCAGATGTGGGCACCGTGGGCCTGGTGGTCTGTACCGCAGCCTTCACTGGACTGATGCGGATGAAGTGGCTCACGGTCTACTTGCTGAAGCTGCAGGAGGTCGGTAACAAGGCCAACGATCAGAGGCCCTAGAAAAAGAGACATTCTATGATAACGCTGATGGAAAAGGGAAAAATGTATAGGACTGTCATAAGCTATCGAAAAGCTTATGTCAATCCTGTTGAAAGTGGTTGTAGAAATACGAAACGCTTTCGCAGCGATTGTCACTTGTCTAGGCCCTCTGGTTTTCTAACGTAGTTACGCAAACATCACAATTTTAGTCCTTGATTTTTGGAAGTCTGATAAAGTCTGTTCTCGTATCGGCAACTAACAGGACTATATAGTCTATATCTGATTTCGAGGTAAACCTAGCTACCTACTAGCCATTCAGCTTGAACGTAGCGAGGCTGACTGCCCTATGTGCTGCGAATGTAGATACATTCATCGCTATTCTTGGAAGCTCGCCAAAATCCTAATCCTTTAACTAAATGTAATAATAATAATCTTAATAAATGCGAAAGTGAGTTTGTTTGTTTGTTACGCTTTCACGTTAAAACAGCTGAACGGATTTGGATGAAATTTGGCACATGGGTAGACCATGACCTGGAGAAAAACATAGGCTACCTTATATGATGGATCGCAGATGAAGTCGCGGGCAACAGCTAGTGGAATTATAATTTTTGATATTTTGAGAAAAACATGTCTGACGTAAGTCACAATTTTGTCAACTGCAACCACTGGACTAAATTTCTACACATATTGCTTGGTATATTACCTTCCAAACTGGAAAGTCAGGACCACTGATACAATTTTGTTTTTTTTTTTTTTTCAGATAAACTTGAAATTGAGTCTGTACCGTGAAGAACCATCGAATCAAGGCTGGAGAATGTTGATCGTTATAAGCTCTATGATATTTACATGCTCCATTATATTAATAGATTACGGTATATTCATGTACCAAGTCATCAATTGTCATGGAAAAGGTAAATATATATATATTTTTTTTTTGTAACCTATAATGCGTCCCACTGTTCGGCAAAGGCCCCCTTCCCCTTTTTCCTTCCAAATCTCTGTTTTGTGCGAAACCAACTTATACTTGCGAAACTTATTTTTTATTTATTTTTTGTCCACTACGGGGAAGCTCTTGGCCTGCATTTCACCTGATGGTAAGTGATGATCAGGCCGAAGGTGGAAGCGAGCTTCACCCGGACTCCTCACCCACAGAGGAACTGGTTATGTTACCTCTAACTGCCGAAACACGACTTAGATAAGATGGTGGTACCTAGGCGGACTTAGAACACGCTCTACCACCAAACACACCGCGCAGAAAATTTGGCTCCCACTGGAAATTAACCCAGGACTTCTCAGGGTCCGAGACACGTGGTCTAACCACTAGACCACGAGGCGATAACCGTATTACCTTAGGCCGAGTTAACGTTTTTGTGAAAAGCGGCAACTATTCCGAAGCAGTACTCCTGAAATTGACGGTAACCATCCTCTTTCAGTGACGATATCGTGCATGTATTTTTTCTACAACATATCATCAGCGGTGCTGCAAGTAATCCTCCTGACATTCTTTGAGACGGCGACCTCTGTGCTCACCTCCTTACAAACGCTAAACAACTGCTTGAAAGACCTCCTCCAAGAGATACTGAATAATTGTAAGTTGAAGATTGTTCTAATGTAAAAATTGAGGTTCTTGTGAAGTCTCCGGAATGGAAACGAACAGAATATCTTACAACTAGAATACCTTTTAGATAATTTACACTTATTATCTACGAAATATTTAAGTTGTAAATAGTAAATATCAACGATAGCCGGCCATCATCCTGTTCTCAGTATAAAGTTTTTTTTTTTCTTAGAAAATATTACCAAAAATCTAATTAACGAACCTTTCAACAACAACATTAAATTAATTTTTAAAGTGAACTGAATTCTTGCAGCACCTGAAGCGAAAAATGCAATGACAAACGGGGAATACCGACTAGACATGTACACTAATGTTACGAACAAATCTATCAACAGTGTCGTGGACACTATGAACCTGTCTATATGTAAGTGTAGAAAATATATGTAATAAATGCAGGCGCCTATTAAATTACGTTTACTTTTCTGATGAGAAAATTTTATAATTTAAGGACTCTTAAGTCTCCTTTTATCAACTGCCAAGCCTTTTCCCAACTATGTTGGGGTCGGTTTCCAGTCTAACCGGGTGCAGGTGAATACCAGTATTTTACATGCAGCAACTGCCTATCTGATCTCCACAACCCTTACTGGGTAACACGATACCCTTTGGCTGGTTGTCAGACTTTGGGGCTTCTGATGACCCGTAACAACTGTCAAAGATCTACAAAAGACAGCCGGGACCAACGGTTTAACGTACTTTCCGAGCCACGGAGTAAAGATGGTCACCCATCCATGGACCATCCGCGGCAAGTGTAGCTTAGCCTGATTGATCGACCCGAGCGGCTGTTATTTCTTAGCCACAAGCCCCTCCCAGCCCTCTTAAGTCTTCTCTTAATGATTTTAATCAATTTTTAGATCATCGGAAACCTTCTCCAAAGTCAATACCGATCACCGTCCGTCGTCTGGCCTTGCTATACTGTTCTATATGCGATGTGCTACGCCAAGTGAATGAAAGCTATGGAACAGTCCTCGTCGCTCTGCTGCTATGCTTACTCCTGCACCTGGTCATCACGCCGTACCATGTCATCACTAATATCTGTAGGTTGATTGTGAAGTTGCTCCTTTTTGAATTTATGAGCTGCTAGTACTTTCATTTACAAAATGTTTAAATACTTATCTAAATTCATATCTTGACCATCATTACTAAATACTATAATTTTTCACTGTTTTAGAAACTACTCGAAAGTTTTAGCCATTCATTTTCCTTTATTATTACAGTCAACCAATCTAGGTCTGATCGTTCAAGCCCACTTCTGCAAATAAACTGGGTTGTGCTACATTTTGGCAATTTGTTGCTAATTATTGAACCCTGTCATCGGACACATGATGAGGTAAGCTATTTTATTACTGCTCTATTTGTAGACAAAAGAGAAATATGGTTCATCATCGTCTGCGTATCAATTTTACCCCCCAATTATGGTAGAGACAAAGGAGGGTAATGATTTTAACAGGCTATGTTGTCTAACTGAATGCATGCGACTGCCTGCCTCATCTCTGAAGACTGGTTACCCGACTTTTGGGCTTCTGAATACCCGTAACGACTGCCAAAGAAAGAGAAATATAGGAACTACAGCCAACAAACGGCCTCAATTTCAACATGTTCACTAAATCAATCTTAAACTGCATCAGATTGATGGTCTTCCCGATACTGAACTCCCAGATGGAGCTGACGCGGCATCTGGTCAGTCAGATGATGAGATACGCGCCCTCCGAGGACAGCGCACTCTTGTCGGAGCTTCAGATATTCTACCAGCACCTGATACTGAACGAAGTGAGCTATGCACCGCTGAAGATGTTCCCTCTAAACAGGACACTTATTACAACGGTAATCCTAACTAATAGTATAAATGCGAAAGTGAGTTTGTTTGTTTGTAACGCTTTCACGCTAAAACGGCTGAACGGATTGACATGGGTAGACCATGACCTGGAATTGGACATAGGATACTTTTTATCCTGATATTCCTACGGGATCGAAACTAATGCGAGTGAAACCGCGGGCTAGTCACCAATTATTTAGAATCAAGAGTCCTGCCAAAGTTTTTAATTATTTCATAGAATTCAATAACGTTCTTGATGTCTGCCTTGCCGATTGATGATTAAACACTGCTTGGTGATGAATTGGGAAAGAAAACGTTTTTTACAGATTCTCGGAAGCATCACTACGTACTTGGTCGTCATTGTACAGCTCTAAGGCAATTATTTTTATTTTGAAGACCAAAGTGAATGTCATTGAAAATCAAAATATTATTTGCATTACAATTATTTGATCAAAAACTGTTGTTTTATGTACCTTTAAATGTTTTGTTCTGAATTTTGTGATTCTGAATTGATAATAATAATCTGAAATAAATCTTAAAATGAAAAGATGAATTTACGTTTGATGAAGAAACTTTTAAGTTATGCTAGTCTGTTCAGTCGAACTTTCTACAAATCAATTAATAATTGCTAACATTTCTTATTTTTTCTCCTTCTTATTATTGTGTTCTTCCAACAGTTTTTCTGCTGCAAGAATGCGTTCTTCAATCTCTTCAGGCTTCAGATCTAAACCAAATAAATGTTCAAATCCAAAAAATACTTCACCATATTTTTGAAACATTTCATTTGCATCTTCATCTAATTTAAATAGTACATTTCTCTTCTTTCGATTTATTCTGTTTTCTCTTCTAAGTAATTCTCTTTTGATTCCTTCCTTGTCAGCGAAATTGTAAAAATTATCAGTATTGGCAAATCTTTTAGCAAACATTTTGTTATTTTCTATTTCGTCCAAACCTTTCATTACCACATTACTGTTACCATATTCGTAGGCAACAGTTGTTTCTGATACACCTTTCGTAGAACTGGTGTCTCTTTTGTTTACTTTATTAGAAACAACATGTTCATCATGTATTTTAGTATTATCACAATCAACATCTCGTTTGTCAACTTTTTTCTCATTATCAGAATTTTCACATTCCTCTGTTTCTACACCCTCAATGTGTCTGTTGAACATGGTAACATCATTTTTCTCTAATATTTCTGGTCTTTCTTCCAATGCATCTAATAGGTATTCAAATAAAGCTGGTATGCTTTTAAATATTTGTATGTATTCATAATGTGGTTGTGCTTCTACGTTTGACTCTAGAAATTAGAAATTAACGTTTATCAGAGGATTAAAAATTAGGTAAGAAAAAAATACGGGATGTATCTCATTATTAAAAAGGACATAACAGCCATATGTCACATAAGATAATTTCAAATAATATCTAGTGTGATGACAAGTAGGCTTGGCTAGTATAAAATAGTTTTTCTAAACAAATTAATCTACAACTTACCGTCAACTTGGCTTACAACTCCCAGTATACAAAAGTTCAACAAAAAAACAACAAATATTGTTTGATATCGTTTACCCTTCATTATTTATTTCACTACGACTAGTCATGAACCATTCGTATGAGTTACTGCACAAAAAAAACGGTAGAAAGTCGAACAGGTCGCAATTAGTAAAGATAAGATAATGGGCTGCTTAGATATTCAACAGTCTAATGAATTCCTTTTAACTTGCATTATTGATACCAAAACTTACCAAGTTTACAGAAAAAAAATAGGCATTCGAGTTGTTGTATTTTTAAAGCTTTTTATATGACTTAATTCGATAGCACGTTACATTGAAATAGCACTTACTTACTTATTGTTGAAGTGAAAACTTCTTTAGTCGCGTTGAGCGATTTATGGTAAGGGGTAAACTTATGGATTCGCATAGGGCTGGGCTATAGAATATACATAGATGGCGGTAATACTAGTTTGAAGTTTTTTAATAGTATTTTTTGTGGGGATACAGGGCACAAGAATGAATGATAATGTTGATGATAATGAAGATAATGATGATTAATAATAATAATGATGATGATGATGATGATAATGATGATGGTGATGATGATAATGATGGTAATGATAATGATGATGATGGATATTGCTTATATCATATCTCCTAGTTTTAAGTATTCACTTCTGTCGGCAGAGCCCATAACTGCGTATAAAAAAATGGATGTATTGATTACTAATATTATAACTGACCTAATCACCCCTGAAAGGTAACAATAGCCCGTGTTTTAATCAAAAACTCGTTCACTTTCACATTTTGTCCACATTTTCTAAGTTAGCTGCAAGTAGTAACCAAATGTTTTTAGCTTTTTACGTCACCTACAATAGAAGACGGTATGTGGCCATTTTGTAGACTTTGTAAAGTTTGCAAGGGCCATTAAAATTAAGGGATCCAATAGTTTGCGTCCGCAGTAGGGGACCCTTGTGGTTACAAATTCATGAAAAATTAAATAAACAATTTGCTGCAGCAGACTACGGTTAACCTAGTTTTATGACCGATAATAAGGTACACGACTCATAATTACTTAATTAGCAGTAGGTGCGAACAAACCCGACTTTAGTACAACATACATACTATTGGGAGAATTATGTAACGCCATATGAATTTAATGCTATTGAATTTTAACAAATTCATTGATAAAACTAGCTAAGTACATAAATATTCGAATATCAACATAATGATTTCTGCTATATGAATTTAATGCTATTGAATTTTAACAAATTCATTGATAAAACTAGCTAAGTACATAAATATTCGAATATCAACATAATGATTTCTGCTTTGTCTAGCATTCATGCTGAAATGAACCTTTTTGGCGCAGCCGTGAAGCACACATTATGGTTAAAACATTATTTTCACTTTTTTTTTCTTTTGTTTGTATAATGTGTTTCACGAACTGTGTCCAAATAAATGTTATTCTTTCTTTCTTTCTTTGTATATCGGGCCATGGGAACAATTCTACAGTAGGCTCTACCTCTATGCTATGACGATCTCTCGAATAGGCTCACTTTCTCTTTATAAATGCCACCAAAAGTCAAAAAGTCACCTAGCACAAAAAAAAATCGATCACAAATGTTATCATTTTGTTCTGACACAGATCCATAATCCATTTGAAATCAATTATGCCGTGGCTACACAAAACACCACAGGAAAAATCACAGTTTGACAAATAAAAGTAGTTCCCAGAATTATTACGAATTAATGTTTCTTTAAACAGATAGTTGTTTATTTTCCGTGCAAAAGTGTGTGTGTGGTGTATATAGCATATATGGATGAGATGATTAATGTATTTATTCATTCGCTAATATTGAGTAGGAACCGAAGACCGGCGGCGTACTCCTTAACAGTAAAAAAAAAAATCACACTGTTTTGAGCTTATATTTAGCTAAAGATTTGTTTTAAAATTTACTAACAATTTATTGAATGGAGTACTAAGTTCAGTTTAATGTATCAACAACATTAAACTCCAGATTGATCATTTGAATGTAAAAACAAAAAATGCTCAGTTTTTTTACTGGATTACTGTATTTTACCATTATATTTTATTCTTTTATTTAAGCATTGCCGATTATTTTCCCTTCTCTATCTCCCAGACTAACATTCTAAGGGCACTGACATCATTTATAACCACGTGTAAAATCACACATCACTCGAATGAGCACTATAAATTAATATTACATTATTTGTTCAACTAAAACTGTTTACACGGCGGAGATTTAGTGGTTCTTGACTTGACACATGTATGTTGCAGCCCGCCAGATAAACAACGGTTGTTTTTCGGGTTCTGAGATATGCTGCTGTTCTCCTGAACAGTTAGCTGGTAAAGGATTATTGTTTTCGGTGAAACACAAGAACAAGAGCCATTTAAATATGAAGCAAAATACGTATGAACTACAAAGAAGAATGTTGAATGAAGGATCAATATGAGAGAGATGTGAGACGAACCTAATAAAAAATATCATAATGCATAATCAGCCTATAAAGTTCCAACTGCTGGGACACAGACATCCTCTCTGTGAGAGGGTGCGGGCCGTAATCCACCATGCGGGCCCAGTGCGGGTTGGTAGATGTCACATGTCTTCGAATTTTTAGTTCTAGGACATGCCGGTTTCCTCACGATGTTTTCCTTCGCCGTTTTGAGAGCACTATTTCAGCACAGGTGATGAAAAAAAATACTCAAAGTACAGCGACTGTCAGGGTTCGAGCCTACGACCAACAAGTCGTTAGTCGCGGCCGATAACACTGGTCCACCACTGCTCTCTTTGTAAAAAATCTATTCTACTTGAATGAATGAAGAAGCAAATGTGTGTCGCGAAACTTAGACCACAACTGACTTAAATTTCCCTCAACACACTTCTGCACAGAATTATATGTATTTTCATTTATTACCCGAAAGATAAATCGTACAAAGACCACCGGTATGACTACTATGAACCTTGGCATTCAAACATGGAACAAATGTAGCTAGTAATGTATGTTTCGTGAAGCTTTTAGTAAATCTGAACACATATTATATGTGCAATGGATTCGAATGCACTCTTGATATATTGGAGACATCGAATAGCAAAGAGTAAGTTTAAATAAACAATCTATATCTGTACATCCTAACTAATATTATAAATGCGAAAGTGAGTTTGTTTGTTACGCTGTCACGCTAAAACGGCTGAACGGATTAGGATGAAATTTGGCACATAAGTAGACCATGACCGGAGAAAGACTACTTTTGATTGTGATCACCGTATTAGTGGTGCAGCAGCTTCAATATCATCAGGATAGTGTCGGAATTTATCAGTTCGTCGTGAACGTAGTACGACAGCGGCTTACATCCTCTCGATCATCAGAAGACAGCCGCCACGCAACCATCAATGCGACGCTCTGCTTGCACCGAAAAGGTCGGATAAGAGTTAAGGTTCCCCGCAGACAGGCGCGACGCGATTCTAGTTGAACAATTTCTATGAAAACTTCAAAACCACATATTGCGCCGTCATGTGTAATACAATAATATTATTGTTAACCTAAGATTTATTATAGAAATCTCGACGTTTTGTCAAGTCATAAAAACCGTGCGAAGAAGGGGCGGGTCGCTAGTGCTTTAATGTAAAAAGGGACTGAATTCGACTGAATAGTTTATGAGATGCGTCTTGGTGAATGATATAAGAAATATATATACATAATATAATGACCCTGCTTCAAGAGAATAAATGATTTACCTTTAATAAGTGAATCAGTGTCTGAAGTTGCCAATCCGCGATCACAAACGTGGTGATCAATGCTCATGCCTTCTGTGTTAGCAGAGGTCTTTGCTCTGCAGAGGCACAATAATAGGCTGGTATGAATATATTAGCAAGTGAACAAATATATTAGCAAGTGAACAAATAGGATCATAATTTTTAATTTAAAAAACACATCGTTGCATTTTCAGCATATGTAATGAAACGAACACTGAAAACTGAAACGTAGATATTAAATTGAACAATTGCTCCAAACTGAAATGAAAAATACAGGATGCAAGTTCTCACGTTCAATAAACAGGTTTTCAAAGGCAATGATAACAAATTGCTCCGATTATATTGATGGTCCATTATCTGGTGACCTCGGTCAATTTGTGGCAATTATACGTCGAGATTACTGTGGTTTACTAAAAATTATACAGATTATACATGACAATTCTAGAATAGAACTATCATCAGAAAAAAGCGCTGAATTTTATTATATCATCTTGTTGATGATGTTCTAACGATGGTCAAATCTTTCTACAAAAGTCAAGACTGTTGAAGAACGAAATTATGCACTTATATCGTGCACCTTCGATATCGTCTCCTGGCGGTACACACGGCTACTCATCAAGCTGTACATTTCCAGTATAAGCTGACCTCGCATTGTACAGAAATCTTATACAATGCGAGATCAGCAGTCACTGGAAATGTATAGCTTGATGTGTAGCCGTGAGTACATAGGGATGGCAAAACAAAAAATAAGAAAAAAGTGCGTTACTATTGTAAAATGTAATAAAGAGTTCCAAGTTTATGGATACTAGATCCATAATAATAGGCGTAAAGAGGTCATGCATTAATTTTCCATTAACGGCATAATACGGGAAGTTTGATGTATAATAATGTTTGTTCAAAATTTTATACTAATTTTAGAAAAAAAGTTAGCAGCGATTTGTGATGGTTAGTGAAACTATCCAAAAATAGACGTACTTATATATCTGCAATCGTTCGTCGGTCGTCGTAAACATTGTCAAATAAAAAAAAATGTAACTAATACAATTTCAAAGTAAACATTAAAAAAAGGTATTTGTGTAGTCGTATTTACCTATCGTTTTAATTTTCACGACTCACGTGGAAGATACGTCAAAAATGAATAAATTCCTTAATTGATTAAAAATTCAATTTCAAACGTTTAACTTTTTTTTTGCATCCACTGAAAATAATATTTAAAAAAAAAATTGTCAAAAATGGAATGTTTTCTACCTCTGCCTCAATCAATTACTCACTCCTCATATAAAGCGAAATGACCAAATGACCATATTCAGTATCAGTGGGTTCATGACACACAATCAAAATGACGAAGGTGCTACTAGCCATCGTTCTGACCGTGATCACATTCGCACTAACGAAATCGGCGGATACGCAAATGAAAGATGCAATGACGAAGGAAGCCATGCCGACTACCACGATGGCTGACCAGGATAGCAGCATCAATAAGATAGATATTGATGTCATGGCTGTTATGAACGCCTGCAATGAAAGTTTCAGGATTGAAATGGGTAAGCTTCGTTAGTAAATATTTTTACCTGCGGCCAAAAAGGGCCATGTACATCGGACAGTACGATTACTCATCATTAGTATCATCCTCAGCTCCTTCAGTGTTCCTAGCCGTATCTATATTCGTATATCGTCTTTCACTCATTCCATCTATCGTTTCTTTGGCCTTCCACATTTTGAAGCGATCCACATTATATATTTTTAACGCTCCTCACGATAAAGCTTCTACTGGAAATAGATTTTATCCCATCGATATGTTATGTATGATTTCCATTGCAGCCTATATACAAGCACTGAATGAGAGCGGCAGCTTTATAGATGAAACTGATAAAACGCCTAAGGTGAGTCAAGCTTCTAAGCATCAACTGGCCAATCTCCAGGGCCGAAAGGTGGAGTGGCGACCGCGTACCGGAAGAGGTAGCCTTGGAAGGCCTTCCACAAGGTGGACCGGTGGCCTTGTGAAGGCCGCTGGAATCCGCTGGATGCGGGAAGCACAGAACCGGTCGAAGTGGAGGTGCTTGAGGGGCTTATATATCCAGCAGTAGACGTCTTTTGGCTGAAATGATGAATCTCCACAGTTACTAAGTTATAATATTATGTTGCCCACAAAATTGTACAAGAAATTGCAGCTTTTCTCTTTTTTTTCTCTTAAAGATGGGAAACTTCTCCTTTTCCTTTAAAAATCAATCGACAACTATCTTTTATTTTTCTTTTTATTAAATATTTTACTCCTAGTGTTTCATCCGTTGTGTCTTCGAGAACGTCGGCATTGTATCGGAAGACGGCCGTCAGTTCAATCCAGCGCGGGCAGCAGTCATATTTGCCGGAGAACGGAATGGAAAGCCTATGGATGATATTGGAGACATGACTGCCTTATGCGCTGCTGACCGACGTAAGTTTATTATACCCTAGTACCAAGACATGTTATTCTTGTTCACATGATAGTAAAAATGTTTATTTTTCAGAGGAAACTTGTCCCTGCGACAGATCTTACCAGTTCCTGAGATGTTTGATGTCCATGGAAATAGAAAGATATGAAAAGTCCTAGTAACTGAAACTGATACCTCTTAGTTTCTCATGCCGACTTGGTACTCCACTGGCACTGTTATGACACATATTCTAATCATGATTGTAGCTAAAGGTAGATATTAGTTTAGCCTAAATAAATGTTATCTAATGATGAATCAAATTGTTACTTTTTACGTTTTAAGTATTATTTGCAAAATATTATGCTTCTTTGAGTAAATCTTTACAATTTCATCGAATAATCATAAATATCTACTTAAAATGGACTAAAAATTATTGCTTCAGTTTAAATGTCAGGACCAGAGACCACGCTAAACAATGATCGCTGATACATTTTATGTGGCATAGAGAAAGTTGGAATAGCAAAATCACAAACAAAGAAATAATAAAAAGACACAAATAAATAATAATTACGCTTTATTTCATACAAACGTAAAGACTAGAAAACTTACATCTATCAGATCTTTGTGATTTAAATACAGACAAGTGAAAACAAACTCTTAAATTAACGTGACTTAGCTCCGAACATGTTCTGGAAGACTTCTCCCAACCAGCCGCCTTGTGGCTCCCTGGAAATTAAGATATGTATTAAAAATAAGTAGATGCACCTATGGAAAATAAACTTGCTTTGAAGTCTCAGGTAAAATAATCTTGGAAAAAATAAAACCTTTAAATGGTACATTTCTAACGACATTTTTTTTAACTTTCATGTAAAGGTCATATATAGGTTTCATATATTTTTCAAGGGACTCACACTTTCTTGCACTTATACATATTGTTGACTTTTTTGACATCTCCACGACTTAATCCTTCTCTCTGGCCCAGTTTCACACCTCCAACCTGAAAAGGTCGATTGAAAAAGTTATCCTCAAGATATTATTTTGAACAATTTGCTCCAGTTTATCTGCGTCTGCAGGAACCACAATAATACATTTTATGTAGGTAGCCAGATTAGAGTGTTCTTCTTGTTAATAAATATGAAAATTCTGATATATCCTGCCTGAATTTTGGAATGAGATTTTTTTTTATCGTCAAATAGTTTTCAAAAAATGTTTCTGACAACGTACCTTAGGTTCGATGGTCTTCTGTTGGTTCTTAGAGAAAGCGTACTCGGAGTAGTGCATGACACTGTTGTAGTCGTAAGGAATGCCGAAGTCATTGGTCTGCTTGGTGGTCGCCTTCCTGAAGTTGGTCTCGGAACCTGTACAAGATCATTTCACGATGATTTTCCACAAAGCTCCAGCTCAAGTGACAAAATAACGAGTCATGCTACGGCCTTTAAACTATGTTAGGAGATAACTATTTCCAGCAATGGAAAGCAATTAGCAGTGTGTCAGAAAAAAACCACCAGCTATTGACTTAAACGTTCATTAACATATTTTCTATGACGCAAAAAGAGGAGTCATCAAATTGATATATAGGCTTTATAAGTTTAAAGCTGTTTTTTGCCACTCGACATACCCTATTGTATTTAATATAAGGATGATAATCGATTACAGATTAGATGAGCTAGAACTGTCACCTGGTTTGATGTTGTTGTAGCGCAGGATGACGAAGTCGTCCCTCTCAGGGCGGCTCTGCTCGTGCATAAAGCCCACGGCATGTAGCAGCTCGTGCAGTACTGTTCCTTTCTTGGACACGCAGCCAGGAGTCTGAAGGTTGACTTCTTGACGACCACCTAGAAATAAACATGAACAAAAGAACTTTACGGCCAGTTTGACCGATTCCTGTGTTACGCGCCTTAGGTAAGTGCGCGGCGAGACGGGGGGGACGTGCGGGCTGCTCATTCGTCAACGCTCACGGTTCGTGGCGTCCCACCCGCCGTTCATTCGTCAAGCTGCCGGGCGCCACGCCGCGCATTCCTAAAGCGCGACAGCGGTCTCGGACAAACTATAATTTTATTAGAGAAAACGAGATGTTTCCTATCTATTGTAAGAAACGCGGAAAACAGCACAGCACAACTCACAACTGTGCAGATGTCAGTAAATGCTTTTGAAAGCAAAGTTTTTATTGCTTAGTTTAAGAATGTGACTGGATTTGGGCCCGGTTGATGGCTCGCCCTTTATTACAAGGGACTTAAACTTATCTGGCGAAATGTGGGTGTACTGTAGGTACGGCGTGATGTTATATTTATGTTATAATGATATCATTTTTCAGCGTTTACTATTAAGGGATAATTAAGTGTACATCACAAGACTTACCAATTCTCCCAACGCTAGACCAGCAGCCGGTGTTCTTACTCTGGAGAGTGATGTAATCCTTCTGTCCGTTGTATGGCACGAAACGCAAACACGTCAGTCTGTGGTAGTCCGCTATCGCCTTCATTATGGTTTCCCGTTCCGTCGAGCCTGAGATGAGACAGATCTTCATACTACACATCAAGCACGACTTAGGACTAGCATAAATAAATCAGACAATTTAGTACTATATCAGGTTCACACGGCTTCATAACAAACTATATACATTTCCAGTATAAGATGATCTCGAAAGTTATAGGATTTCGGTACAACGAGAGGTCAGCTTATACTGGAAATGGATAGCTTATGTAGCTGTGTGTACGTACATACATTACATTTCCAGTATAAGATGATCTCCAATTGTATAGGATTTCGGTACAACGAGAGGTTAGCTTATACTGGAAATGTATTAGCTCGTGTAGCTGTGTGTACGAGAAGGTATATTCTGATCAACATTTTTAACCCGTAAACTAGCGCTGCTGAACTTGGGACGCCAAATGACCGATACGCACATGAACACTTCATACTCGGTTTCTATAAACAAAAATGAATCGTTTTGCTTACCTAATGGTAGCTTTTTTTTATTGCCAAACTGGGCATATAAATAGATTCGTAAGCCAATTTTACCTGTGATAGCTGCTTCCTTATGGGAGAGTTTACTATGCAAAGCTATGATTATTCTCTTAGCTACCACGGGATATTTTAATTTTTGATTTTTTTGTTTTACTTTTAATTACGGACGCTTTTAATGTACACCTTTTTCTGTATTGTACTCACATGTATAATTTCAACATGAATGATGTAACCAATGTATTGTAACAATATTCTGATTTAAAAAAGTATTACACAGATATTATAACACTACGTGGAGTTTCTTGCCCGTTCTTCTCCATAGGAACCTACTACGCTTTGGAATGGGAAACTAGCTTCATCTTTCTGACTGACCAACCCCTCGACAGTGCAAAAGTGCCTGAAATTGGTTTATTTGAAATAAATGCTTTGAGTTTGAGTTTGAAATGAGGTCTTTGCTCCATTATTGATAAAGATACAAGTCTCCAATATCTGTCCGTAAATTAGGGGAATCGGTCAACAGTAAAATCGGAAGTTAACAAAATAGTTTATGAGCTAGAATTCACAGTAACCATATTCTGACGATCCCTTTATCGCTACTTACGACACCATTGCGACGTCATGAGCGACATAAATAGACTCTGCTATGTTTTACTACGTACTGAAGTGTCCCTCGATAACATAAGGAATGTGTCCCTGTGGCCAGCGCAGAACTTCTTCCCTGACGCCGTTCCTCCCCTCCTGCAGCGGCATGAGGATGTCTCCCTCGGCGTAGTCCCCTACCTCCTCAGGGTTCATGAGGGATGACTCCGACCAACTCGCCAATGCATCGCCTGGAAATTGCAAAGCGATAAGAACAGCAAGATATGCTGGAGTTTCAGGGTTTGAAGACTCTGGAAGGGACAATCCATCCAAAATTAAATACGTAGAGTCGTGAATTCTTGCGGTAACATTAATGAATAAAAATTCATCCTGGTGTCCGTGGTGATCCATAGGAATTTCCACAGTGATTTAGAAGCAGGACACTTGGCCCTAACAGAACTTACCGATTACCGAACAAGGGGTAACACACATTTCGATGGAGGGGATTTCATGGGGATCGGAAAGGACAGGAAGGGAGTTTTTGTTCTCGACTCCCCGAGAATTTACTCAAAATCCATAGGGATTTTGAGCGATATTCCAAAATGTTCGAGAAATAAATTCTCGGGGACTCTTAAAAGAAAACTTCAATAGAATTGTCAACTGATGGGACCAATTGTCGACATGAGCCTGAACACAACAATTCCCGAGGCTCTAGGCAAAGTGACATTCTATCAGCGATAACGATGATGGAAAAGGCAAAAATGTATAGGACTAACATAAGCTATCGAAAAGCTTATGTCAATCCTGTTGAAAGTCGTTGTAGAAATACGAAACGCTTTCGAAGCGATTGTCACTTGCCTAGACCCTCTGATTATCGATTATAATTATATTCCTTTCGCATTATATCCTCTTTCCGAACGCTTTAAATAAGATTTCAATGATCGATGATGCCCTCAGTCAATTTCCTTTTACACCGGAACCGGTAAAAGCATGAATGAAGATAAAAAAGTTATCGAAAAAGTTGAGCAACGTGTAATGTGCTGTACATAACACGATTAGGGTATCATGAACTCGAGGAAGTGGGCTGTCAACTTGGTGCTTGGTGACTTTTCGTTATTTTATTATCAGATGAGGATGACATGCCCGCTGTCGTGTTTATCGTATGAACATGACAGGCGATACATCTCGACCTGAATCGATCTGCATGTATTCATTATTCATTTTCATTATTTCCTTTCTCACAGTTACTTAATTTCCTTTCTTTTTACTTCATTTGGGTAACAGTGTTGGTTTGTTCCTCATATAATTATTAAGACCAAATCGAAGCTAAGTTATTGAAAACTATTACTTACTTAAACATGCAACATTATTGCATGTTCTTACTTATTATTTGAAGCAGGGATCGCCAATTAGTTTCATTGGGGGTCCATGTTTTAAAATAATATGACTCTCACGGTCCTTTTGGTAGACGACAACCAAGATTAAAAATATCAATTAAGAAATAAAATGAAAAGCCCGAAAATTAAAAAAAAAAGTTTGTAATTAATATTAATGTGAAACTGACATATTTTTGCAAGCTATTGCCATTCAATCTTGGAGATGTTCAAAATTTACTAAGGCCCGCACAAAAATCGTCGTTGATCCGGATCCGAACTGCGGTCCGCCTTTTGAACACTTTAGATTGGAGATATTGGGCCTGCAAAGCTTTTCGGAAAACGGAAAACTCAATGTCTTAATTAAGTATTGAAACTTACGATGTTTTAATTATTTCTTTCCTACTCACTTAGTTTATTTTGTTAGCGTTACAAAACTTGGACTGAATAGATTTAATGAACTTAACAGTTTGCACCGACTTATTCTTAACTTAACATGTTAGAATTGTCGATGTTAATTTCTAAGTTGATTTTCATAATTTTTAAAATCAACAAAAAATACTAAGGACCTAGCACACAGGACGTGCTATATAAAGTTAATGACTTTACGCGATTTTTACACACCCGATAACAACCGTAAATAAAACAACACTAAAATGCAAATTGATGATAAAGGAAACTGTAATTTAATTACTTACTTACATAATTAAATTAGATAATGAATACTTTATTACTTACCAACTTAAATTGTGAACTATGCCATACAATATTTTTGCGAATTTTCTTTTAGGCAATAATAATAATTGTGTCTTAGTAATAGATAATGGGAGTTTTTCTGTCAAATTAATTAAAAATCTTCCGATAGACATAAATTAAAACTGTAGTTAAAAATATATTATAAATTTGTTAGCTTAGATGTAAATTCAATTATGCATGCTGTGGTCTCCTGTAAGTGAAGGAGTTCACCTACGTGATACTTTTTAAGTTTTTACTATTTCACATGATCTGTGTACAGCCTTTGTTGGAGATCCTAAATAAATAAATAAATAAAATAAAAAAAAAATAAAAAAACTGAGGAGGAGCTGAAGTCTACCCTATTAAAATTGGCCCTAATCTATACCTATACATATTATAAATTAAATTCGCTTTTATCTGTCTGTATGTCCGCGTTGTTCTTCTAAATCACGCAACAGATTTTGATGAAGTTCCTTTTCACCATCGTTTAGAGAATTTTTCCCTGAAGGTTTATGTATACAATACGTTCATATTAAAATTCCATATACTGTACTTATCTAAGAAATCTCAATGTTTTGTCAATTCGTAAAAATCGTGCGAAGCAGAAGCGGGTAACTAGTTAATTAAAAAGGCCAAAGAAATCATATCAAAGTGATGAACTGTTATAATCACTTTGATATAATTTCTGTACAATAAATTTAAAAATTAATTAAATATAAATGTTTAAGATTATGTTTAATATTCTGATAAGAATTAATATTAATTTCATGATCAATCACTCACCGCTCTCATTTTTCGGTAGTCCATAAGCTTTGGGTCCCAAACTCGACACATCAATAGTCTCACCCCCGTCTATGTCATTCCTTTCGATGTCGTCATATAAAAAATCTATTAAATTATAATAACCCCCGCCTGCAGGCAATGCATTATTTCTACTAATTAAAACTACTAAAAATATATAAATTATAGAATTCATTTTAACTGAATTTTGCTAGTTTCAGATTAGTTTTATATTCTTTTATTTTAACTGAAAGCTTTAAGCTCTTATATTTTTAAATAAAAACCTTGTTTTAAGGAAAAGGACTAGGTGATCAGAAAACAGCAATAGGTATGTGAAGTAAATTGGTGTGCCGCGCGTTTTTATAAAGGTGTCGCGAAGACCTGTCATAGGGTAAACACAAACGGACAAAATGTCGACAAGGTTCGTTACTCCTTACTTCCTGATAAAGGATGCGAACGAAAATATGTAAACTAATCGATAAGAACAGCCTTGAATGTTTTTTGATTTACATTTCCTCTATTTTTAATGTTTTGGTTGTGAAATTTTGTAATCTTTATCAGTTTCCTGGTAATTACAAATATTTTTCAACTTTATCTCAAAAACAAATTCATAAGTCTTTATTTACATTTTTATATTTGGAAGCGTTATAAATTACATTCGTCTATTCTAAAAAGGCATATTTACGACTTCTGTCAATTAAATAAAGATTTATAAAACCAGTTTTTATCATTTATTGATGCACATAAAGAGCAATGCTGTCGACGCTTGCAATAGGTATTTTTTTATCTGAAACATCCGTTTCCGTTTCATTGGAAAAAAAAGACAAAAAAACTGAAAACGAGGAAAACAAACTGGATCCTTTTCATGCATTTTCCTATATGCTATGACAGCACGGATGCAAAGAGTGTATCCACATATTATTTTCTCATGAATAAGCTAAATACGATAGACAATGCTCTTCTAGCAGAAGTATTTTTTGAAAATTGTCATGGGTAGGCACTAGGATGGCAAAGGGTCATGTGAGTGGCGAGTCGGATTTCTAAACTACACGATGGTCATCCTGCACCACTTGTACTACACTGTACAGATTCTCCGAAATATTCGATGAAACGCACCAATGTCCCTCCTGAGGCCTTAGTGCGAGTTTCTTTTAACTATCTTCACTTTACGCATTGACCGCGTTCGGCACTCCGATTGGCCCTTCACTGGCCTTCACTGGTGAAGGGCCCATCGGAGCGCCGAACGCGGTCGATGCGTAAAGTGAAGATAGTTAAAAGAAACTCGCACTAAGGCCTCTGCTGTGCTAAGCTAATGACACTTCTTCATAGAAAAGTATTTTCTCCTTTAGTACTTAAATGGAATGTTTTTTTTGTAAACCTGCTCCGATGGACGTCTGCGTTAATTTCCAAGAAGAAGAGGTGAATACATAAATGACTCTTGTTCCATGGGCGTCAAGTAATTATAGTAATGTCGTGGGATTTTAGTCTGAAAGCAATGACTTTACCCTGGCTTTTCCCCGACTGGACTTTTATATGTAGGTAGCTAGTACCGCAGAAGACGCCTCTATCATGATGTTTAGTCTGTTAGTTGGTTAGAGCATCACTTCAGAAAGGCTGAACCAATTTGGATTTTTTTGTCTTAAATTGTTCGTAATATTCCGCATAAGGTTTTCACGGAAAGACAAAATTGAAAAGTTGTCGAGAAAATTCGGAAAAGCTGAAAGTGCACATTCTATGGCAATTTTGTATGAATTTTTGTTAGGACAGGACGATGTCTATCGGGCAGTTTTAAGACCTCTTATAAAGCATTTCTTCTTCTTCTAATGTCAACCTTAGAGTTCAATCAGTCACCTTTCACTGCTCATGCAGTTAATGAAGAATGTATTAACTTCTATTGAGAAGCAACCTGCTGGTGGCAGCAGGTTGCTTGAAGGACCAGACACCACTATTTATTAGTATTTGAATCTTAGACACTTCACAATAAAATTTGTTGATAATTTCCACAGTTATTAACATAATAGTACAACGTCTATGAAATGAATATGACTGGACTCACGATCGCACTAAGGTTACATGGAAAATTTCGAACGTCTCCATTTTAATGAGTCAGTTTCCCACGCCGACCTCTTGCATTACAAGAACCCAACAAATTACGAATAATTCCGATCAGAATACAGCATCTGCCTTGACATAACTCTTGTTCTGACCTAGAGAGAGATGCGGTTGCGTCACAACAGCAAATGTGTCACATTACGATGCCGGCCCAAACTCAGTTCGTTGACACACAAGGCCTCACTATCTACAAGTAAACGGAAGGATTCCTCGTTGATAGGAACAACCTCCGCTGTCTTAATATATTCAGGAAACATTATCATTTCCATAAACACGCCATATCATGATGTTTTGACTCTTGAGTCATGTCGCATCATCATCGTTAAACAATTCCTATCTAAATATAATATGCCTTGCATGGACATGACATAAGTCATATATTTTTCCTTGTTGGCGTTATCGTTTTTGTAAACATTAGATGAACTTGTGCGTTCTTTTATTTTTCGATGAACTTCCGCTTGTATATAAAGTAGGTACTTTACCGGCATGTAATCGGTAAGGTCCATTTGTGGAGCAGCATTTCACTGGTTATTCAGCAGTCACATGAGTTGCTATCCTTATTCAATAGATTCAGTTTCTTTTGTAATTCATTCTCCCTATATCAAGAACATAACCGGCACCCAACAAGACAACATAATGCTCGATCCGTCAGAATTGGAATTACCACACAAGTTCGAAAAAAAAAATCTTTCGAAGTTATGAAGCAATGGATTAGACATTTGTTTCGAACCGATTTCAATTCTGATTTACGCGAATAGGGTGCTGACCATGCATATTAAACCGTTGGTTCAATAATCCCTACGCCAAAGCCCTGGGCTCTCTCCGCTACTTCTAAGTGGGAAGGTCCAATCTGGCTAAGAATAAATTCAAGGATGCCGAACTTGCTAGAAATCTTCGTAAAGGTAGAGGCATTTCCTTCTGCTGTGTCTGGCACAAAAAATAGGATTCTGTCAATAGGAGCAATGCTACTTTTTGGGTCTTCCTGTCTGCCAGGAAATTACAATAGGTACGTAGGTACATATGGTACAAACATGGTGGTTGTGATATTATTTTCGTTACGGAATCATTGAGGGATCCATGTGAATAAAAAAAATGTAGTAATAAAAACTAAAAACCAACTACGACTTAAAAGGTATAAACAAGACACCACAGACAGACAAATTAAAAATCCGGAGTCACACGTGTTAGGGCATAAATCGAACAGAGTACGTGTGACTCCGGATTGTTAATTTGTCTGTCTGTGGTGTCTTGTTTATACCTTTTAAGTCGTAGTTGGGTTTTAGTTTTTATTACTACATTTTTTTTAATTCTTTTGGGGTTATAATATACATATTTTTGAAATGTGCTCATTAAGGCCTTTCATTTGATACCCAACATGGTACGATTAAACCATTTTTTTTTAAGTTCCTCACTTTATGTCCTCTAGAGGGCGCCATTTTTAATTTAATGTGACTTCACATAGCCTATAACCAGCGGACAATCACGACGCTTCTAACGATACTTTATTTGTCAAATTATGATAAGTGGTTTGGAAGATAGGAGGGAACAGATGAACATACATACATACATACATACCGGTCAAAATCATAACCCTCCTTTTTTCTTCGCCGTAGTCGGGTAAAAATCTATCTGATATTTATTTATATAATGTAAACAAAACAATAAACAGATGACGTATACCTAAAACCGCAGGGTGTCAAGAAATCGGAACTGACCGCGGAAACGTCGACTTAATAGACACATTAGTTATACTGGTTATGCCTAATATGGCATATGATTCATAAGACTATTGTCCTTGGTTGAGGTTGCCTCGTGTTCTCGTGTTCGTGGAAGTGCGGGGGCGGACACGAGGAAACGAATGAGATGAGGGGTGCGAAGCGGAAGATGGACTCGATTATGGACAGTGAATAAAAACAAACGAACATCAGTAGCGATCGGGGGAGGGTGTGTGTGACCAACTTATCTTTATTTTGGTGTAGTGCGTAAACAGTACCTAGGTATAGTTACTTGATGTGTTTATTTTTTGTAAATCTCTATAAGACTGGAGTCATTTGTAAATTCAATCTCAATTTGCATGAATCTAAAGAAGGATCTGCTTGATTTTAAATTAATATGTTCATGCCCTGCATTTTTCTGCGATAAGTAGATACCAGGTTTTCATAAAACCTATGACATTAAATTAGTGATAATCCTGCAATTTTATCAAAAGGTATTTTTCCGACTGTTACCGTAAATACAGGTTTAATCAGGCATTAAAAAATAGAGGCGGGTCAAGTAACTTTTAATTGTTACTTAACGATTATGCTATAAAATAGAGTAATTTATAGATCCGTACCTACGTGCGGAGACAATAAAAAGAAATGGGGGTCCCGTATTACGGCATCTTATAGATAATATCTGAACGATTACCTACATCGCACATTTATTTAGCACGCATAAGCATTTTTACTTAATGTAAATCGACATTCTTACTAATATTGTTAAGTACACTTTCGACCGTCCTATTGTAACACGTACAATCAATAAATATTTTATCAAGAAGTCAGTAGGAATAGTTTTCTTCCATCTCAACTTATCACATGTATTACCAATATCATACACACTTATAAATTCTCATTTCTGGTATAGAAGCCAGTCGAACCAAAGGGTACTGTTACCCAGTAACTAAGTTGGAAATATCTTTATTCAGCTGCATGCTGCTGGACTGGAAGCCGATCCCAACATATTTAGGAAAAGGCTAGGCAGATGACGATGATGGAGATTCACGTATACATTGTAGAGGCATTTTAAACTCCTAGGGGAATTAAGGAACTTCTTGCCGTGACATTACAATGTAATGTCACCGACGACCTAACCCACCTCCATGCTCTTGTCACTAGAACCTCAAGACCAAATAAAAAGCCAAGAGTTCAAGACAGAGCGCTGTACAGTACAAACGCTATACAGTGAAAGCATGCAGTGGTGGATTAAATGTCGAGAGCGCCCTAGGCAAGTACCTCATCGACGCCCCCTAGTGGCCATATATTAAAAATTGTTTTTTTGGTCACCGTCTATCTGCCTAGATACCAAGTTTCATCACAATCAGTTCAGTAGTTTATTGCATGAAAAAGAAAGATATACTTTTTAAAATTTTAGTGAATATTTGTAACCGTGAAAATAGTTTTCCACTCCTGAAAATACAGGCCTCACACACAATTTTTTTTAAATATATAGAACAAAAACAAAAAATATAAGCATAAACTAATAAATCTAGATAAAATAGATATAACTGATTTTATTTTCGCAGTTTGTTTTGTCTGCTCTACAACGTAAAAAACGCAATGAATGTTGTTGAACTGTCAAAATGAAAGTCATTTCTATTGTAAGTGTTATCCTACAGGTGATTTAGACATTCGAAGCAAATAACCCATTTTGTTCTTGTCCTCTAGGTATTTTGTGTAAGTGGTAGCTTGAATTGCTAAGTTGTTAATGTATAAAAACTAGGTACTTCGTAGCCTCTACCACTGTAGACTACCTTCATGGATTACCCCTGCCGGTTATAAATAAAAAATAGAATGTAGGTATTGTAATTTATATACCAAAAAGTCAGACTTCGGGTTTAAGACGTCGTAAAACGAAGGAAACAATAAAACAAAGCATTTTATATGTAATTTCCTGTGTATTTCTAACATATTAGTTTTATACACTACTTCATTATTTACATGAGCATTATCGCTTCACAATATTATTACAATTAAAATAATTTTCTCTCTTTATTTATATTATTTATACATTTTTATTTCACCTATTCTTAGGCAAAGTGACAAAACTTCTCGCATATCAAAAAGCATTAGAAAAAAATACTGTTTTTTTTTTTAATATTTTAAAAATAGAATCTACATAGGAGCGGGCCCTGGTTTACAGTTGTTTCGCCCTGGTTGAGCGACAAAGATGGCGCTTGAAAGGCATACGCGAGTTAGAGAACGAAGAACAAAATCACGAGATATAGATTTAGGCTCACTCGCGCCACAAATCACTAAACATTTAAAACATCATTCTGTCTCTGTCCTCTTCAAACGATTGACAGAAACAGAACGATGTTAAAAATCGTTTAGCGGTGAACGTCTTTAGTGATTTGTGTGGCAGGAGGACCATAGAGCTTACAATATTTATGAATAATCTTTATATTCTTTATGTCAAGACTAGCGGAAACTGTCCAAAACGTATTTTGTTTGAAGATAAAAACATCACAGCCAATCATAACAATTTCCGAAAATTTTAAAATAAGTATTTTTTTTTTCAATCTCCTTTTTCGTTTTACCTTAAATATACTTTATAATTCTGTTACCGTCTCTTTCCCTTGATATGAAAAAGACAAGGGCAAGTAGAATTACTAAGTGTTTTTGGATTTCAAGGTTTAATCAATAAAGGAAATATTTTTAATAATTCTTACAGGTACCGTACATTTAGTATTTTAGTTCAGAGGAAGATTTTTTATATTTTAATAACTACATATTAAAAGAATTGGCCCAGTTTTTGTTTTACAAAGATCGACGTGTAGGTACAGTCAAAAAATTAAAATATTTTTGCAAAAATATCTCAATTAGCAAAATTTTGATATTGCACTATAAGTAATTGGGTTTTTAAAGCTCGATTCGTGATAACATGTATGTACCTATTTTACAAAACAGTTTCTTATAATTATTTACGATTTAGCTTAGGGGCGTAAATAAACTTGAAGATATTTGAAAACAAAGTGAGAAAAATTAAATGCTTTATAAACATGAATGCTACCTAATGTTACTAGGCATTCATGAATTAAATGTGAAGTACAAATTCAAGTCCGAACAGACTAAAGGTAGAATATTACACACTTTCCCTAATTACGCCCTCGTCAATCTTTTAACATATTATGCTGTCTTAGTGACAATAAATAAATTAACTGCAGCTACAGTTCTTCAACAATAACAGCTAATGTTGGCACAGGTCAAGGATAATCATGAACCGTCTACCGCCATTCTTCGACTCTATTGTACATTAAGTAAAAGTAATCATTAAAACCGCAGTAACAATAATTATTGTATTATATTCGCGATCTCAATACGTCTTAATAATAAAACTTATGTCATTCACCAAATAATCTGGATAAATAAACTAAATATTGCGATTCCTGTTTTCCATATTGAAAAGGCCAAAGCTTAGTCAATGGATCCAATATTAAGACCGCGAATGAATCTAGCTGTCAACATTATCTGTAGTAACAAAGAGTTGAATTTTGTACATAACATTGAGTAGAACAGACTTATAAGTTCACTTTGCGACTCGACAATTTACTATAACAACTCCCTTACATCAGTTAGTAGGCACACAGTGAGGACGGCCCGAGGCCCGCGCAACCCGAAGAGACCTTCATCCGGCGACCAGGACCACAGCAACAACAAGAGCTGGTCGCACGCCAACGAACGTAACTAAAATGAAGTAACAAATAGTGCTATTTCATCACACGGTACTGTAAATAAAAACGTTTGAGCAGGACAGCACGATAACCTAAGCTTTCTACAAGTTGCTCTGAACTTCAGGTCTCCGGGTGCAATGCCCACTTTTTATCACAAAAGGTGTTAAAGTACATATTGCATTACGCGACAAATATAAGCCACATATTTATTTATTAGCTAATTAATTCCAATATGTCCATTATTGACATTATACACAACTGTTAGAAATTGACAACACCTAAAGAGGTCTTTGTACAGAGTTTCCATAACTACAGTACCTAACTGCACACATCACAGATATAGAAAAAATAAACTTTATTCCTGTTAGTTCTATACATAACAAGTACACTTTAGCCTAATTCTATATTTCACAAAGAGGGAATCTTTTACATCGTATATTGAACCAGAGTTACTATCGTATAGACTGGGGTTACCGACATGTTTGAACAAGCTTAGCTTCAGCGCTTACTGACCCAGAACGTACAGTAAATATATTCTAATATGTATACATAATAAGACATGATAACAACACATGGACGCATTTCGCTAAGCTAAATGATATAAAACGTGCTGCAATCTCTTCCTGCCACTCTCTCGAAGGCATCCGCTCCATCTCATATCTCGATTCTACACAAACTTGCTTCTTATATTGACTTTAAACAATAAATAAAAGTTAATAAATAATTTTTACATCCATTCAAGTTATTGTTCAATTCGATCACAATGCGAAAACTTTAACTAGTAGAAAAATATGACGCGGATCATTCTGTTGTTGATATCCACTATTGTCCATCACTATTTGTCACTTTGCTATCACCGTCTTTGAAATAAACCACCACTTACTAGTAGGCATTGCATAAATACATCATTATACATTCGCGCCGTCTTAACATAAGACGCGCGGTCCGCGTTCCTGACACACATCGGCGGCTACTCATCTCTTTCGCACATATCATTACAACTCGTATTGAGATAAGGACGTCGATACCGACATCCCACCGTCCACCCGTCTTATGTTTCACAAGGAATGGTTCGTGGTCACATCCAGGTGTGGTAGACGTACTGACGTGACATTGTAGTTCCTCCGTGTTCAAAAGCTCGGCGATCACCTCTGGGGCATTTAAGTATAC
Source organism: Lithophane socia (assembly GCA_947522985.1). Lineage (NCBI taxonomy): Eukaryota > Metazoa > Arthropoda > Insecta > Lepidoptera > Noctuidae > Lithophane > Lithophane socia. The sequence goes on along the minus strand of OX383271.1, from coordinate 12,768,480 downwards.
GTATCTGATTATTGCTCGAAAATTTACTTTGGCAGTGTATGGCAATCCTGGCCATCGATAGCGCGAACTAGCGCACTAGTTACATCTCTATTTTTCGCTTCTTGTGGGTCACCGTGATCCCGTGATCTTCTGCGGAACTAAATTCTTCAGTCTCGAACTTGGACTTTGCTAGCACGCTTCAGCACAGTCTCTTATTACGTTTGGCTTAAAGCACAGAGTGTTGTGTCAAAGTACCAGGCGGCCATAGCGGCAAGGTGGTGGTGGAGCCTAGAGGAGCGCGAGAGCGCGGCGCGGGGAGCGGCGCGTGGGGCGCGGGGGGCGCGGGGGGCGCGCCGTGCGCGGGGCGGACCCTCACGAGGAGGGCTGGTGCGGGTGCGGGGGCGCGCCGGCCGCGGACACCACGACGACGGGCTTCACGATGGTGGTGGCGCTGAGGTACTGCGCCGACACCGTCAGCGGCGCCACGGTGCCCTTCACCATTTGCGTCTCCACCATCTGAGAATACAATAAAATAAAATATAATCTTTAAAACTATAATACTTAATATACTTGTACGTAAGGATTAAGGGAATCTTAGCAATATCCGGTCTTTGTTAAATAACTGCAAACCTTTTAAGATGTGGTACAAACGTATTATTACATACAAACACGTTACACGACACGACAGTCTCGGCTTTAAATAACATACTATATTGTAAATTTACTCAATAAAACTCCCTGTTGACCCGTCTGGTATCAGTCATGATGAAACACAAAGCTCAAATAACATAGACCACTACTAGCGCTCAGTATTCACTCAAAGAACTTCAAAAGCGTGCTCAAACTAATAATTCTTGAAATTGTAACTAACTGCTTAAGCAAATTACGTGTCAACGCGCAGCACATGCTGACGCAACTTGACGCAAGCCTCGACGCACCATACGAAACACTACTACTTAAGGGGGATGCGGTGAACTAGCCCGTAAAATTCAAATTTTCTTACGTTTTTACGTTTTTGCAATTTGCAGGTCAGTGTCAGGTTGTATGTTGATGAAAATATTATTCACAACCATAACAAACATGGCTATACAGAACTAGAATCAGCATTTCAGCAATACAACTCTGTTAGAATTGGCCTCAAATGCCATGATTTCATGAAGTAGTCATTCAATAGGGTAGAGAGTTGTATTGATGATATTTATGATTAATTCGTGTTAAATATTTGATACGGCCGCGAATCATATTTATTTACCTGCAAATTGGAAAAAACGTAAGCAAATCCGACTTTCGCGGTCAACCCACGACGCTTGCGCCTTCAAACGAATTAATGTATATGATTTTTTACTATTTACCTCTAGGAAATTAATATACGAGTTATCAATGTGTCTCGGGGAGGCCGCGTGCAGTGCGGGGTGCGCGGGGGCCGCGTGGGGCCCGGGGGCCGCGGGCCGCAGGTACGGGTGGGGGCCCGGGCCGCGCGCCGCGCCCGTCGCGCGCAGCACTCGCGACTCTTTACACGTCTTCTCCTTATTAACAATACGGCAACTTTCAGATGGACACAGTGTGGGGAAAACTGGCTTTATGGAAACCAGTCGCGACTTTAAAGACGTCTGACGTTGAGTTTACAGTACCATTTTAAGTTTGCAGTAATTTATCAAACAGCTTTTATAAAGGCTAGAAAATAGCTCAAGCATGAATCTCGATTCACAATACTCAGATATTAATGCTAAAGCACATTTCTAGAATATGCGGGTTAGAACTGAAATCTTATAAAATAGTGATTGTAAATATTAGTTTAGACATGCGTAGGCGACATTTGAGAGGCCTATTAGTTCAGGAATGGGGATTACTAAGTGAATTGATTGATTGTACTTGTTTTATTATATTACCACTTTATTTTGATCCACAAGCCAAAATGGACTTAAAATCACTACACTATTCCCTGTAGCAAACTTTGAAAAAGGTATTTTTTTATATTTCAGGATCAATATGATGAAATTAGCAAATAGGTACTTGCAATATTCAGTGGGTGGACAGGCCTCTTAAATATCGATACTAAGTATGCGTCAAATCAAAATCTCTTCGTGTTTTAGATCGATAAATATTAAGAAATTTATTAAGTTTGTATATTGCTAGTGACGGCGGCTTATCAGAAGTCTGTTATCATTATAATATCGGTCGTAATATCGGTCAATAACATGAATAGCAATTCTTCGGTAAAAAAAAACAGCATACAACCAACTAAATCGACCTTTTATTCATAGAACGCGTCCAAAAAAAAAAATCTGGCCAAGTGCAAGTCGAATTCGCACACGAAGGTTTCCGTACCATCGTATATTAAGCAAAACTTGCCGAAAAAAACACGTTGCATACGTATTTTATACGGCGTTTTATTAAACTTTAATTTTTAACATCATTTTACTTTGTTATAGCGGCAGCTTACTAATAGGGTTCCGTTTGGCACCCTTCGGGTACGGAACCAGAAAAACGATTGAATGACCAATATGCTTCCTATCTGCTCATAGCAGGACAAGTACAGGTACAAGAAACACCAATCGTTAGCTAAAAGCGGTGACATTATCGCTAATGAGCCCCCTATCACCACAGTATACCGACCTATTATTAGCCTAGAATATAATTATGTTTTGGCGTAAAACAGGCAGAGAGCCTAGACAAGTGACAATGGCTTCGAAAGCGTTTCGTATTTTTACAACGACTTTCAACAGGATTGACATAAGCTTTTCGATTAGAGTTATGTCAGTCCTATACATATTTGCCTCTTCCATCATCGTTATCGCTGATAGAATGTCACTTTGTCTAGGGCCTTTGATTAGAAAGGACGACGCAATCGTTACACTCGCGACAATCTAAGAAGTCCGTTTTAACGTTTCGTTCTCATACATGTAATAAAACGTTAAACCTTGAGAATCAGTTTTAAGCAATGTAGATAAGTCGTCGATTACAAACTCTCTAAGTATGTTCAATCGATATGTCTGGAGAAATCAGTTTATAAGAAATCATTTTTTTAAATCATCGCTACCCTAATCATTTTTATAGCTGTCAAAACGGACTTCTTAGATTGTCGCGAGTGTAGTAATAACAATAGATGCTTACCTTATGTGTGAGAGTGTGCGTTTGTAACAAATGCGTTGCAGGTTGCGATACTACTAGAGGGGTCAGTCCGTTCAGCACCACGCTGCCATCTGCAAGGAATTACATTAATTAATATAACATACTAACAAACATAAATCTAATGAAAGCCGCACGGGTCGGTAGCGTTGCGCCAGCCTTTGATTATTTGTTTATCTAGAGATAGTGTCGCGCTGCAAAAATCAATCTGTAGAGCTTTTTCCCAACTATATTAGGGTCGGCTTCCAGTCTAATCGGATGCAACTGAATACCAGTACTTTACATGGAGCGACTGCCTATCTGTCCTCCACGACCGCGACCCAATAACTGGGTAATAGCTACGATACCCCTTGGTAAGACTGGTTGCCAGACTTTCGGGCTTCTGTCGACTCGTAACGACTGTCAAAGATCCACAAATGATAAACTCAAACTCAAACTCAAAGCATTTATTTCAAATAAACCAACTACAGGCACTTTTGAATTGTCAAAGGGTCGGTCAGTCAGAAAATATGAAGCTAGTTGCCCATTCCAAAGCGTAGTAGGTTCCTATGGAGAAGAACGGGCAAGAAACTCCACGGACACTCTTTTAAATCAGAATATTGTTACAATATGTTGTTTACATCATTCATGTTGGAATCATACATGTGAGTACAATGTAGAAAAACGTGCAGGTTAAAAGAGTCCGTAAATAAAAGATAAAACGATACAAAACAATTCAAAAATTAAAATAAATCAAAATAAGCCGTGGCAGCGAAGAGAGATAGCCGGGACCAACGGCTTAGCGTGCTTTCCGAGGCACACTAAAAAACTACACTTTGTAAACAAGCTTATTACAAATTAGAGGATTATATCCAAGAAAAGAATGCTTGGAAAAATGCTGGTCTTGCTCCATAGGACGATTTAGTGTCTGGACAAAATCAAACTAATAGCTAATTTATTGTATTATTTGTATGTCATAGACTTTTACACTTTGTCATTACTTAAACTCACGCACTGACTTATTAGTACTACTTGTAACAATGTTAGGACTATTGTAATATCGTATACTTTTACAATCTTTGTAAATATGTGAGCACCATGTATCTGGTAATTAATTTATTTATCATTGCTCCATTTATAATTCTTTTTACCTTTTGTGGTACAATAATCTTATTGTAGGTGCATCGTCTTCACACATAATTATAATTATAATTGATATATACAAAATATTGTAAAACATTTTTAAAAAGAGTAACGGTGGAGTTTCTTGGCCGTTCTTCTCATACGAAAACTACCTTTTGGAAGGGGCAACTAGAATCAGTTCTATTTATTTGTTTTGACGTTCAAAAGTGCCTTATATGTGCCTATTTGAAATAAATTATTTGACTTTGACTTTGCACAGAGGAGTCTCGGTATTTAAAGATGGTCACCCATCCACCCATCCAAATTTCAGCGAAATCCGTTTAGCCGTTTTTGCTTGATTGAGTTACAAACATACAAACTTTCACATTTATAATATTATACTAATAGTTGCCCGCGACTTCGTCTGCGATTCACGATGTCATAATGTATAACGCGACATTTCAAGCCAAAAATAGCCCCAGTTTTCTGAAAACATTACCGAAATCTCATGTTAAATGTTGTGATTGATTGCCCAAAATAGCGCACGATCAATTTTATTTGACATTTGATTTGAAAACCGATTAAATTGAATTGGGTTTTAGGAAACCGCTTATTTTTCACTCATAAACTGTATTGATGCTACAATGCACGTGCCCACTTTATTTGACTGTGTATTGAGCAAATAATAAAATTGATATTCTTATCCTACTTATATATCCTAACTAATATTATAAATTTGAAAGTGAGCTTTGTTTCTAAAACGGCTGAACGGATTTGGATGAAATTTGGCACAGAGGTAGACCTTGATCTGGAGAAGGACATACACAGACACACAAGGCTACTTTTGATCCTGGATCGCAGACGAAGTCGCGGGCAACAGCTAGTAGTAATTAATGCAAAGTAAAAATTCATACCTGCAGTCGTGGAAACTGGCGCCGGAGATATAATTCCGTTTTCTTTAGTTAACCTACTTTCAACAGCAGTTGTTACACCTGTCAACAAGATATACGTTTGTTTTAATTAATGAGGTCAAGGCATGTCATATTTTTAATAATATTTGAAAGGATAATTCATTTTAAACTACTGCACGAGGTTTTCTTAAATTAACACAAACTATTTCAACAATAAATGACCGAAAATAGTCCCGTGTGTCACCAATTTTATTTGTTTTAGTCACATTTTAATTTTTTGCCTGCTGAAGATTATTTGAGTTATCAAACAACTAATATTATATAAATATTAATATTTTTAATACCTTACAACCATTTGATCAATTAAATTCTAACACATCAAATAATATTAACACTATTTCTAAAGAAAGACAAATTTTCCTTGTTTTTGTGTCTCCTCATCACGTTTAAATGCGCATCGAAGTAGGATACCAGGGTATCATAACTCACCGTTGGTATGCTGCAACACTCGCAGGCCGCTGCTAGTTGACAACAGCTGCAAGGCCGCTGAGCCCACTACTAGCCCGCCGCTACCAACCACCTATGAAAATGATGATGAAAATTAAGACTACTACAGGAAAATGCAAAGATATGCCGTCATTAAAAAAATAGATAACAGATGAAGATAGCCGGTTGACCTTATTTAACTGGGAAAGAAGGTCCTACTTCTTTCCCAGTTAAATAAGGTCAACCGTATTCACACACATTAATGTACGCTGGACTGAACTCTCAAATCGCATAAAGTTGATATTTCATTTTGTTAGTAGGTACTTGTGTTGTGCCGACATTTTGTACCACCTATTTCCGGAAGTCCCGACAACTTTTCATAAAATCTTGGGTTATATATAATCCATCAATCAATAATTTACCGCAATTTACCGTATTTAAGCACCGTTACAGACAAGCTTATGTATTTATTTAACGGTTAGAAATCGTTAAAACTGGCAAAGTAAGTATTTATTTTCTTAACATGTTCAGTTCTATATTTTATTGATTCAACACATTCATAAAATTCTACAGGCGATGTCGCACATTCAAAAATTTACTACCAAGCAATTGTCTTTTTAAAATGCTCTGCGTTAGTCGTCGGTGTCACCGAATTGAAGACCATCATATTTTTTCTGATTTTAGAAAAATGTAAAGACGCAGAAAGATGTGTAGATGGAAAGATGATGTTAATACGGCTAAGAAACTAGTAAAATCTGAGATGATGGCTACTACAGATCTATTAATTGAAGAAAGAGACGTATTGCGCCGGCTATAAATAAATTGGGTAAAGGGCTAGCTATTACTACATAAAGATATTATATGGTACAATATTTTTAAGCATATAACACAGAACTGCCTCACCTGCGATATGGGTAGATGTATTTGAGCTGGATGTACTAAGGTGTTGAGCGCATTCGTTACGCCGTTTTCTACCGTCTGACCATTCTGTAACAATGCAATATATAGTTTCTATTAATATATGTATACTTTTCTAGTATTTTAAACGGGCTTAGGTCTTCGTCTCATTTTTGGTTACATCCACATTTCCGAAAGCCCAAGAAAATATGAAACATATATTTTCTGCGAAACAAAACCCTATTGAGGAATCTGTTTCCGTAGAATTTAATACTCGTAAGGAAGAAACTTGTAATTCGCCAATTTGCCTTTAATTTAGCTTTTTTTCCTGGGCTATTTCCTACTATCAGGAAAAACAAAAAAAACAATCCTTAATAATGTTTTGATCAAAATGCGTCACCTTTTAACCATTTAACCACACGTCTCACATTTCGGGTCCACAAAATTTAAGAGAGAATATATTCGACTTCATTTAGGTATATACTCGTACGTCATTCACTAAATAGATGCGTCAGAAGCATATATTAAGATATCTGTTGACTCTGTAGCTGATACTATGCAACGTCGTGAACTTTCACAAGATCGAGTATATAACACCAAGGTGACGTTAAATCATATGATTCTTAAACCCTGGCCTTAATAAAAAAATCGAGGAGGAAAAAAACACGCTCTTTGTTACATAATAATGCACATAATATCATGAAAACAATACCCATATGGTTTTTTTTTTTGCAAAATAAAAAGCTAGACTTCATTGTTTTATAACAGATAACGTTCACAAAGAGTTTAAATTGGTACCTATGTATGCAGTAATTCGTGACGACGTGACTCATTCATTTGACATTTGAAACTCGTGAAATTCGTGTCTAGAATTAGCACGCATTTTCTATTCGGTATTAGCGCTATATGCGCATTTCACGTTTCTTTTATCAGGCACTTTATATTCAACATTATTCTAATACATAGCATTGAATGTCCATTTTAGGTCCGTTATCGCAGGTTATAAAACAATTTGTCATCAAATAATCGTGTATCCACTTTTATCCCGCAATATTCTTCAAAGACATTCGACAACATACATCCTAAGAAACCATTGCCCAAGCATAAAAACAAAGTACATCGGTATACGTCATGATCCAATCAAGTCTCTAGAGCCACGGTTGCGAGATTTTAGTCAAGCTACCACTGTTCTATTGAAAACAACATCATTAAAATATCCGGTGTTCCTCAGGGATGCCACTTTGGTCACATTTGATTTGAATTCATTATGTCTTACAAACGTATGCAAACTCTAAATTGCCAAAACTCCGTGTTTTTGTATACTGAATCTTAAAATTTAATTGATGACAGGCTATTTTATTACAATGCAAAATGCTTAATGATTTTTAAATCTAAACACATAGGTGTTGTCTCGAAAAACTGTTTTATTTTAACAAAAAATACCTATTTATACTTGAGAACAAATTAAATAAGTACCTACATATCTAAAAAAGTAAATACCTACTAACCTGAATGGAAGGTTCTGCTGGCGCAAGCGTGGTGAGCGTGAGCGTACTGGGTCTCGTACCGTACGGTGACCGCACAACCTGAAACATTCACAAAAATCACACTTTACATTAACTTGAAAATTAGCTTCTCAATTACAATTAATTAATTTTCGGATTAACCTTTCGGTAAACAATGGAGTAACACAAATCCTAATCCAAGATTAGGTCAGCTCTAATTTCTAACATTGTACTAGGCGAGCATACCTGCGAGGTGGTGGGAGTGATTTGTATAGGCAGCGTACGCAACTTCGTGCTTAGGTTTAGAGTGCGGGGAGGAGACGTCTCCATTCGTGATACGGACCGCGGAGGCGACGCTGATATCTGAAATTGGGACAGTTTATTTACTTGACCTTGCAGTTTTAGAATTGTGTGTCAATAGTTTAGTAAACAATAATTATGATTTATCGATCGACTATCAATTAATTAATGTTTCCTAATTAGAATTAGAAATACTTACACTTAAAGGTATTCCTAAAACTTGTCCATTCACAGGATCTTCTATAACTTTGTCTTCTGTGACGGCATCTAATAAAAGACAAAGGACAAAAACTTAAAAAAAAATTAGACAAAATCAGCGATGTTTGTTGACAATTTATAAATGGGTACAATTGCTTACAAAAGATTGAATTTGATTTTATGACAAAACTCTGTTACTGTTCTTGTATATTTTATCAAATTGTAAATCAATCACACTCACACTATATAATAATATAGGTACCTTGTGTAGGTACCTATAGTGTGAGTGTGATTGATTCTGATCTGCCTAACCCTTCGAGGTTTACAGGCGTGATGTTATGAGTGATAAATCAATCAATAAATATAGAAGAGCAAAGAAAAAAAATGCATTGAAGCCAAATATTAAATAATCTCGACCAAATGTACCAGGCGCGCATAACAAGTTAGGAGGTTAACGTACCAATACTCAGAGGGCGAACAGTTGTTCGGACCGAGATCTCTCTTTTCAAGGCGGAGAGCCTCTGTTGCGCCGCGATCTTCTCACGGGCCAGCCGTTCCATTTCGTGCTCACAATCGCGTTCCTTACGTCGAAGAACCTGGGGGAAAAATACCAGGATATCATAACTCAAGAGAAGTTGACTTTAATCGAAGCTGTATTAATTCAACAGTACCCCTGATAATTTTCAGCGCAAACATCATTTGATAATTTTAACTAGGTAGTTATTACATAATGCTTCATTATGATTCTTATGGCTAATTTTTCAATCGTCCGATAATAAATAGGGTATGACTATAGAAAATGATAATATACCATACCGCCATTTTGACTCTTAAGATAAAAGTTTTCGGGCGATTGATAAATCGGACCTTACTTAAAGTATCTTTTTTTTTACTTGCCTAACAACGAACTTTAAATGAGGTTGAGGAAACGAGCAATCATAAAAAAAATGTTCACCCTTTGAAAAAGTTTTGGCTCAAAAATTGTTTAAGGAAAGTTGGAAACAATTAGCAAATACATAGGAGCGAAGCCGTAGTTTTTAATTGAATTACGAATTCTAGTCGCTCATTTAACCGGTTATTGAGGTGTTTCCAAGAAACGTTCAGTCCAAACAAAACGCGAAGGAAAATAATATAACAAAAACACAGACTTCGAAATGAAGCGTACTACGTAGCTACTGCCTCACAGAATATACCCGATACAACTAATTAATTCTGAGTTTAGTGCCACTTCAATAATAATACATTAATAACTTCAGGAGTTTATTGCCAATACATAATGTATAAACATCTAAAACTACAGTTATTTTGAATAAACTAGATGCACGACATGATAGCGTAAAAAGCTTGTCCTTGGTCGTCACTTTTAAATAAATATGTAAGAATAAAGATTATGAATCAAGGGGATGCATACCTTGCGTACATGCATACAGTCATGATGCATAAATACTGCATGCATGAATAAAAGAGCATAAGCTAACTGGATTGAACCAGTATCATCTAGATTTCATGAGATAAAATAAAAATTAAATGTTCTCGTCTCAAATTGAGGTCACTTTGCCTTGCCCAGATACAGCATTAGGTAACGATTGAATTATGACGAATGATAAATTGTAAATTATTCATAATTATAGCTTTTCCAAGAAGCCATATGATTTGTGTAATTTAGCAAATTTTAGTTACAAAGTCAATTTAATCTAATCAGACGGAAAATTAAAGACGTAATAATACTGAAAGAGACATTTCGCGACCTTTCAATTAAGATAATTTAGTTGTTTGTTGTTCAAAATTGATAGTCAAACACGTCAAGAACATGAAAAAAAATTTGGATATTTTGTTATCATTTTGTAGAAATGATGATGTTACTCAGAACGCTCTAATTGGCTGTACTTACTCGCCTCGCAATAAATAAGCCGAGCTTTCTGTAGAAAATTTTAGTAGAGCAGTAATTAATTTGTTACACTAAAATATTAGTTTGTAAGTAAATGTTTTGAAAGGTTTTACGATGTTAATAAAACAAATTGGGGAAGCGCGAAGGCCATCGACATTAGTTTCAAAGGCGTTGACTACCAGGAACACACAGCTGCAAAGAGTTATTAGATTGATACTAACCTGAATATACCTAATAGCGGAGCCGAGTATAGAAAGGTTGGAGGTTTTCTTGTCATCAGGCGTGGCGGGGAGCTGTCTCTTGAGCAGCTCGAAGCACTCCTTGAGGTGTGCCCGCCGATTCTTCTCCAGTTTGTTGTGCACCTCCCTGGTGCCGGCGCGGGGGGCGCTGCCATTGCTGCCCCCACTGCCGCTGCCGTTGCTGCAACCGCTGCCACTGCCGTTACTGCTGACCGATGGTGGGGAAGGGACGGGGGGTGGCCTGTTAACAATGATTATTCATTAATAGGAATAATTCTATCATAACTTTTGACCATAAATATTAGGGAGAAATTTTCATTACTTCTTTCACTTTAGATACTCTTTCCGGCAATATTTAATGATTTTGCCAACTTACAAATATATTAGTGTTAGATTGTATATAAAAACTTATGATGAAGCCCGTATTACCTATTACCTACCTACCTAAACATAAACTTACCTATTTAAAGAAAAAAAAAAAACATACAAATACAACATGAGTTCGAAGCTATCGATTCGGAATCTCGCGACATCGTCACCTGCATGGTAGTGGACGTGTACGTAACACAATCATAACATTATTTTGTTTGTATTTCAAGTAAGCATTTTTTGCGCAATCTACTTAATCACGCGTTTAATGAGCGCAATACCTACTCTTATTATTTTCATCTGGTTCATTCTTAGAGACTATTATATAACTAACGTCACGCCTGTAGACCCCGAAGGGCAGGCAGAGGACCCACACTTCGCTAATTATGTTTAAGTCCCATGTAATAGGGGGCGAGCCTATAGCCATCAACCGGGCACAAATCCAGACTCCGGGCTGCTACTGGGAAATTCCAGATGGAAAAACACAATAACACTTAATCCGACCTGGGAATCGTACCCAGGACCTCATGACCATAGACGAACGACAGTCTACTATATCTTCTTTGAAATTAAAACTAGTATCATCTAGTACGCCAATGGTTTCCAACACGTTTTATATCAAATAAAATAAAATGACGTTTATCAACTTCAAGAGAGCATCGTCCATGATTTTGTCTATTGTAATACATAACTAACTCTGCTAGTAAGGAACCTCGACAACGTTAGCGCGTGTCATTATGGTCGCTTTGTTGATAATTGCGTATTATTATGATTAATTAGCATAGACAATTAGACATAACTATGTCTGGATTATTCCATTATTTCATAATAGACAGTAGTTATTAATTAAATATAATTGCATTAAAACGCCCGATTTTGCTATTTGTGGAAAATTTGAACGTCCAAATTCCAGTCCAAGCATTTTTTGCTGCTCTTAAATAAAAATGAAAAAAATACAAGAAACATAAAAAAAAGTATACCAATGAATAAGTTATAATTAAATTCGGAAAAGGTCAATAATGTATGACATTTTTATTAGAATCAAGTCCTAGTTTTTGCCCAACGGCCACCGAAAAACACGTTGGGAGCTGAGAAGGTTGTATTACAAAAAGCTCTCTTTGAATTTATGAACAAAAAATATATTCGCAGGTTGTCATTGGATATCTATTACTAACAATAAAAATGCTTAACCAACACGTGTACTAATGATTATGTATGACTGAACAATAAATCATTGTTCATTATTGTGTATTTAGCTACCGGATGCACCATGCAATATGTTCATAGATAGATCAGCAATATTTTCCTTAATTAATGAGACAAAAATAGATGTTGATATGTAAATAAGACTCGGTAAATGCTCCACAACCATTATTTGAAAACACAGTCTCGTACGATCGTACCTTCGAATGAATGATGCATACAGATACTGATACAGACAAGGACTTATTCCCTGATGAATACAAAACCTTAGCTGATAGAAGGTATTCAACATAGTTGTTAGTAACCAAACCTTGACAGCAATTGACTGAAAATAAAAGCACCATACGCGCATATACTAGGACAACATAGCATTGCAAGGATGACACGCAAGGATGAAATTACAATTTCCATTATATTTATTGTATTTCTATGACGTTCTAGATCTATTTTTTGTTTGCATTGTAATTATCGTGAGTAAGTTCAAAAAAACTTTTTACAAAAAAAAAATCAACCGACTTCCAAAAAAAACACTAATAACTTTATTTTCGGAAGTCGGTGTCTTTGCTTTTCAATTTTCGTTTTTGGCCACCGACTTCCGAAAATAAAGTTATTAGTGTTTTTTTTGGAAGTCGGTTGATTTTTTTTTTGTAAAAAGTTTTTATTTTTCACTTTTTAGTTGTGGTAACTACCCCACACAAATTCGTATACCGTTATCTGCTATGTGACTGAGTCAATTAACATGTCATCAACATACGCAAAGTGGGAAAAATACGTAATTATTGAAGCTAACTCAAAAACTACGCAAGCAAAACTAATAAAATTTATATGGGACCACCTCTGAAGCATGACCTACCAAACAAAAAAAGAATCATCAAAATCGATTCATAATTGGCGGAGTAATCGGGTAACATACACACAAAAAAAAAAAAAAAAAAAAAAACATACAGACGAATTGAGAACCTCCTCCTTTTTGAAGAAGTCGGTTAATAAGACATAATCTTGCATAAAGTACCAGACGATCAATTCTGTAAAGATCTCACCGTGAAAAGTTGTGTTACTGTGCGTTTGCACTGGCGAGACATTCACAACCATACATATTGAAATCTCTCGTTCCTGTCAAAAATTGTATGGAATATTGTCAGCAAATAGAGATTTCAACATGTTTTGTTGTGAATGTTTCGCCAGTGCAAACGCACCGTTAGCGTTTAAAGTAAATGATAACGAATGATAAAGAAGCAGTAAATTAATATGCCGTATTTAAAATATTGTTTTATCTACTACTATATGATCGTTTTAATACAAACAAAATGATGTCGAAACGCAAAATTTATATAAACATTATTTTAAGTTTTAGCGACTACAAAACAACGATCGTCACGCGTCGTGCGAATCTCCAGCTGTTTCAGACACCGCTGTTACTAGGAGAACATACCCATGACTGTTACTCGTCGTTCGCGGCCTGGAATGTTCTTGTGCGAAGTCGAGGAGGGGCGCGGGAGGAGGTGCGGTCGCCGCAGGGACCGGCTCGAGCGCAACGATGGCAGGCGCGGGCGGGCAGGGGGGCACCACCGGCACCGGCGACGTCGGCCGGACCACGCCGTTGATGCGCGGCGTCACCGGCAGACCTGTCACCACTCGCACCGACACCGGCGATTTCGGCTCCTCCTCTGTAAACAAAGATGACACGTCAGAAGGAGCTGTAGAAATACGCAACTTACCACCTTGGACCCAAATAAGATTACGAAAACTTGATCATCAGTCTACTAAGGTCCTATTAGAAATGAGCAGGCCATCCTAGGTCGGTCAACACCTTGTCAAACCCGTGTCAACCGCTCGTCGACGGCTGCAGTCCGTGGCGGTAAAGTACCAGGCGAACATATTCCGCAAGCGTTCAATACAGCCGTGTGAATGAAACAGCCATATCAGCATGAATGAGACGGCATCATCCCACTTTACTTTCAAATAGTAACGGTACGCGATAGTGAACTTTACGCACATCCAATAAAGTTCATAGTAGAGTAAAACTAAAGATAATCAGTCACGCTGCAATGCCGAGTGAGACAGAGGATCCGTCCGAGTGTATTGAAAGAGACGGAAGCGGGGGCGTGGTCTGACGATAAAATTACGTCAGCACATGTGGTTGCGCGCGTGTTTTGGTTTGTTTGGCGTTAACAGTTGCCACGCCGAAAATCAGCTGCTCAGCGAGGTGCCAGAAAAAACAAGTCGCGTCGTAACCGGCCCGTAAAATTACTGGCGTCTGCTACTACTAGATTGGGCTGGGTTTGTTTTGTTGAGCGACGTGCCAAATAAACGGGTTTAGATCTTGTTCGCGTAGGTAAAAAACGTATTTTTTAACAGATAAAATATTTATTATCAAGAACTTCGACGAATCACTATTAATAACAGATAGGTGCATATCTCGGACGTTTATTATATCACGTCCGAGAGATATAACATAACAAAGTTGTTTTCGTTTAGCTAAAGACAAATGCCATCTAAAATACCTACACAGTACCTACTGGAAAAACATTTTACGTAATGTTGATACATAGTCTGAATGAAGAGCTTCGCTATTTATATTTGTAAGACCTAGCTTTAGCTTCTGCCGGCGGCTATACGCTAATATACTTCAGTAGCGTATTCCGAACAATAATGATTGACTTCTTATCTTAAAGGAACTGCGCAGTACTTCTTCGTATATTATTTCTTGTCATGTGTTCCATGTATTATAAAATGTCGATTGGATGACTAATTATTCCGACCTGAGTAACGAGCACCGTCACCTTTCAGATTCTTTATATGAGTCATTATAAATATTATTGCTTCGTCCAATGGTGGAAACACTTCACTATCCATCACTTCATTCATTTATAAAAGTGCTATATTAATTAAAAAAGGTATTCTATTAATGAATAATAGAATGTTGTTAATGTTGCCTGGTGCTATAGAGAAAACATTTATACTTAGTTGCAATGTACGAGAGTACGAGCTACATACGAGTACAATAGAAAATATATACAGAACAACTTAAATGTAAGTCGGTAGTACGTATTTAATTTACTTCCTCAAAATTATGTGATCTTTGTCAATTTATTACTGAGAAGATATTTATATAAATCTGCACACGTGTAATAAAAACATCATTTGCGACAGCTGACTAAGTACTTACTATTTTTCGAAAGAATGGGTCGCAAAAGAATGATTCATCATGACTGTAAGTAATAAAATATTTCATCAGTTTTGATGAAATTAATTCAAAATATGGAATCATTAAAGAATTTCAACATGAAAATAAAGTCACTAACCATGATGTTGATCAACATTCATCACCAAGATGGGCAACTAAGTTCACTCCTTTAATAAAACAAACTAAACGAGCCACAAACTAAATAATAGGAAAACATAAAAGGTAGGTGGCTATTGACCGGTTTATTCAATAGTATTCAATATGAATTAGAATTGTTCAAGCGTGTCCTAGACGTGGCCTAGGATTTTGCACTCGTGACTTTGACAAACATCCCGACTTTGTAGTGCTGCCTTCAGAGAATAACTTTATATCAATGAGGCTTCAACACACGACTGCTACACCATAACGTAAATACGGGGTTATTAACACCATCCTACGAGTCTTGAACTACAAACATCAAACTTTCAATTTTAGAGCTGTATTGTTGAAGTCAAAAGCCTTAGACAAATCTCTTGCTATTCGTTTGAAAACAGCATCAGTATATATTTAATCTATCTACGAATTTATTTGAAACCATATTCGATAAATTAAAATCATTCCATACGTTTCCATGTAAAATTTCGGTGTTTTGTTCGGCGTGATTTTATAATTTCTACAAGAGATTCATCGAAATACAGAAGTTATGATGACAGATACTTTTATATTTAAGTTGATATAATATGAATACAGTAGAATCTCACTAATCCGGTACTTCAATAGACCGATACGTCCAATAATCCGGCACCCTCTGCCCGCGCCTCTATCGCAATATGTATGTACACACATACATTATATTCTCTATAAGAATGCTTTATTTTATTTATTATGATTTTTTCTCTATAATCCAGTACTCCGAACATTCCAATAATCCAGCACCCTCTGGTTTTTAATAGTGCGAGATTAGTGTAATTGTTCTGTACCTATATGGTGTAGGTAAGTATAGCATAGAAAACCTGGGCTTTAGTAAAAATTACCATCGTTCTAATGTTTTTAAATGAACTAGATCTTGGCACAGACAAAACAGTGATCAATTTTTTATCATCTACTAGATACAATGAACAGAATAATATAAGCCAGTAACAAAAATATGACTTCATATATATTTCGCCACAAAAACATAAATCTAGAAATAATAGGCCAAAATCCTAGAGATTTAAAAGGTTAACGAGAATAAATTTACTAACATAATTGTGAATCTGAAAACGCCAACGCTAAAAGTGAAATAGAAAATGGCCCCATTTCTTATTATTATTAAGGTGAGCAATATTTTCTTAAGAAAGGAGGAACCAGTTTTTGCTCCGTTCTTCCGAAATATTCATCATTGCCACGACATTTAAGTAAATTAAAGTGTATTAGTGTAAATAGTTTCGTTAAATCAATAAGAAATGTCCACTTTCTTGACCATAATCTGATCTCTTTAAATTTTGCCGAACCAGGTTATAGTCTCCAATAGACTAAATATCCTTGCACATGTATTTTGTGCCCAACAATGATTAGGAGTACCTACGTATAAATATAAGTATCTATATTATGTATATGAGTATGAGTAGGCACTTACATCTTTTGCAAGATTATCATATTAATGGGATCTGTATCTAAAGGCATCTTCACATATAACAATTGAACATTCTTCATGATAAATTTATTTATCATAGCTAGTAAAACTCATATATCCGAAACATAATTCTTGGAATAGAAAAGGGCAATGACCAAAGATTTGGAAAATATGGACAAAATACCGATTTATACGGAATTACCCTATAAATATTGAGTAGAATCACTTACACGACTATTGAACTTGAAAATACTTTTGAGAAAAATAGCATTAAATTATTCAGTATTCTGATAGAAACTGACTTCATTGCATTAGAATCAGAGAACAAAAAGTTGAAAACAATATTTTTAATGGTGAGGATTTACTTATTCATTCAAGTCAAATAGATTTCTGAGGAAATGAAATTATAATGGTCGAAATCAACAGCTCAACAGCTCCTTGTGACGTAAAAGGTACCTTTGATAGATAGAAGAATTATAATTATGTTTTGTTCATCGATAAATAAATAAACAAAATTATATAATTATGTTTTGTTCATTGATAAATAAATAAATCGACAAGCAATCGAAAAAATTATATAAATCGACAAGCTGTCCAGTGAACGAAATTAAAAAATGATGTAGGCTTATTGGCTGTCAATTGCAAGTTTTACCAGGGTAGAATGAGTGCGTAGGTAGTGGCCGGGGAGGGGCAGCAGTAACGTGCGTCATTGGCCTTCTAGCAACCTCACAGGGGGTTGTTATATAGCCGCTGAGATTCGCCCTTGAGAACCTTTGAAGACTGGACAGGAAAGCAAGGTTGTAATCGTGAGATGACGTAAATAACATAAAATATTATGTTTAGTCCGAGTAATATCTTGTGTAAAGCTGCTTTCATTAGAAAAGCGTTTAAATATAGTCGGTTTATAACATTTTTTTCATCAAATTATTGTCTTTTGTTTTCTTATTCATCATCAAAGTATGAAACTAGTTAGTAAGTAGGCTGAAGTTTGAATTTGCTTACAGCTCCACTGAAGCGCAATCTTACTTATAATTATGATTACACTTATTAACTCAGACCAACATCTTTTGTTGGTCTGAGCATAATAAGTAATATAATTGCATTGAATTTCATATTTGGCTTAAATAAATATTAGAAAAAAAGTTGTTGGTAAACTTTTGGCAAAGTTTGAAGGGCTTGATCGACACGCTTAGGACAGTTTTAATCGTACTGATTAACTTTAATCTTAATTAAAGAGTAACCCAAAAGTATTATATAAAATTCATAGCGAAAGCATTTCTAGACAAGCAACATTAATCCACAGGTATTACTACTACGCTAAAAGAAACAAAACACCTCTTGTTGGGTTATGCTCGCCTGGTACAATTGCGCATGGCGGGCGCGCGCCTACAAGCAACGAACACGCAAACACCGACCATCTCCCACGACGCGGACACCCACACGTGCAAGTGAAACTGTGATTCCAGACACTAGTGAACCGGTATCGATGCTATGTGCATCTGTTGCTGATCTGAGACCGGTATTTAAAATACCAGCACTAAATAGGCGTTGGTTGTATGCAGAATGTGGCTTACAAAACAGTGATCAATTTCTGCGAAGCTTCTTTACTCTTTCGTATCAGTTAACTAAAACCCAACTACGACTTAAAAGGTTTAAACAAGACACCACAGACAGACAAATTAAAAATCCAGAAACGCTTACGTGGTTTATATAAATGTTTCAACATCATCACGCAAGCTTACCTTAAATTTTAACCTAATCTAACTTTCAAACCTGACCTAACCTAACTACGACTCTTTCAAAAAGCAGTTGATTTTTAAATCCTGTTTATCAAATAGATACCGTAAACTAACTAACAGTTATCAAAGATGATGCACGAACTTAAACGAGCTAAAATTTCAGTGAACCTAGAATACGCCTCATGAAGTCAAGAGTTATTTCAAAAATTGGTACATGAAAAAAGCACGTGCCTCTTGAGTAATGACACTATATAAGTGGTACTGGGTTCTTTTGCCTTCAGAAAGGCTTTAAAAACATAAAAGTGCGAAGTCTAACAATGGCAAAAGCTGTAGTTTGAATTTCATTCTTACTGTTTTTAATCTGTTTTGAGTAACTGCGGAATAATGCCTAAATGGTTTCTTGAGTCGGATCGGTGGATTTTGCAGTCGTAATACAAATTTTCTTTTTGTTTCAAAAGTTTTTTAAAACGAAGTTTGGTTAACTCACTTTCTACATTAATTTTAGGAGCCAGATCTATATAGGATATCCTATATCATATATCCTATATAGGTATATATATATCCTTTATATATCATATATCCTTTCCTATAAATCCTTATCCTACACCACTATAAATCTGAATTTTATTGGAAACCCAACTTCGGAGAAAAATATTATCTCTAACCCGAAGGTAGTTATCACGATATACCCGAGTGTTCATGTTCACCCATTTAGACACATTACTTATGTGTGAGTATGTAGGTAAAAGTAGATAAGGTTTTGGACCGAACAAAAGCGTTACGTGTAATAAATTGAATATAGAGTAGTTAGAGGGCCACTAGTTCAGTAAGGGGGGAGTGCAGGGGGGCTGCGGGAGCCTCCGGGTCTGGAAATGATAAGCGGGGCGGTGGGCCAGCGCGGGTGGAGAGGAGGACTCGCGGAGGGGGAAGAGGTGTGCTCGGCATCGGCACGTGACAAGCCGTCACGCGGCACGAACTCATCCGAACGCATCGCCGGCCGCTGCAACGCGCTCTCGAGTAGGAGGGGGGTAGGATATAAAATCTACCTAGCACATACATACAGACACCTTGCCTCCAAGTACACCGGACTGGGACAATAAAATTAACTCTTTTGTAACGCTGCCACTCTGGCGAGTTATTAACATGCATGGCTCAGCACTACTCGTTTCTATGGTTCTGAGTCGTTTGTAATCTTATGGATTTTCCGAGAAATAAGGTTCTAGGGTACATGCCGATACCCTTTGTAAGTGTGTCAGCAATAAACATCATATCCAAAATACTGAAAATAAACGTTTAGGGATAAAAGTACCAATGCTTTAGACATCAACGAAAGCGAGCATAAACGGCTAGCGTGCCATAAACTGAACAAAGTGTTACGATTTCGGGGTGTGATACACTTTATCTCAATGTCAATAACCTCGCCAATACGCGGCGGCTCGCTCCACATTTTTACAACGCTTCATTACGCGACAATCGCACGACACGTGTAGCGCACTCGACAACAATTAGATTTGCCTTGGCAATCTCAACTGGGCATTACTAGTTAGAAGATAATGACGGATTCGTAATACTCTATGAGCACGTTCAACGTCTACCTACGTGTTAAATAGTAACAAAGAATACCTCTTATCAATCATCTCTTTCTTATTACGTAATCGCCAGAATAACGGCAAACTGCAGAGCTTTAATCAATAAACCATTAATAGCAGAGGTCACCCCGTAATGAAGTTAGTTCTAGAACAAAGATAGGTAGCGTCAAGCGTATATCTTGTCGACGATAAAGTTTGCGTACAGCGAATACAGATGACCACAATATAGGCGTTATTACAAAACACAAAGAGCACACAATCTAATGAAATGATACTCATTACGCGCGTGTGACGTTCGGACCAGAGCTAACCGTATTGAGAGAGTGAAACAAAAGAAACCCCGATAAGATAATGTTTATGAAAACAAATATGGTTACGATGAGGTTAGCGACAGAATAACAATACTGAAACATGGCTTCATTATCATAAGTGCGAAACAACAAGAAACCTTAAAACAAAATTAACGAAAAAAAACTTATTTACGTGTGGAAGGGGCTAGTTATCGCGTTGCGCTAGCACAGACCCCAAGTAACATGAGACAAGGGCAGGAAGATGATGATGATGAAGATGCTAGAAGTTGTTTATAACATTTTGGTGTGAAGAGGTGATAAAGCCTTGACACAAAGCGCGGTGGCAGTGGTGTAGCGAACCTCTGCATATACCTGTTAAGTAGTTAATCTCATAAAACTATGTAATTACGTCTGTTACGCAACCGTGCGCCGCCCGACGTCACGCTGACACACGCCGGCCATCTTATTGGATTACGACTTTCATTGTGTGCGACATCCGCCAGTTATTACGTAAAATATTGCTATTATTTTCCTCTATAATTATTGGCTTATTGCAGAAATATACGTTGTTATTGTATCTGCCTCAAGTTGTTTACCGCGATTCTTAGAAAGATCAATCATTCTCATCCACATCAACCAAAAAATATTGAAGCGTTGTGGTTTCAATATGAACTCATAATCTCATCGTCTTATCTGTTAACATATTCGAACTATTCGACCGTCGAATAATATCGCGAGGTGTGCAGTGCGTCATTCGAAACACTATTTACAATTTTACATAAATTACAACTGCAAATCTTACAAATACAATATAGGTAAAGTATCAGGTACTCGATAACGTCCTACATTGTTAATCTTGCAATTATTTCAACAACTTCTACGACTTCTTTGACGGATACTACCGACAGAAAATGTTTGGCTTTGGATTCAGGTTTTTTATTAACAGCACTACTTTTTGCAAATTATTCAGCTCAAAATTCACCGGCTTCAACTCAAAGGACCAACTTTTTTGCTAATGTCAGCACATAAAAATGTGCACGGCCATGTTAGGATGCTGGCGGTTGTCTCCCAATAATAAAACCGGCATAATAACAGACTCGAGGAAAATATTTTATAGATGTGAGGTCTGGAAGGAAAGCGAGTTTGGAACACGCACGTCTATACAAGACCGACATATGGACACAATATCACATACACTACGATATTTACGACCTTGGGAAGAAGAACGCCTTGACGGCAACACGCTGACTTCTAGTACACACGCAATACCTACCTCGGTGTTTTGGTTTGTGGCTTGTCTTCCTCCTACGTTATGCTGCCCTAATACAATACCATTTGTAGTATATCCTTTACAGTTACTTAGATCCTTTTTAACTCATTATATTTATTAACTGATTTCTATTTTTTTAACAAATCTAAGATCATTTTAGTCAACGACTGCATCTAAGTATTTTTCGTTATTTCTTCCCCAAATATTTGAATCTATTTTGTCATAATTTATTAATAGAGCTCTTTAGCTTAAACTTACAATTATTGTTCGCTATAGGCCATTACTACTAACTTGAATCCCCACTTTATGCAATTTGAAAAACTGCGAGTCAGGTCACTTGAGTTTTCATACAAACGCTTACTTGAAGCAAAATGCAAACGTTGTGAATAAAAAAAGAAGTAAAGAATAACTTTGGTATGTAACCAACGATTGAATGTAAGCAATCATTGTTTGCGGTTTTCTCTTACTACAATCTCAGCTCTAAGCAGCTTAGTTCCAAACAGTGAAGTAGTAATAGTTGCTAGGTCACAGCTTACTACGGGCAACATACTAGAGTGACCCGTTTTCAACAGTACGATGTTTTCTCCTATGTGCCAAGAGTATCTTAAATCACAAATAACGTTTAGGTACTAAACCATACATTGTATTTTACACCATTTGATAATATAGCTGAGTAAGTACCTTATTCAAATGACAGGAATATCTAAAGAGATGTAAATTCAGATAATAGTAACAATGGGAACGCTTACTACGCAGAATTGAATAAAACAACAACTACTGATCGAAATAGACTTGAAGACACTTTTAGAGAAATCAAAATAGCTCTTGAAGAACATTCAAATTATGACTAAAGTCAATGGATAAAATAAGAATATCAAACTTCAATTAAAATAGTCATGAAGGAGCATCAAACAAAATAATTAATAAAGTTTCATAAATATGCGTATTAGTCGTGCTCTTGGATTCTGTTCAGCAAAAACAAGACGAGGTTATGCGGCAAGGTCAAATAATGCACTCGTGTGGACAATTTGACCTATTGGATTACTTTCAAATATCGCTTTACAATTGAATTGTTGACACTTCGGCTGCTCTGAAGAGTTTCAGGAGAAGCCTTTAATTGTTTGTTGCGTTAAACGGCTACAAGAGTGCCCATAGAAAGAATACTTGGATTATCGATATATAGCTACAAGTTTATTTACTTTCAGTTTCTCAAAATAGTAAAAAGTCATAATATATTGGAAGGAGTTCATTCTCCTAATAAATATTTTGATAACGTTCTATACAGAGAATTTCATATTACCCTAAATATATGCCCACGACGACGACCTCGACAAATTAAAAATGTTATCTAAAACTACAAGTTTTATGAGAAAGTAGTAGTAGTAGGATCTCTATTTATGTAACTCACCTAGATACTCTTTAATCCACTTCTTCTTAGGGGGTGGTCGGATTTGAGCGTCTTTGACTTCTTCTTTGTTGGGGCTCGGTACGAAGTTCTGGCTCGTGGAGGGCCTTTCAACTTCGGGGACTCGAGAAGCAGCGACCAACGATGTGATCATTTGTTGCTGCGGGAACCCATAGCCGTTGATGGCATGCCCATGTGCTTGGAGCTGCTTATATGTTTTGAGCGTTATTGGTATCGGCTCGACGATGCTGCCGAATTCTGTTTCCCTGGTGTTGATCGCGATGGTGTGGAGCGCGTCGGCGTAGTACTCCCCGGGGGCTGCCATCGCGCCGAACAGTTCTGGCTGCACGCGACGTCTCCGGTAACCGGCAGTGCCCAGTTTCGCTTCGGTGGTTTCCATAAGTATACCCATTCTACAATGGGCCACTACATTAACTAACTACGACTACTAGTCCTCATTGTCATAGACTCACTTGCGTCCTATTCATTGTTAAGTTCATTAATTGTACAACAGTCTCTTGATTACTTAAATTTATAATTTTTCACTTATTCATTGCTTGAATTCTGCAGAAGTTTTCTGAAGAAACCAAAGAAAAACTTTTACGATACGGTACGTTTACGAAGTTTGAAAGGATTGTATAAGTCAATTGACGTTCAGAGCGTATTGTTATAAGTTTGTGAAACGATTAAGAAATTCGTGGGCTTTATACAAAAACTAAAGTGACTGGAAACGTGGGGCTTCTTTGAAGAGTTCTGTCGTAGGGTAACCGTTTGCGCAACGAGTTTATTGAAAAAAATAAAAAGTTTCAGCACAAAACAATGAAAAACTCTCCGTTCTGAAGTAAAGTTTATCCATTTGGATAAACTTTACTTCAGAACGGAGAGTTTTTCTATGTATGGCTTTTGATGGTTTTTATTATGTATGGCTTTTGAAAAGAAAGTCGTTCCAAAATCTTCCAAGTAGGTACTTTATCTTACAAAGAGTTTCCTCTTAGTGCTCATTGACCTGGTCCAGATTATTTTAATTTCCTAAAGTTCAATTCGATGCTATGTTTCCTGAGGCGTATGAAAGATTTTTTAAGATAGAGCAGTGGTGGCCCAGTGGTAACGGCCGCGACTTACGAGTTGTAGGTCGTAGGTTCGAACCCCGACAGGCGCTTTACTTTGTGTAAATAATTTCATCACCACTGCTCCCAAAACGGTGAAGGAAAACATCGTGAGGAAACCGGCATGTCTTAGAACCAAAAATTCGAAGACATGTGACATCTACCAACCCGCACTGGGCCCGCGTGGTGGATTACGGCCCACTCCCTCTCATAGAGAGGAGGCCTGTGTCCCAGCAGTGGGAACATTATAGGCTGATTACGTGTATGAAAGATTTTACCATTAAATGACAAATAAAAAGTAGAAAGAATCTCACTATAACTTGGGGGCAACCTTGCATTTTAGGAAATACCAAGTGAAATCAATAGACTCGATTCCTACGCAGAATGAAGTTCGCAAGAATGAGATGGCGCATGCATAAGCAAGGCAAGGTGCTAGTTAGAATGGGTGTTGTAAGTGCGAGCGACCTAGGTGCTGCCGGCAGCAGCGGAGCGCGCGGCTGCGACGCGGCGCTCAACAAGTGCGGGGAGGGCGTCGAACGCATGGCACGAACCGACGGGCACGTGCACTCGCCGCACCCTCCCCGCACCTCGCGCGCCTGCCACCGACAGACATTGACAGCTAGTTGTACCTCCTCCCACATCATGCGGCCCTGGTACTGCGGCCGACCGAATTGGCAGACATAGTGGATTTTCCATCGGCAAACAAAAGAACGTGCGGAAATGTGTTTCGGTGCGACGACTACAATACAAATGAAAAGTTAGTATTTGTACGGATGTAACAAAATTGAGTTTGCAAAACGTATATAATTGAAAATATTGAAATGGATGCTTTTATTTGTGACTACATCAAATATAATTTAGGCGTGTAAACGGATTTTCTTGCTATGTACTCATAAAATAAAACCATGCATAATACGATTAAATAAAAATAAAAAAGTAAAAAATGTAAGATAAGATTTGTTGACAGAATTTTTTCATCACTGAAACTTTAAAAAGCGAATCGAATAGTGCTTTTGGCTAGATGACGCAGACCAAGACTGAATGGAAGCTTATAGGCGAATAATCATTAGAGCGTGACAAAATAAAAAAAAGCGAACAGGTGTTGGACTATTCGTAAAGAAGTGAGAAACGTTATCGGTTTGGTCACAACCATCGGTGTACATGTACACGTGCCTCGAAAGCATACTGTTATCGTGGAAAAGCCATAACAAACGAGATTTTATACAACAACAAACGCCGCTTCAGAAAAGTCTAGATCATAAAAAGTTAGTGCAGATAAATAATTTCGTGTTTTTAGAACTGTTATCAAAACTGAATGTATTACAGATAAGAGTAATGTTCCATTTGAAGTTATTTCAGAGCTAGAAGAACATAACGAAGTGTTATGTCTAAATGACATATTAACGCCAGAACTGAACCAGGATATCATAAACAGAACGTAGGTCAATACTAATTTCCACGACAATTTCTAGTAAGGACTCAGTCATATCGAAGCGAACGTAAGCGAGCGTACACACGCGCGGGTTATATAAGCGAATACAAACGACGACACGTGTCCGTGTTTATATTATGTAACCAGACTTACCTACAACGCGAGCTATACATGCCTAATCTATGTGTACTACTACTTCTATTGGCCGTGCTACTGCTATGCGATGATTGGATTGCAGATGGATGAAATATTTTTTTATTATTTGATCTTGGAGCCCTCCATGCTGGCTTTTCCTAAGGTATGTAGGTAAAACTACACTGTTATGGTAATTGCTATTAATCTAATTTTGTGGAGCTCTATCAACATGTTGTATATCCTGTCATTTAACATTGTCTACGACGCTATCTAGTTGTTGCATAATATCTTCAAGATGATTAATGTTTTCACAGAAGTTTATTTTGATATAAGGAATTCAAGACTTCCATCACTGAACCAAAGAATACTATTCTCTGAATTCTATAAACGTTATTAGCTATTGTTAATTATCTATAGACCCTAAGATATAAAAGCATATACGAGGAAAATTCTTAAATAATCCACGCAATAAATGACGTCACGATCACGATCGTCTCACCGACAACCGGGTCCGCGATAATTGCCCGCTGCTAAATAAACCAGAGACAAACAAACATGTAATTCGCTTAAGCTAAAGCCCGAAGAAGATTAAAACCTACCTACTAGAATTCTAATGATTATAAAGAAATAATTCAAATACTATAAACGCAAGGCGTCAGCAAAGATGTGGCATTGCTACCTAACATGCAGGAAGCAAGCGTGCATTTTTCATAAATTGCGCAACTAGTAATAGTCCATAACATAAAACCGATTATTACTTGCACAATATCAATAATATGAATATTTTAACTAGGTAAATACCGTTCCCATCACGGCTTGCGATTCTCAGATCGTGTATTAATCTCTTCACAAACATGAAAGCTTAGTATTAGTGGAACAAACAAAGGAACTCACTGTAGCTCCTTTGTATGCTCAGCAAATATGTGCTTTCATTAACATTATTGGTTCAATACATTTTCATCTTATCGGGTAATCAGATTGCTACTAAACTTTCTTATTGATTCCATTAACTTGTAATTGTAACATTATTAGTGAACTTTTTCACTATCTGTGGTATTGACTGCTTCGTTTTCATTGACTTCATATTGATCGACATAAATGTATAGCGGTACACAGCCTAGAATAATGCTTTCATGAAAGAGATTTATAATATTTTCGTTTACAAAGACTATAATATTAATAGGGACATTCTCAAAGCCGTTTTCTTGGCGTTTATAGATCAACTCATTAGCTATCACGGTTATTGGTGTTTGTCGTAAGTCCGGGACTCTAATTTCATCCAATACACCAACTTTATTGTTTTTAACGTGACATTTATTCATGGTAATCAAAAATTTAACAAAGTAGACATTCTTGTTTCATAAATAACATCACGTAAAGGCGAGCTGACAAGAATATCAGCAACATCGTGTCGTAAGAAAACGCCCTTTGAAGGAAAATGTTGCTCCAAAACTTTCGCAAGACTATTACGATTGTTATAAAATATATTTGGTGTAATAAATAACAATAGAAGATCGAAAGGACTAAGGATAGAATACTCAAAAGAAAATGTATTGCACGTTGACCCAATTCTGAATGAATGACAAATGAAAGCTTCGCAGTCATCTGGGGTTAACAAATGTAACAATACACTGTTAATAATATCCACATCAAGATTTTCACACCGGACGTACAATTTATTAAAGTAATTCAATAACATTAGACATGGATGAAACCTCAATGGCATACGTTTTACGAGAGAATCACTGACCAATGTGAGAATGCCTCCTGATATTTGCCAAAATGTAAATTGTGAAGTTTTGAATTATCCGAAAAATGTGTCGAGGCTCGAGGTGCTCGATCATACATATACCACGTAGCGATAAAGATACCATTATAATAGCCATATCGGTATTATTGTTACAACGTGACGTAAGGAATTATTACAATAACATTACAGTCAACTACACACATTACTAATCATCGCATCGTTACGATGATAGTGCCTATAAGAATTCAGTTTATATGGTGGATAGAATATTTGCCTGAATCTGACTTCTCACGTAAGCGCCCACGTCTGAAGTCGGTTGAATGATATTCTGGAAAGCAGTCCAGTCAGGAGTTGATAGTACGATCTAGCTTAGCTCCGAACGTCAATTGCAAAAATCCAAGATTGTACTGCAGGAGCGCCAGGGCGAGATGAGACAGAGCGAGGGTCCGGGCGCCAGGCGCCAGGCGCTGGGCAGTGCGGCCGCGGCAGGGTGTCGCGCGGACACTCGCTAATTGCCGTCAGTAGGCTGCAGCGCTCGTGGTGGCACGTGGGGCGCGGCGCGGGCAGGTGCCGCCGACCTCGCGCTATCTCGTCTCGCCGTTCGAGGTCGCGATGATAACGTACGCTATTTTCGACTCGACGTCGTCAGCTCGACGAGCGTGTTCGTGACCGTCGCAAACGCAGCCGCGAAATCACTAAAGACTCCCGAAACGGAAGCGCGACCGGTGGTATACTGCAAGCGCGACGTCGCGGGCGGTGCTATTCACTCGAGTTGTGTCAGCGTCGGCATGTCGCGATAGCGGGTCATCAGACTAGACAGCGACAGGCGAGGCGCGGAGCCGACCGCCGCCGACGCAATCCGCTCGACGACTGAGTGGCCGCTGCGGACCGCGGACCGGCTCCGTCTCGAGGCGGAGAGGCGGGAGGTGCGCGACCTCCGGGGCCCCGCGCCGCGGGCCGCGAGTGAAACCGACGGCGAACGAAATCGCGAGGGGGAGGACCGCGGGGGGCGCGCACGCGGTCGAGCGCAACGCTCGCCGCTGCACCGCTCTCAACTTTACATAACGCTGCATGGACGGCGCGCGACGCATTCGCTTGTCGCCCGCGAAAAGAGGTCGCCCCGACGGCCGCGCCGCGGGAC
The DNA here is from genome assembly GCA_947522985.1 of Lithophane socia. Lineage (NCBI taxonomy): Eukaryota > Metazoa > Arthropoda > Insecta > Lepidoptera > Noctuidae > Lithophane > Lithophane socia. The sequence continues at coordinate 12,739,637 of OX383271.1, read as the reverse complement.
ACCTACAGAATTTAAACAACTTTGTGGCGATCGGCCGTAGGTGATGAAACAGCGGCGGCATTAGCACGCAGATGACGTGTTCCGAGGAGTTAGTCGGTCGGCGTCGGAGTCACTGAACCTCGTCGCCGACGAATAAGGTGAATGGAACATTGCAACCGAATCGAGCGGCGCAACTGTGCGAACTAACGTAGGAGTCGGCAGTCGTGTAGCGGCTGCGACGCGCCGCTCCTTATGCACGAGCCACAATGGCGAATAGCTTTCTAATGATACGTGGTCGGCGCAGCCAGTATTGTCAGACTTCCCCTTTACACACAAACATACTTTAGCAGAAAACTACAACCTTACAAGTTTGACCCAGATGAAGCTAGAATTACTGTAAAGTCAGGACAGTTATAGCATCCGGCTCCAAGGACCACTCGCTATATCGAACATGTCATCAATTACTGTTCGTGGTTAAACAAACTGAAACTAGAGAGTATGGAGTATGAACGTAAAGGCAGTATATGATTCGAAGCAGTACGTACGCATTACCATTTAAATTAAGCGAAGCTCTTACGTCAGAAGTACTAATCTTCATAATAGGATTTCTCCAAGTTTACGACAGAACGTTCAGTATTTGGTGTTACGTCGGCACAAGGCGCAAGTGGCACGTGTTATCTCGGTTCCACGTATACCTTACGCTTATGTTTATTTATCTTAAATTCGAGATACAGTCTAGCTATCGGCGATCACGCCAAGAATATTCGAATATATACAAGTGCTGCGGAACCCTGAACCGTGATCAGTTTGCGGAAGCGGAAAAAACAAGTCAAGCCATTTTACTGCAGACGTGAACTGTTAAATCTCTTGCGGAAATGATTGATGGGCACAGACAGACAAACAAGTTATTTGATTGGGTTAGATTTGAAGTTGGATTCAAAACAAAAACCAAGTTTAAGGTTGCTCAGTTTAGACGAGGAAAATATTCAATATTCAAGATGGGACAATGCACATCCTAAAAGTCTAAAGCAGTACCGGTAGTGTCGGCACATTGTCCTCACCAAGGTTTATACGAGCTTAAGGTTATTTTCGTAGAAACACCCACTGCGTAGAGAAAATCTTGCAAATTCATACCAAGTGAAACTCTAATGTATCTTCCTAGGCAAAGTAATACAAGCCATAAAAGATTCCACAAGTTAAAGCGCTCCTCGCGCGACGGTGCGGACATTATTTGGAGTGCAACTCCCAGGAACGCATAAGTGGCACGGGTGCAGGTTCCGAGTTCCGATAAGGTGGCAGGTATGGGGAGGGACGCGCATGCGTGCGGCGGCTGACCTTGGTGCGGTGCAGCGTGCAGCCCGGCCTGGCACCGCCGCACTCCCCCCCGCGCGCCCCCGGGGGCCCGCCCCGCACCCCGCGCCTGGGGAACACCACGCCGCACAAATACCTCCCTCGCTCTTCTTATACCTTTTGCAACCACACCTGCCGGTTTAGCAGGTTGTTGCGATGCGACCTAGCACCGTGCCTAGATTCTATTTCTGGAAGCTAGAGTCCCCATTAAATCAAGTGCTCCAAGTATCAAGCTGCCAATGAATTCAATAATGAAAAAGATAACAATGGTATTCTCTCACGCGTCAATCGACAGGTTGCAAAAACTGACCTAATGTATGCTGATGTCAATTCACAAGCTGTCTTCAAAATTAAACACGACCCCTCTGTGTAAGCTGACAACATGCAATTAGCACAAGTAAACATTCTTGTAGAAACAGAAAAAAAGAAAGTACTCGTATTTGAAATTTTTAACTGAACAATCAATAACAACATTAATGACACTAACGACATGTGAGTCGAAGTGGAAACACTGGGAAAGGGGGGATCCACCCGCCGGATGTCGAGATATGAGCCGTCTGCGTCGTGCGAAAGCTCCCTGATTTATGCAATTGATTTTGCCGATAAGCAGAGCATACAATATCAATTTTCAAAGGCCCAAAACGTATAAATAGAAAAGATACATATTACAGCAAATGAACGGAGACAAGACACGAATTGATTAATGATTCATATGAATCAAGTGGCAGATTAGTTTTTGCGCGATACTCTGTCAAAGAGGACAGCAAAAAGATGGTTTATATCGTTTAAATATTATACGTCTCATCGTCTCTAGCAAATTATTAAATCGCAACTCCTAAATACCACGGGCGAGAATGTTGTTACATTTCTAATGTATTCCAAATCATTGGAAATTTTAAAAACTAACGGTAGTTGGCTGAAGTTACCGTTTGTCGAATTTCTAATACATAAGCAATATTTAGATAATGTTATACACTCTCTCTATACAGTTTCCTGGCTAAATTAACAAGTCTAATGGACATTTATCAGGGAACGTTGAGAAAAGCGGGCATTGAATCTGTGAAATATCTTAATATATAAATCTTTCATTTATTTTAGCGAATAATGCGATAGGTACTAAGTACTCAAACGTGAAGACATTTCCACGAGTAGAGGCACTCACGATTATCTTATCGGCTTTCTGCAAGTAGAAACACAGGCAGTCGTTTGTGTGACTAATGTCTGCAACGGCGTGCGTCGCATCGCCGCTGCGGCAGCGCGACGTTTCCTCCGAAGTTCAATATACTACGCCTCGAACGTACGCGTCCTCACCGACCAGTCGCAGATGGCGAGGTCACGCGATCCCTTTCACCATTCTGCTCGCCCGGTACCGTCGCGGCGTCGACCTTACACGAGCCTTGATGATACGATTGTTTGCCGCGCCTACTTAACCGCCAGTACCGAGGGGCCCACTAATTAGAAGCGGCGTAAAAGTATTATTATGAACAGTGGAATATCGTCGACCAACCGTGACTTCATTGCAGACACGCTAGATTTGGCTCCAGCAGCGTTTTGAATTCGGTATATACGCAGCTTCTGCAGTTCTGCAAGATATTAACGAAGTTACTGGCAACAATATCAGATTGTTTGATTGAAAGGCATTTAGAACGTTACTCGTTTAAAGGTGTGTAAAACTTCGCCATTGTGCATCTCGCAGAATACAGTTCAGTCAAAGTGAATTGAACAGATATTTTACTCTCTCTTCCGTTGAATGCAGACAACTGCAAAATCAAGGGACCGACTTAGAGACATTACTGTAACAAAGTGTTACATAACACAAAGGTACGCGATAAGTGTCTATTGCATGACGGAATACATAGATTACAAATGTTAGTAGTGGCATGGCAGTTCGAAACTAATGATGCAATGCAACGACCATAGCAATCGCTGGAACCTGTATGAGGAGCGTTCTCACTCATAAAACAAAAAGTCGCAATAAACACAACTGATATAAAACAATACATATTAATAGCATGAAAGATAATGTAAATACGTGTTGAAATTAAAACACAAGGGTCGATTTGTGTGAAAGGAAAGTCAAAATCCAAACTGGCGTCATACTAGCGTCATTAGAATAATGTAGGAGTGTGAAGCTTTGATTTTAGATAGGGTATCGTGATTTGCCTCTAGTCACGTCGCCGCCAGTTGAACGGTACTAAAGCCATTCGACTATACATATGTATTGGCTAGCGGCGTCCACTGATAAGTGTCGGGCAAACATGATAACGCGGTTTGCAGACCAACGTGTTACCGGCCTTGTGTTACAACTGAGCTTCGTTCCTCGCTCCCTGGTCACTTATTACTTTCTGAATTACATTGTTTCTGTTAGCATTGTTTAATTGCTTTATAATGGGAAGACAAAGAAGGCACTGGAAGAGTTTAATTAACTTCATCCGGAACAACTATTTTTCATTATCAGATATTTACAAGCTACGTTTTTGGTGTAAAATGTGTCTACATTGATAGGCTTTTACTATTTGTATGTAACTACAAAGAAAGTAATAGAAACTTTACTTTCATTAATTCTTATTCAGTTAAGATGCCTCTAGCTAATTTCTAGAAAAACTGACGTCACATATTTTTTTTCACATTTTTACTAACATCTTGATTACTTTCATCCAGTACATTTCTATTGAGGATTTTGCACCCGTTTGCATGATTTAAATGTCATGGAATCCTTTAAATTTCCTTGTGATTTTAGGGTCCTCTCCTCCTTCATTTACTTTTATAGCTCTAACAATAAACGCCAGACCGTTAGTCTACTTCCATCGAGATGGCAATAAATTACAAGACTTTATATCGTCTTCTAAAATGACTTCAGCATCTTTTGGTGAATAAATTCTTTCTACTTCCAACATCCCTTTTGAATGACCAGAATTGTAATAAACCTCTCTTTTTAGTATAATAGAAACTTTTTGCGATCAAATAGGATTTGTGACCCTATTTTCGTCGCGACGTAGTTGTGCATTCAAGATTTTTTGCTTTGCATTACAAAGAAAGTATTGCGGAAGCCCCTACAACGTAACATGTTGCTAAGTAAGGATACAAAAGATTATTTTGGCATACAGCATAGCATTGTTTTGGTATTTTTTAATCGTGTTTCGCAACACGCTAATTAACTGATAAGATAAATTGTTTGTTTACAAAATGGTATTAATGTATTTTCCTGTACATATAAATTGCAAACAATTGGCAAAGGAGCATTTCCAAAGAGATTTTGAAATCGAAGCTGCAAATTCTGTTTTGCAGCAAAGTTTGACGCTAAATTATTTCGACCAGAACGTGGCAACTGTTGGAGCAGTTCATTTAGCGCAGAGGCGTTTACCACCAGGTTCGATAATGCACAATAAGACAATGCGTTCATCGAGTAGTAAGAACAATAGGTGTCTATGAAGTAGATACTAACGCACGCACCGTTACGCAACCGTGCCTTGTGCTAGTTTTTGTTAAACATTCGAAAACCTAAGTGTCTACACTTCGAGAGGATGTGGAGTTAAAATTACTTTAAAATGCATATAGTGAAGCGCATTGGCCGTGCCTTGCGCTGCGTGTGCACACGTCGCACCAACCCCCCCCCCCCCCTCCCCCCGGCACACGCGTCGATCAGCTGACCGAACTCTCGAGCGCCCCCTGCCTGGCTCGTCCAAAGCAATGCGTCATGCGTTATGTTGACTAACTCGCTCCACGTATACATTGCACAGACCGCTTACCTACCACCCACTCCCACTAGGAAAATACGTTGTGACGGATTGTTTTGTACGTGTGGCTTTTTCTGTCTTGTTTTTGTATGCGCGAATAAAAACATTTAGGAGTGAGTGCACTCGTACGATATTACGAACACAACAGATAACGGCAGGCATCGGAGTATCGTAAACGGAGGTGGACGTGCGGTGCGTGGCGTCCGACGAGTAAATTTCAGGCTTCCTTTGTTTACGTGGGGCGAGGCCGCCGGGAGCGCGTGGAGCCGGCGGGGGGGGGGGGGGGGGGGGGCTGCGTGCTGTTCAAGGTCAAGAGCGGCGGGCGTCGGCTCGCTGCACCGGCGCGCCGGCGACTGGACGCGGCTGGCGGCGCACCGCGCGGCCAGGGCGGCACGGGGACGTGCGCGCGGCGGGACACTGTCGCTACTCACTACTCACCGGCCTGGAGGCGCCGCTCCTGCAGCTCGATGAAGCGCGCCGCCTCGAGCAGCGTGTCGAGGAGGCTCATGTCGGAGCGGCACGGCCGCGCGCGGTACAAGCGCGCCCGCTGTCACGCCGCGACTGGCCACGCGCGCCGCGCGCCGCTCACGTGGCCGGCGCCGCGCCCGCCAATGGGCGCGCGGCGCGCGGGGCACGTGACACGCACACTCGGCCAATGGGCGCGCGGCCCGCGAGTCCCGCGCGGGGCGTGCGCGATCGATGCCATTGCAGCGATCGAATGCATGCCCCCGCCCGCCAGCCGGTGACGCGGCACACTCTAGCTTTGTTTATCTACTACTTTTCCTGTGTATTCCTCGCTAGTTCCTGATAAAAATTGATCTGAATGTTATTTGTTATAAGTAAAGTAGTCGCTGCATTACTGCGTCACCTTCTAGAGCGCTCTCCCAGTCGCGCACGTGCGTTACTCCGGCCGACTTTCACTTCCTGAGTTATCGCGGTCTTAACAAGTTGCTAGGTTCATTGAATTTTTATGAACAATCTTTTGACGCTAAGATTCTCTCAGACTTTTAAGAAGAACGTAGTTTTATAACTTTGACTACGTTTTTATAGAAGTTCAACAAGGTGCAACAATTAAAAGTGTGGTCGGAAGGGTCGGAACCTATTCATTCACTATTTCGACTAACAAAAGATTTTTTGTTGAAAGGTGAAATGAACTCTATACTGTTAGCTATGGATCTAAAACGGTACCCATAAAAGTTAGTGAGTTGTAAACAAGCGCACAATTACGTGCCTTGCGCGAGTAGTTACGTTGAGAGGAAAGGGAGAAATTATTGCAACGGTGAAGGAAAATGTTCGTCACTTTTTGGAACAAATCCAGGAAAGACTGATGTATTTTTATAACACACATTATATCAATTATGTGGTGTGTTATGCAGAATGTTTATCTGGTTCATGAGTTAAATAATTACTTATTATATATTTATTATTATACGAGCTATTTAAACGAGCTGCTGCCCGCGTGGACCCTAGTTATTTTTCTAAAATAAAAGTAGCCTATGTTATTCTTTATAACTTTATAAAAACTCTTCCATACCTACTTAGATAGTGGTACAGTATCAGAACAGTTACCTTACTATATAGTCTTCAATCATACTTAAAAATTATAACTTTATAGATAGAAAACTAGGATAGATCGATAGGTATATAAGGGGAAGTACAAAACTCCATGACACATAGTTTTAAATAAATTTATTCTTCTATAATGGATAATAACATGTATTGTGATAACTAATTGAGAAGCTGTCTTTGATGTGGAAGTACTGATCACAGATTAACATTCATAATCCACATATGAACTAACGAACGTATACAGACATCTATACTTAATAATAAATAGCTTTGTATGGCAAAGGAAACGAGTTTCCTTTGAATGAAAATGTACAAAGTTTAAATTAAAAATTCGCTAGAGAAGCCTGTGTTTACATATTTCGGAAATTCTATAATTTATTTTTCTTTTCTAAGAGAAGATATTTTTTTTCAGTACAAAAAATATATATTTAATTTCTAATACGTTAAATATAATATGATCGAAACTATATTTGGTAGTTATGTCGGATCATATATACTTATTATAAATATGATGACTAACGCGATACAAATCCAATAATATGAGACTTATATAATATAAATATATACAGACAGAGTATGTAGGTATTATAATTTAAATATAACAATCCAGTTCACGAGATAAGTTGTATCCTGTTCGGACCGACATAGAAAAAAGTTCGATAGATTACAAAAAAATAAACAAGTTACTTTGTTTTCTTGTTTTTTAGATACGAACGTCCATTTTATATGTATAATAACATGTCTGAAGGTGAAGTAAACTATAAAACTTGCAACTTATAAAGTATATTAGTGAAATATATCCTGTCTTTTATATTATGTGTATTTTTATAGATCGTTGTGAGACTAAAGTGAACTTTCTTGTCATTATGGCGAAATGTCGCGGTAATATAAATATAAAGGCAAATGGCAAGAACTGTGGTCATTTAAATCTTGTATGTGATTTATAATTAAATACATAGTTTTGTAACATGGTTTAGATTTCATTCGAATATATGTATAGAAAGAAGGTATTAGTCCGTTCTAAAAATTCTAATCTGAAAACTATGCATCATTTCTATGTAATTTTTGTAAAATACAAAATATAAATAATATTATATCCTTCATAAATTGTTTTAATAAAATATCTCCATGATTTGGTCAAATATTATCATCACACAGTCAGTATTATCCTTATTTGTATCTATCGTCAAAATCAGATTTGAAACTAAAAGTTATTAAACAACGGAACGCCCGTACTAATTTTGCACTATTTCTTACTAACACACCAAACATTTTGAAACTAATATTAAAACGATATAAATTCTCGCACCAAGAACTCAGAAGGCACCTTATTGTGATATTTTAATAGATTACACATGTCTATGTCATTAAAACTTAAAGACACGATATTGCTAATAACACATTTTGTACATACTACGCCGTATCAACCCAACGGTACAGGTCTGTCCATGATCACATGTTCACTATTGTTAATAAAAAAATGGTTGTCTGTAAAGTCGGTTTACGGACGATAGTTTAACGTGACAACGTCATAACAAGTGCCTTTCGCTCGCTCGTGTAGCGCTCTCGCTCCGATCGTAACGTTACAATGAGCGTAACGGGACAATGCGCGTAACAGGACAATGAGTCATCCTTTTTCGTGCGTGCAGCCGGCGTTCATCGATTTATTAGACGTTGTCACGTCAAAAATGATAACTTGTAGGACTATTTTGTTCAGTATAATATTTTTACAGGACTTCAATAATACTAAATTATTTCTAATGTGGACCTTAAAATAGTGAGAAAACAATAAGCGACTAACACAAGAAATAACATGAAAATTCGTCATCACAGCAACTTATTGCTATACCTTTCATTCTTGTACTATATTTAATTTCGAAATGTAATTTACACTATTTTGTTGACTACGACGTACAGTCAACTGCAGCCATTCGATAATACAGGTAGACAATTGAACTAAGAGTACCGATGTAGATACTACTCACTGTAACTACGACTAACCTACATCACTCGTTGAAACGTGGCTTCCGGCTTGTTTAGGTGGCCGAAGATCACGTCTTCGAAGATTCTGCTACCCCGGTACGTGAAGAGCTCCTGGGGAAAGCAAACGTTACTTTAGAAAATATACACTATTCAAATAAGCGTGAAATATTACATGAAATACTATAGGGATTCTTCCTGCATTTATATCATAATATACTAATAAATGAGCAATGTATATTTGTAATCATGTTCTCGAAAACGGCTCTAACGATTTCGATGAAAGTTGCAATATACAGGGTGTTAGGGTAAACACCGTTATCCTTGCAACCAGTGGTTTGGTTTCATTTATAGAACGTTAAATCAATGGAAAATTACAACTTTTTTTTAATTTTTTTTTAGATCTAAATTTTACCACAAGAGACGCAAGTTCGTTGCCCTATGCGCTAGGGCAACGAACTTGCGTCTCAACACGGGCGGGGGGTACGGGATGTGACCTGACCGGCAGCGAGCGCGATCCCTCCCTTAGTCAGTCAGCTGTTTCGCTAGCAACCACGGTGTCAGATAGAAACTTTTTAAAATCTTTTAATGAAAATAACGTTTTTTTTTTGTTGTGTTCGGACATTTATTTTTATATTTAAGTCAACTACCCATGGTTTGAATGATAAGAGTGTTTACCCTTACACCCTGTAGTATATCTAGTCTCATAACTGGAACAAATCGTTTTCTCTATTTTTCACCTCGCCCAGTTACTAATAAATAAACTGAGTTAGTGAGTTTATTATTAACAAACCGAGTGCCTGATGGAATTTCCTATCCCAACGGCAAATATGACGAACTTCCATAAAAATTTTTTTTTAGAAAAAAAAACCATTTTCGAAAATACTTCTTAGGTGCTCACCTTCACAATATATAAAACTCTTGAGAAAGGAAATGAATGAATTTATGATTTTTATTAAGTAGATGGGACAAGAATTGTGGGCATAAAGAGAGAATAGTAGGAGCGCCGGATCTCAAAAACCTTGACCAACCTATAAATCTCTATGTCAAGATCAAGGGATATTTTTCGAAAGTTACACTTGAGCAACAGCAAATGGGACGTGGGCAGCTGTAACCTTAAAACTGTAATAGGAGTACCATTATTTGTTAAATGCATGCATTCAAGGACACTGAACGAGTTACAATAGAAGTTGAATTGTTACAACGCATGGGCGTTTAGTGTCCCTCAAATGCATTGGTAAGTATATTTACCAAAGACCTACACTCTAATTTCGTAACACACTTTCAATCACAATCTGAGTTTTTAAGGATATTGCTATACCATTGCTTTGTTGGTTAAAAAATTCGTCTGCTCTATAACGTAAATAATGCAATGAACGTGGGTGAACCGTCAAAATGAAACCCATTGCGATCAATTGTCATTTTATGTGTGTTCAAATCAAGATTGGTTAGCAGGCACGATACAAAATCTTCCGTATCAGCATTGTCGATATCATTTGACCTCAGGTTTAGAAACACACGTGAATAGTGGTCAGGGTTGCTATCAACGCAGGATTTGGTGCCATACATCAATTATATGGGAGAAACTCGCCAAAGTACCAGGCTCCAAGCAGCGGTAAGGATATCTCCCGGTACAGCCGTGGTTGTTGTGTCGTAGGTACACAAGAGATAGTGCTATTTGTACAATATAGCGGCATCTCTCTCTCTCTCACTTTATGTTTAGGCTAATATAATAACCCCTTTGGCTAACATGAAGTAACTCACCAATATACCAGGATTGCAGCAACGGCAAGGATGTCTCCCGACATAGCGGTCGGGGCGGCTATCGGCTGAGGTTGCTGACGTACAAGCTCTTCAGTTCGGTCTTGGGCGTGTTCTCGAACAGAGCGGCACGATTCTGACCTTCGCCCTTCTTTACCCAATGCCCGTATACGCGGAAAGCACATCCGTCTATCACCTGGAATTGACGACATGAAATATGTATGAGGAAACTATGACAAAACTTAACAGGAATAGTACTTAATTATTTTCCGTTAGAACTCCCACCACACGAATTGGTTCGGTATGGGCTCTGAAGCATACGGGTACCAGTGTAATCTCAGAGTCATGATAGGTACATTTCAGTTTCTAGGAAGGCAACACAACTGAAGACGTCCATAAACGGCGGTAAGGTCGCAGTATGTATAAGCTGGGTTTGGGTCGAGTAGTCGTGATTGTATACAAATCACACGACACGTTTGTGCAGCGTATACAGCGTTCGGCGAACGCCTATGCTGGACCAACGTCAGATGCAAAGGCTGTTTAATTTTCTTGCGTAAAATGGAGATCAATAAATACTCTTCAGGAATAGATAATTTTGAATCCTACCTTCCTCAGCACGCGCATGGTGTACGGGTCCCGCAGCGCGTCGCCGAGCGGCAGCGCGCGCGTGGCGGTGTGCGGCAGGCGGCGCAGGCGCACGGCCGCGCGCACGGCCACCAGCCCCACGCGCAGCTTGGCGCGCGCGTTGAACCCACCGCTCTTTATAGCCTGGAGTACGTGGTTATGTTACCAAGTGACTAGGAGTTCATGGGATATTGGTTGTGGAAAACATGACCGGTAATTTTCGTTGGTTTTATCAAATCTCCCTCAACGCCAGAAGGCATTCAAAACCTCGGGTTTTATCTGAATATGAAATAGCAGACAGCAGTTCTGAGCTCAGTCATTATGAGCTTAGAACTGCTGCCACTAACTATTTAACCACTTTTTAATGGCGTTGTAATATTCAGGTTAGTTAACCAGCATGAAAGTTCTTGCTAAATTATTGCATTCCTACAAATTTCTCCTCCATCCGAAGTTCTTAGCATTCTTACCAGTTTGTAATTTTGAGTCATAGGAACAGAACATTACAAGATAGAATAATTACATTTTCCACGCAAATGGTTGACACAACTATTTAAAATGGCATAAGGAACACAGGGTAGATAAAAAGTTTCAAATTCAAAACACAAACAGGGCTTCAAATAAAGAAAATAAGTAAAGAAAAATATAGTTAGGATGTAGTAACGAAAACGCAGGAAAAGTCATGCAAACATGCAAAAGAAAGTGAGGCCAAATAAGCAGTAATTTGAGTACGTTTGTCTGTGTGAGTGTATGTAAAAGTCTGTGAGTACTGTAAGTGTTTGTAGGTACCCCAAGCTTAATATAATGTTTTAAAGGTTCACATCAAACAAACAGATTCCCTTCGTACATAATATACAGAGAAAGTTTAATGACAACACATTAAGATGTCCTCGGGTTAATGCTCTGGAAATTATCTAAAGGACTGGTTTTAGTAATTTGGTAAAAAAGTAATTAATTAAGAACATCATTATAGTTCACACAAAATGATGCAACAATAATTAATAGTTATGACGTGTGTTGCAAATTATGTTACTTTGTAGAATATCATGTTTGGACTACTTTGGTATTTCATCAGCTACTCAGAACTGATAAGTATTATGTACCAGCTGTTTGTTAGTTTTATCAGTTCTCGAAATAATATCATATTTCAATAGAAATAAGATAATAATAGAAAGAGAAATATTTTCAAAAATAGTATTTTTTATCTTCGAAAATAGCGTAAAATTATGAAAATACCATGTTATGCATGCCATTTTCCCCCAAATGAATATTAAACCAGAACATAAATTCTATATCGACATCTCGTCATAACTATTACTACCCAATGTTATAAATTAGTCACAATGACATTACCATCGCCAACTGGTCGATCCTAGACATCCGGCGGCTGCAGCTGGACAAGGATTTCTTGAGCGGCATCATGTCTTGATCCCATAACTACCAGGGACGCAGAAATATGTACCACTTGTATTGTGTATCAACAAAATCGCTTTGAGTTATGTGCTCCTAGTTATATGCTCCAGAAAATGGGAAAATTCAAGAGGTAGTTCTGATGTTCCTTTGTTTTTTTTTTAATTCGATTTTTTTTAAATAATCGATTCTGTTTTTCGGATAAGTAACTAGGAACACATAAAATAAGCAAAATAAAAGAATAAGCTCTACAGTGCGTCATGCACTGTTTTAGTGCACATAGAAAAAAGTAAATGTTTACAACGAAAATTATTAACATCTGCTGTAGTTCCGATGTTCTATTAGTCAAATAAGCTGTTCAAAAATAGCAGTAAAGCAAAAGAAATCAGAAGCGAAAAAGTCGATATATACAGGGTGTAAAAAGACCCATCACATAGCCGTCAGCTACGCATTCTGTACATCAAATTAAGTAACATAGCATAAAAATAATTACTGGGAATTAACTTTTATTTTTGGTGTGAAAAATCGCTGTTTACGGTAGTGCGCAACGTAACGCACGTAAAGTATTGTGTTTATGGGTGCATGCAACAGTTCAGGGTTTGTGGGGGTATTCAAAATTAATTTAGAACATTTAAAACTTGCTTTCTGTATACAATCTCTGAAAAAGTTGGAACTTTGACCTTCAATATCTCCGTAACCAGAAGGTTCCCAGGTATGGTCCAGAAGAAAAAAATGATCACAATGATGGGAATAACAAGTGGCTTTCGGCTTCGTTAAGTGTCTTTTTACACCCGATATAATCGACAAAAAAATAAAATACAAATTCTAGGGCCCGCTTGCACCACAAATCACTAAATACGTTTAGCGCTAAAGGAATTTCAAACATCATTCTGTTTCTATCAATCGTTTGGAGTTGACAGAGACAGAGTGCTGTTTTATATTGTTTAGCGCTTAAAGTATTTAGTGATTTATAGTGCAAGTGGCAGTATACGCGAGAAACCTTTACAATTACAAATCAATACACCGATTTGCTAACTACTAGGATAACATAAATTGTAACAGCACTCACCATAGTGTTGAAGAATGCATGATTGAGCGCCTGGATTATATCAAGCCTTTCGCTTGGCTCCACCACTAGAAGCCGCCTAATTAAATCTTTTGGGTCGTCTGTAATCAATAATCGGTTGTGTTGCTAATTGTTATTTTGCAATCAAATTGGGCTGAGGTTAACAAATTTTATTTCAAAAGAAATAGAGTCATCACCAAGTTAGCAAAAGTTAGACTTACCTGAGATATCCACCCATTCAGGGCTGGTAAAGGAATATTTTCCTTCCATTATATTCCGAAGCATCACCATCTGTTTACGATGCCAGAACGGAGGACAACCGACCAGTCTGTAAACACCGACAATAAAAACATAAATAAAAGATTTGGATTCACCTAGTTATTTATCTGAATAAGATAAAAAACTTGTAAGCAAAAAAAAACAGACGAATTGAGAGCCTCCTCTTTTTTGAAGAAGTCGTTTAAAAATAAGATACTGGATTCTTTAAAAAGCTTCTGAGACTAGTAATATTGCATATACTATAATTATTTTAATACTTTAATTCGATTCGATTTGTAAGAGCCAAGGTGTGTCCAAACTAGAGATGGGCAAATTGGGAAAATTCCTAATAAGTGCCCATAACTTCTTTATCTGGGCATATATTTTTTGTTCGACCCCCTTTAGGAATCCCACTATCCCCTGATGCTCAACATGTTAGTTTTTTTTTTTTTTTGCATATTATCCATACAAAATGTGAAAAATTCCATAAAAAAACACATTGAAGTTGCTGTAACTGCGAGCCTCCAGTTCTAAAAAAAAAATACGGGGTAGTGAAAGCAAGTACCAAGTGAAGGCGCGATTGTTAAATTCGATTTTAGTTGTGTCTAAATAATTTTTAAATTTAGAGAATTTTTTGTCAGAATAGCGTTAAGATTCTCATAGCCAAAAGTAAGGAATTTTAGTGATAGTTTAGTTTGGTGTACAACAGAATCGGCACCACTATTTTACATGAAGAACTATATGAAATCACGTTTAATGACCCCATATTTTTATGCCGTGCGATTGGGCATTTATTGGAAAGTTATAAATTTATGACTAAAATATTATATTTATGTTTTTTCCATATTTTCCTGCCGGACAGAAACACTTTGCCCATCTCTAGTCCAAACATAAAGCGGCCTGCCGCGTGATTGGACAGCTGCCGCGCGCGAACGCTTCTGTCTCCCTGTCGCGCACAAACATTTTTACCTAACTAGAGCGCGGCAGAAATGTGTCCTGTCAACACCACGTGTCGCTGCCGCGCTCTTGCCGCGCAATGTTTCGACACACTTTTACAGAAAATATCGTAAATACCTTACTGTGATTGTAGCATAAGCCGAATTAAGTTCAATAGCTGAGTATATAACGCACAATTGAATAGGCAGGTAACTACAACATATTTTCTAACTAGGCTGTCACAGTAATTTTAGTATTACTTAAGAAAACTAAGCTAAGTATTTAAGATAGTTATAGGTACTTCGCACATACTTTTATGTCTTTACTAATCTAACGAACAAACTGCTAATGAATAGGTTACATAATAGGCCTCTTTGCACGTTTATTTACGGGATAATAAATAATACTATAGGCTTTTAACTTCAGCAAATTGTTAGCGCAAATAGTTCCAAGTACCTATTAGATACTATTCGATTCTCGAACTCTTTGGTAAAAGAAGCGTTGTCAAAAAATAATTAAAAGCTAGTGTTGGGCTGATGAAGGTCTTTTAAGCCAAAGGGTTATGATTTTAACAGGCCATACATGTATGTTCATCTGTTCCTGCATAATTCCAAAATTACTCGTTGTATTTTTATACATATTACCAACGACCGACCACTAACTGGGCACGTTAATTGCGGCATCAATTGAGTCGCAAAGGTGCAGACGACGTAACTATAAGATTTATTTAGACATCGCTCGTGTGACCAGGGGTCCTACCACAACCGCTTACAGCAGTATTATTTTAATATTACTTCAGTGTAGAAAAGAGAGGAAGCTCTACAAGGCGTATAGCTCCACCTTTTTCCCCACGAAATAAGATTAAAATAATACTGCTGTAAGCGGTGGTGGTAGGCCCCCTGGCCTTTACGTATATCTGTGTCAGTTTCTGACAAATCAGACAAATGGTAAACAAAAAAATAAACTTACAACGTAAACATAATGACTCCACACGCCCATCTGAAATGATAATAGAATTCTTGTTAATCAATTACATCAATAAAAAAACTACATATTAGAAACTAGCTTCCACCCGCGGCTTCGCCCGCGTGGTATGTCGATAAAAAGTAGCCTATGTCCTTTCTGAGGCTCTAGACTATCTGTGTACCAAATTTCATTTAAATCGGTTCAGTAGTTTTGGCGTGAACGCGCGACAGACAGATAGACAGACAGACCGACAGACGGACAGACTTACTTTCGCATTTATAATATGAGTAAGGAAGTAAGGTACAGTACTGAAGGAAACTAGCCATATATAATCTGGAAAAACGCGGTATTGTCTTGTTTTTGTGTTAAATATTTATGACGTATGTAAATAATACGGACATAAGTACATAACATAACAAGTTTTATGATTGCGGCCGAACTTTAATAACATTGATAACTATCAATTTTATGAGTTTCACGCTTCATTTAGGATATAAACCAGACAACAGAATTGTCTCTTATATAAACGACAAGTAGATATTATTACATAACTAGAGGGTCAAATGCCAAGTCTTTTAAGATTCTTTAGACAAAGTTGTTATCAAATATTATACCAACAATGGATAAGTCACCGAGATTGTGAGAACTATTAATATTATTTTATAATCTATCGGTATTATTTACATTATAAACTGCCGAAAAATTGTGAATTGGGTGAAATGGTTTAGGTCTGTGACTACCCGCGTGCGAGCCGAGCGAGCGAAGCGAGCGCTGCCTCGGTTGCGGCCGGCGAGCGCTATTTCCAAGTCGCTCGCGGCTAGATAGGCTATTTAGTATTAACGCAAGGTTCGTTGCGTCGCAATCAAGTTTGATACCTACCAGTTCACAATTTGTCTAAACTAACGAAGTTCATAATTATACGGTGACAGATACATAAAATATAACCTGTGTACAAAGTCATATCATGTGTACAAAGGCAAAAACCATCAAAATCGATTCAATAATTTAGTCGCAAAAACATACCACACAGTCTCACGAGTTTCAGATTTTAGAGTACAGACTATGTAATTCAACACGCGTGCAAATAAATTGGACCGGAACGTCTAGGTCAAATTGCCAAACATAGAAATCTGTTGCATTCTTCATAAAACATTAATTACACGAACAAATTTGATATTTCGTGGCTAAGTAATAACAGCCGCACGGGTCTTACGCACGGGCCGCACGCTTGCCTGGGTTGGTCTGTGGATGGATCACCATCTTTACATACCGAGACTCCTTCGTGCCTCGGAAAGCACGTTAAGCCGTTGGTCCCGGCTGTCATTCGTGGATCTTTGACAGTCGTTACGGGTTGTCAGAAGCCCAAAAGTCTGACAATCAGTCTAACCAAGGGGTATTATCGTATTACCCAGTTACTGGGTTGTGGAGATCAGATAGGCAGTCGCTGCATGTATGATACTGGTATTCAGCTGCATCCGGTTAGACTGGAAGCCGACCCCAACATAGTTGGAAAAAGGCTAGGCAGATTGATTGTGTGCTTATTTCATAATTTTAAATGTTTAAATATTGTTACTTACATGTCAACTTCCCTGCCGTAGCCAGGAGCGTCGTCAAACATATTGGCTTTGAGCGTCTCGGGAGCCAAGTAGCCCGGGGTACCACACAGCTCTGAAACATAAGCAAATCATTTCAATTAATCAAACGAGCGAGACTAAGACTAGTCGTACATGATGTGTAACATCTGACATCTTGTGTGGCAGTACCACACTCTCGGAAAACGGGTTGGTACCATCTGACGGCCAACTCTAGCACCGCGCGCGCTCATTGGTCAAATCAAATAGCGCGGGCTTCCCTGGCTTCCTGTAACACACTTTCGTCGCTTTTCAGGAAATCACTCCCACAGATTGCAGGAAAGCGAGAGGACATATGTTACGTTAGTATGTATTTAAAGCTCTCTTTATAGAGATGCTACTCCCAGACCTTCGACATTAGGTAGGTTTGCTACTCCACTGGGTAAAGAAGCGATTTGCTGGACTTTCATTGATGAAGACCGAAACGCCAATCGCTTGGCTGTATTTGGCTGTAAAGTGCTGTTGCTAATCATTTTATTCATGACTTTATGTCCCCTAGAGGGCACCGTATTCATCTTTTATGTGCTTCCAAAGGTACCTCTTTTGTCAAATTCTGATGAGCAGTTTAGGAGGGAACACATGAACATACATACATACCAGGCAAAATTATAACCCGCCTTTTTGCTTCGCCATAGTCGGGTAATAATAAAGAGGTGTTACTAATGTGCTAATACGCTAAATAAGGCGTTAATTAACATCTTACAGCATTTATCTGAGCTACAACAAGTAAGTCAACATATTAAAAAAGTTAACATATCCATTCGACAGAAAATATCCGATTCTGAACATTGACTCATCAAATAGATATCATAAATATATCCAGAGATATAGCGAAGGTACTGTACGAGAGTACGCGGATAGCATAAACATAAACAATAGGTTTTGTTCAGCAGGTGAAACTATCGGGCATTGTCTTAGAACCAGATGGAAGACTAGATGCGACGCGGACGTAGAGCGTGACCCACGGCCCACGAGTATCACCGACACTGTACAGTTTATTTGTTGCAGCCGTATGCAGTTGCTATGAGTTTCTTTATGAATACACTAACAAAAAAACTCCTTGTTTTTGTGATTTTTTTTTTGTTTATCTACCTGAGATAAATCCTAACTTTATATTATAAATGCGAAAGTGAGTTTGTCTGTTTGTTGCGCTTTCACGCTAAAACGGCTGAACGGATTTGGATGAAATTTGACACATAGGTAGACCTGAAAAAGGGCATAAGGTCCTTTTCCAGGTCAGGTCAGGTCATGTGGTCATGATTTTCCAGGTACTTATGTGCCGAATTTCATCCAAATCCGTTAGGCCGTTTTAGCGCGTAAGCCACGGGTCGATCGAGACTTACGCGGGTGAAACCGCGGGGCACAGCTAGTATTAATATAACATCAGAGTTCTTATAAGTCTCTACCATGTTACCCATTGGGAGTTACTACCGCGGTCTAAACTCAGGTTTTCTAGGTTTAATTGTGTTATCAGAAAATCCGTATGTTTGGCTGATCAAAATAACAACAACCAGTTCTCTATGTAGATAATAGGATTTAAAATAGATTGACATAAATAGGCCAATGGGTTAAGCGGTTTATCACGAAAATGTATTCAATACTCATCATCATCAATATTTCAGCTGAAACACGTGCACTGCTGGACATAGACCTCCCCCATGGGTCGCCACAAAAATCAATGGGCAATAATTTAATCATTATTTGATCTATATTTAACTAGCTTCCACCCGCGGCTTCGCCCGCGTGGTATGTCGATAAAAAGTAGCCTATGTCCTTCCCCAGGATGCCATATCTCCTTGCCAAATTTTGTCGATATCCGTTCAGTGGTTTAGGTGTGAAAAGGTAACATACAGACAGATAGACAGAGTTTTTTTTTAATGCTGAACAAAGGCCTCCCCCAAATCCTGAAGTTAGACAGACAGAGTTACTTTCAAATTTATAATATTAGTATGGATGCAATTATTGCTTAGACAAATACATAATCATAATATATCATCTTCATAGTCATGTATAAAATATTTCACTAACCAAACAGTTTCTCTCCATCTTTGAGCACCTTAGCGAACCCGAAGTCTGTGATCTTTACGTTGAGCTGGTCATCAAGCAGGATGTTCTCGGGCTTCAGATCCCGGTGCACGATGCACTTGCTGTGCACGTGTCGCACGCCTTCCAGGACTTGTCTGCAAAGAAATGAACGAGAACGTGTTTAGAGATATGCTTTCCTGGTAGTTGTCGATATGTTATGAAATGGAAATTAGGCGCTGTCTGTTAATTATGTGAATTAATTTTAAAATTAATGAGCTCATAGCTAAGTAATAACAGCCGCACGGGTCGACCCGTCAGGTTAAGCTACGCTTGCCGGGGTTGGTCTGTGGATGGGTGACCATCTTTACGTATCGAAACTCCTCCGTACCTCGGAAAGCACGTTAAGCCGTTGGTCCCGGCTCTCATTCGTGGATCTTTGACAGTCGTTACGACAATCAGTCTTACCAAGAGGTATCGTATTACCCAGTTACTGGGTTGTGGAGGTCAGATAGGCAGTCGCTCAATGTAAAATACTGGTATTCAGCTGCATCCGGTTAGACTGGAAGCCGACCCCAATATAGTTGGGAAAAGGCTAGGCAGATTGAATTTTAAAATGATATGCTTTAACTTTAATAAGTTTTAGACACTGAAGAACACTGATCTGTTTTATTTGTACGAGTACCCCACGGATAAAAGCGAATTCCATAGGGTCCGATCACGATGAGGCTAGGATTATTGACATTTCACAGAAAATCGTTTAACATTTTTACTATTTATCGGTGATACGAAAATGAGAAACCGGTAAAAAGCATTATTTATACAAGCTGGACAAATTAATAATACAACTACTACTCACAGGAAATACTAAAAATATATTAATGCGGGAAAAAAAACATATTTAATCTAATAGGTATCCCAAACAATAAAAGGAAAATTTGGAAAAAAAAAACCTTACCTCAACCATTTACTAAACAAAACTTCTAAAACTACATTGTAATAATTAACAACAAACTCAACACACGCGATAGATTCCTGCTGTGTCAGGAATTTCTCCTCAAACTCATACTTGAAGAACACGATCAAAGCCATTTCAAGAACAAAACTGAATTTATAAAAAAAAAAATTAAGAAACAATAAGTCACTGTGGTGAAGTACCAGGAGACTATAACAGTGCAGAAGTTAAGTCAACACTGGGTTATCCGTACCGTACAACGTATAATTTGCGCGAATCCCAGTGTCTATCTGTGCACACGACTCACACACCGATACAATAATTAGAATGACGCTGTATGTGCGTGTTATCTACAAGTATCTATAGTTTATACTCTGCCGGACGTTATTAGAGGGTCAATGTATGCTAGATACCTTTT
The DNA here is from genome assembly GCA_947522985.1 of Lithophane socia. Taxonomy (NCBI): domain Eukaryota; kingdom Metazoa; phylum Arthropoda; class Insecta; order Lepidoptera; family Noctuidae; genus Lithophane; species Lithophane socia. The sequence continues at coordinate 12,718,978 of OX383271.1, read as the reverse complement.
ATTCAGGCTAGACGATTTTTGTTATAGACGATGATAGATAATACATAAATGTACTTGTAGTATCCCGCCCCATTTCGGGCAGTCAGCACAAATATCTAAGTACTAGCTGCGCCCCGCGGTTTCACCCGCGTAAGTCTCGTTCCCCTGGGAATCTCGGGAAAAAAGTCCTGTGTCCTATTCCAGGTCATGGTCTAGCCCTGTACCAAATTTCATCCAAATCCGTTCAGCCATTTGAGCGTGAAAGCGTAACAAATAAACAAACAAACTCACTTTCGCATTTATAATATTAGTTAGTATTGGAAATTGATAACAAGTGTTACTTCATGAGTTCAATTTTCTCATTTGGGTTTATAAATAACTTTTACAGATAAATTATTTTACTAACACTGAACTTCGGCCTAAGACTTGTTATTTAAAAAAACGATAGCAGTCGTTATAGGGCTGGAGGCAGAATATATTCCTGCATTAACAGATATTTCTACAGGGCTTAGGTCTTAGACCAATGTGACCAATGGTCATGGGCCAAGTTATAATACTAATGTTTACCAACTCCTTAGACTTGGGTTAACCAATTGCTGGGTAAAATGCCAGAGTGATGAGAACGTCAATGTGTTTTGTATTCACAACAAATCCATGCCAATATAAAATGCTATCACCTCACTATACTGTATTTATAGAGACTAGACAAACATTGTAAACAAATAAAAGAAAGGAAAAATAATTATATATAGAGAATTGAAGAGCTATATAGTAAAGTAGGTCACAATACTCATTACCATTACACCCGCATACCACCTACAAACAATGCTTGCTATAATTATCCGCTCCACGTATGACGAATATAAGGCTAGTGCCAAACCTGAGCGACAATTCCCGTAATTTTAGCGAACGTTCGCATCCGCATCTCATTCGCAATCTGTCAAAAATACAATCAATTTACCAACATTTTTGACAAGTTTGAGAGATTGCGACTTGAATGTGAACGTTTTTTAAGTACAAGAATTGGCCTTCAGAGCAAAAGGCAACAAAATCTAAAAACAACGCGTTTTTTTTGCCTAGATATGGCACTTCAAAATGAATCCTAACTAATATTATAAATACGAAAGTGAGTTTGTTTTTTACGCTTTCACGCTAAAATGGATTTGGAGGAAATTTGGCACATGGGTAGACAATGACCAGGTTTTTATCCTGATATTCTCATGGGATCGAGACTTATGCGGGTGAAACCGCGGGGTGCCACTAGTTACCTATAATTGAAGGTTGTACTGGCCCTAAAAGGCAACACACGAGGAAGATAAGAAGGCTATGGGGCAAATTTTCCCCTCAGTAGTGGGAAAATAAGGGTAAATATTGCAATTAAGAACATTTTACTTTATACGATGGAATTGAAAAGTGAGCACGAAATTTCACCGCGTTTTGTCCCTAGCCTAATGGCGCACTGACAAGCGATAAAAAATTACGTAGGCGTCTCAATGGTCTCTTATAACGTTCTAAAATGTGAAATTACGATAGATGTTTTGTGATAAAATGCTGTTTATCATTGTGTAACCTCCTTTTTTCGATTACTATGAATATTTATTTATAAATGATTTGTTGTCGATGTCATTTTTAAGAGCGATCAGAGGCCCTAGACAAAGTGACATTCTATCAGCGATAAAGATGATAGAAAAGGCAAAAATGTAAAGGACTGACATAAGCTATCATAAACCTTATGTCAATTCTGTTGAAAGTCGTTGTAGAAATACGAAACGCTTTCGAAGCGATTGTCACTTTGTCAGTTGTCTAGGCCCTCAGAGCTGAGTGCGTTGGATAATAAAATTGAAATCGGGTATTGTATGTAGTATTGGACGAAATAACTCATTTTCTCTGTAAGAAAGGAACAGAGGCCCTAGACAAAGTGACATTCTATCAGCGATAACGATGATGGAAAAGGCAAAAATGTATAGGACTGTCGTAAGGTATCGAATCTCATCGTTTGTCGAACAGCACCACATTTACACCCCAAGGCGGAGTTGTCAATGAATCTCCACCTGAACCGGTTTTCCTTGCTTTAGTCAACATCTGTCCGGAATCTGTTTAGACTTCTAGGTTACCCAAGGCAACTCATGTCCAGGTGGGAGACCTCTGGGTGTCATCGGAGGTAGATGGTTCTCGTTACGCAGAAAAAAAGCTTTAAAGATTTCAACCACTATCCACTCGATAATTAATTTAATTTTGTACGGATTCAGATTGTAGAGATTACGAGAAAAGACTGGAAACAATTGGGTCAATGGCGTTTACTTACAGATTAGAGGAGAAAGAACATAAAGTGAATATTTATGAAAATTAAAAATGTGGTCTACTAATAAACTGTATACCTAACTCAAGTAGCGGATGTTGGAGAAAAAATAGCTGCAGTGGTGGTGGGCCGGACGCGTCACACGAATGAATCCGGAGCGGAGCGATGAGCAAAGATCGTCACTCACTGAATGCCTGAGGACATTGCCGTCGAGGTAAACCACGGCGAAGGTGGTGTGACGATCTGATATTGATTGCCGGGCCACCATGGCCAGAGGTCGCACAAGACATGTAAGTTTGGAAGGAGAAAGGGGAGGCCTTTGCCCAGTAGTGGGACACAATATAAGCAAAAAAAAAAAGTAAGTACTTAAACTCATTCTTGGCTATCTATTTTTGTGTATTCGGCATGTAATCCGCTGACCTTATTATATGGGATAAATTCCCATATAATAAGGTCGGCGGATTCATCCATAAAGGGCATTAAAGGGTATTTCTGACATGACATGTCACACGGTGTTATTTTTACAGTGGGACCTTTTCTCGAGACCGAGCGCAACTCGGCCTATAGGCTACTTTTTTCAAATTCTCAATTCTGTAAAGTGAGTCGCGTGATGGCCCAGTGGTTAATGGAGAATTCTAAAATATTCTTCTTCTAAATTTTTATGAGACCAACTTTAAATTACTACCTTTCAAATAAAAAAAGAACCATCGAAATCGGATCTCACAAAGCGGAGAACCCAGAAGCCCCCTTTTTGGAGGAAGTACCCCCCCTCCTCCAATAAAAAATAGCCGACGCCAAAAAAAAACGATAAAGTCGTAAAACCTGTACCAAGTTTCGTTCAGATCGGTTGTAAAATATGACCTGTAGAGTACCTACCAACAAACTGACACACGAAAGCAAAATTTTGCCAGACTTGAAGCAGAGACGCTTCGCTCGCTCGGCTCGTACCCCCACAATCCCTATTGGAGACCGATCTTAGCTATGATCTATGCTAGCGTACAATACCGAAGTGCTATAGACATCCGGAAGTTATGGTACAAGCAAAATGCAAATGCTACTACATGGTTCCTTCCTACCAGTCTAGCTTCTTTGTTAACAGTACCTATGTTATCTAACGAAGGGCGTTCCCGCTGACCTGCAATAGTATAGCGTAAGCTAAAAAAAATATTACTATAAAAACTACTTATTTATAGTAGATCCCGTGGATATATCGGGATAAAACGTATCCTATGTCCTATTCCAGGTCATGGTCTACCCGTGTGCCCATCCTCTCCTCTCTAGAGTAGGGAACGTCGCGACGGCGCGGCGTCGGCGTCGAACGGTTCGCGTATTATTTTTATACTCGTGATAACTTCGAAATTAAATGTCCGATTCGAATGAATTAAAAAGTATTTTACTGTTACATAAATACCGTTGATGTTAAACTTATTTATTTGAATAAGAATTAATATTATGTTGATAAAACTCCTTCGCAAATAATATATTAATTTCGAACAAATTTGATTACCATACAAAAGGTTATAGTGAGTCAATCTTAAAAGATAGACATATGCTGTCGCGGACTTTTTATTAGAACTTTTAAAGAAGAACAGTTCCATAATATATTTGCGTAACTTAAGCAGTTTAAGCAGCTCTCAAAAAGGAATAAATTTTCCCGTTTTTGCAACATTTTTCATTAATGCTCCACTCCTATTGGTCGTAGCGCGATGTTATATAGCCTTCCTCGATAAATGGACTATCTAACACAAAAATAATTTTTCAATTCTAACCAGTAGTTCCTGAGATTAGCGCGTTCAAACAAACAAATAAACTTTTCAGCTTTATAATATTAGTATAGATAGATATTAAATTGATAAATTGATACAGAAAAGAAACACTGTACACGCACACTTGTCTTTCTACGTTGAAATACAAGTGTGCGTGTACAGTGTTTTACGTAGTTTTGTGAAAACCGCACCACTTATACTTATAAAAAAAAAAAAAATCGAATGTATGGACGTTATAGTATTTCGGATTAACGGGAACGCCCTTTGTTAGGTAAAATTCCTATTACCTGGGGAACGATATTTCTAAAATCAAACTACTACTTTAACTACTAGACAATATCGTATTTTTACCCGATTATGGTGAACCAGGGGAACCGGAACCGGAGAATGGGTAATCGGAGGAGGTTATTAAAATTCTATTTACTTAAATTATCGTTAGATTAGTTTTATATGCAGACACACGGTATCGGTAGTTCACGAGTCCTCGAACCAGAACAATTTAGCGGTTGATTGAGTGATTGATTTATTAATTACTATCTCCCGCCCGCGACTCCGTCGGCGTGTGACAGAAAATATCCTATGACAGTCTGCAATTACTGTAGCTTTACTGAAAGAATTTTCGGAATCGGACCAGTAGTTCCGAAGATTACCCCGTACATACACTCACAAATTTTACCTCTTTAATTAAAGTAAGGGGTAAGGTAAGTGTACCGCTCAACTGTCGATTGGCCTTCTAATGGCCGATAACAATTAAAATTCTATTGTGTCTCGCTAATGACAGTTGAAGGTATTGTAGTAAGTGTAAGATTTTTACGTGAGATTTTCAAATCCATTTTAGCAGAAAGATAAGTTGATCTATTCCAGACTATTTTAACACCCGGAACTCATCATCTGCCTAGCCTTTTACCAACTATGTTGGGGTCGGCTTCCAGTCTAACCGAATGCAATTGAATACCAGTATTTTACATGGAGCGACTGCTTATCTGACCTCCACAACCCAGTAACTGGGTAATAACGATGCCCTTGGTAAGACTGGTTGTCAGACTTTCGGGCTTCTGACGACCGACTGTCAAAGATCCACAAATGACAGCCGGGACCAACGGCTTAACGTGCTTTCCGAGGTACGGAGGAGTCTCGGTATGTAAAGATGGTCACCCATCCACAGACCAACCCCAGCAAGCGTAGTTTAACCTGATGGATCGACCCGTGCGGCGGTTATCACGTAGCCACGAGCTTCTTAACACCCGGAACTAATAAATGAAATATCGTAACCTTAGACATTTAGAGATAACTGAGATAAGTAAAGCTCATGCCCGATGACCCGTACCTCAGGCCACAATGCACAATAGATTACCCTTGAAATAAACCACCCAAGCGGGTTGCGTAAATATCACGTGCTATTTTAGTACAAAATATTATACTAAACGGCCTAATTAAATTTTATCTATCACCCATATTGTACAACAAACAATGAGCGAATTATGCAGATTGGTTTCACGTCATAAGGGGCAAAGGATACACGAGAACGAGAATGGTGAAAGGTTATTAAAGGCTCCTCCACACGCGACGCGAATTCTCGACTTTGGGGAGTTTGTTGCGCCACTTATTCTTCCCGCACTAGGAAGAGGTGAAGAGCGGGCGTTTTGGGGGACTTTCTTGTCTAAGTAAGTTTGATGTTCGACAAGGGCTGATTCTCAGCCTGTTTGAAAAAATGACTTTTGATTTGGATCCCTAGTAGATCTACTAAAAGTCTTAAATTCTCTGCATGAAAGTTTGCACAAGAGTTCTTGCTATAACGTAGGTGAACACAAAGGAAGGATCAAATAAACTGGTTAAATAGGGGATAAAAGTTTGTATGGAAGTTCGTCATTTTTGCAGATGGGAAATCCCATCGGGCACAGGGCTAGTTTGACACCCCATTACTAAGCCTCCGCTGTCCGTGTGTCTGTCAGAGGGCTGTATCTCAGTAACCGTAATAGGTAGACAGTTGAAATTTTCACAGATTGTGTATTTCTATTGTCGTTATACAACAAATAAAATTAAATGGCTGAAAATAACACGTTTACTGTACATACAAGAAACGTGTACTTACCTAATTTTCAGTGTTTTTTAAATATTATACGGTGGTACGGAACCCTTCGTGTGCATCCGACTCGCAAATGGCCGTTTTTTTTTTTTTGCTATTCACTTGCGAATTTAGACCTATGCGCATCATGTGGCGCTGCGAGCTAAGAATGAACAGCGAGTCGCGCCTGTGTGAGGAAGCTTTATAGCCACAGATGCATCAAATTAATTTAGATAAGTCGCAAGTGCATGCTGCGAACACTCTCTATGACGCAACGTTATACGCAGTTTGATAACAGATAGATCTTTGTTGCGCACACAATGGGCTAATAAATGTTTGTATTTGCATGTTAAGGCTTTTCTTATATTATAGATTACACTATTGTGATTTACACGTGAGTGTTGGATCACATTGTTTTATTTGAACTTCTAATGCATGTAGGAAAAGTTACGACTACGAACGGTAATAAAGTTAAGTATGAGCAGGATGGCTATTTAGACACCTGTATCCATCATGGGGGTGATTTTACCCGTCATAACTAAACAACTTTCACCATATAACCAATACACGATTCGTGAACAAAAAAAAAGTTGACTTTTCGATAGATTACAAGTATGTTTTTTGAAGTGAAAACTTTACTATGCGCGTTGAGCGATTTTGGTAGGGGATAAACTTATGTATTCCCGTCACCGACATGCTCGCGCACTAGTGCTGTACTAAAAAATATAGTGCTGGCGCTAATACCAGTTTTATGTTTTCGGTTCTGTCGCCAGTCTCCTTGACTGCCTTTTTGTTTTTACGAATCTTATTCATTTATGTGTTGCATAACGAAAGTTGTTTAGTATGACGGGTAGAATCACGCTGATGGATGCGATCACCAAATCGCCACCCTGTTTGTTTAGGACTAATGGGATAATTTTGACATGAACCTGCGTTTTAGTAATGATAGCCTAGTGGTGACTACCATCTGACTGCCAAGTCCATAGGTCTCGAGTTCAAAACCACGCACCTCTGACTTTTCGGATTCATGTGCGTATTGTATAATTATCACTTGCTTCAAAAACGGTGAAGAAAAACATTGTAAGGAAACCGGCATGCCTGAGAGATATTTGGCATGTGAAGCCAAGTTAGAGGCCCCTGGGTGCCATAAAAGCACACCAAAAATAAAGAAAGACTGCCCACATAATAAACCAAAAATATAATAAATAGAAGAGAACATACCTCATAATATATCTAGTCTTCTTCTCAGACAGTGTGACCACAGACGTGAGGTAGTCGAAGAGCTCTCCATTCTTACACAGCTCAAACACTAAGAATATGAACGTCTCTGACTCGAACACATCCTGCAGTTCAACTGAAACAAATTACATTACTTCAGGTGATTTGTTCTAGTTAGTCATTAAAATGAGAACTTTGTTGCAAATGTGTCTTTGTCTAGAATTTTTTTGTTACTATACTCCATTTGAAATAAGATTAGACATTTAAATAAGCCTTTTTTACAGTCAGTTGAACCGATTTTGACTTATATTGCGTTGGTGGCATGACAAATGCCAGCTGCAGTAGACAGTTGGTATTGTGTAACCCTTTTTGCTTTTAATGCTATCGTTATGCCTACGGTTTAGAAGTTAAAATCGGTAGAATGGACTGTAAAAAGGTTTGTTTAAATGTCTAATCTTATTTCAAATGGAGTAAAGACTTGCCAAAGCCTTCCCTGATATTCCTGTTCTTCATTTGTTTTGCTATTTTACCAGCAAAATCAAAGAAGCGTCTGAATTACACAGCTATTGCTTTTGTAAAAGGCAACAAAACAATATAATTACAAAAGGAAAGGTTGCATTATGCATATGCTTTAAATTAATTGCAGTGAAAATCCTTCCCTTACTTTTCATTATTTTTGGCCATTATAATTTTACTAGCTGCACCCCGCGGTTTCATCCGCGTAAGTCTCGATCCCGTGGGAATATCGGGATAAAATTCCTTCTCCGGGTCATGGTCTAACCATGTGCCAAATTTCATCCAAATCCGTTCAAGCATAACAAACAAAATCACTTTCGCATTTATAATATTAGTTAGAGGATAGGATATTATTGGTAATATTGACGGGCCAATATCAATGAGCCATTCATGCAATAAAGAGCCAGCAACTCACTCACTAATATATGGGTGTCCAGCTACCATCCGAAGGATGTTTATCTCCTGCCGTGTGGCATCCCGCATGGTATGGGTGTCTACCCCATCCTGGGACTCCTGACTCAGGTCTATGATCTTGGCTGCATACTCTTTTCCTGTTTCCTTCTCTATACATCTTCGCACTGTTGAACTTATGCCCCTGTGTGAGAAAATATCAAAAAGGTAAAATATTTTCTATACTTTATGGTACAAAATGTGAATAAATATAATAGTAAATAATCATTAAAGCAATAAAAAGTGAAATTAAAATATAAAGTGTCAATTAAAGCAATAAACTGACATAAATGACAATTAGATGAGACTTGGACAAAAAAAAGCATAAATATTATTAGAATGACATAAGTAAGTATGTAAATAACCTATGACTGATAAACATACTTGTTTACCAAAAAAATTCAAACGTGAAGGCCAATTTTAAAGAGGTCAAATTTAAGGAATCCGATTACAATAATTCACTGCAGTAAAATTGATTTATCAAAGGAAGTTAACGGTTCCATGCCCAAGGTCACTCAGAAGACTTATGAGCAACATCACTTGTAATGATGCCCAGACGCTTTAAATAATTCCCTAGTTCCTTAAAAATTGGCACCAACGCAACTAATCAAAATTCACGAGACACTAGTGAGCACCACAATTTTCTGACCTGCCGATTATTTCCTTCGGTTCATATCTTGCGTAGAATTCTTTAGCCGCATCTTTATCGGGCAAGTTGTCGTCGTCTTCCTCCTTTGCCATCGCGTTCACTGTCGCTGTTATTATATTTTCGTGTACTAATTATACGTAATTAGCTTAGCCACAATGACGAAAGGTTATTGTTGTGAAGTGAACAACTGACAGAACACTTCTTCAGCTTCCACTTCGTGTTAAAAACTTAAATAATGGGATTAAAACACTGAATTAATAACTTTATAAAAAAAAAATATACTATAATCTGTTTGTAGGTTTGGATTGATGCCAATAAACTTAGAAAAAATATCAATTAGCGTATCAATAGGCGTAAAATCACAAGATTGTGAACGGCTGTATCTAATAACTGTCACAAAATGACAATGACAGACATTGAGACGTCTCCTCTCCTCACTCGAGCTCGATCAGCGATCTTGTGTTTGGCCAAATGGGTTTTGGTTTTACTCCAAAAAGACCATAGTGAAGCCTGAAACTGAAAACAGCGCCATCTCACATTACGTCGGGTTATTTCTTAGAAAATCCAAGTATTCAACTCTATCAAGTAAAAAAAGGAAAATGGCCGAAAACTTTGAATAAAATACATATTAATTGTCTTTTATTACCTATATATACCTTTTTATAAACTTTTTATATACTCTTTTATTACTTATACACACTCAGACCAAATTTATTTAGCCTGAGATTACACAATAGGAAAAAAAATTGTCCCCAATTTATTAATTGATATATTTTTTTGCGAGGTTGAAAATAGGAAAACAAAATAGAGAATAGAATATTTGTAATTTCTTAAATAAGTTCGTAAAAAATAGAATATAAATAAAATTATTCATAAACTTAAAAATAAGATCACATCACAAAAAAATATAAATCCCACAAACATCCCTGTCTTGACAACAGCTGTCCACAGCTGATTTTACTCTATGTCGCCCAGTTTTTGTCCCTTTCATGCTCATGGCAACGTAATGTGTGAATTATTTCGATTCAAATCATGCCTTTTCTCTTTTACTCGTGTGCGTATAGATAGAGGTAGAAAATATTTCAGGCTCAAACTATAGCCTTCTTCGTATTGACATGTCAATCTGTCTGTCCTTGTTTTACGATTCTTTCTTGGTCGTTCGGTATGTTTTCGCTTGTTGTTCCGTCCCGATGGTCTTGCATTTTTCAGTGTTTTGCAGATTATCCTTATCAGTAGTAATATCCCGTGATTCGTTTACGTGGACTGTATTTAAAAAGCTTGGATTTCGGTGTCTAGTTCCTAGCAGCCAGATTTTCTGACCAGGTAAGGAAATTACGCACAATTTTTCTTGCTAAGTGACAATCGTGTTTTGTACTGTTGGTACATTTAATATCTTTTTGACAACCTTGAAGGAATAAAATACCAGTTTGGTGCTATTTTCTTTGTTCATAAAGTATGTGAAATCAATTGATTTCATAATGGTACGATCCTTGGTTAGCCTCTTGCCCTAAATACCTTTTAAGTGGTGTCTAATGACTTTCACTGTTAATGACCACAATTTTTCCACGATTCAGTTTGTAAACATTTTTATTTTATTCCATTTAGGACTATGTAAAAGGCTACTTATGCAATTCCTAAAAACCATATTTTTAGGAGACAGAACCATGAAACAATTATTAGAGACAACAATGTATAAAATATTCAAGTATGATGTGTTTAACAAAATAAGTATGTATGTTTTGTAAGATATTTTATCTCGGACTTATTTTGGTTGTTTTGTCTCAACGGGTTGTATTACAAGGTCAGCTGTTGATAGGTAACCCAGTGATAACAATACTTAACATATACATAAATCAAACATAAATTAGGTACATATACCAGTAAACCATACATCATTATGTAGAAACCATTTGTTTCATATGATCTTTAGCCCCAGACTTACTGGTATTAGTACTAGGAACACAGATCAATAGGAGATTATGTAACAGGAAGTAAAAGGCTGTCAAACTGTGTTTCTGTGCCCACAATATAAGACCTACCTACTGTTATTGTTTTGAATTCACACTTTGTCATAGCCCTAGACTTTGAACAACGAACCATGTTTAAGTATCATTACATTACTGGCTCTGCTTTGCCGTTATAAAGCTCAATTTTGGTCCTAAATATTATGTTTGCCTGGCTATCAAATGAAAAATAATTAAAATATATATTTATTGAATTTAAAATACCGCACAATAATTTATTCAGTACCACATTATGACATTACATCACCTGTGTCAATATTTTTTAGACACAAGTAAATTAATATTAAACAATCTCATTATTATGCAATAGGCTTAAATCAATAATAATGCGATGACAAATTCATTTGTGTTTTCATATTCATATTACCCCAATAATAAAATGGAATGAAATCTTTTTTTAATGTCCAGGATAAAAATCCATTTAAGTACGACTTTCAGTAAACGCATACCTACATAGACAATGTAATAAAAATATGATACCATTAATATAACACATTCATTCCTAAACTTAATGCAAAAGCATAGTAATATTGTAAATGACATCAACTATTGGTCACATCAAGATTGCCGTTTTCTACAAGATAAAGTAGACCTCAGAGACAGGAGGTCTCCGAGGTCTACATTATCTCCATCCATATCAAGTCATTAATTTCTATTTAAAAAATAAACATCAATACTAATTTTATAAATTCGAAAGTAGCTCAGTCTATCTGTCTGTATGTCACCTTTTCACGCCACTGAACAGATTTAAACCACTAAACTTGAAAAACCACTGAACAGATTTCAACAAAATTTGGCAAGGAGATAGATGGCACCCTGGGGAAGGACATAGGCTACTTTTTATCGACATACCGCGCGGTTGAAGCTGCGGCTGGAAGCTAGTTACTTATATTTCTCAATGTGGTTCAGCAAGTTGGGAAATAGGGTTCCCTAGGAATCTTACTATTGACAAGTTTTTTTCAGTACCTACACTTAGTATTGTCATTTTATGATTATAGCGGCACATAAGCCTACATGTGCACTTATGGAACGTCAGAAGCTAGGTGCACAGTTCCAATTGGTCATTGCCTATGGAGAAGAGCCGGCAAGAAACTCCACAGTTGCTCTTTTAAAAGATAATTGGCTTTTACAATATTTTCGAATATTTTCAACCAACTATAACCAGATTTATGAACATAAACTAAGCAAAAGGAGTATGTAAGGATCCTAGTAGGTGGAGTGCTGTAGTTTCTGTCTAACCCTATGGGAAGAAGGCGTGAGTTTATGTATTAATACCTAATATTGTATTTATGGGTTAATACCTAGTAGAAAACTAACATTCGTTTTTTAATAGTACTCACAAAATAATAACTACAAAGTTACAACAAATACCTTCTAAGGGACTTGTATTACATTGTAATGTAATGTTGTTATTAACTCCCTTGTGGCCTCTTGTACCTGATGACCTGACCATAATATAATTATGACCTTTTTGATAAAGCTGTTCAAATATCAGGCTCAGTTAGTTGTCGAGTTATTGCATAGATGGCGCTGCTTATTGTATTATTGTGGAGGAATGAGGTGTGATGTTATGAAACCGTGAAACGTAATGTATTAATAATCGATTTAGTGGCACGGAATTTATAATATGATTAGCGATTAGGAATGTATTCTGCCTGGCGAGTCGCGATTTCGTTAGCTTGTATTTTTTTTTCGGTTATATGCCTTTTACATTGTCCAGATTCAGTTAATCAAATAACAGTCCAGTCCAGGCCTGTCTGTGTATATGTAGTAGACTGTAGACATGATATATTTATATAGATAAGATAATGCTTTATGTGTGTATGTATTTATTGTATATGTAAACGGTACACCACTGACTACCTGCAGTATTGTCTCTCCTTCTTACTTTAATCCATCCAAAGGTTGTCTGTAAAAGATCGCTTTTAACGATAAGACCGCCCATTGTGTCACCCTATGTAAAATTTCTAATTTATGTCTGTAATTTTTATGGTGTACATAATAAAGAGTATTCTATCTATCTATCTATCGGAGTTCTAGTAGTTTCTGATGGAGCTATAGTTTTCATTCATGGAGACGATGGGAATAAAATGTTATCTTGTAGATAACTAATTATAAATTTGCGTGTTAAAGAATGATTTCACATTTCAACACCTCCACGGCACTGGTTTGGAATCCCGGAGAACCAAAATGTACGGTACAAGTACATCCCCAGTTATTTCCCGGTTTAGCAACTGAACAGCATCTTATTAGATGGCACGGAGATACATTACATCCGACTATATGAGCTCAAAGGAGTCAACCTAAACCCACGCTAAACTAAATAAACCCACAGCATCTGCGTTGGCGCTACGTAGACGAGGACAAGGGCGCAAATTAAGGACGTCTAGATTTCCCCCGCCCCCCACTACACGTTCCACCCCCTTCAATGCTCCACTGACTACTATATTCCCCCTTTCCCGAACAGTTCTGGGAAAACAGTGAATGTTATTGAAACGAAGCGAATTGTATGAATTTACTACGCTTTCCTTTGAAACGAGAGTAAAACTCACCCTCGATTGTTTGTGAGCTGAATGAATTGCCTCTTGTTCTCCGGGAATGCGTTTAAAAGCTTTACAAACGCCTGTGGATAAAGCAGAAAGAGTGGCGTAAAAGATAGCATTGAACGCCTTTATTCAGCAGTTGCTTTTGTAAACTGAAGAGCTGAATTTAAAACCGGAGGTGGCATCAGTAAGTACAAGTTTCATAGTAAGTGTTCAGGATGATCACAAAAGACTTCCAGATAATCTAGTCTAAGCCAATGCAAATCAAATTCAGACAGTTTATCAGACCAGGCTAGTTAGCTAATTCTTGGAGTAGTTTCCTCAGTCGTCGTCGCAAAAAAGAGATTTTTTCCTTTTCAGATCTTTATCTCGTAGGAAAAACTTGAGGCACACGGATGCCCCTCAAGTGAAAGGGGAAAATCTACAATTCCGTGATAAGGCCTGTCGTACTGTAAGGATCGGAATGCGTGGCCGTGAAGAAGACGGAAGGAAAAATATTGCATGTAGCGGAGATGAGAATGTTGAGATGGATGTGTGGAGGTCAACGTCCATCTGAGTATTTATGGGGAAGTTTAACAGTGGCGCCCGTGACAGAAAAGTTGAAGAATATAAATGTTGATGCGGGGTGCAGGAAAGGAAGGCCAAAGAAAAGATGGATGGACTGTGTTAGGAATTATATGAAAAAGAAGGGAGTGACTAATAGCGTGACGGTTGACAGGGGAGAGTGGAAAAAGAAAACGTGTTGCGCCGACCACAAGTAACATGGGACAAGGACAGGAAGATGATGATGATCTTTATCTCATCGATCTTATTAGATAAAGCACTTACGTTGAGTCCATACTATCAGTGTGTGTAATAATTAATAGGAACACAGCGCCAAGAGCTTCGAGTGTCCGATTACCGATAAACTCTCATATCGCGTTATTAGTGAAACAGAGATTGTTCCGATAACAATACACGGAAGTTTTGATATAGGACAAAACTGGACGTAAAGTGTATACACGGCTACATATCAAGCTATACATTTCCAGTATAAGCTGATCTCGCATTGTATAGGATTTCCGTACAATAAGAGGTCAGCTTATACTGGAAATGTATAGCTTGATATGTAACCGTGTGTACTTATTTTTAGAAATTAATTGATTATCAATATTGGAGTCCTTGAGAAGACCGATAATGACACGAGCGGGTGTGCTCGAAATGATGTCTGTGTAAGTGGAAATCGAATGGTAGTTAAATAGTATTTGGACTGACCCACCGGGTAGTTGCAAGTGTCGGGAAGAAAAGTAAGACGAGTAGGTAGTAAACTTTCAAGCCCTTTTTTATGGAGGTTATTTGGGTACGATTCCTTCCTAGGCAGAAAACATATCTAATAATATCGCGGAATATTTGCTTATGATGTGCAGACAGACCCATCCAATCTTCTAAAACTTGGTAGAAAGAAAGATGTATGTTTTTGCTCGACTTGGCGGGCACTTTTTACACTTCCAATAGAATCTTCAGTTCGGTAGGCAACGAGTTAGGACCAAACCAGTAGGATAAATGTTTCAACTCTAAAGTAAACAAAATGGCCTGTTGAAAAATAAAGGTACAACCTACAGATACAGTTTCTACACAGATTTTATTAAAGGTCAAATGAAACCGAATACTCTTGATAAAGTTGATCTGATTTTCGATAAAGATGATTCGATTCGACGTTCAGACTTCAGACCATGATATCTTTTACAAACTACGTGGTAATGGGTATCATAAATGGACTAAGTCACTGCGTAATAGTGGTTTGATGTCATTTTCTTTTTAGCATGTGTGTACCGAAATTCGCAAAGTATAAAGTTTCCAATAGTTCTTTCTTATACAATGAAAACATTGGAAGGAACATAAAGTACTGGCCATTCCCGCGTCTTATTCCTTTTAATGTCTTACCTACTAATATTTCTCTTCTCTTTTATTAAGCTCTGGTGTTTGGTTGCGAACCTCCCCCTTGCGTTCCTGCCCCTTATGTGTTTTTTTACTTCGTAGCTCCAGCGCCCCAAAATGTGACTTGGTTTTTAATGCGAGAGCTCGAGTGTGCTGTATCTTAGTGAAGCAAAATGTTCTACTCAATTTATCAAGAATCTAACTAATCCACGATCTGGTTGTCGCTTTGAGACCTAAAGTAATAATTATGAGCATGTTCTTTCTACTCGCTCAGTAAATCCACGGCTTACATTACCTAATTAGTGTGCTCACACGGTGTAAAGATAGATCACGTTACTATCAAATTATATACTGCAGTTACACTTATCTTTGAAAAGTGCTTTCTTGATCCTCTGTAGTGCAACTGCGTGTGAAGCAAGACATTCCTGTCGCTAGTTTTAATTTTGTAGATCAAAGAAGAACGTTTGGTGTAATTGCTCAAGATTTCTTTGATCATTTTGAAAGGATTTTCGACTTTGTAGAGGGGAAAGTGACTAATTTAGAAACACAAGTAACACGAAATGTACCAGGGCGATATAAATTGCACTATGATCCTTGCAGTTTATGTATCGCTTGAATTTTTATACACTGTATATAATAAAATATACCTACACTGGAGATATGAAAGCGGCGTTCAAGTTAAAAATAAAACCAAGGTTGACAAGGCGGCACAGTAAATGAAGCCCGAGGACAAGATTAAAGGGAGCTTAAATTGGGCTCCCGTAGCTGTATCTGTTCTGAATTACTTACAAAATGTTAATCTCTTTGTTACGGGAAATTACCAAGGCATCATAAGCAGTAAAGAAATTTTGAGACGAGAGATATTGAAGATAACTTCTGGTTAACATATCGCAGATGTTGGCTATTTACCACTTTTTTACGATTCGTACGACTACTTGCTGAGCAATTTACACTGTTTAAAACTTTAGTCGCACTTTGACTATTAGTTGCTATTTAATATTATCAGGCGTTTATAACCAATTACGGAATGGCAATAATATGGCTGCTTTTTCTGCGAACTGTATTGAGAGATTATCAGTGAATAGCAGTCTCTGAAATAAATACGGACCTCTATAAAGCCACCAGATTTATTGTCTTCACTCCCATTCTTTATAGTCTGCAAGAGATCTAAGCCCCTGCAGCTATTATGGGTTATGATTATGGTCCATCTAGATCAGGCCGTAGACTGGAGTCAGAACCGTGAAATGATCTAGTAATAAATTCCATCGTTATCGATAACTGTGTAGCGTAAAATGAAGCACCCACATTTACGATATTTATGTCTGTAATCGCACCAATTTGAACAATCAGTGAACAATTTACTCCTAGGCCGTTTTTAAACGCTGCTGGAAGTATTTATGTAAATGTTTACAGTTCAACACTACACAATTTATTCGGAATTTACAATATCGTTCCAACATCAATATTTTTATTCCGAAACGATCGGAGCACTGCGTAAATTGGAATTGTTGTTTTAAAGAGAGGATACAGGGATATTCGATCGACATAGGTGGTTAGGTACCTGGTATGTAATGGTACTATAGAATATACAGTGGCAATTACTCACCCCGAAATTAAATTTTACATAGCATGACGTACATAACCGTAATGAGTAATACGATACAGCAGTAATTTGAATGCAAAATTGATAATGAAACTGCAGGACTCTGAGAATTCTGCGTAATTTGCAATTGTAGGACGTAAGTTAACATTTTCAATTATCATAATTTATGTATAATGCAAAAACGCTTTGGCCAAACTCGTAAGATTCCCATGACGTTCATATTTCATTCTAGGTTATTGCTTTAGGACTGAAACAACTACCTAACAAGAATACTGAATGAGAAGATCTTATCAGAACTTGTTAGTAGTACAAGTAGTACTCGAATAATGGCAGTAATGCAATCATCGTTTTAATACAAGGATAAAATTTTATCGTTCACATTGAGTCATTTAAAAACCTAAATGTATTAAAATTTCAGTTTAATTAGTTTACCGGTTTTGGTGCAGCAATGAGCAACGGATAGAGTGTATCGGCAGTTCACAGCTCGAACTTAGTAACAACAATATTCATGTTGAAATTGAAAGCTAATAAAATCTCATTTTGTGCTGCTAACTGGTAGTAACCAACTGTTTGGAAACCATGTTTAATGAATACTACTATTGCAAGTTATTAGCAGTTTGCAGTCCGGAATTATTTGTAGTGTTGTTCTAGCTAATTGCGAAATATTATGTACTTACTTACACAGTGTTCTCGCGTTCTTTGGGTGGTCTCCACTTCTCCAGATACCAGGGATTATGAAGGATATTATGAAGTATTAATGCCATCATTATTCCACTGAGAAAAAAGGATGTAGCTCCTTCTCTCACTCACACTGGAAAAATGGTGGCCCGTGGCATTAATACGTCATAATACGGCCCTGCAGGGGTCTTTTTTCAATGATTTACAGGTTAAGGTTTTATTGTCATTGGATTTAAATACTTGCTTGTTAATCTAGCCACCTTATCTTATATTACCTTCCAATCTGGAATTGACTTAAAAGCATTCCAGGTAAACCAACTATTTTAAAAGTGAAATAACTAGACCTAATTGGTCGTTGAATTCACTGTAACTGCAGCCATCTACTGCACATAACTTAAAGCTAATTAGCATGAAAGTTGCATTGTTTTATCTTTTCCGTAAATCTCAAAGAGAATGAAGCAATCTGCTAACAACACAACGTTTATAAACACAGTGGTGCTGCGATTACTATTTAAAATATGTTACCGCAGTTCCTGAGAGTGCGTTGAACCGCCCCCACCCTTGGTCTATTTTCTAACTCGACCAACGAGGTCCTACGAGGATATGACACCGTCAATGTTATGAATTTGTCATAATTTATGAGTAAGCCCGTAAGCCACAGTTATGCAGATTAAAAGTCCTAAAGATTGACTCAGTTTTGCACTTTCGTCGCCTGCGTCAATTGCCTACAAATGGACTCGATCCTCGAGATCCCCTGTTCATTTATTGAATCTATTTTTATCTTGAGCTTACAGGGATTGCATGATTCAACGGAACGCATGTACAAACTAAATAAAGTTTCCCTGTGACACCAGGTTTTAACCGCGTTTATATTTAGCTCTAAAAAGGGCGCAACGATGTAAAAAGTCCGAGTGTAATCGACTGCATAATTATATGCATGTAATTACAACGCATCAAGGACGCATATAAACTTTAAGCCTTGGAAGCAGGTTTTTTTGATTGCCATAATTACGAACACAACTTTGGAATCTCTGTGACTGAAGTAAACAAGCTGGTGTAGATTTCAGTGTGCTATTTAAAAACCATTGCACTCTTTTGTTTTAAAAAAAAACATGTATTGTCAGAAATAGTTTTTGAAGGAATGTAAAAGCTAGGGTCCCGTAGTCAAAGTTGAATATCAAATTCAATGCCCTACACATTGTCCACAATCTGACGCCTGGGGTTTTTGGTTACACCAAAATTTACGTTGAATAAACTTAGTTTAGCCGTCCTTTCACATTTTGGTTTGAAAATAAAGGCAAACAAAACAAAATTTAAAACCTACGCACCTCAAACATCAGTAGGTTAATAATTATATTTACGAAACAATACATTACTTGGTTGAGGAAGGATAATGTTTACGAAAAACAACACCTGTATTTTTTGCAGAGCTAATTTGCTGTCTGAGGTATATTTTTTCCTGAGCTGCGCCAGGTCAAAGTCCACTGCACGCCTGATCGCGCCATTTGATTGAGCGTAATGTCCATGGACTTCCATCGAATCGCTTACAGAATTGCTTCAATTGTAATTTCATATTTTATTAAGCTGAATCTTGTGAACATTTTCTGTGTCTAAATGATAGTTATCGAAAACTGTAGTGATCTCAGTTCTTCTGATGAGAGTTTCTTGCCCGTTCTTCTCCATAGGAACCTACTGCGCTTCAGAAAAGGCAACTACCTCCATCTTTTTGACAGTTATCAACATTTTATCAAAACGTCGTCTATATAATTTTATGTATAGACTTCAATCGTATATTTTTTTGAGAAATAAGAATAATATCTACCATGTAATAATGATGTGACTGGTTTATTTATAAACATGGGTTATAATTCCGGAGTCGTGTTTAAACATGGCATGTAGCTGACCTCCTGCATGTTACCTGAAGCTGATGATAGTTAAGTAATATATCCACCTCTAGCCCTTGATCGAGGATAACAGCATTCACACAGCAACAGTCTTGTTTACGTTTTAACCAACGCCTTAATAATTAACGATTAACAAGTTAGTTGTCCGTGTATTTATCTTGTCTTCACATCGGCATCACGCCTCCCAGTCACGATCAGTATTTACACGCAGTATGTAAATAATTCACGTGCATTGTGCATCAACAAGACTAGCGTATCCGTTGTGCGAACAATCCTTAGCACATCGTGCATCATGAAAAAAAAAGACGTAACAGTAACGTAACAGTGCTATCATACCAAGGTTCAAAAACAACTGGCCGTTCAGTTTAGATAAAAGATATGGCATCTTATTTACAAAATATGCAAAGAGGAGCATTATGGCAAACTGGTGTGCATAAATTGTTGTGGTTGGAATCATAACAATCATTTAAGTTGAGGTAAAGTCTTGGGTTTTAAAATGAGCTTCGCCTCGTCTCCCAGAGTGTAATAAAACTTTTTTGTACACAAATAATATATTGGGATGGCCTCGGTGCGTGCACGCAGGCCCGCAGATGCACGGCTGGCCTTGACTCAGCGTGCATGCGCGTGAGTCGAGGTTTAAGGGACTGGCGGGTAGCGGTCTTATATCGATTGCGTAAATGATGGATGACCAAGAAGGTCATCGTCGTGTTGTAAGTCTAATATTAATTAGGGCGCGCCCTCATTTCTTGGTTGGTTTATCCGGGTGAATGGTGATACCTACTCAGTTTGCCTTTTGTCCATTCTCGTCGTTTACTATTAGGACATATTCCTTGACACAAGTTCTTACAATTTCTCGAAGCTCAAAAATAGTATTTCAAATAAATTCATGTCATGTAAATTCATGTCTAAAAGACGGGACATAGCCGATCTAATGTATAGCAGAACACCTATTTTTGTACCTATGATCCACAATAAACACGATGATTGATTGATTGATTGATAATGATTTCTATAACCGCACTGCCTAAGATCTGAACACTTCATCTTCGTCTTTATAGTTACCCAGAACATTACCCTTAATATGATGGATAATTTTGAATTGCTTTCAATAAATCTTCTCTTGTGTACTTGCATCCCGCCCAGACGCATGCGCCGCGCGGCCATATCAAAATGCCGTATCGTACTGATGCGAGCTATTTTTGTCGAGTCTCGCCGCGTCGCCAATCGTGTTTTTCCAGGCACCAAGCGTTTTAAAAGTAAAAATATTTCAACGTGTTATTACCCAATCCTTACCTTTGTACACATACTTTATTGGCAATTCCGTAGAAAAACCGGTAAAGTAATTCTTCTGTTATTAAAATATTTGGTCATGCGCCAAGTCCTTCGGCAAATTGAAACTATCGCCAGATTCGTTGATCTGTGTTCAAATATGGCCCTTGCATTTTATATTACAGTTGACCCAGTTGTGCACGTAAACGAGCCTGCTTTTGGAATGATTACATCATGACATGAAACTACTTGATTATGATTCATCTCTATCATCGAATGCATTTCAATGAACTATTGCAATCGTTCATCGCGCCGCGTATCTGATACTAGAATGGCATCTCATATGCCTGCTGATGATTTCATTGCAACAACATTTTGAAAACAAAAAACCTTTATTGTTTTTGTCTTCATTCTTTTGGACATAAATATTTTGAAAGCTAGTCATCTCAGTTATGCATTTATCAAACAACCAGATCTTTGTTTTGGACCATCAGATCTATCTATCTTTCTTTCACGATTGGAATTGTATGCACATCAGCTGTAACTTTATTTATTCCATTAATCATTGCATCGCCGTTGTTAACATTTAGATTAAAACCTTGCGCGTACGCATTGAGATGCTGGCGATTAAGTCTCAAAGTCTCAAGTTATTTTTAGTTTAACCGGTCTGTTACCGTAACTGCGCTATAAACAAGTTATTAAAGTTTGTGATAACTCGACTGTCGCTCTCCGTGTTTCGGATACGCGTTAACTCTGCAATTTTGAGATTGTGTAGCAAATATTAAATCGAGAAAGTTACTCGATCAAGAATATTTATATTTTCTACAACAACGTTTACATGCCATATCTCGAACTCCGCGGCGAAATTATTCTGTAAATGAGTAGATAAGGCATATCAAATTTTATCAATTGTTTTATACAAACACTTATGACCTTCGCGCTTTGAAGGGCACATGGCATATTGTTTTGCTAAACTTAAATTACATAACTCATTCGATAGCTGATTGAGACTTGGGCTATTTTAATTGTACCTAATAATTATGATAAGTCCAACTTCAGACCTAGTTGTCAAAGGTTCTGAGTGACGCATTTGTTTGTTAGATAAGCTGTGTTTTGATTTGTTTTAATGTGCACCATTCTATTTAACGATTTCTGTTGAGTTGTTTGTGTTTCGCTCTTCCGTCATAGTCGGTTATTTTAGAGCCATTTAAGATATAGAATAGGTACTTCCAAAAATGCTTAATTCTAAAACAATGACGTCTAGACCATCCTTTCCCACATTCAGCCGTAAAATAACTATATCGTTTAATATTGTTCTTGCAAAGTGCTACCGGTTTCCAATTGCAAATCCCTTACTCAATGATGAGTCAATCACACTATTGACCAATACGGTTTGCAATAAGCTATTAAAAACATTCATAATTGAGCACGAACCACAGTTACGATTGATCTTTCATAACTGATACTTGGCTCTAAAGCGTTGTGTATGGTTTCAAGCGGAACGGTGCCAAGCATATACGAGCTTTGATGTTTCACTTTGACAGGAGATACAACAAACATTTTATATGAAAGTATGTATATTGGCAAATATCAGACAATCGCTGAATAAGTAAAATTCAAAAATGTCGAGTGAAATCCGTTCGTTAGGCTTTCAATCTGTAGAAGAAATAAAATTTCATATTTGCTGTGCAGATTCGAAAGTAAGGAAGACCTAAAAAGGTCTCAATTTCGTAGCTGATTACAGTTTCACTGCTTTCCAAGAAATTAGATGTTGTATTTAATCAATAACGTCGTTTTTCCTATTAAACAGTTGAATGGGTGGTGAAGAAAACCAAGATATACATATAATAAATAATATGATGGACAGTTAAAATGGGTATATCATATTGTCACTTGTCATCCAGTAACCGTTTCTGATTATAGTGAGGCTTTCATACCGCTACATCATACTGACGGTGGGACGCACTATTGTCATGTCATCAAACATTATTGTTCTTAAAGTAGTGTGTTTAAGCTAAAATGCGGATGTACTTGTCTAGTCTTTTCTCATTACCAAATGCCCTCATGACGAAGTCCATGATTCTCGTCTCTGTGAAATATTCTCATTGGAAAACCCAATCTTTGCCGTTGGAAAACGCCCCGTCTACGTGACCTATCCCACGAAAGTTGTTTATGGTAAGCAGCTGTTTTGAAATAATTCTTAGTAATTAAATACACACTCATTATTTCTTGGACGAGTGAACAAGGGACAAGGTCAGTCAGAATTAACGTTTTAATATTATTTTCAGTACATTGTCGACGTACAGCCTTGAATTTTAAATTGAGACTTGTTTATCGCACGCAGAAAGTGCGACGACCTTTTGAATTTATTTATTAACTTAAACGCCCACGTGTTAAAAGAGTTCTCATTATTATATTTAAACAATTAACCCGTGATGAGTAAATTCAGCTCTGTTCTTTATCTTAAGCACTTTTTTGCTAATTTTACAAGGAACTTCAGACATTTTAAGATCTTTCTTATATAGGGTATTTAAAACTCCACCTTATCCGGAATTATACTTATGCTGCTTCTTTTATAAATAACTGATCAATTTTCAATTCTAATTAAGCACTAGTTTTAATAGTTATCAGCAACCTCTCGTGTGGTCTCATCCTAACCACAGAGAGGACCACTTTATCACCCACAGTAGTTGTCGGTACAGGTGATTATGGGATTACTGGATGCCCAGCAGTCATTCGCCAGTTAAGGGCCTACCCTACTTCAAGTTGCTTAGCATGATCCTCCGTTATGCCGAAAATGCTGCAGCATCTTTTTGAAATAAATATAATTGTTAAAGTTGAGGATTGATGCTAGGTCCTATGTTTGGCGAAAACACGATTACATAAAATTTTCTCTATAGAAAAAAAATCCAAAGTTACGTCTAAACAGAACTATAAACCGTTGGTATTAAAAAAATACTTCAAATTAGGTCATGAAACTTTGCATAGTTTAATAACTGAACTATCTTTAAAGCAGGTCTTGTTTTTTTTTTTAATTACCATTATTTTCACCGTAAAAAGCAAATACCTATAACTTGTCGAGGCTTGAGAGCCACATAACTAAGTTCGATATTATGAGCAGTCTGTCTTTCATGGCTAATCTTTTTACTGGTTTACTTTGGGGTATTATTATGCTAATTATTTAGAACTATTTCATACGGTTTTTAAATTGTACCTTATAATACTTACGTTAATAATTACGTTTGGCGCCATAAAATACACCTAATCTGTTCACTCATCCGTTTCTATTAAACGCATTTTTCGCAGTTTTTCAATAATGGGTCTAGGACAGGAAAGGAAGTGCATGCAAATTCATCAATTATTTGAATTGAAGGATGTTACCACTAGTTGTGTTGTGATATCCAAAGTGAAAGACGGAAGTGATTTATTCGAAGCTAGAAATGGCATGCCTTATGGCTTTATTAATTTATTTATTGTATATATTATTATACTAGCTGCGCCCCGCGGTTTCACCCGCGTAAGTCTCGATCCCGTGGGAATACTGGGATAAAAAGTGTCCTATGTGTTAATCCAGGTTATAAACTATCTGTTTGCCAAATTTCATCCAAATCCATTCAGTAGTTTTTACGTGAAAGAGTAACAAACATCCATCCATCCATACTTACAAACTTTCGCGTTTATAATATTAGTTAGATTAGATATATTTAAAATTGTGCGTAGGTAATCATAAAGGATAATATCTATTTCTCCCTAATATCGTTTCAACCTACTACCTACATTCACTGGTGCAGGCATTCAAATGCTTACAGCTCAACTTTACTCAATAGATACACAAACGGCGAATAAATATCAATCAACTCGGTACCTCACACAGCCACAGAGTTGTACCTACTACCGAAAACGATATGCCTTCCCGATTACACTGAGCTTGTCATTCGAATACACCTGCTTCTAACTCAATGAAATCCAAATTGTAATATCACCCCAAGGCCGATCCCTTATCGCATATTGTATCGTTGTTTTTTTATATTTTCAGGTAAGTCCACGAATCCGACAGACTCGCTGCGGTGAGTCATAGAATAAAAAAGGTATCCCCTGCCCTTGTATTGTTTTTTCAGCAGCTTTGTGCTCAAATGTTCCGTTGTGTTCTCCGATTTTAACATTTTTATTATGTGGAAATTTATTCCGACCTTGTTCTTTTGTTAGCACTCAATCTAATGAATGGAAGTTTAAAGAGTAAATAATAATTTATGTTAATATTAATTTATACATAATTCGCTTTTAGAACTTCTATATTGAATCAAAGATGTAGCAAAAATTCCAGTAGTGCCAGGCTGACACTTTTCTTAATAGAGTAGGACTTAGAAACACTTTTGGAGCTTATGTCCATCCTCCTAGCCTTTTCTCGAAACACATTATGGAATGTCTGCATCGGACTTTAGTCAAACTTTTATTTTTCTCTATCTGTTCGCTACTTGTGAAATTATGACCTTGTCAACGTTAGTGATATTGTAATATTTATATGTTTAATAATAACATTATTATCATTGAATTGAATGAAAAACTGCGAAAATAAAGTTATGAAATGCCGTAAGTATGTTAATTACTTTATTACCTGAACCTGTCTACTAACGTGAACCTGAAAAACCTGTTTTGCTAATCTTATAATATCGTTTATTTATTCGGTAACGGTCGACCTTTATGTAAGAGGTACTGCTAATTAAATTTCGTCAAAGTAGTTAATTATACTAGCAATTGGGGCTATATGACTGTCATTGAAGTATTCTTTAGCTCTTTATTAAATCATTCTGCTGTGTCTTTGTGTCAGTTTTCATAATAGTAATATTCTCTTCTAGAAATTTCCGCTGATTGGTGTTATCTGTTAGCAATGACCATCAATACAGATAAAATAATTGATAAACGTTCGTAGAAATCATAAAAGATCACAATGATAACTAAGTCTGATAGTAAATCACAGTTGGACTCAGAAAAATTTGGTCATCGTTTTTAACAAAGCCTTAGATCTCTGTAATCATATCCAGGTTTACTTAGAAAGACAGCTGCTAATGTGATTATCTATTCGGTCTTAGCACAAACACATTCTCGCTACAGTCTCACTGTCTGCGAAGCTGCCAGTCAGGATACACAATGGTCAACATTGATAAACAGAGCAAGACGCTCGGATTCTCGAAGGGCACTGACTTAGGGCCTGTGATGAAACTGTGCAAGATTTAGTGTAAATTGTGATTAAGGCTTTTAATATGATACAATCCACACTCCGCACGATGAGTATGTATGAACAGCGACATTATTATATTATTTTATCAATGATGAGGGTATCGGACCATTTCCAAGAACCGATACTACCAACTGTCACGTTCCAATGAGGTGCATTACAGGGGTGAAAGTTCCAGCGAGCGACACATGCGTAAAATCGATACAATTTTAATCTGATCCAGACAGTCTCCATCCCCGTAGTACTATTCAAGGTCACGTTCGCCGCCATTTTGGACGACTCGATGTTTTTATGACATCGACGTGAACCCTCTATAAAAGGGTGGCTGTCTACTGCGTTTGAAACTTTAAAAGGTTTTTTTGGGCTGTATTAACATATTAAATAAAGTAGACACTTTTTGTCAACAAAAAATGTCTAACTGGTTTGTTTTTCGACTATTTTTGGGCGTCTGGCGTCCACACTTTCAGCTATCGGAGTTTTCATATTTTAGAAACAAGAAATATGACCTTATTATAATTGTACATACAAATATTCATTTCATTACACAATACGGCCAATCTATTCGGATAATAGTTACCTATTAAGCTCACAGTTGAATAAATATGGTTTTCTAGTAAGTTACATCATCACAATGTGAGGTAATTGGCATAACGGCGAGACTCGTTGACCAAATTTATTTGTTGATCCCAGCTGTATAATAAATTCATATTCTCGTATTCATTCCCAATGATGGCATAATATTATGTATTTGTCGCCGAATCATAGTGTGGTCGAGAACTTTCTGTTATTTGGGCAAATGTTGTCGGATGTTCAAACAAATCCATAAATTCTCAGCGATGTTAATAAGGGCTCAAGGAACAAAAGGATGTGGCCAGCAATAAAAGAACTCAACGACACCCTTAAGAGCAGTAGTAAAGTGCCGATGCCGTCAAGCTTACAATCTTTAATCTTTTATGTTCTCGATACCTTGATTTTACTTTACGGTCGCAGTCGGATGTTCTTTCTGTCTTTTTGCTGACAGGGAGAAGTAATCTAGATAAGTACTTTTTCTTAACTTTACTTCCCGATCTTAAATTCTTTTGATGAGAACGAAGAGTTTGCGAAGACAAAAACCTTTGATCCCCTGCGCATAATTATTTTCTTGCACTAGCGGGTTTCGCCTACGCAATTAATCATGGCAGATGATTGAAAAGAGAAAGCCACGGAGAGCTTACAAGACTTTTCTTATTGAATATTGCCATCATTACTCATAGTCGCTTATAAGTGAAAAATGAACTCCAACATCGATAATTATCTGGTGAAACGCTTACCATAGCTCGCACAGACTTATTATTTTTAAACGTTCCAATTCCTTCTGGAAAATTACATGGGATTATCCCTGTTAAAAGAGCTGTTAGAAGTTTTGAGTTTAGCCTGCTACTTGGATATGGTAATAGTCCCAGCTTATAACCAGACTTGACGACACGGTTGGCGCAGTGGCTCAGCGATGGACCGCTGCGCAACGTGTCGCGGGTTCGATCCCCGCACGGAACAAACATTTGTATGATCTGCAAGTAGTTGTTCCGGGTCTGGGTGTTAGTGTATGTGAGTTTCTATGTTTGTAAACGCACCCACGATACAGGAAGAAATTCTTAGTGTGGGGCAACCTTTTTTTTTAAAAAAAAAAAAAAAAAAAAAAAAAAAGACTACAAAGCCAGAAGTATCCACTGGGAAAATAAAGCTCCCCAAAACTTCATACTTCGTTCAAGAAATACAGCGTATTTGGTTACTTGTGTGGTTTGGTTTTTCATTTAAAACACATACCTAAAGCAAAAAAGTAAAATCTTTATATTACAAGTCATACAACGTTACTGGCCATTGGTCGCCGGCCAATCGCCGACATGAAACATACAATAAGTACTAAATACCGTAAAGTGGCGAGTAAATCAACGCATGAATAGACACGCGATGGTAACGAAGCCATACGAGTTGTAATTCCCTGGAACTGTTACATCTAATACACCTTGTAGACTATTGGCTAACAATGATGCAGTCGTTAGAACATCGGTTTTAGACTGACCTCCGGTGCTAATACTGTTTCAAATAATAGACGCTGTAGATGCATACATAAGACGGGATATATTTGGACGGTCGTGCGAATATTTGCGGCACCACGGGCAATCAGACAGAACCCGGAAGTCTTGACAACGAATCTAATTTTACGAAATTGATCCATTGGATGGCTTGAGGTCAGCTTGCAGTAGTTCTGTATCAACCTAACGGTATTCCGGCTTAGCAGCACCTGGTTGGAATTCGAATGGAGAAGAATATCCATAAAAGATAACAATGGTGTTAATGTGGAGTGTGAAACGTAACACTTGTCTTTTATGGTGCCCTGGTAGACTTGTCAACCATAGTACACCGTAAAAAGTAGTTAAGCCTCGGCGTTGCCTTCACACATGAAAGTGACCCACTTGCCACATACTATTTGTCAACCAGATAAGAAACCAAGAAAACAAATAAACAAGTTCATAAAGATAATAACAATGTATTTTTTTCATTCATTCAATTATTTCTTCAAAAGTCTTTCTTTGTTCAGTGTGGCAGTGGTGGCCCAGTGGTATCGGCCCCCGCTTAGGAGTTGTAGGTCGTGAGTTATTCTAACCCAGGCAGGCACTTTTCTTCATTAATTACTTCAACGAAAAACGGTATGAAGGAAAACATTGTGATGAAACCAGCATGTCCTAGAACCAAAAATTCGAAGACATGTGACATCCACCAACCCGCATTGGGCCCGCATGGTGGAAATTATTATGGCCCACTCCCTATTACAGAGAGGAGGTATGTGCCCCAGCAGTGGAAAAAATATAAGCTGATTATGCTTTCTTTGTTCATAACGAGAAAGTTTGGAAAACTTAGTACAAAAGGAAAACTTGTGCCAAAGTAAACTTTCGCCTTTGACATTTAAATGTTTGAAAAGTTAGCTCTGCGGTTGTCAGATTTAAGATTTTTGTGGAATAATAAATTAGTTTGGTAAACCGAAATAATTACGCTGAGTAGTGGTAGAGGATGTAATGTAACCAATGGATATTTTTATTTTTATTTTAACCTCTCTGTTGGATGGTAAGGATTTATATTCTTAACTAAAATAACATTTTGGAAGGAAGGCCTTAAAGAAAAACATATCGTTATTATTCATAATATTCATGACGTCCTTTATATTCACCTTATTTACGAGTATCTACAACCTGACCTCTACGACCTGAAACCTCGCCAATCTGAGCAATTTCGAAACAACTATATATGTTGTTTCCATACTCATGCAGCTACTCATGTTCACTTCCTTAGGAAGTAAGGACATGTGCACACGCAACCGCAACCTACTATTACCAAAATCATCAACAAAATTCCATTGACGACCTTGCCCTACTGCCTGTTGTCGCTGGCCTACGTGACGCCCTTCACGCGGTTTTCTATTCCTCTAGCTGTCCCTTTCTAGAATTCTCTTGCTTGTTGTTTTTTAGGTCAATCAGCTGCTGTGGGAGTCACTCGAGTAGTCGAGTCGTTCCGCCGTTGATTGATACTACCGAGTTCTTTGAACTTTTGCTTGCCCATGTTCTCCTAGTTACGTCATTCGAATATGCGTCACTTTAATATTTGTTTATTTTATTTATGGTTATGATTTTGATGGCATTTTAAATGCTATAGGTTCTTACATATTTCATCTTGTTGGATATTGTTGCACTGCCAAGTTCCATGTTAATCTGAATGTTGATGTCAAGTTGTCTGTTTAGAAGTTTATTCAAATTGGTAGATAGAATTGTGTGCAGCAATAATGTCCCGGACACAAAATTAGACTTGAATAGTGCCGGAACTGTTGTCTATATTACCAATCTATGCAAATTCATTGCTAATGAGCGAGAATATTTTCACGTAAGCAACTTTTGATAAATGACTTGTCACAGCTTGCTCCTGTGAAACACAAAAACAAGTTACTTCAGTTATTTAAACTTTATATTGTGTAAATTTTCTTAAACAATGACTTTATGCAAAACATTGCGTGAGACTGGGAATTTGCCTCACATGGCAGAAATACTATCAAACGTATGCTGGGCATTCTTATTGCTGTAACATAAGACCCAAAATGTAATGTGAAAAATAAATCGGATACAGCTGGTGTAACATTGTATCGTGTTCCCTTCGAAATCAGCGGCTAAGCTAACTTGACATCCGTTCAGTTTGTTAAGAGTTGTAACATGTATTTATGTGTGTGGGAAATTGGAAAGTTGATGGCCGCACAAGTAGGCACTCGTCGAAGAAACTTAACATATACATACATTAATCACTGGATACTTGCGGATCTATTATCGTTAGAATTTCTATACTCTACGCAATCGTTTACTTCAATCGATTCCGAGTGCTAGTTAAGCATGCCGAGAGCGACCTACTTCTGAATGCCTATTCTTTCTAAGTAATTAGATAAAACAATGCCTGGATATCAACTCAAAAAGCACTTCATAACAAAAACAAATATAACAATAGCATTGCTTCAGCGTGTCAACTGTACGCTTCGTGGACATTAGACTAAACACTCTAGCCTTAACTGACAGATGTCAGTTAATTATACTAACAAATACAAGTCATCGATGGTCACCGTGACCAAATTGTCTAGACCGATCCTAAGCTGCTTACTGCCAAGCCATAGAGTTTGATCACGATGACGTAGACGAGGATGTGAATCACGTTTTTCCCATTTACGCGAGGTTGAGGCTGTGTTGTTTACGGAAGTCCTACGGAAATGACGAGCAAGACACCAAATGCAGTTGGCATCAAGTGGCCTTTGAGTTGTGCACCTGGCTTGCGTTAGCGTTCCTCAGTACTGTAAGTACAAGCTCGAATGCTCGACGCTCATTACTATGCAACACATGCAAGCGATCGGAATCATAATCGCAAACGTTTTATTGTCTGATTGAAGATCAGTCGTGTGTGAATTTATGAGTTCACCATCCTAGCAGACAATGTTAATACTGAGATTAGTAGCCAGTTTTATAGCTGTTCTTGCTTTGTGGGACTTTAGACCCAAAGCCAGGTGAATAGTAGCGATTACTCTCAGTAGTACAGGTCTGGAAGGCCAGTCGCCCCACTATATCAAAGATAGATAGATACAAAGCACCGAGGGGACTGAGTGAGAACGTTGTTTTGAAAATAAGGAGTTTATCGATTTCAATTTCGATTTGACCTGTAAACAAAATAACTTTATCAGAAATGTCTTCTTAAACTTAAGTAAATATTTTAAGTGGTTATCGCCTCCCAAACATGCGCAGGAGTCGAGCAAAGGTAACATGTTACTGTCGTTCACGCAAGCGATAACTAATCGTTTGTTACTGTGTTTGTACTTACTTTAATGCATTTTATTTTTACTAAACGCTGGTCTGACTTTTGATACGATTATTTCGTCATATTCAAACACAGGCGAGGTCCTAACAAAGGCTTCCTTGCTTGCTTGCCTTACCCTAATGGCTACTCGATTTAAAACCGAACTAAATGGAATAAATGGGTAGGTAACTATTTTCATCCATCAAGATTAAGCCAGAGTTGGCTTATACGACTACAAGGATTCAAGAAAACTGCCTTGAAATAATCTTGCTGCAGCTAAAACATAAACAAGTCAAGGCAATCCCCATATATAAACCGACGGCGTCAGAAAGCATACTTTATTTGAAGAACCCCTTTCTCTCTACGAAAAACTAAACCTTATAAACGATTAGGTCTCACGCAAATCTATTATGAAAATATCTACTGTGAACTTGGTTCACAATCACACATCAACAAATAGTATTGTTTCAAGCGTTAATAGTAAACTCTACTACGAGTTTAACGTAGAACACTTAAATGGATTCTGGTTCTATCGATTTTCTTGGCCTAATTCTCTCCCGAGTACGTCTAGACTAGTTTGGGCGTGTTGGATATGCGATTGCCGTACTTATAATGGAATTGAGTTAGCTAAATCGCATGGAGCACGGAAAATTGTCGCACTAGCAATTTTCCAGATTAAAAAGCTTTTCTGGCCTAGTTATGTTGGTTATATTAGGCATTGTTAGTTCATTTACGTGCTTCATTTGCCCTATTTGTATCATGGTTCAAGGCTGCAGTTTTTATTTTAAATCTATAATATACTCCTACAGATAATTATAAATCATAAAAAATTGCAACGTTGGATTTTTTGAAAGATTTAATCATATTGATTGAAAGATACACATATCACATAATTACGAAGTGCATAATTTGTATCATGATAATATTTATAAATACGTCAGTTATAATTACTATAGGATTATTAATTTGAACAAACTTAATTATATCACCAGATAACCTCTTGTCATATTTTGCAAAAACAACATTATCCACTGAGTGGTTGTTGGAAATAAACCTCTTGATACAAGCATGTTTAATATTCAGAGCTGAATCAAAATAACTTCAGCTTTTCTTAAAAGGGTTCCTGGCCTTACACGTGAAATGTGGAGAGTGAAGGACGATTTGAAATGGAAATGAGTTCATCATTCAGCGTTGACGTGCTTCCGCGATTTTAGAGTCGAATAATCAAATTATCTATTCTTCCAAAAAACATGTCACTGTTGGAAGCAACAATTTATATCTAGAGGTCAACTAACGCATGAATAAAAATCACTATGCCATTTTAATCTGCCGACGCTTCGGAAAATTTTCTTTGCAAACTTGTTTCATTGAAAACGAGGTCACTTAAAATAGTACGAGTAACTATGTCGGTATTATCAAATGCAAAACGTCACAATATATTTCAGTGGCGCCCGACTGTGGGCGAAATATGTGGGCGGGGGAATTGCACCACCGCCCACCACACCTCCGGCCACGAGAAGTTTACAAGGAACTGAGTCTTCGCAATATACTGCATCCAAAGCTCCTCCCTTTCATATTGTGTCCATCTCACACTCTCAAAACCAGCATCCGATGCTGAATTTAGCGATTCTCGAGTCATGTTCCAAGTTTTTGTGTGAAAACCTATCTTGTACGATACTGAAAACACAGTTGTTCCATTAACATTATTGTTGGCGTCTGCTTGTTTTGTAGCTTTGTGTCAAGGCACTGGTTTGTCCGGTGTTTTTATCGCCACTAAGGCCACTAACGAACCTAAGCCGGGATTGGTCCACTGTGACTAAAAACTTGTTCAACAACTTTGCAAGGATTTCGGTACCTAAAGCTTCTTTAATTAATTATTTTGTGTCGCTGTTGTCATTATGTTTAAGAGAAACTATTTGATATTGTTTTCGAGCAGGTGTGTCTTGGATGATTTAAATAATCACATCTGTTTTGTATTATTCTTTTACATGTTTGTTGTTACCTATTATTTAAATTAAGATTATTATTTCGTAATGTTGGTAAACTAAGTCTAGCGAATTGAGCCTAGAAACTGGTAACGTCGAGATCGTTTTATTAGCAGTAGTAAAACCGTGTGAGCAAAAAGCAATAAAAATATTTTCGTTATCGGTTTCATTGTACTATGCAACGGCTATAACTAGTCTCCATAGCGACTGCGATTTCCACGTGTATACCTCCTCGACCTTCTGCAGCCCTGATAACGACTAACATCGCCATAATTTTACACGACGTATGTGGCTGAGTTGGAACTAATTTGCCAACTAGTGATCGGTGAAAAGAAATGAACAAACGCCTACAATGGCGGTGGAACACTTTTCACCCGTAAGCCATAAGCAATAAGTTTGAATAGTGGTCAACCACCACTACCCGCGGTGGTACACTGAATGCCACCCTAAAAGTTTGAAAAAAAGACTATTGAAAGTAGAGTTATTGAAAAAAATATAATATATAATACAAAAGCAGGTGTTTGGATTTGCAACCCTTTAGGATAAAGACCAACACAAACGGAGAAAATGTCTCGCGAAAATCCACCGATTTAATAGAATAGAATTAGATATCTTTATTCAAGTATCATGACATGACTCAAAAATGGTTAGTAAGAACCTGCACTTCACAAAAACAAAAACAAACAAATAGTATGCGACCGTTGTGGCAACCCATGTGAGATGATACAACAGCGATCCACGAAAACACAGTCTAGGCGACTCGAAATCATGCTTTAGGATACTGTTGGAGCTGCTCCACACCCAAATAAATCGGGTTTTTTTTTTTTTGAGGCGATACAAAATGTTTTCTATATCTATAATATAAAAATGAATCGCAAAATGTGTTGATAAGCGCATAACTCAACAACGCCTGGACCAATTTGGCCAATTCTTTTTTTGTTGTGTTCGTTATCCTCAAGGGAAGGTTTAAACGTAAAGTAGGTGTAGGTAGGGTAGGTAGGTAGGTAGGTATTTAGGTGAGTAGGTATGTAGGTAGGTATGTAGGTAGGTAGGGTAGGTATGTAGGTAGGTAGGGTAGGTATGTAGGTAGGTAGGGTAGGTATGTAGGTAGGTAGGGTAGGTAGGGTAGGTAGAGTAGGTAGGGTAGGTAGGGTAGGTGGGTAGGTATGGTAGGTAGGGTAGGTAGGGTAGGTAAGGTAGGTAGGGTAGGGTAGGGTAGGTAGGGTAGGTAGGTAGGGTAGGTAGGGTAGGTAGGGTAGGTAGGGTAGGGGTAGGGTAGGTAGGGTAGGGGTAGGGTAGGTACTTAGTGCTACCCGTGCGAAGCCGGAGTGGGGCAGCTAGTTTATCCATAAAATCGACTAACGGTCCGCTCCAGCCTAATTTACTGAAAGAAACATTTGACGATCGACTAATTTCACTAAATGGATCTGTCAACTGGCAATCTCATTCTTGCCATTAGGTACATTATTTTCTCTCCGGGATATGTCATGTCTACGCTGATAAACCAGAAACAATTAAGCCTTTCAGGGTTATACACTTTGTATAACTTTTTACTAAAACTAAAATTCCTTTTCTAAAAAAATCTTCTTTCTGATCCCTTAAAAAATCGTGTACGGCGGCGACTACTTTCATCATCTTAATTTCTGGCCCCTGAGATGTTT
Source organism: Lithophane socia (assembly GCA_947522985.1). Classification (NCBI taxonomy): domain Eukaryota; kingdom Metazoa; phylum Arthropoda; class Insecta; order Lepidoptera; family Noctuidae; genus Lithophane; species Lithophane socia. The sequence goes on along the minus strand of OX383271.1, from coordinate 12,683,861 downwards.
CTTTAACCGCAAAAATCGGTAAACATCACTGGAGCAAGGTCCGGTGATTATGGAGGATGTGCCATCAATTCGAAGCCAGCTTCTTGAATGGCAGCCATCGCAACTCTGGATTTCTACGCGGGGGCGTTATCTTGGTGAAATAAACAAACAACAGAACACGTTCCGACGACGAAACGACGCAAACAAATGACTTCTATTTTTTTTAAACAAAAGAGAATTGATTGTTTTTTTTATTATCATCATAGCTAATGTCTGGGCTATGCCTGCCCGTATTTATGTTCTTTCTTTCCAAGGAGTATGTATCGCATTCTCACTATTTATTGAACACCCCTCGTAACAAACGATGAGATGATCAACAGTTTTCCTTGCTTCTTTATCATTAGTAACCACCAAGTAACGCAAGTAATGAAAGCCATGATATGCTATAATCGACAATAAACACCATAGCTGAGTCTGTCGACAATCGCAGGAAATGTCCGCCATTGATTTTTCTTCACGCTACTTCTTATCGTCGTTTCTAATTGTATTAACATTCTTTCGGTGTTGTATAACTTCACCTTGGCACTCAGCACCTGTTTGATAACACACTTTTCTTTCTCAAATTGATTAATTCTTTAGTTTTGTTTACGATTTGATAATTCAATGTCACCTATGGTTGATATTGCAAGAGGTTCTTACATTGGATGCATTGTTAAGAAAAACTCAACCAAAATGCTAAAGTATGCTAAATAAGAAAGTGAAACGAATCGTGAGATCATTGGTTTAAATTCTTCACTTGAGTTTTATTGATATTATCTGCAGTCGCTGTTGGCTACATTTACTTGTACCTTTACATGGACATGGATGCTATAAAAATGTTAAGTAGAAAGGTTTTACTTTTATCGTTTTGGAACTTTCTTGATCGTTTCTTTAAAAACAATTGCCATAGCTACAAAAATCATGCAGTATCCATTAACGTCCCTTAAAAGTCGTGCGTTTTCCATAAAGTTCCATAGTTTTAATTGACCGGTTAAATCTGAAATTTTCCACTAGTTACAAGGTTTATGTTGATTTGGTTAGCAAGAAACTGCTTTTGTGAGTATAAAAGCGAGTATGTTATATGACCGGAAATATACTTATGTCTAAACGCAATGGTTGGACTGCATGCATACGAAATAAAATGTTAAAGGAAGAAGCTTGCCTAAGAATTTGTAAAGGATTATTGGCAAGTTAAGAGCAAAGATGACCTTACAGCATGATGGTTGGTTGGTAAATAAAAAAAAGAATGTCCACCATATCGTGTTCGCCTAGTACATTATCATTGTTAGCTACCAACTCTTGAGTAGTAGGACACATGATAAGTTTACCTGTTGTTGACACCTTTTTTATCTGTTCTGTGGTTGACACAGATTTTATTTCTGCAACTTTTTTTTTTCTATATTCCATCCTAAAGAATCAAGAGACCTTCGATAGAAGTCTTTTAATGTTGCAAATTTTTCGCTAGTCGTGCCTGAAATAATTATGTATGTTTATTTTGAGTTCATCATGCTCTTCTCTTGTAGCATCACGTCATCCACCATCATCGACGTAAGGTTATCTTTCGACATGTAAACAAGAAATCTCATATATGAATCTAATGCATTTTTGTTTAATTTTTCCTCAATTCAAATAACATATTTAAATATTAGTTTATTCTGAACTGGATACATCATCATACAATCAGAAATTCATATCCTTGTCACGATTGAGACTCTTGAAGTTACTGCTGTGTCTGGATTTTCCATCGACAACTACATATTCTGATGATAATTGAAAGAATATTCATTCAAAATGGAAACCATCACTTTGTTTTACAACTGATTCTTCGATTCAGGTTGTCATTGGAGACGAGTTTTGGTAATAATTCTAAGAATTTGTTTGATTACCTACATTGTTCAAGTCTTCAGTTTCATATTTGCTAAGAATTTCCTCTTTAAATATAAACCGCAGACTGCAAATAAACTTTGCGTTCATAAGAACGTGTAACATGTTTACAAGACAATATTAACCAATCACTAATGTGATAAAAACAACGCCAGCCTTGACGGGAGTAACGAAAAACTGTTAATGGAAGCGACTCATATCCCACGATAATTATAAAGTAACATCAGGGTATAGTATAACGAGTTTGTGTGAAAACTTGATGCTCGCATAATCGCCGACGCAAGTGTTGTATCGAGGTTTTTGTTGCGAAGTCGGGTACGGCTGTACGCACGCGCCTGCTGACGTTGCACAATTCACGGCGGGCCTCTACTAGCGAACTAGAGACGCGGTTCAGACGCCGCCTGCCCACCCCCCCCCCCTGCACGTCGCGCGCCGGCACGCCGAGCTTCCCCCCGCAACACCACACCCGTCAGCGCGCCTTAGTTGCCCCGCAGCTGCCGCGCGCGTCCGTCGCATACTCCATGCGACCCCGCTATCCCTCTACCGTAATATGGATATACAGCAAATCCGCGTTCTTATCAACATCCAGTTCGCTTATTTGTGGTTCTGCGAAGTCTTTGACAAATATAAATGGATTATATTGTAAAGTGCCACAAGAAACTATTAGTTTTATAAGGTCCGCATTGGAATTTCTAATATGGCAAACCGTAGCGCGCCGACGTGTTCGGCACATGGCTTCATAATAATATGGTGCTTGCGGAAATTACGTCAGGATTTACAACTGTCTGTGTGGCGGTAAAGCGAGAGTGTAAATATTGTGTCTGATATAGTCAGAAATACTTCTTTTAATTACATTCAAGGATTGGTTGCGTCGTAGCATGGCGTAGGTACTCGTGGCGTCCACGTTACATTATGGCGGGTTTTCGTTTTCTGACAATGTTGTACGTATATTCGTATTTAAGAATCTTTTATTTATACAATTTCCACCAAAAAAAATGCCTAGCAGAAAGTAGACATATGATGAATACAATGATTATGAATATGATACAGTTCAGTAAAAATGTTTAGATATGGGTGACATTATGTTTTCAAAAGTGGTAGGTATTGTTGTAATGAGTGTCTAGAATTCATCAAGCCAAGAGAACATTATTTATTGCTTTGTTCAGACTTCAAAGTACGATTTCGTCCGAGGTCACTGGCTCAAGAAAACGTTGGCTAATCATTTCGCACCACTGAATGAATCGCACGAATCTATACAATACAACTATGTAATATCAACCTTCTTCTAGCCTTATTAAAACTTTATGGAACTGATTCATTTCTTCTCCATTGGCATGCATTGCTTTTTACAGTATCCCTCAAATATCCTCCCCATGAAACACTTGTGATATCGGATCCAAATTTGTGTTTTCGTTCTGTCTAAAATGGCGGGTGAATTCCGCAGTCATTCTGCAGAACTTGCACTTGTGTGGGTCTTAAAATTGTGCATGTGGGCGCACAGTCACAGCAGTGCAACGTGGCTGCAACATACCATAGTACTACTACTAACTAATAGGGTACTGTAGGCGTAGTCGGAGACATTCTCCGATTGCTGACTTCCTGGTACTTGAACTCGTTAAAGATTGAACAAACTGCGTCAATTATTATCCAATAATCTTTCGAAAACTTGTATCCCAAATTCTCATATAAGTTTTAAATAGGTGCAAAAATTGTTTAATAGGTGTGAATATATTTCGAAGTTAGTCTCACTTATAGTATAGTAGCTAAACAAACTTAGGTTCGTTTACCCGCAATAACGATGATATGCTAATTATTCATGACACGCGAAAACATTCTAATTAACTTAATTAGAATAGATACGACTAGCGTGACACTTTGTAAACTGACATCTGAAACTTACTATATACGCCAGACCATGATTCTCTTCTACTACTTCGAATAAAAAAATGAATCATAGATATCATTGGGGATATCATAGATATCAATTTCCAAGAATTAGCATCACTTAAATATTCTGAAAGTATCAATGATCTTAATCTTAATTTTGAATATTCAAAAAATTATATATTATATTTCGGAGTTGGCGAGACATCACCGCAATATGGGAAAGGTTATGCAACGGGAGATTTCCACGTGGCACTACCCTTCGTTCTGCGCATGCCTGAGAGATAAATCCATGACATTGCAACTATATTCTAGACATAGAGTGAGTACCGTTCTGGATGTCCTGTATCGTATTATTATTATTTTTAATTGCTTTTTCATTAAGTAAGTTTTCATTCAGGGTTTAGGTTTATTTCTAATATGACTTTTCAGTTTGCGAACCAGCCTGGTCACGAAAAAATTTAATATCTTCTGGGTCCTGTTAAGTCCTGTGACAATCTTAGAATCCTCTTTGTGCGTAGGATTTGTTGGTGATGAATCCAATTAAAAATTTATGGAGTAGCCACGTGGATGTAGACTCCAGTGCGCAAGTCCACAACCTCGTCTCAGCTGTGTTCTGAGAAAATCGTTAGCATCGTCCAACGCACCCACTTTCCGTCACGTGGTATGTCGAAAAATCTCATCGTTTTTTTTAAAGAATTCTCTTTTCATCGCTCCCACACCTTTCGCTTCAATTAATAGCTCCCTATTTATTTATGTTATGGTGTCAAGCTTTACTCACTGTTATTGTTTTCTTTTACTTATCTCGTTTCTTTCCAACATATGTTACACTTTTATTAATAGTTCTATGCGTATATATTAGATAACAATACGAATCATGTATACAAAATATTTGGAATCTTGATCAGTTTTATTAATCCAAGCCCATGTGTGCTCCAATTAAGCTAGAGATTATTAATATTGTAATCGCTGATATTGATAAAAGGTTTTATTTGTATATTGGACGATAGATACGACTTGACATCTTTTAATTTTGTAAAACGTACAAAAAATATTTTCCGAAATTCAATTCAACTCTCAAGATTCTACAGGTTATATGTAAACTATGGTAAAGGGCCATTAATTAAAACATAAACTTTCGTTATATAAAACCTCTTTAAGAATAAGAATCCCTAAGGTCTTTCAGATCAATATTCTGCTCATTTGTTAGAAACTTCTGATAAGTGTACTTCTCTGAAGGTGTCCTGAGGCATAAATTAATATTTTTAATCACTTCGAGTATCGTCTGTAAGTTGCTCTCCAACTTCAATCGTAAAGTTCATCGTTTTATCGTTATGTTTTTAGGTCGTGGTCGCCACGAACGCATCGCGTGCTTCATTTCAGGGATTTTTATTACCATCTTTCTCTTTTGCTTAGACGCCCATTAAAATGTTTAATGATCCATGAAGTTTTTTGTTACTCTTCGATCGATGCCATCAAATAGTGCATCAGCATGATCCTTCTATATTCATGAGACTTTGTTAATAAACTGCATAAGTATCAGTGCCAAGACGTGTACAGCCCGACCTTTATAGAGTTTCACGTGACTTATTTCCATTTCAGTATGTACTACATCGTGCATTTGCTTTTCGCTTGTGATCTTTATGTTTGCCAAGTCGACTTTCTCTCCCGATGCATCCAAACCCATAAATTTACCATAGATGTAATCATAGTAAGTATATACGTAGACCAACAAGTTCTAGAAAATGAAATTGAAACCATAATAAAACACTGTCAAATATTCCGGCGTCGTCTTTTGAGTGATTCTGGGGAATTCCCTATTCGTAACTTCATCAGTAGAATAACAATTGAATAGGTACAATAAGTGTTATGATTAAAAATTTACTTGAAAATATATATCGATAAAGTACCTCACATACGCCTATAGCTAAGTATAGCCGGGAATCTGCAGAAGAAAGTTTGGCATTACAAAGAATTTTAAAATACACATTTTAATGCAGAGACAATGCACACTAGATAATGCATCATACATAACGCTTTGAGGCACTGTTTATTCTCGTTCTATTTATATTTATTTAGATTTTAAGTTTGTCTTGTTTTGAGAGTGCGACCTTGATCGGTCATGTCTAGACGACCTTGCCGTTAGTGGAGAATGTCAGTTCTACGTCCGCTTCAATTAATGCCACATGTATTAACACGTTTAATGACATTTACAGAAAGTCAACTTTCACAGTTGCTAACTCAGTAAGAACTTATCTACAATCTTGTTGCATCACGGAAGCGTTTACATCTAACGCGGAAGCCCCTCGTCTCTTCAAGTCTTTGCCTCTGTATAGGTACAATTAATTAAATGTTCAGCCGCTTCCCAGATTGGTATAATTAGCTTCGTTTATTTTTGCCCTCTCCATCATTATCATAAGTTATCATCTCGATGAAATTTCCTTAGTCTAAGATTAAAATCCTTGTGATATAATTTACCATCCACAAACATTTGAATTCGTGCTTTCGTCATAATACACTTGAAATTATGATTCTATTTACAATTTGAAATACCATCATATCGTCATTGGGCTCATTGTCTGAAGATTTAAACTTCCGTTCAATACATTGTGCAAATTGCAGCGTAATGCCGACGGGTCTTTATTTTTTCTTTCGTTTTATTTATAGCCCTTTGTTGTGCTCTTACTAGTGTTTGGTTTGTGTACATAGTAATTGCGTTTACAGCGATTCATCGACGTGCACAGGTGAAGGTCATGGTCGAGCTCGGCGCCTGGACGCGGCGCTCAGTCGCTCACATGACTTGTTGTTTGTATGTGCCGCGTTCACGACGCGGACGGCGTGTTCGAACGCGATTGGTCGGCTTTCACGAACCTCGTTACATAAATGCTAGTATCTCCGCTCCTAGTGCGAGTGACAAGCTATATGCACTTGGTCGTAGTATCTTAATTTGGTCATGCCATGCCTCGTAACTGACTATTACACAAAAACGTATTTATGCGTAAAATGTATGGTTTATTCAAAGCGTTTTACTTTTTACAAACCTTAGAACCAATAACATGGATGGAATTTCATTCAGATTTACATTCAATTCCTAGAAACCATGCAGTGTTTCATTGATAAGTCTTCTGCAATTATAGGACAAGACTATTGTCTATTAATACATTTTTTTTAATAAAAATATTATGTTCTTTATAGAATTTAACATGTTCGACGACCTAGAAGGTTTTGTCATGAGACCTGATAAGACTTCCAGATGTTTTTTCAGCTGTCGACGCATTGGAATCTGACAAGTGTACGGCAAGGTCGCGTTTATAGGCCGCCTGGGAAAGACCTTGCTCTTATAACTTGAGTCATGTGGTCGGATCTACATTTGGGTTAATCACAATGGACTATGTTTGTTCCGGCCCGGCTTTTTCAACGATGACTAATCATTGTTTGGTATCTCGATGTTTAGGATGTATTGTGCCATTGAATATTATAATTTACTAATAGTTGTTATCATCTGTGTTTATCTTTTAATGTTGGTTCATTCATTATGTATTCCATCTTCGTTAAGAACATGATCGTTTCTTGTTGCGTGTCTAATTAGAATTTAAATGGATGTAATGAACTTATTGAAATCAAGCACGTTCTCTGGAACTCTTGAAAGTTCAGGGCGGTTAAGCTTAATTGAAGAAGCAATATGAATGGAAAGAGTTGCTGCAGTCACGTCTTTTCTTGTTCTCTAAACATTTAGATCAAGTTCACAATATAAAACTTTTCGAGCGGCGGGAATGGGTTATCTTTCAAACAACAGCTTTCTTCGCAGTTTACTTTACTCTCAGTTTTCACAGCTCGTGCATTACTGTTTAGAAACTACTTCAATTATTGCAAAGTGTTAACCGAGAGGTTCCAAATTTCTAACAACCTACTATAACCTATTTTTGTATCCGTGTCTACGTTTTCAGGAGATCTAAACTGTTTAAAAGTCTTGACATTAATTTAATGTCATTTGGATAGTTCCGTCCGTTTAATCTTTAGCAATATATGAGATACTGATCTTTATATACGACAATGCATATTAAATTCTGCTAATGTTATAAAAATACTCAGAAAATCTCGATTGTCAGTTCCTGATATAATTTATATAGCTCTTACTGGTTAAGCTGCAATAAAACATAAATAACTATTTTACGGTTCGCTTGTGTTGTACCGAGACTAGATTTCTAGCCGTAAGCACTTGGGGAAAGGTGAATAATATAGCCTCATTGAATAAGGTTCGTGCTTTGTCCTTAGACAGATTAAGGTGAAAATTGACTTGATTTATTTCCCTTGTATCTTATCCGATAACGGTAGTTTATTTAAGTGTCGTTCTAACCGACAGCTTTCTGTTGTTGATATTGAGCGCAAAATGAATATAATTTACACCTTGCCGGTAATGTACAGGTTTGAATTTAACTGCAGAGGTAACTAATAAAAGTTCTAGTTTAACTGCTGTTTTGTTAGTGAGTTATGAGAAGATTGGAATTAGTTCTTCTGCGATAATGTTTATTTTAAGTCACTGTAGGTCTTACAGCTGCTGCTGAACAAATATTTTTTTCCGAACGATTTACTCTTTGTTTGAAATGAACAGTTGTACGCTTGTTGTTCAGTGTGTCACCAGATGTTTTATAGCAAGCTATTACGTGTATCTATACATTTTTTTCTTTTATGGATTTTCTGGAATGCAGCTATTGTTATCTGTCTACTCCCGCTTGAGGAAATATAATATTTGATTGGAGTTCAAACAGAAGAAGATATTGCTGATCTTCTATTGAAACTGAATTATGAAATTAGAATAAAAGGGCGGCCATCTTCAGAACACAAAAACATCAAGCCTGCCTTAGGCATGGACATCGTGAAACAAATAAATCTTCGTCGTCTTTTATGACAGCCACAGAAGCAGATATAAAAGCCCTAACTGCAAACTGGAAACCACATCGCTGTCTGCGAATAATTGCAAATAATGAGAAGCTTTTACTTGAGAGAACCCCACTGCGAGAGAAATGACACGACGATTATGGATGTTATGGTGATAATTCACCAACAAATGGGCCATACGTCTAGACTATTCACCGAGGAAAATTAATTGCCTAGATAATGCATTTAAATACATCGTACCGGAACGATCTCATGTTTCATTCCATTTATGTCTAGTGTTAACACTTGACACTTCTACTTCTTCTTGGCAAAGCAATAGAATAACATTATCTTTAATAGCTTTTAATATATTGACTATTTATCAGACGAAAACCGCTATGAAGCTGGCGTTAATTCAATAAAACGACGGTAATTCAAGGAATAGGCGTTTGGGTCATTGTAATATTATTGGTTCTCTATAAATTATTGCCGTCATAATTTCTCTTCGAAATGACACGTAATTACTGAGTAATAGTATTTCTTTCGATTTAGATAAATGTAATGAACGTAATATATTGTGCTATAATTGCAAAATACAGGATCTTATCCTTCTTTTTACCTACTAACAAAGTAACAAGTCCATTTACCGCGGTAAACAACTGTCAAGGATGTTTATCATTTTTTCTAACTAACGACCGGCTCGACTCGATTTAGCCAATAATAACCATTTGTTTATCTTGTACGTCGCGCCTGATTGGACAGAGTTGACACTTGATTGAAATTTAACACTTAAGCACGCAATACTTGAGCCGTTGGAATGGAAACGTTGTGCAAAATCTTCGCCGTGAGTAGCCAGAAACATTGCACAAAGCAATTCTACACACAATTCGAAGAGAATCTAAATATACATTTTGCAAGTCACTTCGAAGGAGTTTGTGTAAATGTAAAGATATAAAGAGTACCGAATGTTTGTCATCAGTAGTCATCACAGTTCGTGAGTTGTGACGAACGATTGCCGCGGTCCGTGTCTAATGAAAGGTCCAATCAATTTGATCATCCATCAGCGGACTGTGTGAATGTGCGAGAAGGTCGTCAACGAGCCATATAAACACCATCTGATGTCCAAGTCGGTTGTGTTTGCGTTTATTTGTTATTTATTTCTGTATATTGTTCCTGGACAACGCGACATGGTCAAATATTTGAGTCTGTTCATATGGCTTTCTATTCACTGTTGTAGCTATATCTATATCCTCGACGCGTTTTAGCGGAAGCAAACCTTGGCCTACTAATGACGAATAATTATGACTTGGATCTTTCTTACGATAAATATTTACATTTATTATTCTATATCGTATATTCTTGTCATAGTACTTCCCTGTTTTCTTTCTGACTTAATTTCTTATATTTTGATTAGCAACAATGAAGAATTGTTTCACAAATTAGTTTTAAGTTTTAAAGTCTGTTGAATGATAGTTCCTTGCTCTTGTGTTTCCAGTTTTCCACCTTTCTTTGCTCAGACATCTGATATTGTATATATCAGTTATTATTTCCTACGTTTTCCTGGTTGCAAAAATATACATGTTACGCAGTTGCGCGAGTACAAAACTGCATGTCAATTCGAACGTAGTGTATCATGTTACCTCCAACCGTAAAACAGACCGCAACAAAAATATCGTTGCACATATCCAAGTCAGTTTTCCTCCTTAAAATACCGTGTTTTCTAAGGCTTAAGAGTGGATTTCGTGCGAAAATTTAATTTGTTTGGTGTAAAAACATGTTTGTCGTAAGTAACATGAGAATGCTGGCGAGCGGCGACAACTACTCTAGTTTGCGGTCCAGGAATGTGATACACGGCCGCTTTGCTCGGGTCTTTCTATTGATTTAATTATAATGCTCTTTGTAAATCTCGGTATTTCCTTCTTAAATCGTTTGTTTTCAAAATTACATGGTGCCCTTTCTAAAGATCCCTCTCTCATCACATAAGATTCAATTGCGTAAGCATTTTTGGCTGCGTTTACAAACATATTATTGTATAATTACTACATACGAAAAGTGTCGATAAATGTTTTTACTGACCTCACTTGAGTGTTTTGTAATCACTGACAGCGCAAGCTTACTTCTTTAGTAGAATTATTCACGCAATTTGATGTTGTAATTCGCACAAGAAATTCGTATTGTTCAGTAAAAAAACTAATCTTGGAATAATTGCTTTAGTCTTTCAAAAGGCCTTGCTGAAGTAGCTACTTAGGATCTTTTAATTGAATTCACGGAGATCTATTATCTTAGATTCGTGCCGTTCAGCGTGATTTACATTTTCATTGATATTTTTTTTCAATAGAACTTTTTTTTGCCTTTTTAGCAATTGCTATTGTTATCGTCTAGGTCGACTTTTAATGCATCTACCAGGGCAGTATAGTTTTACAGATGTGTCTATCACTCTGTAGGCGCCGGTGACCGCATTCTTTACGTCGTCGCAGCGTATTGAAAGTGGAGCAAGCATCCGTTCAACGTTTATAAGATTTGCAATACCATAGTTCTCGTTATCTTCACGGATTCTAGTACATATATTTGAAAAGGGCTACATATATGCATAAGGAAATTCCATATTGTCCAGTTTTCGATTTAAATGATAATCTTATTCGTTGACATTCATCAGATTTACTTCACAACAATGGAAGTGAAGGGAAAGGTGACCATTACCTTTATTGAATGGAAATCAAATGTCCAGTGTTAATACTGTCTTGTATATTGATGTATCGAATTCTAGTTACATCATAAAATAAAGAGAAAATAATTCTAATTTTATGACAATAGAATTTGAATTGTTTTGTCAAAAACCGTCTTTCTATTGCTGTTTTCTCATACATCTTTTTAAACATACTGGGACCCAAAACACCTCAAATGTTTTACTAACAACTACAACAAACCACCACTTCCAAATTCCATATTTTACGGTTCCAAAAACTTTACCTTTCTTTTATTAAATGTTTTCACATTACTTTCATTATAATCAGCATTAAACTCGACGAATTGGAAAGTGTATATTTAGTCTTTTTTAGATGATACTCAAATTCTTCTACATATAGTTGATGTGGTCATTTTCGATTTTATTCTCAATAAAGATCACAAGAATTTTGCGTTTGGCATCCTCAGACTTTTTTAATATTTCAGCATTGTGTAATACATTCTTATTTCCTTGCCGGTCAGCAATGTTATCACTAAACACATTATCATACTAGTGACAAATAGCTGAACAAATATTTGGATTTGGAACAGCTTAGCTAGTTTGTGGAAAATGCCCATTCTAGAATTGACACAAGTAGTTGTTTGAATGGATGATCCCATATCCGTTGGGGTCAGTGAACCAAGTCGACTTTGAATTGTATCAATAACGCATGCGTTATTTGCTTGCGATAACAAATACTATTCAATGACAATAAACAAAAGATACTTGGAACAATAAGAAAAGCAAGTGTTTTGGTTTGAGATAATCAAGCAACTCTAATTCTGTGTCAGCTTTTTTTAAATTGTCTAGTTATACGATAAGTAACGTGTAGTCAATGGGTGATAAAGTTGTATCTTTTCTTAGAACCGATGACTACAGCGTCTATATGCTTTGTTACAATATGTTCATTACTTGTATGATTTGAATATTAAAATTATTTATAGAAGAATCTATATTGATGACATGACGGTATTTAGTAAACTTTTATTATTATCTAGTAGAGCTAGTCAAGGTTTATTTAATTATATTCATTAACCAAGCAATAATAACAATCTCGCATTACAACACAGACAGTTTTCTATAAACAAGCGCCACATTATTATGAATGACGTCAATTGAACCTTCATACCCGCACGATCGGACGCATGACCTAAAATATATGCCTATCATACAGTTATTAATTACTAAGTTTCTGACACTACTATTAGCGGTACTTGCACAAAGCTAGATGCGAATTTTACTAGGCGACCTCTTGAACTATTGTGTGGTCCTGGTACAATATTTTTTGGACATCTGCTGCTACTACTTCTTGGGCGTTCTCCAAGATGAGCACAGGCTCTGTTTAGGCACTCTTCAAGCTCGACTTTTAGTATGGGGCCAGCTCTGAAATATCGAAAAGAATCGCAATTTCGGAGACTGGTCCCTATTTTTTTTTAATTGCCTATACATTTAAAATATTTGAATAATTTATAAGCTGGATGCCAAATTTATAAAATACTATTAGCTAAAGTTAAAAAAAGATGTCTTTTATCTTACAAGAACATTTACTTTAGGGACAAACAAATTGTCAAGTCACTCCGGAATTTCCCATTACTATAATAGGTTTGTTATCAACATGACAGCTGACTATTGGTGTTGAATAGTTAATAAGACATAATATGTCCTATTTTTGTGGACGGAATAAAAATGCCTGTAATCCAATTTTGTGCGTCACGTCAGTAAAATTCCGCAGCTCTGCGCTATCATTGACCTTTCCAATAACACTATCATTGCATTACATAACGTGTGCTTCATACGTATTTAAATAACTGCACATATTATCAAAAGTGCATTTCGTTACTATGTCGTTTTATCTGCTAGTAATTATTATCCGCTGTAACGTAACGTAATGATCGTTGAGCGCCATATTACATTGCGTTACTTCAGTAATAACACGTATTAAGTTGCCGGTTCAAATATTAAATGTTTTTCAAAATATTCTCGTGTTTCGATCGTTTTAAGTTTAAATATGGTTCAGTTTGGTTAATAAAACAATGAGTACCAGTAGCAAAGTGTTCGCCAAACTCTTGCTATCTGCTTAAGTGTTAGTAACTCGATGATGTATCATAAAACTATCTCATATATTTTTGTCACTTCATAGATAAGTCATGTTCACGCCCCTACATTCGCTGGTGGCCTTTAAACAGCTGTATCGTCACTGATAAGCGACCGAAAAGGCCTCGTTTTCAGTCGCGATAACAACCATAATAGTAGTTTCAAAAACGGTGACAACATAAAATAACCAAATAACACCATTTTTACCAGATAAGTGTGCGGTCGAACGGTGCAAATGTGAATTTATATTTATACAAGTGTAGTGAATGTATTAACTTATTTATTATTTAACATATCCAGATATATGAGGACCCAAAACATGGAACGTTACAAATCCGATGCGTTACGATGGCGTGCTTCCTACTACAGTGATTTAAATTTAAACTAGTGCATAGTGGTCGTAAAGTCTGATCTGTTAGACTGCGTTATATTATTTATTAGTTAGTGTTTATATCGTGTGGATTATGCTGATCAATACGTTTTTGGACACGGAGGATTTCGTGCACTTGTATTATCCGGAGGATGAGCCTGCGGCCGTGCAGGGCTGTGGAGCCGGCGCGCGCATGGCCTCCAAGTACCCGCCGAGACCGCCCTCGCCAGAATACTCACAGGTTTGTGCAGATACACCTCCTCCTTTTTATGGAAGCCTGGTAAATTATAGGTTAGGTGTCAAAACTGACTGTGTATGGGGGGGAGTTATATATCATTTTCCTAATGATGGAATATTGAGTAGAAAAGTTTCCTTTCAAAAACTATCTGAAAAATAAAAATAATGTTACTTATTGCTATAAAATTGATGCATGCTAGCTGCTAGCTCATACCTAATCATCATTTCCTTCATTTATTGTTTTGCAAAAGTAATTTGCACCTAAGTACTTAGGTACCTATAAATTATCATGAATTACATTACTATTAATTACATTCTCAGCTATGTAATTGATACTTGTTGTGAAAAGGTATTATTGACCCGATAGTTACATTACACAAGAATATAGAAATGAATACTTATACAAAATAAAATATCTCTTGAATATCGTCTTGCAATAATTCGATACTTCCTAGTTGGCGCCACGGCAAAAATGTTTAGAAAAAAATCTACGCTACGAAAGTACTTTGTGTTGTAAAGCAGGTAGTTAAATATTGACGAAGCGGGGAAAAGTAACGGTATACGACGAGTCCTTCACCTTGAGACTTATAATTTGTGTATACGTTGACGCCCCTCCTCCATCCCCCCGTCTCGTCCGTTCATTCAGCGGGGGGAGGAAGGACGAGAGTACTATAAACCTATGGTGAGTAATTGGAACTTTTCGAAGTAATTAACGTCCGTAGTTCGAAATAAGAAGCTTTTGAATTCTATTTATGACTTTCCTGTACTTTATTAAGACTGGAGTGAGTGAGTAGGGATTTGAAGCGTTGAATGTGAGTCGTCTTTATGTTTTTGTTTGTCTTGTGAAGCTAAAAGGCGGTTTAGTTTAATAACCATTCTGATGTTGTGTAAGGATTATAAGATGATGAAAACATCTTGGTATGATTGCATTGCCACCGAAAACAATCACGATTATGTATACAATCAAAAATATCTTCAGTCATCCACTAAAACTAAAAATGTTAGAAATTATGTTTACATTGTGAACTAATAACACCCACTGTGCTTCCATTATTTGTTTCGACAATCATTTCTACTGGCAACCCATCAGTCTGAATTAAAAGTTTCCCTTTATAAGACGCCTTCAAAATCGTAATTTATCAATTGAAGCTAATGGTAGGGTATATGAGCAGTAATGGTCGGTACAAAGTCAGATGCACCGTAATGAGCCACACTCGTGACTCATTACAGAAACATGTTCCCTCGCTACTGTCATTGTTGAACACACATGTTGTGTTGTGTTGTGTTGTGTTGTGTGTATCCTTATTTTGACTCTCTTAATTAGTTTTTCACTGTCTGACTTAAAAATATCCTAGAACTCGATGCTGTAAAGACAAACACGTGTGTTCCAAAAATATTTGATACCATTGAATGATAAAATGTTGATTATAAAAATTATGTATTACGAAACGTGTGGCTAGTAGTTAATTTTAGATCTACATAACTTTAATGTTATTGAACATCTTGCCAAGCAATTTGTCATTACGTCATTGACGTCACAGATGCATTCAACCAGGATCACATGAGCACAAACAGATAATAGAGCCCATAGTTGCACACGCCGGCAGTATTTTAGTCCATTGTTGTTTGCAATGAAGAGTGACACACAAAAGTCTGCAGATCACTCCTCTGCCTGCGGCTAGCTACAATC
The DNA here is from genome assembly GCA_947522985.1 of Lithophane socia. Taxonomy (NCBI): domain Eukaryota; kingdom Metazoa; phylum Arthropoda; class Insecta; order Lepidoptera; family Noctuidae; genus Lithophane; species Lithophane socia. Next base: position 12,668,081 of record OX383271.1, on the reverse strand, counting down.
TACATACAGCTACTACGCATCTTCTATCTCCTTCACATGTTTGTATTTTGTACCAGGAATTCATAACATACCTACAAAATGTCAGTACTAAACCTTGAATGGGCCTTTCAATACAACACACGGCCTCGAGCAGGGTTGAATGACATGAATGATTGAGTGAATGGATAATGAACGCTCCTTTCATTCATTCACTATCTGCATCACTATCAAAGCCTATTTTAACGTACTTACTGCCAACTTGTGCAGTTGCGGACACGTTTAAAACAAAGAGATTGCCATGATAGTCAGTCAATTTAATGTTCTGAATTAGGTAATAAATCTTTTTATTCTCTCTATATGACTCTTTGTGTTGCGCCTTTGTTTCACACACTGCTCCGACTACTATTCGTAATGATATAATCGTCTCTTTGCAAGGCATATCATATGAATATGCAGCTATATGTATTCCTCAAGAAGAAGATATAGCTACAAGTAGTGTGATAATTGTATAGTTCTGCAACACGCGGACGTTAGCTGATGATGTCTGTCATGTTAACCTCAAACGACCTTATTCTATCTCTTCTCCTACGCACACTACAGTTGCATTAGTCACGCTTTGCGTTATGCAAGCGAAGGCTTGCCCCTTCCGCAGATGCTATTGCCTAATGCTACGCTATGATAGCGTCGGGAATCTGTCTATTGCAGAACTGACGTACCTATAGTCAAACGATCATCTTTGTAAATGAATAGCGGTGCTGCTTGTAAACTGATGATTTCAAAAAACCTGTAAAATACTTGTTAATTCTCTATTTCAACACGTTTATTATGTCCATGTCGCACCATAGACGAAGCACTGCACGCACAAGTCTCTTATTAATTCAAGCTGTATCTGCCTACATTTCGGGCTTGGGACTACACCAGAGACAGGAAACCGGTCAAAATTAAAATAATCTCAATATGTATGTGCCATTGTTTAGGTATTACTTACGTTTTGAGAATATTTTGTATTCAAGAATATGTATTTCTCAAATGACGTATTTTCAATGCTTTGTTTAAAATTCTGTAAATTACCTACTTCATTTGAATAAACGGTAAATTATGTTTAAAAAAAAAACAGGTTTTACAGGTGTACACAAAAAATAAGTTAACTCAAATTTATGATGTAACTAAATATGTAGGTACATACATATTTTTTGTAATCAATTCGTCTTGGGCAATTTATATGGAACTAGGATGTTATCAACAAAGCAGTTTCGTATCATAGATTTATTCTTGCCTACCGTTGACACTTCTTGCTTGTACTGCCTGCCTGCCCCGCAATTTCATTCATAATTTCACACCAACTAATTTGTATGCTGTCCTGGTATTTTAAAGCTCTGGCATTAATACTGTGACAAATGCTCACAGCTTCCTCGCTTTGAAGAAAGAAAAGACGCGGCTGACTTTGATAGTGATCACGACATTGAAAATATTGTATCAGCCAAATCTTATAAGCTTAAATTTTAAGAATTTTAAACGGCGGTTTGTCACTTCATGTTCTCCAAAAAATGCGATTAGAGAGAATGCTAAAAACAGAAATAGAAGTGCGAAAAACAAACATTTCCCTGATGATATTCTGTAAACACCTAAAAACCTTTTTAACATAAAAGAAAATCGAGGAAGGCATCGACCTCGGTACTACGTTGTTAGATTTTGATACAAAAGCGATTAATTCAAGGACACAATGAAAAACATTTAAGCAATATCCTGTTTTGTTTAATTGTTTTACTAAAGGTATGTACTACCTGTATGAAACGTTATAGAATATATTTTGGTGCGCCTCAGACTCGGCAAGTTTTTTTATGTTTAAAATCCATCGACACACGAGGTGAATGACCCCCGTTTCAAATTCAACTATTAACCCAACCATATGTGTGGGGATCCTCGTTCAATGGAAGTTTATAATAACCAGTGGGGCTTTCCTAGTTGGTTGGTTAGTCATTCGGTAGTAGTCAGTTCTAGGCGCCCACCCGTGCGGCTTTGATGACTGTTTTAATGATTACGACCATGCTTTAGTACAGTTTGTTTCTGTTTGGAACAGAAAGCTTTGTTTATTTACACAACTTTTTATAAAAAGTATCTGTACACTCCTTTTAATATATCGCCGTTTTATCTGAAATTTGATTCAGCGCCGTAAAAGGCAACAACAAAACCGTCTAACGTTACGTTTTATTCAACAAAAAATACAGCTCCGATTTCGATCCAGTTTTTTTTGTCATACGGTCGACAACACACTTGATTGTCTCATCTTGCAAGAATGTACGCTATTTTCTTTCTTATGTAACGATAGGCAAGTCGTAATGGCGTAGTTGGTCACGTTTGGTTAGTGCTAACAAAAAAGCTTTTTAGTTTTTTGGATGTCTGTCTCCATTGTTGCGCAAAAGTTAGTGTTCATTGAACTGCAGAGGGTGAATGTGCTAAAAGGACCGTGGGCGCACACCCACGATCGCCTAATATTTTAATGTCGCCATTCCTCATTAGGCAATGTTTCAATATTCGTTGTATTATAAATACTTCATTCAGCCCTTATAAATTCAAGTTCTACAGGAGCCATAAACCATTGCATAATATCTGTATTAAAAAAAGGTAGTAAACACTACTAAATATAAGTAAGTCATCCAGATACACAACTTGAGATGGGAGCTTAAATAGCCCATTGGCTTTAATAGGCAGTCGCTCGAGATGAATCATAGTCATAGGCCATGTAAGTGTATGTTCTATGCTGAGCTCATGTGAACCGCCGCGGGAGATTACGTCATTACTATGGAATGCTGCACCAATTACATATGATGGAAAGTGGAGCTTAGGTCTAACGAAGTATGTATAAATTATTACATGTGGTATATGTGTGTTGAGATGTGAATAGTTATTGATGCAAATACGTTTTTCCTATTTAAATGCATATTCAGTTCATATTAAAATGTTTTTTATTTGACAGTAGGTAGTACGCTTAACCTTTGTTTTAAGAGTTTTTAATAGATCAATTAATAACAAACTCTTGGCTACGGTAATCTCAGTTTCCTTAATATGTATTGCTTAGCACAGACGTCAAAATTAATTGCTTCAACAAAAATAGTTGTGGTCAAATTAGGTCAATTACTGCCGTTGCTATCGCTGTCATAGCATACATTATCAATTAACCACGAAATACCTTTCGTTATTATTTCCGTTTGTGCTGTATTCTGTATCGATTGGTATATTTGGTTATAACAAAACACGGAATGTTACAGCGGTACTTATTACCTGGGGGCCTAAAACGACCACATTAGCAACTCCTCTAAAAGCAATTCATTTCCTGAATTCCCAGCTGTCATTACCAATTCCTCTAATTTGGCGCAAAAGCAATTCATAATTTATGGACCATTTTACGAATGTCCATAGAAAACTGTCAAATAGATGAATTATTGCGTAATATATATTGCACGAAGATCATAATATGAATTGTCAGTTTATGATATTTTATGATGACTCACAATATTATCCTATTACGATTCTGCCAAACTGGCCGTTTTAGGCCCCTGTTTAATTCTACTTATTCAGTTTTGTTCTCGCTTCTGTTATGACAAGATAACTTTTGCCCTTGCCTTGGAGTGAAAAAAAAGAGGACTAAAAATTAAAATTTCAAGTTTTGATAATCAGTTAATATACTTGAAACATCATGTAACCTTAAACTGTTAGTAGGTATAGGAATGCACTGGCTTCCACCTTAAAGATTGATATTTTAAATTTGTCTCCATAAATAATTTTACATCACGCTTGTATTCCCTGAAGGGTTAGGCAGAAGTGCACCTATAGTATAAATAACTTAGAGCCTAAATAGCCCTCACAGGTTGGAGCACTTTATAAATTACCAAACAACTTGTTTGTAGGAATTCACAGGAGAAACTTGACACTTCTTGCAAAATTGTTTAGTTACTGCTGTTTATGATGCTTTCCTGGTACCTACTTGGAGGTATTAGCCCATGTCCAAAGTACATGCGTGTGTACGAAGTAAAACAAATATTGTGTAAGTACTTTTAAAATGTCAGTAGTAACCTTTTGTGCTTCAAACTCTTCAAACTTATTTACATTTTGTGTCACCGAAGTTTGTGTTTGTGCCTAAAAATAGTATTGAATGAATAATACACTAGGTACTGTATGCAATCTCTGTAGTCTGAAATAAAGGAATTTATTATTATTAAAATACCTTTTGTGTGAATCACACAATACATCAGTACTTACCTACGTTACGTTTATAAGTGTTGCCTGCTGTAACGATCAAATGTTAGTGTGTGCAACATGGTGCAATGCACTAATTGGAAGAAATGACTTGCACAACGGAAATAAAGACAAACATACATCCAGCAACAAATGTACCACTGCCAAAGACGGATCTGATGGTGATAAGTGATAAGACTGAATTTCGAAGTCAAATTATGAAAATTCTAAACAAATAGCATTGGAAAAAAAAACGGCATTCAGAACCCTCGTGAATTCCGAAGTAAATAGTGAAGTTAAATAATAATGCTGTTGTATGTTTTCGAGGAAGCATGCAGCATTCCATGTCCAATGATGAATAAAAAAATGCAAATTTTAACCTTTGAATTCCGTCCTTGATAGCTATCCTGTAGAACTAACAAGCATTTAAAAGTACGTCTAAGTAATGCGCATGAGTGGCAAGTTAGGTAACGCAAGGTCGCTTTCTAACGTGTTCTGTGGTATCCAACGAGGGACAGGCATGCAGTATGGGCGTGAGTCGAGTGTGAATTGCCTTATAGTATGTGCAATGGATGGAAACGGTGGGTTTTCTGTACTTTTAAAATTTCCATGACGTAGGTATTCTTTGGTCATTTAAGAGCCAATTCGTAAGCCTTTTAACGCAGAAATATGTTCACGTTTTGATTGCTTTTCTAAAGAAAAACTACGAGAAAGTCATACGTGTATTAACCAAAAGATTTTGTTTGCGAAAAATCTCCTCAATATCCGGCTCGAAGGACAATGTTTTGCAACCAGCACCTTATTTCTTCATCAGCCCTATGAACGACCACTTGGATACTTTTTCTCATCGTCTCAGCTGGATCAATTAAGCTGTCTGCTGGCCGTTATTACATTCACCAATCAGCCAACTAAGTAACGAGGCAGGTTTTCATACGCATGTTATTAAATTAAACCCCTCAGCAGTAAGTAACCACATTCCGCAAAGAGGTTTCGAAGCGCCACCAGTGAAGCATAAGCACGCAAGATCATTATTTATGATTCGAGTCGATTACTAAGCGTTTTGATTATTATATACCGGCGATAAACGATACCGAGGTAGCATAACTTCACGTAAAGCGCCTTTTACATAGTATCTATGTGTTGGTTGAACTGCATCGAAATAGTGCATGTCATTATGTAACGAAAGTATGTTGAAGAATCAAATTTTACAACACATTCCTGATTTTAAATAACCTCTTTCTCCAAATAAAGTTTGTTGTTTGAAAATTTTAGCTTTGTATTTTCAAGGAAAAGGATTGAAGCTTAGAAATGGGAATTGTTCGAAGTTGATCCCGAATGAAAACAAAATATAAACAGTGACCTTAAGTATTTTCAAAGTTTGTTTTTCATCTTATGTAAGTTGTAAGAGGCAAGTGAGAAAGGTTATTGTGATACTGCATAAATAAGCGATGAAGTGGAAATCTGTCACTATTGCTTATGCAGAATCTTTAACCCCTTGTCCTAAGGCATTTTATACATAAACCCTAGTATTTTTCCTATATTGTTGTTGACTTCTAGTCTTCCCAGATACTTTAAGTCAACAACAACAATAATATCCGTATTTGGAATAGGACTCTTAGACCTCCGTTCGAATCTTTAACTACCGGTTAAGATTCTGACGGATATCTTTTGGGCTTCGTATTGTCTCCAATGTTTTCTTGGATCTTTGACAGTCGTTAGGGGTCGTCAGAAGCCCGAAAGTCTGACAACCATTCTTACCAAGGGGTATCGTATTAAATGCAATAGACGTAGATATATTTTGTAACCTATTCTGCTTAACAATAGTTAAGCAGAATAGGTTACTAAATATACCATATACAACCTGTAACGGAATAAACGCAAGAGCTCATACACCCCAATTAGAATATTAAATTATAAGACTAAAATAATATCTGTAATTTAATTTAATTAAACGACACCTAGTTTTTTTTTTACAAAATAGACTTCCTGACTAAACATGAAACATAGGATAGCTATGAGCGTATTACAAATTTGTTTATGCATTTGAATAGGCTTTATTCCTTTGAGATAAGGCTTAAATTTCCTTAAATAAAATATCTTATTACCTTGGTAAGACGCGGTGGTTCTAATTTCAGTTAAAGAAAAGATTTTTTTCATGAAAAATTAACACATATAAATAATGATGGAAATCGATTCAGAAGCCGATTCTGAGCAAACTACTTTCAGGTCTTGCGCTTATTCTGTCACATGTTGTATATAATATATATACTATTATTTTTATTATTTTTATATAGTCATAAAAATCCCTGTAAGAAATCGGAGAGAAACCCAGCGCTCGGCGTGGCAACACGTCGTGTTCTGGTTCACGACTGGTCAATCGTCATCCTGAGGATGCCTCGTTGAGAGGTGAAACACGTGTCGATTTCTTACCAGATTGATTGATTGTCTCCAATGTTTTCAATGTCTGGATATGTATTGTTGTATCGGCTACGATTCTTCTCCTCCGTAAACCAACAGAACTCTGAACGTATTCCAACAATGAACGCACATTTCTTGATAAGGTACATACAGTTCTGGGCAAAGGTACATCCAAGGGTCCCTGTTTGTAGATACCATATCAATACACAAATATAGAAAGGGAAAGTGTCTTGCCATCCCGGTCGCACTTATCGTATCCTTAGGACCATCTTGCTGCCTGGAAGGAGTCGTTATCAAATTATAGTAACAGTTAGACAATAACCCAATACAAGTGAACGCGTTCCGATCAATACTTTATTAGTTAAAAATTTGTTCCGTTTACATTTTCGTTCGTGTTGAATTTTAATTCGACCTTGTGGCCTATTGTGTGCACAATTTATAAACGATTGTTCTTAATTTGTTCGATAGATACGTTGTTACGAGAGAGTTTGTTGAAATCTGTCTGAATATGAATATGTACGTGTCTATGTCGGATGTGACGTGTCTCAATATCTCTGGCCTTCTCGAGGTATTATGCGGATGGAGAGTAAATAAATGTTTTATTTATTTCAAAATAAAATTCTCGTCTTCTTGACATAGTATTCCTGCTATCGTTTTACGCGCGTTTGAAGTTTTTTGTCACTATCCAAAACTGGCGAATAGTATAATATTTTGTTGGGTTTTCTAAGCGTTAACGATAGTAGGAAATGACTTTGTTCAATGGAGCTGTTGGCATTGGGATCACAATGAAGTGTTTATGGACCATTTGTTTGTCTAATTTGTCTAGAAATAAATGTAGGTAGTTGGCATCTTGCACGTGTATACACGTGCAAGATGCCAACATTTATTGTGTACGTTTGGAAGTATTCATTACATGCGTGGAATAAGAAAACTTGCATCGAATTCAAATAAATTGTGATTAGGACAGGAGACTGGTTATGATGAATTTCGGTTCTCGTGATTTTACTATAGGGCGATTTTTCTAAAACAACCTCTTCTATTAACTCACTCTCTCTTCTTCTTTCATAACTGACGAAATTTGGGTGTACTATAGGTACCTACACTTCTGCCTAAATCTTCGGGAATTAAAAGCATGAGGTTATGTTACGTATACTTGAGCTATCTCGTCTAATACTTGATTTCTTTTGTCCCCAGGTGGTAGTGCCATCGACAAGCGAGATGGGTGACCGCGAGCGGTACCGCGCGCCGCCGCAGCCCGAGCCGCCGCCGCACCGTGTGCGTGCTGCTGATCTGTACCCGCGCTTGCGAACACACTACGATGAGCCCGGCCTGGATGCAGGGTTCACGCCTATATGTGGGGAGTTTGTGCAGGTGAGGTACAAGCGTTAGATGAATTAGGAACGCTGTGGTTTACTCTAGAGTGCATATTTACGATTGATTGGTCTGAATACAGGCACCACGGATGATAGCTTGTCCAGGAGTTCAAGTAGTGACCCAGGGAAAGTAATTTCGTCCATTTTCAGATGAGCACCCAACCCAAAGACAGTAATTCACTTGTTTAGGCAATTATATTAGTGCTCTCCGGTTTGTTTCTAGAGGCACTGAGGCATTCGAGGACATTTCTAGAGATAAATCTATTTATATCGACTTTGTAATAAAAATATAATTATATCTACAGGGAAAACTGCAAATAGGCATGGTATTTATAGAGGGATTATTATTTTATAATCGCCTTGAATCCAAGCAGACATTCATTGTCGCTATATGACGGCAGAACTACTCAATCATCGCAATTTCAACAATATGTACTTATTTGTAGGCATTTTTTTGGTAATAACAGCTTGTTTACGGGAAACTACGAATTAGGCAATTTGAAATGAAAATTGTAGTAATCGCAGTTTAATAGTACGTTTTGTTACCTTCATACCGTATACACCGTGTACGGTATTGTTTCCCAACATAATTACACGGTTGCCGCAACCCCTTCAATATACATGCCGTCTTAATGATTCCATGACAAATGTGCTACGAACACGTACGTAAACAACCGTATTTCCTAGTCCAAAGTCCTTGTCAATAATTAATTAGCGAAATAGTAACTAATAGATAAAACACGCACATATTAAGTAACTAATACGGCTGATGGCCTAAAAGGTCAGCAGGTCGCATGCATCGGGTTGAACGAACCGCAATGACGTTCCGATAGTGTTTAGCTCCGTTCTAGTTCTGCATTCCTGGTAGGTCGTTGACTGCGCGTTATCAGCCCAAAGCGTGCACTTATGACGGTAGAAACTGCAGTTTTGCGAAAATAGTACTATGCATACGCCTAAGTTAAGTAGAGCATGACAGGAGTAAATAAAAAATGTTATCAAAATCACTCGTGCTGAGAACTTGTAGGTATGAATTATCAAACTAAGGGCCCTCAGTACTTCAACTGTAGATGTAGGTCTGTTGAAACAGTTCATTTAATCTAAGATCTTAAATTACCTCTTGTGCTATTCTGTAAATCTGTCAGCGTGAAAACTTAGGTGAGGTGAGCTTGGAGTGAACTGTCACTGCCATAGCATCAGTAGGTATCGATGACAATGACAGCTCACTTCACCTAGGTTTTGACGGTGAGATGGTTACAGAATAGCAATGCTGTTGTATTAATCATACACCAGTATTTTCGTCTTTCAAAATATGTGACATTTATCAAGTATGTAGCTTCAATCTTATCATTTTGTTGGCAGTGGGTGGGTCGAACAGCGGACGGTGGAAGTATCGCAATGTCCAACTACCGTCTGCACGTCCAGCCTCGTCGAAGGAACGGGCCGGGCGCGTCCATCCCGCTCCGTCTCATCGACGCACTAGAGATCCGGGACCTGCTGCACTTGATCGTGCTCTGCAAAAATGGAAGACAACTCAAGTTAGTATCCTTGCGTGTTTATTGTGGCCTGGTACACAGCCAGTCCCATATCTTTTTAAATATTTGTTGTCCTTACTAACTAAAATAAATGAAGCGGGTTCTTCCCGCTTTGAGGATTTCTCCAGTCCTTGGATTGAATTCCTAGTTCAAGAAAAAGTTGATGATCGGCTAACTTCTGTTATACCTAAGTTTAAGCACAATTTTAATTTAGTGGCATCATACAACACGCTTGTTCAAGTGTTGATTAGATAGTTCTTAGAGTATACCTACTTAATATTATTATTGTACATTATCTATTATAGTGGTTGTTTACATACAAAGTTATGAGTTAATCAAATAGGTAAATCTGCCACGTTGAAAACATGTTAAAATTATCTTGTTTGAACAAAAAAACGTGCTCTAGTTCAATTTAAATGTTAAAATTCACACTTTATTTTGTCTCTGCTATGTCGTAGTCATTGTCATGTCTATGTTTAACAAGTACAAAAGTCCATAATTATTTACTTAATTAATGGATATTATTGAATACCGAATGTAATGTTGATTTAATTTTCGATTACCGTAATACCAAAATGAGGGTACTGACTGATAATCACTTAGCGACTAAAGAAAGCGGACATGTAAATTTTCCTTCAATAATAAGATAAAGTTGTTGAAACTAGTGTTTATTATCTCAGTTGCTACCTACTCGTGAACTAGTACATTTAATAAATATCTGATACGGTTACAGTCATACACGTGTTTTCGGGGATACCCGAATCAGCTCGGGGTCAATCGCAGTTGCAGCTGCAGCAGTCATTAATTTGACTTTGATTTGACTTTTTAACCGACTTCTTCAAAAAGAAGGACTTTCTCAATGCGTCTATATGTTTTTAATGTCGTTCAAAATCATGAAAGAATCTATTCCATACAAAAATTGTTCCTTTTGTTGTAGATGCTCATTCAACACAGGGGATCAATGTATAGAATGGTGGAGGCGGTTGAACACCGCGCTCGCCCCTATCGGATCCGTTCAAGAGACCTTCGCTGCGGCGTACGCTGCGTGGGCCAAGGAACAGCCGCCCACGTCAGTGCACAGGGCACTGATGAGGGCGTCTCAGTCTCCACAGAGGCATTGGTTTGGTCCTGAAGTAAGTAACTCTTCGTGTCTTCTGTAAACCTGGTACCTACTTTTATGCGTAAAAGTTTCTCTCTCCCTTTGTTTGTTATCATTTTACTTTGTCCATTCACTGCATGTTATCTCGTTTCTCTTTATGATTACCTGGTACGTTTTCGCGAAACACTCTCTATGTTTACCCGACTACGGTCAAAGAAAGGTGGGTGGTTATGCTTGATAGTCCATGAAAACAAAATATTACAGTACAGCTAGTCATGCTCGGGAAGCGGCAGAAGTTTTGGGCGGATTTTTCTAACAGTCCTTCAGCAGTCAACGCTTATTAATCCCCCCACTTTCCGTCAAAGTCGGTGAAGAAGAATTGTGCGGAAGGACATTTTGAGAAAGTCTCAGCACGCGCAAATAAAGAATAATATATCTCATTTGCACAGCACACATAATCTATATGCTATGGGAAAAAGCCGTAATTAACCTGTAGTACGATTCCCCCTTTGCACCGTTTTATTTCTTTCCCTTGCAGCCATATTAACCCGTTGCTTACCCACAGGTGGAGCGATTAGGCTTCACTTCGAAGGGCGCGTGGCGGGTCACGGCAGCTAACGCGGAGTACAAGTTGTGCCCCTCGTACCCACCCCTCATCGTTGTGCCCGCGTCTATCTGTGATGAAGACCTCGACTCGGTTGCGAGGTGAGTAACCAAACTACAATAGAATATTTAAGTCTACTGAATCTTTTAAAACTGATCGATTGCAAAATACGCCCGCGGACGTGGGTGGAGTTGTGGATACCAGTGCAGTCAGAGTTTTCGCATCGCTTACGGTTTTTTGCGCTACCATTCTATGTACAATACTGGCATAGAACGCTTTGGGTAAACCGTTTTGGGTTTTATTTGTTAGATCCTTGTCAGTCAGTCGTAGTCAGTAAATCAAAGAATTGATAAAAATAAATTGTGCTCTTAGATGCAATTTATGGAAAAGTTCAATAGCCAAGATATCAAAGTATCTTCCGTGTAATAAAATTGTTGTCGTCCCCAGGTTCCGCGCCATGCGGCGCGTGCCGGCCGTGGTGTGGCGTCACCGCGCGTCGGGCGCCGTGATCGCGCGCTCGTCGCAGCCCGAGGTGGGCTGGCTGGGCTGGCGCTCCAGCGAGGACGAGCGTCTGCTGGCGGCCTTCGTCAGCGCCTGCAACCAGGACCGCGGCATGCAGCCGCCTAATAATAATAAGGTAGTTATTTAAAAGTATGGTAATAAGGACGTTAGAAGAATAGCGGGTATTACTTGGAGAAGTCAAGCACAGAACCGCACAGTGTGGCAAGCTCTAGGGGAGGCCTATGCTGGAAAGCAACACAATCTTAACGTACCGGTGTCAGATAATATAAGTAATAATAATATAATGTAAGATTGTTAAAAGCTTTTATGATTATGATTATGAATACTGACATCGCACTTCGTGGAGCTAACTTGGATGAGGCAGGAGCGATTCATGTGTCTTAGGCAGGTGTGATGATGATGATATTCGACATAATTGGATGGGTTGGGTTAGTGATCAAAGATGACTGCATTCGCAATTTCCATTTTGAAGTATCATTTCATCATTCTCCTGCCCTTATACCAATTTATTCGTGGTCGGCGCAACATGTCCCTTTCTTCCATACTTCTTCTATTAGCCGTCATCTCGGTAGTCACCCCCTTTCTAGTATTCCATTTTGAAGTATATTTGTGCTATTATTTTATGTCGATACAGCACAAGTTTTAAAATAATGTGTAGAAGTTATGCAAATATAAGGTTTGAAGCCTTGTTTTACTCTTTATTTTATTTATACATTTATATCTGTAATTTTTATAGCGAACTTAATAAAGAGCTATGCATCTATCTATTTTTATCAGAGAAGGGTAGTGAAGAAACCGCTACATCATTGTAAAACTAATAGCTAATTTGTATTATAATTACAAAATTATTGTAAGATAGATTAGCATTATAAGCTAATCTATCTAACTTCCTCGCGATAATGCTCCCCTGGTACCCGCGATAATGCTCCCCTGGTACCATCAATATTAATCGCCTCATAATAATACAATATGCAGTTCCGACAAAATTATAAATAGAACTGTGATGTCAGGAAGTACTTGTGATATTTATAGCATAATGCTTATTACTTAGTCGTATTGCCCACTCAGTATCTGTCCATAATACATAAGTTACGATACAGGAAACTTTATTGAACAAGTTTATAATGGCGCTAGGTAAATCTAAGATTCAATTAACATAAGCATTATCTAACAACTTTGGACCTTATGTCAGTCATGTAAGGTTTAAATTGAAATGGTTTAGACATAGCCGAGTAATGCTTCAAATATAACTTTATGAGCATAACAATATCCATTGCTTATTTGTGATCCCTGCAATGACAGGTACAATGTGAATGAACCGCACAAGGAAAAACCATGTCGCATCATTTGGCAGCATGCGGTGGTTCAGCTTGCAAATAGAGCTGTTTAAAGTAAATAAGAAATAAATGAAAATATTGGCGCGTGAAATAAATCGTTGTCCGTCATTGATTCTGGAATTTATAATTAATTTACTCAGTTTGAATTTCCGTGCATTATTTGAGAAAAGTACCATACAAGCCTTGGCCGCAACCAGGCATCGTATGTGTGTCTCGGCTTCGCCTCGGCCCACATTTTCACGATCGTCCATCAATGCGCCAGTTTCAGGCCGCGACAGTAATGTACTATGGTTTAACCCAATATAACAATATAACTTTTACCAGTTCACTGCAAACTACCCTGTAAGTGATTCTTTCTATAGAATGTTTCTCTGATAAAAAGTTTTAACCTTCATAATTTATGTAAATTCCTGATATTTATGTGAATTCTTTCTTCATAAAGTATCTTTGCCTAGTTGAAAGTAACAAAATGAAAAGTATCAATGTGACTTTTTCAATTCATGTGTACTTACTCTGAGTTTATCTCGGATTTTACTGACATTGGTAAAGGAAAAACATCGTGAGGAAACCAGCATTGCTACTGTCAGTGTCTTAGCATCAGTAGGTATTGCTGATAATGACAGCTCACTCCACGCTCATTTCAACTAAGTTTTCACGGGGAGATGGATGTAAGGCCCCTGAGCACACGGCGTATTTTAAACGCGCAAACGACGCGCGTTTCAAGAACTTGACTTGATCTTGACTTCGGACGGTGAAGAAAACCTTTTAAACTTTGAAACGCGCGTAGTCTGCGCGTTTTTCTGCCACTTTACGATACGATATTTTTCGAAGATCACCAACCTCTTAAATAACCAACCCGTCTTGAGGAAGCGTGGTGATGTTCGTGCCTTCTTTGTTTGAGGAGAGGCCTATACCCTGAAGTGCGACAGTAATAGGCTGGTTATTCTTCTTGTTTTTAGTGTGGTTAGTGACTAACCCGGTGTCATAGTTTTAAATCCGCCCATGGGCCTCTCACTCGGCTTCACATGCCGTCGAGAAATAACTCTCAGGCATACCGGTTTCTCCACGATGTTTTCCTTCTACGTTTTTGAAGCAAGTGATAATTATACAATACGGATATGAATCTGAAAAGTCAGAGGTGTTTGGGTTCGAACTCGAGACCTATGACTCGGCAGTCCGACGGTCACACCACTAGGCTATCACTGCTGCTGGTATTAAAAAGTATATTTCTGTTGTTATAGCAATTGAAGCTGCTAATCGTAGACGCGCGGTCATACGCGTCTGCGGTGACAAACCGCGCGCGCGGCGGCGGCTGCGAGTGCCAACAGTACTACCCCGCCGCCGACATACAGTTCATGTGCCTGCCCAACATACACCACGTGCGCAGGAGCTTCCAGCAGATGAGGGCGCTGGCGGCCGAGCCCAGCGACCAGACCAAGTGAGTAGAACAGAAGCTAAGAGTGCCAACCGTACTACCAGGCAAGTAGACTAGAGAGGAGTTTCAATCAAATGGTGATAAGTTGGTAAATATGCCAACAACGGCCGATCAACACATCACACTTGAACGCTCAACATCAATGCTCATTTGCCGCCACCCGAGTTATCGTCTAACGTCAAGCGCCAATGTGAATTGTCAAATTCTCGCGATACTATGGCTACATCTACGGCTAAGGTCCATCATCGCGATAATCAACGGCGCTTCCTGTTGGTGTGGTCCCAACATTAGAAAACAAAAGCTTAACGGATAGACAGATAGACTTTGTGTTTTTTTTATTATATTATGTTTATGGATTATTCAATATCGACAGGACTTATATTGTGTGACGTATTACTTGTCAAACTAACGTCAGGCAATAGGTAATGAATGAAGTTAGTGCGGTTGAGGTCAAGGCCGTTATCCTGATGGCACAGTATAGACGTAACTAGATAACTGCGTATTATAATCGATAGCAGGATGTCAATGGATGTGGGTGGCGCATTTAAGGCGAGTCGTAATGCACTTATGAGCACACCTAGGACGGATATCGAGTTTAATAGTTTAGTTTAACTTTACAGTTCATTTCCTCTGGCAGTTTAAACTTCCTGCATTAATAACATCACGCCTTTATTCCCCTGAGGGGTAAACAGAGGTATAAAGTACAGCCTCATTTCCTCATGTTCAAATTCTATGTTAGATCGAGCCTCATACCAGTAACCGGGCACAAGTCCAAACTCCGGGTTCCTACCGAGAAAATTTTAATGGAAATCCTAACTAATATTATATTATAAATGCGAAAGTGAGTTTATTTGTTTGTTACGCTCTCACGCTAAAATGGCTGAACGGATTTGGATGAAATTTGGCACAGGGGTAGACCATGACCCGGATTAGGACATAGGATACTTTTTATCCCGATATACCCTCGGGATCGAGACTTACGCGGGTGAAACCGCGGGGCGCAGCTAGTAAACAATAAGTTTATGGCAGACCTGGGATCTGAACCTAGAGTCCCAAGCTCAACAGTCACCAACGAGGCAGTCTCCCTGCACTAAATAGGCAATGTTTACGTTACGCGGACCTAGGTAGTATTACAGCGGATTTTTTTGTGTCAGTTGGCATTGTGCCCGAATGAACTCATTGTTTTGAACCCCACCTCGCAAATACTTGCAATATCTCTTCCGGAAACATTGCTCTGTCCGACGTGTTTACGAGGCTTATTTTTAAAAGAAATTTTATTCAAGACTGCACGTGATTATGCAAGTAAATGAAAATATTTTAGTAAATGAAACGTGACTCTTCTTAAGGTGGATGCGCTAGGGTCGCCCGCGAAATTCAAATTTTCTTACGTTTTTTGCAATTTGCAGTTCAGTATCAGGTTGTATGTTGTAATAAGTGCATGGAATGAAAATTTCATGAAATGTCATTCTATGCACTTATATGAACTTAGAGAGATGTATTGCTGATTCTAATGTTTATAATTCTGTAAATCCATATTTGTTACGACCTCAAATAATATTTAGATCAACATACAACCTGATACTGACCTGCAAATTGCAAAAAACGAAAGAAAATTTGAATTTTGCGGGCTACCCCAGCGCATCCCCCTTAACAAAATTAATCATTCTTTTGATAAAGGGGCGGTTGACAATTTCCGTCGTTGTAACCGATTTGTATCCATTTGTAGCCGATTGACGGCAATAGGCTCGCCCCTATAACATGGTTCTGAAAAATAACTGCCGAAATGCGAATTGAACACAGGCATCTAAATTCAATCGTAGAATTAACCACCGCAGAAAGTGCCAGTTCATTATATACCATAATTTAGTTACAGCAAAAGTATGCGAAGTTTTGTTAAATTCATCGCATTATTTCTGTTGTCCCAGTTGGCACAGCAACTTGGAGCGCACACTATGGCTGCAGTACGTGTCGGGCGTGGTGCGCGCGTCCAGCGTGGTAGCACGCGCCGTGGCCGCGGGCCGGCCTGTGCTCGTGCACTGTTCCGATGGCTGGGACAGGACGCCGCAGATCGTGGCCGCAGCGCAACTCATACTGGATCCATATTACAGAACTTTAGAGGTGAGTTGTCATTTGAAGTACCAGGGCTGCAAAATTAGAAGGTAGTTTACTGCTCAAATGA
This sequence comes from Lithophane socia, assembly GCA_947522985.1. NCBI lineage: Eukaryota > Metazoa > Arthropoda > Insecta > Lepidoptera > Noctuidae > Lithophane > Lithophane socia. Next base: position 12,651,367 of record OX383271.1, on the reverse strand, counting down.
TTGGCCGCACGACGCAAATTGTCGCCCCAGGTCAAAATATCGTAATAGGAACTTTACTACTGAACGAGATAAATATTGTCTATAGAAGAAATACCAGGCCTGCATATGAAGAGCAGTGGAAAGGGACAAAACATGGCAGTGTTCTGAAGAGCGAAAGCCTTCATGGCAATTTGAATAAAGTGAATGGTAGAGTGGACTCTGAAACGAGGGCAGCATGACACAAAAAATATATGACCCTAATATTGATCTATTAACTTGGGGTCAAAAACTTCCCATCAATTAATCGAATATGTACCGTGTATCTCTATGGGCAAAAGACAATATTCACTATCAGGCTACCCGGGCAGCAGAATAATTCTGGAGTTCACCTCGACTATAGTGCAACAAAACGCGCAGTAACACTCAGTATCTTTCTCAGGGCTTCCGTATACTAATCGAACGTGAATGGCTGGACTTTGGACACAAGTTTGCGGACCGATGCGGGCATCAGTTCGGTCCAGAAGACCCTAACGAGAGGTCACCCATCTTCCTCCAATGGCTTGATGTCGTTCACCAGATGATGCTGCAGTTTCCGTGCAGTTTCGAGTTCAATGAGGCTTACTTGGTAAGTAGGAATGGAAATTACAAGTCTCTGCTTCATTCTGCCTAAAATTCTATCTAGCAAGTGATGTCTCATGGGAGACACTATGTCGTCATCATGTTCCGCTTTTCAGAATAATCATTGGATAATCAAGCTCTTGAACAAATTCTGGGGACTGCCGATAGAAGTGAAAACTAAGTAAAATTCATTCATTTCTTCAAGCGTGACGATGACGCGAGTTCCATGATTTTTGTTCACCCAAAAAGTGCTTTCTTCACTTCAAAAACATACTGATACAGAAAATCAAACTGACCGGGCACCATCAAATCCCGCCAAAAACTAAATCTCTGTTCCTATCTCTGTAGATGGTGAGAATGTTATAAGACCGTGTAACATGTACGCAGATAAAGCTGGGCACACACGTGCACTCGTGCATGTTCGGCACGTTCCTGTGCAACACGGGCCGAGAGCGCAGTGAGAGCCGCACCAGTGACGTCACGCCGCACGTGTGGCATCTACTGCGGGCCCCGGCCTATAGGAACCATCTGTACTCGCCGCATCAACTTGAACAGGTAGGTTTGGTGATAGAAAAAATTATGATGGATTAGTATACCGGTACCTCGAGGAGCTCGTGCCTAAGTAATAACAGCCGCACGGGTCGATCCGTCAGGTTAAGCTATGCTTGCCGGGGTTGGTCTGTTGAGCCGTTGGTCCCGGCTGTCATTCGCGGAACAACATGACTGGCTGGACAGTCATTACGGGTCGTCGGAAGCCCGAAAGTCTGACAACCAGTCTTACCAAGAGTATCGTATACCCAGTTACTGGGTTGTGGAGGTCAGATAGGCAGTCGCGCCATGTAAAATACTGGTATTCAACTGCATCCGGTTAGACTGGAACCCGACCCCAACATAGTTGGGAAAAGGCTAAGCTGATGATTTTGAGTGTACCGCTACCTATTGGCACAGTTCCGGTACAAATAGTTGACTACTGGATCTAGTCTGTCCCAAGTCAAGTATGTCGTGGGTTCAAACCCAAGGAGGCAATTATTTCATCACCACTGCTCTCAAAACGGTGAAGGAAAACACCGTGAGGAAACCGGCATGTCCTAGAACCGAAAATTCGAAGACATGAGACATCTACCAACCCGGACCGGGCCCGCGTGGTGGATTACAGCCCACTCCCTCTCGAAGAGAGGAGGCTTGTGTCCCAGCAGTGGGAACATTATTGGCTGATTATGATTGGAATCTAATCTCTCCTTCTGCGTACAGTCTATTCCAACTGCGTGTCACATCGTGCGTTCCATCACGCACGCTGCGGTTCTGAACTAAGAGAGAAAGTTGGCACACATATTTTTAACCCGGCACGCAATGTTTTAACATAACATATTGATGAATTTTACGCTTTAACATGGCGAAACATAATGTCGACTTTTAATGATTTCAAAAAGAGAAGGTTTTTAATCCGTCGGAATCTCTTTCCTCTTGAAAAAAAACTGCCTCGTTCGTCTAGTGGTCGCAAACGCTAATTACTGCTGAGCATAAACTCCTGGGTTCGATTCCCGGGTCGGGCCAAATGGTATTGCGTTCTTCCATCTAGAATTTCTCAGTAGCAGTCCGGAGTCTGGATTTGTGCCCGATTGATGGCAGTAGGCTCGTCGCCTATTACATGGGACTTAAACATAACTAACGAAATGTGGGTGTACAATAAGTACAGCTCTGCCTAACCCTTCGGGAATGTTATGTAATGTAACAGGCGTGATGTTATGTAAATAAAACATGACTTCTTATGTGACTTTACGCATTAAATAGAGCGTGTCTATCGTTTAAGCTTCACACGACACAGAATTGTACGTCCCTATGAGATAAAACCAACTATTAAACGGAATGCGCTAAGGTAGCCCGCGAAATTCAAATTTTCTTCCGTTTTTTGCAATTTGCAGGTCAGTATCAGGTTATATGTTGATTTAAATATGATTTGCGGCCGTAACAAATATGGCTATACAGAAATATAAACATTAGGATCAGCAATACATGCATTGAATGAAAATTTCATGAAATCGTCATCCATCATTAAGAAGGGCTTCTAAATAGATTCCTGGAGTATACTAAATTAGCCATGTTTTCTGCATATGTTTAGGCGACTCGAAGGACAAATCATATTTAAAACTAACCTCCCATACTAATTTATCAGCAGGCGATCTGGCCGGAGTACTCAGTGCGTACGATGTGCGTGTGGAGCGGAATGTTCTGCGCGCAAAGTCCGCGCGATGAGCCGCGCTCCGAGCACAAGCCTGACCTGCCCGCGCAACAGTTGCATAGCACACAAAATCATAACGGTAAGTGAAATCTAATTAAAAGAAATTGTTTTGTTTTTTTTGACCTTTGTTTTTTATATTTATTGGTATAGTTAGTTAGTCCTTTTAGTTTTAGTTTTTTATTTATTTATTTTATTATTTACTAGCTTCCGCCCGCGGCTTCACCCGCGTGGTATGTCGATATAAACTATGTGTGGGGAAGGTCCCCAGGATGCCATATATCTCCTTGCCAAATTTTGTCGAAATCCGTTCAGTGGTGTGAAAAGCCTCCTATACAGCGTTACCTATACAGACAGACAGACAGAGTTACTTTCGAATTTATCACACAGCAAAATTTTTTTTTTGTTAATTTAATTTGTATAATAATAAGTTACTCAATTTAAATGGATATATTTTACCAAATGATTAAGAATGTTACGTAACTTTTAATGTCATAATAAAGTTTAGCACATTTAAAAGAAAGTTTATACAGCCGGCTGCAGGCTTAGGCTGCAGCCTAACCATTTCTGAAGACCTAGATAAAACTTAAAAATAAAATATTTATTAAAAAAGTACAGTTGAAAAGGTCATAAAAATACTAAAGCGGAAACGAAGGTTTATGTACAGGCATTAAACTTAGTTTTCCGAATACACATAAGTATTTAAGAAATTGCAAAATTTAACAAAAAAAGTTTTAATTTTTATCGATCAATCAGATTGACTGATAACAGTGATACTGATAATCTTTTGTTGTGAAATCGCTGTTCCTATAAAGGACAAAAAAGACTAGATAAAAAAAGTAAAGTGAATTGAATCAAAACTATTGATCCTGCCAGTCACTGGGAGCCTATATTACTACAGTGTAGGAAAGAGATGAAGCTCTACAGGATGTATAGCTCCATCTCTTTTCCCCACTGAAGTAAGATTGAAATAATACTGCTGTAAGCGGTGGTGGTATGCCCCCAGGTCATTCTTGCTGACAATTTATAATAATCAAGGCTTCTCTATTAGTTGCTCATTGCATTGGTTCATTTATTTTAGGCCTGATGACGAAGACAAGATCATGTGATAACCTGCTGAGTGAGGGAGAGAAGCGAACGGCGCAGAGGAGGTGTAGTGACCCTAGTTTGGCACCTGATGTTATGTGAGCTAACTGTTTTTATCATATTTAATGCGTTTTTAGTAATTATGCAAATTATTTCAAAAGGACCAATTGTTTACCTTAAAAATTTCGTTGTATATTACAAACACGGGTCATGTGACTTTTATGTATGTACATTGTCAATCATTTTAATTTACAATATTAGATGTGAAATGCAACAAACAACTAAACGCTAATAGTGCTCTAAGGGTCAGTTAACGTTAGTTCTCTAGGTAGTCTGTGGGTCAGTTCAGACCATTAACAATTATCAAACTTATTATCTTCACGAAAAGGTTTAATTTCAGTGCGAGGGTGACATGTGCCAAAGTATGCTGAGATACGCAGTGCTGCGCAGCGCGTGTACCATAATGTGTAGTAAATAAATTCCATAATGTAACGGATTATAAAAAAGTGCGCGTCGCGTCGTGTCTCGTTGTGAACTGACCCTAATGGTTACTGAATTTAGTTGTATCTGTTTTATGGCAAACTATCTAATATTTATTAACTCTGTTTATTTACAGGAAACTATCGATGGTAGTGAACAACGAGTGTGAGAACCGTCGCGAGTGTCGCGCCGCGCTCACCGACAGCTGTGTTGACGAGCTGCCCGTACTGCCGCTCGCCAGCGACAACTGTCACGACACGGTCAGTACCAGGGTAACATATACATGTGGGAATGGTAGGGCAAATCGAATTCAGCATATAACTTCATAAAACTATAATAATTAAAATACCTAAATAAGGTACATAATAAGTGTAAAGTAAAAAAAAAAACTGCCTTGGCTCAACTTCGTTCTGCGAAAAAAAAAAAATCCTGATTCTCCAATTATTAAATATAATAAAAAAAGCTTTCTACTCATTTCTTACATACATTATCGCAGACAGCGTGTGTCGCCGCGCTCACGAACAGTTTTTGGCATGTGTGTATGTGATAAAATACGAGAAATGATCTCTTAGTACATAAGATGGAGTACATAATCTTAACTCATTTTTTTCCCGCAGGTCGATGGCCTCCACCCCGACCACTTTGAGAACAGCACGCGTCTTCCCCGAGACCTCGCAAGTGGCTCCTCCTCACTAGAACGAGAGCTAGGCGGTGAACTCACCGACAAACTCATACCCGACCAGGTCATTGACCACTCAGACGACCTGACCGCGTCGGACAACAGCCAGCTCAACGGCACCGTGGCCGATAGTGTGGCCGACGTGGTCACCAGCGTGGCCTCCCCAGACGTGGACACGCCTGAAGAACCCCCTGTGTTCGTCTGTGATACTTATACTGATGTTATTGGAATGGCTGAGGTGAGGATACTCCTTTTGTTTTATGTTTGCCTGGTACTTAAATTTTTTAAATTCTTTTTTTATTGGGATTTTTATAATCGCGATGCTTACGACAGTCCCATCATACCAAATAATAATAAATACACGTTGCTATGGATCACCATTTAGTTGAGACAAAAATTCAAAATAAATGCAGTGGAAAAAATCAAATGTATTTTTTATTCTGTTCAACTTTTTCAGATACCGGATAAAATAATGTGTTTTTTAGTTTTTAATGATATTTGTCAAATAAAATATGTCTCTAATTCTTTTTTTTTTATCACAGGCCGCAAGAGAGTCAGCCCGCACCCGCAACATCAGCATAACCTGGCGCTCCATATCTGAGTCAAGCAACCAATCTTCCACCGGCTTCGAGATCAACGAGGGTCGGGCAGAACCACCGGCTTCCAGAAACACTTCTCACGACTCCTCACCCCTCGACAACCACACTACAGAAGATAGGACCAACCATAATGTGGTTACCGATAACAACCATACGAGAGAGAATGGAGTGACGACTAATGGAACCATGAACGGGATCGATGATGTAGCTACTAAGTTTCTTGAAGTCGATCTGAATGGTAAAATAGTTTTTACCTTAGAACTTTTAAAAGTATACTTATGATGTGACAACGTCTAATAAATCGATGAACGCCTGCTGCACGCACGAAAAAGGATGACTCATTGTCCCGTTACGCTCATTGTCCCGTTACGCCCATTGTCCCGTTACGCTCATTGTAACGTTACGATCGGAGCGAGAGCGCTACACGAGCGAGCGAAAGGCACTTGTTATGACATTGTTACGTTAAAGTATCGTCCGTAAACCGACTTTACAGACAACCATTTTTTTTTTTTTATTCCTCTAGAACGTTAAAAAAATCGTATGATTTTGGGGAAGTGCCTGTTAAAAACGAGAATAAAATTTTAATTATTTTCGTCTTTGGTTCAGGAGGAGCAACATCAAGCAGTATAAGTTCGGAAAGCGAAGGCGAGGCACACACACAGCCGAGGCGGACAGCTCACACTCACACTCGCACGCGCGTCGCGAGCCAACTCACATTATGTCCCACGTCACCACGTCGTATTGCCTGCTGTCACTGTTCAAGGAGAGCTAGCACTACTAGTGAGTACAACCTCTTTGTAATTTATGACAGCCTGGTATTATAGCCGGCGAGGCAAACATACACGAGTCCAATACATACCAATTTACAATGTGTTCCACGACACTTCGCCGTATTGCCTGCTGTCACTTTTCTAGGAGTACCAGTGAGTACAACCTCTTTGTGATTTATGAGGGCCTGGTACTCCATATTTATACTGTGCTGGTGCTTGTAAGGCGATTAATACACGGCACGGCGCACCGCCGCGGTAGGCGGTCGCGGTCTCATGTCGCATTGGCCTCTAATAAATCCGTTGATGCCTAATACACGTACACCGCCCGAACGCGCGGTCGAGCCGGTAGAGGCCGCGGCGGTGCGCGGTGCCGTGTGTTAATCACCTAAGTCAAACTAAACGCACGCGTCATGTGAGCCATCTCACTCAGCTGACCGCATCGCTTGCCGCGACAGTTCCAGGAAAGTTAGCAGTCCCACTCCCAGTGATTTGTAACTGCCTAGTACTTCTAGAAAATATCCAACACTGCTATGTTGCGTGTGGTACGCTCGCAGCAGCAGTAAAGAAACGAAAGTTATAGAAATCCTGTTTCACTCACACATTTTGTTTGCTTTTTTCTCCATTTTATCCCACCATGATCTGAAGGTCGTATCCCGAATGTCGTATTTACCTCGTGTTTGTTCCAGGCGGTATCGAAACATCAGGAGAGTCAGGCGGCAGCTCGGAAGTGTGCTGGTGCGGAGTGTGCGGCGGCGCGCTGGGCGGCGCGCGCGTGCGCTGCGTGTGCGGCGCGCCCGCGCCCGCGCACAGCGCGCCCGCGCCGCCGCGCGCCGACCCGCTGGACGGCCTGCCGCCCGCGCTCGACCCGCTGCAGGCGCGCCTGCATCAGATCATACTCTACCAGAAAGTGAGCGCACCGCTTTGTATTTTATGCTAGCCTGGTACTTTCGGCTCAAATAGACTGCAAATAAAATGCATTTCCTTGGTCGTGCAATTGGAGTGCATTGCAGTCGTAATACTTTTATCATTATCCACATAGCTTACGCTTGAAACTTAAATAGAATGTGTTTTGGCAATAAATACAATTAATGAAGAAGTTTTAAATCTAATTTGTTTATTACAGAAAGTAGTTGAGGAGCTAAGCGGCCAGCTGCGCGAAGCACGCGAGGCCCTGCGCCTGTCGTCGCCGCCCGCGCCCGCGCCGCCCGCTGCCCCGCACGCGGCCACGCCCACGCAAGTACGACGACTTACATACACACACCGCTACATGCCATTCTCACGGCTCATGTCACTCTGGTACATTTGAATACCCATTGAATAATGTTGGTCCTTCGTTCTGCTAAGTAAACTCTAGCTAGATTTACCTTGATTTTGAAGGTACACAAACCGATGATGTCTCACTCTTACATGATGAAGAGGAAGGAGAAACCACCTTCGTTTTAACGATGTGAAAGTAAGACATCATCAATTTCTGTACTTGGTCCGTCTCTTCCTAACATATTTTTAGTTGTTTTGTTTCCCAAAGCATTGCTCTCAGCACTCTCAGCACATCTCTAACAATACTATTCTCCTGGTACAGAAAACAAGCAGCGGCAGTGGGTCTGTGCGAGGTAGCGGCAGCAGCAGCGGCAGCGCGTCCGAAGTAGAGGTGGGCGAGGAGGCGCGCGGCGTGGTGTGGCTCCCGGACAGCGCCGCGCCGCGCTGCCAGTACTGCAGGAACCACTTCTGGCTGGCCAGACGTAGGCACCACTGCAGGTAAGCACCAGGACCGCATAACTCCCGAAGTTTAATCGACGGGCTCCCCCTAACCGCGTAAAGCGACGGTAGACTATCATAGTTAAACAGCTGTTCTTTTGTCGCAGACGGTGTGGCGGAATATTCTGCGGGTCGTGCTCGGAGATGAGCTCGTGGGGCGACTGCGGCACCATGCGCGTGTGTCGTCGCTGCCGCGCGCTGCGGTGACGTCACACGCGCCCGCCCGACGCCTGCGCGAGTTCGAAAACTGTTTAGACCGACACCCGCTCCCCTACCGGCCGATCTTACTAGATTAGCGTTCCTATAAAACTATAAAAGCAATAGTAAAGTATATAGTTACGTCTAAACAGTTTTACGTTTAAAACTAGTCATGCCGCTTCGATAACTAGCTTGTGAAAAGTTTCCAAAACGCTATTTATCTACGAATTATGTATGAGAATTCAAATTGATTGTCATCTTTATTTTCATTAATATCACCATGACATTATTGTTTCATTATTTTTGTCCAAATGTTAAATGTGCTGGCGACATTGACCGACCGTACCGAACTGTTTGATACTGCAACATAACGTGTAACAGATGATGTGCGAACATTGGAGAGGATCTAGTCGTGGTGTGGCGTTGGATGTTGGATGGCTGGTCGCGGTAATGTAGTTAGGAAATGGTATAGTGAATTGTTACACGAAGGCTGACTTTCTACGATTAATATTTAAACTTTTTTCTACGACTGTTTTTTTCGGTCTCTATAAATAAATTCACTAAATGTTTTTTTTTTACTATTTCTTTTTCCTTTTCTTTTGTTAGTCGAGAGAGCGATGGTTGTAACTGGCCCCAACTGGTGTGAATACAGACACGTAGGTATCACTTTGTATAAACTTGTTTTTTTCTTTTTATTTTGTATTATAGTGTTTCATTTGTTCTATTATTATTTTTGTACAGTAAGGTTTTGTTTCACACTTGGTCAGACACTGGGAAGTCTCCGGTCAGATGACTGCTCGCCGTCATCTGACCGAGAGACCGATAACCTTATATAAGACTTAATTTGTATATTCGACATTTTCCATTAATTTCAAATGTATAAAATACATTTCTTTGTACTATTAAATATTCGACTGAATTTGCTTATGGATAAGAATAGATGTCTATATTGGACATATTGATTTATAAAATCCATTCTAAGCTTTATATTTACGTTGATACATTTATATTGTGTACTAAATTTTCACACCGTAATAATTTCGTAGAGTAGAGCGTCAGAGTTCTGTATTTTCTTTGTGATATTGTGATGATAATTTTGTATAATGATTAAGAGTTTAATAACATGTTGTTAGAAGTTAAATTTTACAGGTGATTATTTTAACCCTCGCGGTGCGTTGATTTAGCGATTGTCGCATACACTAGGAGCAAATGTCCATGTGTTGTCAACTATAGTATAGACCTGCTTCGAGTGAGACAAGTGCCTAGCGCGGCCTGGCTTCCGTACAGCGACGTGCGGCAGTGTTAACGACAGACACATCAACTCTACTAGATAATATATTAATAGAAAAATGATTCTACTACCATAGGTGTTATTTTCTTAATATTTTTTTTAATACATGGATTTTATTACCCGCACTGTCGCTGAGGGCCGCGTGACAGCGTATCTGCTTCGTATATAATAAATAAAAAATGATTTTGTAATTTATTCGTAAACTGAGGGGATTGTTGTTAACTGCATATATTTTATATTGTAAAAGAAAAGCTCGGAGTAACGTGTAAGTATTGTCGAAGTGCAAAACTTGTTTGTGACCAATGAATATTGACACGATGTGAAATAAAGCATATTTAGTTTTATGAATTATATCTTTTATTTTTTTCTAATCCCAACCGTCCGATTCAAAACACTGTGAAACACTCATAGCAATGGCTTGTAATTACAAGCTATTGCTATGAGTGTAGTTATTGTCTTAGTGTTTTATAGGGATGAATAATTAAGTGAATAATTATTCATCCCTATAAAAAACAACAATGAACTACAAACTACAACTTTCGTGATACAAATCCGGTAATCCCCAATTTCGAAGTAATCGTATTTGTATCGTATCTTAGTGCGAGTACGCAATCTTTGCGCTCTTTCATGCAAATATGACGGTTCGTGCGATCAATCAAGTGTTTGAACGTTACTTTCAGGTAAACGATCGCGTATTTGCGCGTTAGTCGCTTTCAGGGAACCGTAAGTTAAAAGGGTAAGGGCTGTATCTACCATCGTTAGATATCTTTCGAAATTGACGTCATGTATGGAGCAACTCGAAAATTTGAAATTTGTTTTTTGGAAAAATCTGCCATTTGGCCCTAAAACATGTATAGATCAAACTAGAATGTTATTGGAAAGTCATTTATTCTCAGCATCCATTAACATCAATTTCAGTAGTGCTTACAACTAATCAACATTGACAAATAAATGCAGTAATCGGCTCATTACAATAGGTATAGTTCGATTCAAACTTAATGGCGGCTCGGAAGTTAACTACTCGCTGCGCAGTACCCCTCCCCTCACCCCCGCTAACACACGAAATTGTTACTGCGCAGCGACTCGCCTCATGTTCCGAGCCGAATCGAACCGTACGTCAGAATCAGTGTCACATTTATCCAAAATAATAATAAAAAAGTATAATTTTAAAATTATGCGTTTTGCATATTATGAATGTTAGCACAGCAGAATGTATAGAATATAATACTTTATATAATACTGCATAGCAATATAAAATTGCCGATCTTAAGTAACAAATTCTTACATACAATTAACATTAATCAGATCTTTGATTGTCTGTACCATGCATTTTAATGAGAAAAATAGGATTACAAAATTAAATTAAAATATATGTTTTGAAATAGATAAGTTAAAAAAAAAACTTTAAATGAAAATTATAATGCCACTCAAAATGCACGGTACTTCTTTCTATAAATAACAAAATGGTTAGTCATCTATGAATTAAAAAAAATATTTAGCTAATAAAATAAAGCTTTGTAAATCAGATCTACCAAAAAATATAAATATGCAATAATTAGTTAATTTCTTTCTAACAACAATTTCTAAAACAATAGTATAGAAATTCGCTTTAGTTAGTACTAGGACCTAATAAACTTATGCAGTGCATATTTTAACCAAGTGCATTATATTAGGCTTCTATTGAACTTTGAACGTATATTTCGTTGGTTTTTTTAGCTAGGTATGTACCTGTGAGCCCTCCGTATGTATTATGCAATCCTAGTAGTATTTTTTATAATAAAAACAAGTACAGTGTTAACTTGACTAAAGTTTGACTAGTACACTATTAATTATTTACTAAAAAAATAATAATAAGTTAGGCCTTAAATTAGGAACAATTAAGTATTTAAATAGAGCTAATAAAGTTGTCCAATAGACTATAGACTAATAATAAAAATAAATAATTTCTTTGGTATTTTTGAAGAATCTAAAATACTGTTCAAAGTTTTGCAAAACTATAAGTACTTTAAGAAGTATCTTTTTGCAATCTATGTGAAAGCCATTTAACTAAGTTATATCATAAAACATACAATATATATAATAATCATAAAGCCATTAAAGCTTTATAGTTTAGACCCTCAGTCATAGCCAACACAAGAAGTATTTGGAATTCAAAAATAAAACCATCCAGTGATGACCTATGGCACTGAAACGTGGTCGCTCACAATAGGCCTCATTATATGGCTGAAAGTCACCCAAAGGGCAATGGGGAGGGCTATGCTCGGAGTTTCCCTGCGTGATCGAATCAGAAATGAAGAGATCCGTAGGAGAACCAAGGTAACCGACATAGCCCGAAGTATTGCCAAACTAGGGCACATTGCTCGCAGAACAGATGGCCGATGGGGCCGAATGGTTCTGTAGTGGCGCCCGCGTACCGGAAGACGTAGCAGCGTTGGAAGGCCCCCCACAAGGTGGACCGACGACCTGGTGAAGGCCGCGGGAATGCGCTGGATGTGAGAAGGGGATGGGGGGGGCCTATGTCCAGCAGAGGACGTCTTTCGACTGAAATGATGATGATGATGAATGATGAAACGATGCGAGATACTCAAACACACTTTAAGTATCGATACAACACAATGACATAAACTCGATATTTTTTTATCGATACACTCATTTCACTTATCTTTTAGGATGACACTACTCTGGAATATTGTTACAAATCTATCGAATGATTTAGAAACGTAGAGTTTGTCGATTTCGACAACATTATCGATACTTTTGAGAAAATTGGGCACCCTTATTGCAATGTGTTTTAATCGCGAAATTATTTCATAGATCATTGTAGACATCAATAACTTGATATAAATACATCCAATCACAACACAACACTTAGGTAAAGAATCAATACACTTGTACATCTTGTTAAACCTACCTTGGCTCGATTCTTATTAGTTACTAATTACACAATGAACTAGAAAAGCTTCATAATTAAAATTTGAGCCGTTTCATTAAAGGATTTCATCAATCCAATTGCGGAAAGGGACTACACAACATATTATTATTTTATCATTACTTTGCACCTCATCTACATAATAGGGAATATGCATGTGATTCACATAAGGGTCAAATATTTTTTTTTATAAACTATATTACTTCAGAACTATGCCTCCATCAATATTTTTGAATAAAATTTATTTTTGAGCGAGTAATTAATTTTTTAAAGTCCCAAATAACTGTGGGTAATTCAAATACTTGAAAAGCTAAGAGCGGATGTGACGTAAGAATCCGGGATAACAATCAAAATGTCAATGTCAAGTCAAATGTCAATGTCAAGTCAATCAACAAGTGTCAAGTCAATGTCAAACGCTCCTACAAAAAGGAGTGTTTGACGTTGACTTGACAGTTGTTTGTTTTCACGGACTGTGACGTCACCACACCAAGCGCGCCAAATGGAGGGCGTTTAAATAGCCCGGATCGGTTCGATATTTTAAAAAATATTTAAAGTACTTCAAATTGCTTTTTTGCCGTCGATTTTTTTTTTACTATTATTTGACGATGTACTATCGAATAAAAATATTTTAAAAAATACATGCATATTCCCTATTGATCTATATTATAAAAATACTGATATTATAATGTTGTTGTTGTAAATCTTTGTTTTACACAAAGTTTATAGGATACAGAAGATTTCTTTAAAACAATACTCGATATTACAATTAGCTTCCTGAAGGGAGCAAAATTATTGCCACAAACTGCGACAAAGGGTAGCCAGTACAAAAAAAAAACTAGCCTTAATAAAATATTTCTGATTCTAAATATTACGCGGTTACAGTACGACACAACTTAGATGTAGCATCGGCAAAATTCTTAAAACCGATCGCCATCCGAACTGAGTGCGCCTTCTAAATCTCCAATCTTTATTACTGCTTTAGGTGAAAATTATCTTTACGAAACGCAATAACTTGTAAAGTCATATAACCAAATACATTCGTAAAATTGAAATGAATGAATGCAAATTTTCAAATTTATGCAACATCTATGTTGTGTCGTACTTACTATTTATTTTAGCGACTTTTTTAATTGCACATCTACACTAATATTATAAAGAGGAAAGATTTGTATTTTTGTGTGTATGTTTGTAATAAATAAACTCAAAAATTACTGCGCCGATTTCAAAAATTCTTTCACCATTAGACAGCTACATTCACCCTGAGTAACATAGGCTATAATTTATAAAGATTACACGCGGGCGAAGCCGCTGGCGGCAGCTAGTAATTTATATTTTGATTTTCAAAAATCATTGAATTGAAGAGAAAACTACATATTTTATGGACATACCTACTGCACTAATAAATCTTCTGTACCTATTTACTTTGTCATAAGGTTACATAACAACTTTCCTACCAAATTTCTACCGTCTGCGGTTCGTGATGTTTCTTCTTGTAGTCCATGACCATTTTGAGCACTTTGTTCCTCACCTGATCCAGGGCTTTGTACATATCTTCTGTAAACGGCTCGAAGTCTTGGTGCTTTTTCTTCCGTCTGTAGATGCCTTCTTTGTTTGCCATCGCGCAGTTCATGTCAGCCTGGTAAACAGAAATAAATGAATGCAACTTTATATATCAAGCTAGTGAGACTGATATTAAAACATGTCCTGGAGCGGCTGCTGCAGGTGCGGGAAACTTTAAGCGGCGCAAATATAACACGGAAAACTTTAAATGGCACAAATATAACAATCTTATTGGCAGCTATATTTATTTATTTATTTATTTATTTATTTACTTCAAAACCTTAAAACTACCATTACAGGTTTAATAACCTAATGCGATAGCTAGGACTATACTAATATACAAAATTACAAAATTAGACAATACTCTTACAATAGTAACTATACAGAATACCTATACCTACTTTAACACAAAACTATATAAAATACTTAAGCAACGCTACCTTATAACTAATATGTATACCTACTCATCTTACAAAATTGACATTAAAAATAAAAATAAATAAAAACATAACACAGAAAATCACAATAAAGTTCTGCATTCGTAACATAATATATGTAAAATTATTCTTGCGAGTTCACTAAAGTAACACGAGAAGATATCTGACTTACACTGGACTTCGTTAATAGTACGAATTGCTCGCGTGAGAGGTGTTTTGGCCAGTAGGTTGGTCCTAGCGGTTGGCACAGACAGCAGTGCCGGGCGCCTCCGTCTCCACACGTAGCGGTCCGGTACACAAAAGTTCAAGCGCTGTAGCACTCTCGGATTGTGCTCCGTGCCCCGGAGTAATTTAATAAGGCAGACTACAAGAGTGAATTGTCGCCGAACTCTTAACTCATTGTACCCGACCATCCCCAGTACAAACAGGGTGGGGTACATCAGCGGGAACAACGGGTAAACACCATACAGTCTGAAGTACAAGTGACGCGTGAACTTGTTCTGTACGCGCTCCAGCATGACCGAGTACTTGGCTTCATGTGGAGCCCATATGACAGCACTATACTCCAAATGACTCCTGACTAGTGCATCGTATAAAACCCTTATTGTCGTAATATTGGTGAACCCCTGTGACTGCCTAAGTACAAAGCCGAGGTTTCTGTACGCTTTCTTACATATCTTAATGATATGCTCGCGAAACGTTAGATCTGGAGTGAGATTTACTCCAAGATCACGCACTTGTGTTACTCGCTGCATCGGTATCGCCTCTGCTTTGTACTCATAGCTGACAGGGGTACGCGCACGAGTGAAGGATATTACCGAGCATTTGGATACATTGAAGTACAGCTTGTTCTCATGGCTCCACTTCACCACTCTATTAATGTCATCCTGGAGTCGCTCACAGTCCGACTCGTCCCTTACCTCGAGCAGCAACTTGAGGTCATCTGCAAACAATAAACATGAACCATGTCTGACGACCTCCGGCAAGCTGTTGATCATTATGATAAATTCAAGAGGCCCCAAATTGCTGCCCTGGCTTACTCCGGATCTGGTGAAGTATGGCTCGGACTCATACCCATTGTAGTCAACATACTGTAGGCGGTCTTTCATATAGCTGACAAAGAACTGCAGCAACTGCGGCGTACATCCCACATCTGCCAGCTTCCTTAATAAGACATCATTGTCCACGGTGTCGAAGGCTTTTTTAAAATCAATTTTTGAGCCGTTTGTGGTTGAAACACTAGGGCCGAGGGTCCCAGACCTCATCGAGTATTTCGGGACATCGCCCAGCGGTTGGTCGACTATTCACGTGACCAGAGGGCTGGTCAATTTCTAGGTCAAAGAATCAGCATTGCCATCCAATGTGGCAATGCTGCCAGCCTTTTGGACACTTTTCCCACTGACAGCGATGCGGAAGAATTTTTTGATGCTTTATGAGCTCTTCTTTTATATTTTATTTTTTCCCTTTGTACATAATGAATTAGGAGGACAATTGTTATTTACGAAAATATTATTATATTATTAAACTAAAATTTGACCAAAATCTAGGTAGATTAAGAGCTGGATTTTGACATTTTGGTGATTATGGTGGTGGTTGCTAAATTGCTTATATGCAAACGGTACAATTAATTCATGGAACACGAAAGAAATATACTTTATATTACAATTATGTCGTATCTCTAAGGGCGAATTTCACCAAACTTTTATACCGAGTATAAGTCTAATCCTGCGAATAAAGTTTGAATTTTTGACAATTTTTCCATACAAAAACTGTCAGACGACAATTTTATTCCACGGATAAAAGATATCTGACTTTGATAAAATTAGTCCTTAGTGGTTTACTGAGTATACATACATAATAAAATAAATAAATAAATATTTGCCGCACCCGTTTGGTAGCTCCTCCCATATGAAATTTTTATTCCTCACGCACCTCACCTCACACACTTTATGGATACGCAAGAAGCTAGGGAGTTGTTTTTTATTTATAAAATAGTCCATTTTTTTGTTTAACCATGGAATAGGAAACCGTAGGTGTTTTTAAACTAACCTCAGAAACATTATAACTCAAAAAGTCCAGTATTCCCTGCAGTACGTCTCTAGTGTCGCGTACCAGGACTTCATAGAACACGATGTGTAGCGGCCCGGGGAACCTAGTCAGCCACAGCTCATGCAGGGTCTCCCACGCCGTCAGCTGAGTTGACACATAGGTTGCCCAATCTGAGATATGGATAAAGTTTATTTTACTATTATTAGAAGCTAAAATAAAAAACCGGCTAAGTCCGAGTTGGACTCGCGCACGAAGGGTTCGGTATCATTATCCAAAAAAATCGCGTCCTTAAATATTTATTTTACTCTGTTTTTTTGTATTTGTTGTTATAGCGGCAACAGAAATACATTAACATCTGTGAAACTGTCTAACTATCACGGTTCATGAGATACACCCTGGTGACAGACGGAGAGGCAGACAGACGGACAGAAAGACGGATGGACAGCGGAGTCTTAGTAATAGGGGTAAATATTTAAACAGCAAAAAATCATTTTTTTCCGTTTTTATAGATAATGGTACGGAACCCTTCGTGCCCGAGTCCGCCTTGCACTAGTTTTTTTTAATTACCTGATTTCTTATGTTCATGAGATTTCTTTTTAAATGCTGATTTTGGCGCCGTTCCTATGTGCCCTCTGTGAAGTCTATGGAAATCAGCCTGAAAGCATTTAAACAATATTTTATTATACTTAATTATATTTAAAAGAAATAGTTTAAATAGAATGAATTATGGTATTATAAAATGAGTTAACAAACAATAATATTGCAATAAGTAAAAAAATATGCAAAGACAGTCAGAATTAATACTGTCCACTTTAAACAAAAACTAAAGCAAAACAATAATAATTACCATTACCAAGAACCTCTTCGTTGGCCCTGTCGCCCTGGTAGGCCTGGTAAGAGCACATGAAGCTATGTGTGAGAGAGTGAGTGTGAGTGCAAAATAATATTGTTAAAAACAAGGCATTTCATTGAAACAGCCGCAAACACAAACTGAAAATGTACACAAAACATAAAAAGCTTTAATTATTATTAATGGGGTAGTTATGAGAATAAACAGAAATTATGTAAATTACTACGTTAGGTAGTTTTGAGATGGATTATGGGCCAATTTCTCGAACATTATCGCGCAACAAATGTGGCATCTTGTAAAGCGCGCGTAAACTGCTGTTATTGGTTGAATGATTTATAAACAGCCAATCGCAGCAGTTTACGTGCGCTTGATAATTTATTGCGTTCATTTTCGTGCGAGAAACTGACCCTACGAACATCAAACACCCTATACATAGCGTATCTATACCTCAAGAACACACTAAATCACTATGACCATCAACCAATCACGACCATTCTTAATCTTTCAGCAATTACCATAACTCACCTCACTAATATTCTCTAACATAACATCTTTATCGAATCACTTTACACCTGTGGTTGTTACACGGTGGCAGCTCGGAACATGAAAATAAGGCGAATCGCTGCGCAGTAACCAATTTATGGGTCAGCGGGGGTGAGGAGAGTCGAGCCGCCATTAAGTTTGAGTCGAACTGTACACAAACATAGGTACCTACTTAATATTCAGTTTGACTATTAAAGCGGCCATTTGCGAGTCGGACTCGTGTATGAAGGGTTCCGTATTTAACACAACATTTTTTCTAGCCATTTCATATTCAGATTTCAGATCCATCATTTCTTTGGTCATTCCCTATCTTTATAGCCATCCCCATTTGTACTCAAACCTTTCCCTCATTCGTCTGCATCACGTGCCCATACCATGACAAATATCTGTACTTTCAATGATCTACTAATCAATAACACCTTGAAATAAGGTCATAATAATTTACATAAATCAAGTTTTTATTGACTGTTATAATAGTCAACTACAAGGCCTTCAATTATGTACAATTTAATAGAATTGGTCTAATTAATTTGGTATCAAAATATTTTAGACTTCAAACCATATTCTAGAATGATAACAAAACCATACTTACCAATATAGCATCTCGTGGGTTCCGTATGAGTAGTATAGCAGATCGGAACTTGTCAGAAGGCATTGGGACTGCGTGAGTCTTGACCACAAGCACTGAGCCATCTGTGACATTCTCTGCTGGAAAGCCATGTACTCTCAGACCATAGTCCATGTATATGGAGCCTGTAACTACACCTGGAAATGTTTTATAAGAGTATTTAATTAAAAAAACTACTACTAGCCCTAACAATAATAAACTTGTAATTTTTAGCTGTTAGTTAAAAAAAAAGTCGAAAAACGAGTCCAAAATGCTTGGAAGACCTACTGGGCCCTTAAAGAACATATGAAAGGAAATCTCCCCATATCTTTGAAAAGAAAACTCATTGATATGTGCATCCTGCCCGTCCTAACCTATGGTGCACAAAGTTGGTCACTTACTGAACAACAGAAGTCCAAACTCAAGATTTGTCAGCGGGCAATGGAGCGCAGTATATTAGGTGTCAAGCGAACAGAGCGCGTTAGGAACACCACCCTGCGCTCCATAACTCAAGTAGCGGATGTTGGAGAAAAAACAGCCAGGCTGAAGTGGGAGTGGGCCGGCCACGTCTCACGAATGCACCCGGAGAGATGGGCAAAGATCGTCACTCACTGGACGCCTGAAGGAGGACATCGCCGTCGAGGTAGACCGCGGCGAAGGTGGTGTGACGATCTAATAATGTTTGCGGGGCCAACATGGCCAGAAATCGCACAAAATAGAGAGCTTTGGAAGAAAAAAGGGGAGGCCTTTGCCCAGCAGTGGGACAAACAGTAGGCTATAAAAAAAAAAAAAAGTTAAAAGCTGGACAAGTTAGAGTCAAATTACATATGAAGGGTGCCATGCCATATTAAGATTGAGCAAAAAACACTGAAAAAAACACGTTTCTTGTATATTGTACCCCCTTTAATTATTAACTTTATTTAATTTTTATTATTTTTTGCTATAGCAGTAATAGAAATACACAATCTGTGAAAATAACAATTGTTTACCTAATACAGTAATTCATGAGGTACAGCCCGTTGACAGACAGACGGCCAGACAGTGCAGGTTTAGTAATAGGGTTCCGTTTGGCACCCATCGGGTAATGACAAACTACGTAGGCTTGGTAATAGCGGTTCCATTTGGCACCCTACGGGTAATGAACCTTAATAACCAAGTCATATTGTTTACATAAACTTTAAAGACTAAATAAACAAACAATTAATTACCCACTTTTGAAATAACTCTGTTACTGTGAGATGTCTGTTTCAATTCTCAATAGCAATAAATAGCAAAGTGAGTAGAGTTTGTTTACAAAAAAGACCTGCTTCCCTGAATAAAGTGTTTAGCGATGCCAAAAACAGATAAATTCATACCATTAAACTGTTTTCAATGCAATAGGTAAAGCAGGATTGATTAGAAATAAAAACTCCGTTACAAACAATATTTCTAAGAATATAATAATATATATTCCTGCAGCTTCAGAGGTTAAACACACAATAGAATTTTAATTGTTATCGGCCATTAGAAGGCTAATCGACAGGTGAGCGGATGAGATAACTACTTAGGATGATGATAACTACTTAGAAAATTATGGTAACGTCTCGCTTCACTGTTGCTAACTCACGTGACAACGTATTGTAATATTTACCTGTAACTTGTTGCAGCAGATATCTGAGCCATGTGTTGCCACTACCAGGGTACGACACCAACGCGACCACGTCTGGGGTCCGAGGTGATCGCCACCTGAGCTCACTGCACCAGTTCACAGGCGGGTCGTGACGAAACCCGAAGTTATTCATATACCCGCCCCCATAGTAACCACCTCTCGAACCATGCAAAGGGTTCAACATAAACAGTATTATCGAAAAATATAACATCACCACCGCTGCCGCAAGGAAAAATATCGATCTTCGCGACATTGCTGCTAGTTTTAACTCAATTCTTTTTAGAATAAACATTTTTTTGATTCAAGATTTCGAGATTATTGTGCACCTGCCCACTTTGTGTTTTGATTTAATTATCATGTTGTTTTTACAAGGATAGGTAGAAACCATTATTGATTTTTAATTTCCTGATTAGTTGAAGTACATATCCAGATTATTTTCAGATATTTCTTTGTATTTTAAACAGCGTTTTTCGCATCTTTTGTAAAATATAAATAAATCGTAACTTTTTATTGACAGCAAAATTTTGCCAGGCGTTATTTTTGTGCGTAAAAATGTTGCCGTAAGAAAAATATAATTTAAATTAGTAGAAACATAATCAAACTTGGTAGTAATTTTGTGCCAATACCTAAATTTTATTTTTGTTTCAAGGTATGATCGCCAGAAATCTGGTCCACATCCATTTTCAAATTTGTTCTACCAGTACCAGCGTCTATTCTACTGGCCACAAGCATGCTTACTAATAAGCGTTATAAGCTTATTTGAGGTAGATATTTGTAGCAACTAGAAGCCCAATAGGAGCAGTCTGAATTGTATAGTTGTAGGATTTATGGCTGTAAGCTCGCTGGCTCGCCCTCTTATTTTTTTATTTATTTATTTAGTACATGGAGGACTTACAGCTAACAAAAACACAATAAATGAGAAAGCAATTACAATTGACCCATAGCTGGCGAACTGTGGGTGTATCGACACCTCTGCCAGCCCTTTGGCGTGATGCTATTTTATTTAGTAGTTTTTTTAATACACACACAATGAAATAGATAAATTGATTACACGATTTTTGGGACTAACAAGAATACAAAACCAGTTTTAGATTCGGTATATAAACATTTTATTATAAAATAAACAATTTATTGTGATAAGTTAGTAAACCTAAGTTTTCTTAGTAACGTGTGACAGTTCTCTATATTCCCTGTACATATTTCTAAATACATTTGCAATGGCAACACTCTCGGCGAATTTATTTGCAAAAGTATCTTTCTGGCAGTGACTAAATCACCTCTCAAAATATGACAAACTGCTGCCTTTGCCCACACACTGACTGCTATCATATCTCTCATTTGATATGGCAACACTGATACAAGGTCATGAATCATTGGTGGGTGTAAATGCTCCACCGCATCTGCTATTCGGTCCAAATTTATGAGAGCTTCAGCTGCATAAATGTGTGCCCATGCTTTGTGGCTACTAGATGCTTCAGTCTGACTTAACAATTCATTTGCACTCATCAAAGCAGACAATGGATCTTGTAGATGAAGTAACACATAACTCTGGAGGACAAATGTAGAGTTTTTCAGTTCACACCTTTGTTTCCAGTTGATCGGTGGGCCTGGAGGTGCTTGAATAATAGGTGCAGTAACATCAGTAGGTGCTTCCTGATTCGGTAGTAAAGTTATTGCGTTTCTTAAACATAATGCTGCAAATTCTAATGATAATGATGGGATGGCAAATGATTCTCCTGATGTTGAATATTTGTCTTTCCCTTCTTTTGACAATAAGATGCGTGTGTGTGGACCACTGCCGAGTTTCTTTACAGTGTATTGTTGTGCTTCTTCACTGCAACACTTTTTCACACAACATTCTGCTAAGTGCAGCCAAATGCGAGGGTTGTTGGGGTAGTGCCGGGCTGCCTCAACTAAACACTCAAAGGCACCTTCCGAATTGTTTGCAGCAAGTAAAGCTAGCCCCAAGTTAAACACGTACAGCGGTCTATCTCTACATGCTATTAACTTTTCACTGTCCTCACATTCCATTGCCTTGAAGTGTTCTTTAACTGCATGTTGGAAATATTTTGATGCTAAAAACGGTTTCTTAATTGATAAATATATGACTCCAAGATTATTGTTGATGGCTGCCCATATGTCTTCTCCCTGAGTTTTCAAATCATAATTATATTTAAGTGTTTTGTATTGACCTAGAGTTGTTGCTGCATCTTTGACATCACCATTGAGATATTGCTGTTGTGCTATAATAAATACATTTTCTATTGAGTCAGGTTTGAGGTTTAACTTTACTTTCTGTCCTAATAACAACTGAGCCCTACTGACCAGCCTTTCAAAGAGCTCACTCACTTCATTGTTAGCTTTAAGAGGGTCACCGTGTGTCTTTGCTATGTCCAATGTTTTCTCATAGGTTCTTCTGCACAGAGAAGCCTCTAGCAACAGAAGGACAGTTTGCTGAAATAATTTATTGTCTTTAACATTCTTACAACCAAGTAATCTCTCTAGGAGCACAGTACATTGATAGTAATATCTCGAATGGTACAATAATACTGCATAATTGTATAACAAGAAAGGAGAACTGAGGTCTTTTGTATCGATGTCCGGAAATGCGAGGCCCGTTAGCTGTGCGATGGCTTTCTTTAACTTGTCCACATTTTTCATGTCGCTGATCATGAATTCAACCACTCCTTTGTTGTGCTGCACTCTCTTATTGCTCGTGCCAACCAAAGTTTCCAATTCATTGAGGTGTTGTAATGCTCCTGTGTAATCCTTTTTTACATAACACTCGTGTGCGAGAATGACTGGCTCGTCCTTTGTGTTGGCCATTGCTTAATAATTTAAATAACCTGGAATACGTTTAGGGAAGATGATTTTTATTTTTGTTTACGCGAATAGGTCGATTTTTCCACTATTCGTGAGCTGATTATTCGCCGAATGACAATTTATTTGACATTTCACATGACACATGAACGGCAACGGAACGTTTGTCAATTTGGCATTTTAATTTTTTTTGTCATTGTTTGGAACCTGATTTTTTACACTAGTTGCTTTTTCTTGCATTCAGAGAAATAATTTGAACATTTTGTAGGTAACTGCTATCCATACTAATCCACACATACCTAACAACAGCTTGTATAACATAAATCATACAAAACGAATTTTAACATAAAATCTATTGATGCAAACGCCGGGAGTCTCTTGTAGGATCTGAATGACCTTATTGATAACTAGCTTCCGCCCGCGTGTTATGTCGATAAAAAGTAGTCTATGTCCCTCCCCGGGATGCCATCTTTAGTTACTATACTCTATGATGCCATCTATCTGATCTATCTCCTTGCCAAATTTTAACGAAATCCGTTCAGTGGTCTGAACGGATTTCGTAAGGCCTGAAAAGGTAACATACAGACAGACAAAGTTACTTTCGAATTTATAATATTAGTATGGAAGATGGAAGTATGAATGTTCTTCTGAAAGGTCAGTTCCTCTCATAAATGAGAGTAGATAAGATATATTCCTTGGTCAGTTCGCAACTGGTATTTTAATTAATATTTGCATTCCACATTTACTGCAAATTATTTTATTGGATGTATGTATGTATAGGTATGTACCATGTAGGTATACTTCTGCCTAACCCGACGGCGAAAACAGGCGTGATGTTATGTTAAAATCTATACTAATATTATAAAGCTGAAGATTTTGTTTGTTTGTTTGAACGCGCTAATCTCAGGAACTACTGGTTGGCATTCTAAAATTTTTGTGTTGGATAGTCCAATTATCGAGGAAAGTTATAGGCTATATAACATCACGCTACGACCAATAGGAGCAGAGCTTAAATGAAAAAAATGTTGCAAAAACGGGAAAAATTATTCCTTTCCTTCCGTTGCGTGCGCTGCGTAAACGGTTAAGTTACGCAAATTATGTATGATGGAATAATAATTATTCCTCTTTATAAGTTCTAAAAAAAAGTCTGCGACAGCATAATTGTCTATCTTTTAAGATTGACTTACTATAAGCTTTTTTTATGGTAATCGCAGGGCACAGCTAAAAAAAAAAGTAAAAGTAAAAGTTAAATAAAACCATGTTTTTTTATAAATCTGGATGATTATGACCCTTTATTTTCTTAGTAGATCTCTCTGCAGGCCGTATACATAAATGTTTACCAAACAAAGTTACTTTACTTTTCCCTAAATACATTTCAAAGACACAATCTCTTTTAGGTATTGTAGTTGTTATATTGTCTTTAGATACAATTTTAAATGTGTTTCTTGTATCCATAATACAAATTCCACTTTTATCAACATAGCTCGGACATCTTGACCTGACTACATTTAAGATGCTTCCATGAAAATCTGCCTTGAATAGAGCTTGAGTAAAGGTTTCCCAAGCTTTGTTCATACAATCTGGTATGGGTTTATCTAATTCGAGCACACCACTGATATATTTTAGCCACATTTTGTTTAAAGGCAAGACATCATTGTATTTCACTCCTTTTCTTGGTATTGCGTAAAAACCTAAAGATTTTTTCTCTACTTTTGTAAGACAGCGTACTTTCTTCTTCTTTGGTTTTCTTTTCTGTCCTTTACCCCTTTTCTTAGCAAGAACAAAATCGGTTTTCAATTCGGTGTCCATATTTTGTTGTCCTGATTTTGATACGTTGGATTTTAGAAAGCCCACTATTGCTTCAGCGGCACCTTTGTTAAAAGTCTCCTCTGCTGACATTTTGGGTTTGATATTATTTTATGAAATAATAAAAATCAATAACTTTAACTATTTCAAGCATGCACTTTGTTGTTATGTTTTATGTCAACAAAGTCAATTTGACAATTTTGAAATTGACACGGAATCTTTCACAGAGCATTCTATCATTCATTCATAGTGCTGAGATTGAGTTGTGATTTGTGAATTTTAGTCGATTATATTATATACACAACAGCAGATGACTCCAACACTACGGTTTGTGTTATCAGTCAGTTTATTTTTTGTTTTGATTTGACTTTAGATTGAAATAATTTTGTTGAAGTTGAACTTGATTGAACTTTTTGATAAGATCGTGAAGCATAACTTTCAAGGAGGTTATTCAATAAAAACAGTTAAATAAATTGTCTTTTCATTACAGCAAAAATTCTTAGCAAAAGATGGTGTCTAAAGTTCTAAGCATTAAACTTTCGAGTGGACGAGAAATGCCTATGGTTGGCCTTGGCACCTATGCAGTGAGTATCTATCGGTAATCAGTTAACGATTAATTTAAAGTTGAAAGATTTTTTCATGATGGAATCAATGATTCATCATATCTGTTGGAAGATTTAACACTAGTGGTATGTATGATACTCAGACCAACAAAAAAAGGCTTTCGCGCTCCGTCTTTCCTTTTTGGTTGGTCTGAGGTATGATATGACTACAACCCCCTAAATTGATGGAAAATATTATTTCAGAGAACAGCCGACCCCGGACAGTTCAGACAGGCAGTGGAATGGGGTATAGAAGCAGGGTACAGACACATAGACACAGCATCTTTCTATGGTAATGAGGAAGAAGTTGGAGAAGGTATCAACAACAAGATTAAAGCAGGATTAGTTACCAGAGACCAACTGTTTGTAACAACTAAGGTAATTTTTATTTTACTATAGACACAACTAAACAACACAAAGGTCATTGATTCCCTACTCTAGTTTCGGCTTCTTGAAAATGTTTAATTATTTATGAACACACAGTTAAATACATAGAGATACGACATAATAACATTTAAGTACAAAGGTAGGTACTGCATAATTATTTCTAAACCTGCAATAGGAAAAAGAAAATGTCTGATTCGAGTTTGCCAAATTTCGAGGTGCTCTATGGGTGCATCCAGGGAGAGAAAGATAGAATAGAATGTTATTAATTGTTGCTGCAGGTGGTTACCAATAATGTTGGTCGACATTAAAAAATAGTAGTAGTAGCAGGGACTTAAAACGTTATGAAATAACATTAAAATACTATTATAGTTTATTGTTCCAGTAACTATTTCTACCGTTCCACCCGGATTGTAACTAAATTAATAGTAGAAGATTTCGTTCCGATAGATTTTCGTTTTATTGCCAAGAAATTAGTACATAAATGATTACTGGAACTATACATACTGCTAATACGTAACGTTATTGTACCTCTATTTTGAGTAATGTTTTAAGTCCATGAGTAGTAGTCATGAGGACTGACGACAGAAGTGAAAATTTAAAACTTTGGAATAACTGTTTTTTTTAATTTAAGTATAAATTATTATAGTATGAATGAATAATTAAAAAAATAATTAATTTGTAAAGTGAAATTATTTTCTTGAAAAAATAAGCATACAGAATAATTATAATTATGTTTTCTGATACATATTTCAGATTTGGAACGACCGCCATGCAGAAGGGGAAGTAGTGCCATCATTGAAGGAGTCTTTAGCAAGGTTTAAGCTGGATTATGTTGATTTATACCTTGTTCATTGGCCATTCTCAGTTAATGTAAGATTCTTTTATTTTCGAAAAACCATTTTCCGTACGCCTTTTTATAAGTGACAAATTATGCTAAGCAGATTGAAGATTTCCAATAAGCTAATAAGTGACCAATACTTTCACGCGGATTCTGAATTGAGAACTTGTCAAATTCTACTAAGTTCGCAACTTCAAATTCTCAACTCAGAAACCGCGTGTTAGGCAAAACCTTTTTACATAATATAACATCTTGCCTTGTTTCTCCGCGGGGTTGGGCAGGGGTATATACATTGCGGGTTAGTCCGAAAGGGTTACCGGGACCTTGGCAACAGGCAACTGAAGGAACACGGCCAACACGGGTGGGTTTTAGTCAGTAAAAGTCTGACACGCCCTTCCGCTCCGCCCACAGCGGGAGAAGTCATTGGAAGATTTCCCA
Source organism: Lithophane socia (assembly GCA_947522985.1). Taxonomy (NCBI): domain Eukaryota; kingdom Metazoa; phylum Arthropoda; class Insecta; order Lepidoptera; family Noctuidae; genus Lithophane; species Lithophane socia. The sequence continues at coordinate 12,624,162 of OX383271.1, read as the reverse complement.
CCCTCAAAAAAAAAAAAATGGTGTATATACATATATTACACCCACATTTCGCCACTTCATTTTAAGTATGTAAACTGATTTGCAATATACTTTTCTTTTCAAAAGTTTTTGACTGGCAACTACCAATTTCTAAAAGTCTACACTGTCAGCATGCCATTTGAACATTCTTACTAGACCCAACTTCAATCAATCAACTTAGCCTATCGCAGTCTGCTGCAGCACGCGTAGTATGACTACGGTAGAAACAGGTGTTGTTGACTCACAACACCTGTTTCTACTGTACACACAATCACAATCGGTCATTTTGTCTATTCTTCCGTCGACAAAACTTGTTTCTTCCGTGGTCATGCTACGCGTGCTGGACATAGGCCTCTCCCAGGTAGCGCCACAACACCCTGTCCTGTGCCTTTCGCATCAAGTGTGTCCCATAGCCTCCTTTTTAAGATCGTTGGTCCCTGTGCGAATCAATTTGAGCTAAAGTAATTAATAATAAATATTAGAATAAAAACTTTTTTGTTATTTTTATGTCTTCCCTGGATAAAAAATATATTATTTCTAGAATAAAGGTGAGGAAGCTAACATAGACTACCTGGAAACCTGGAGGGGCATGGAGCAGGCTTTGAAGCTTGGCCTGGCCAAGTGTATTGGAGTGTCCAACTTCAATGAGGAGCAGCTTGAGCGGTTGCTGAAGAATTGCAACATTAAACCTGTTGTTAATCAGTTTGAGGTAAGCAACTTATACATACATAAACTCATGACTTCTTCCCAGGGGGGTAGGCTGAAACTACAGAACGTTGGGGGGGCTCACATACAACAAACGTGTTTTTTTTTTGTTTTTATAGATAATGGTACGGAACCCTTCAAGCGCGATTCGGACTTGCCGGTTTTCCTTTGTTGACGTTCATACATGACGGTCATCCTCGTACGCAGGTTGCAAGTACTACGCACCTGACCTTCTTCAATAATAAGGTCACTATAGGTCCTCCTAGGGCGTCCCCTCCCGACACTTCCACTCACATCTGCCTTGTAAATACCTTTTGTTACTCGCCCTTCATTCATCCTCTCAACCAATGAACAAACCATCTAAGCATAGCTACTCTTTGAAATTTTTCATAAATAGTGATCTGAATACTTTTTAAATGGGTACATATTACAATACCGACATTTCATAATAACTATGACTGAAATACCGACGTCCGAAACATCGAAGTTCAAAATACCGAAAGTTTGAAATACTGATAGCCGTTATATCGAAACATGAAATACCGATGTCCAAATGCCCGAGGCCCGAAAGGATGAAACCCCGAATGGACGAAATCCCGAATGGACGAAATACCGATGGATGAAATCCCGAAGAGCGGCAACGTAATTCCCGCTTTTACTCATAGATGGCACTACAACACAGTTATTGCGGTGAGCATTTATATGTTATTCCTATCATACATAGAAGCTATTATGTTAATTTCCTTTTTAATACACTTAGGTAAGTTCATTACATATATATATTTTTTAATCATACCTGCAATCTACCGCAGAAATGTTTTCACCATTGTCTAATTATCTAGTCGCTGGCAAATTGTAGGATTCATCATATTGAACTGGGTGAAATAGGTTAGGTTAAGTTAGAACAGTGACCAACCGCGCGTGAGCCGAGCGAGCGAAGCGAGCGGTGCCGCGGCAGCGGCCGGCGAACGCTATTTCCAAGTAGCTCGCAGATTTTTTTCACCATTTTCTAATTATCCGGGAATTATACTACTGGGGATTATACATGGGAAAGGATGCAACATGCAAGCAGGCATGCAGCGTGCAAGCAGGCATGCAGCATGCAAGCAAGCATGCAGCATGCAAGCAGGCAAACAAGCATGCAACATGCAAGCAGGCATGCAACATGCAGCAAGCATTGTTCCTGTCAAGGCTCCGGTGCTGCGGGGTTTAGGCGGCCCCACGCGAGCTTATCGACGCAGATGGTTTTAACGCTCACCGCCGCGGCTGAAGCTGCGGGCCTTCAAACCACCTGCTCCTCAGCTCGCGGACCGCCTTACCCCTCCGCGCCTACACGGGTTTAAATTACACTCTAGAGGTTGGGCAGACAAGACTGCGTGAAGTCGGTTTTGCAGCGTTTCGTTTTTGTCACTAAATTTTGTAGCATAACATATTGATTTTGAACTTCAGGATAGGGATCTTCGGGATTTTAAGCTTCGGGATATGGATCTTCGGGATTTTAAGCTTTCGGGCAAACGAACTTTCGGTATTTCAAACTTTCGACCAATCAATCATTCGGCGTTTAATTTTTCGGGATTTCGTCCATAGGTATTTTAAAATAGGTATTTTGAATTTCGGTATTGTAATACGTACCCTTTTAAATGCATAAGGCGGCAATCAGACAAAAAAAAAAGTATCGTTGGACGTTTGTTACTCGATCACGCAAAAACGGCTGAACGGATTTGGATGAAATTTGACACACGAGTTTAAAACCTGGATACCTGGACATATAATACTACGGTAGAACGGACGTACGGTAGTAAGTTGCCGTGGGGTTACTCATTATAAGTTTTCCATTTTTGTCTGCAGATAAGCGCAACACTAACCCAGCACAAACTGGTGGACTTCTGCAAGCAGCACTCGGTGGTTCCAGTAGCATACACTCCTCTTGGTCTCATATCTGAAGCGCGGCCGGAGTTTATCGGGAAGGATGGCATCAAAACTGATCCTAAACTTAGTGCTTTAGCTGAGAAGTATGGAAAAACTCGTGCGCAGATTAGTTTGAGATATTTGGTAAGGATATCATTTATTGTTGTCATGTGTGCTTGACTGGCTGGAATCATAGGGGATATTACTATATCATTAGATATGATATTGTAATATCCCCTATGATTGATCATATCATACGAGGTAGATCTATGACTTATAGATATAATGAAATTGTAAAATAGACATATTATGGGTCCCCCTATCATATATTGTATCTAGGATTGATTTATTGGATTGGATATCTTTTCTTGGGTTTGGTTGGGACAAGGCTAGGCAGATGATGATGATATTATATCTAGGATCATAATATGTATATCATATATCAATTTACGAAACTCACAAATTACCGATAATTATGTCTATTTTACATTTTCATTATATCTATGAAATAAAGATCTATGATCATAGATATCATAGTATAATATCCCCCATAGAAGACTGGTCAGGGGTAGTATTATGAAGTATTAATGCCATCATTATTCCATTGTGAAAACGGGATGGTGCTATCAGCCTTGTCTAGCTCCGTCTCTCTCTCACAATGGAAAAATGGTGGAATGAATACTTCAAAATACGGCACCTGGGTTAGGACTCTCCCACGTTGTTCTACAAAACCTAGTCTGTAATTTAGGCTTACAATTTTTATTGGTCCACCCAATAAAAATGGTGGTGGTTTAATTTTTTTATTATAAGATTTAACAATAAACATTTTCTTTTTTTCCTATATAATCTTGGAATTATAATAAAACGATTGAATTTCAGGTGCAACGCGGAATCCCAGTGATCCCCAAATCATTCACAAAATCGCGTATCGCGGAGAACCTGAATCTTTTCGACTTTGAACTCACGGACAGTGAGATGGCATTAGTGGATAGTTTCAATATTGATCATAGGTGTGTTCCTGCCACTGCATTCAAGGGCTTGAAAAACTATCCTTTTAAAAATGAATAACTTATGATAGTGTTATTCTCAGGTATGGGCAATCTATGATCAAGGTTTGTTAATGATAAAAGTTTAAAATAAATTAAAATGTGATATTAATACGTAAGGTATACGTCATAATATTTTATTGCAATAAATTCTGTATATTTCCTGTTCAATTGAAAATATATTTTTTAGTTTTAATTGGAGTTTTTTTACGGAAAATATTTTCTCCCTAAAATATTTTGTAACATTTGTTGGTGGGTACTTAAAAGCGAATAATAAAAGAAATCTTCAAATTGTCTGACAATTTTATTAAATGAAAACATAAATAAATAAACATGTCAACATAGATAAAACTGAAACGATACAAAATAATTAACAAACTCGTTATTTAGCGTCAATGTGGAAGTTTTGGAATGTCTTTTTAAGATATCTTAAGGCCTAAGACTATACAGCCTACTCCAAACCTTAGATAGGATTCTTAAAAAGAGAAATAGTGAAATGCATATTTGGAACATTATCGTTAGATAACCCGATTCCTCTATGTAAAAGCATACCATTATTTGTATTACCAATAACTATTGGTAAGACATAGAAATCGGGCATGAGGCAATAGTTATATTCATTTTACTTTCTAGTGATTACATGTTAGACCGTCTAAGTTTTATATGTATCATGTAACTTTGGAAAACATGATAACAATCCATTCCAAATAATTAAACCAGTACACTTCATAAAGAAAATTCATACAAACATTGGTTTCATCAGGTATATAAAAATATAGTAGAAAATTTACTTTGTACAGTAACAATATATAAAAACGTTTTGGATATAAATTCGTAACAACTAGAAAGAATCGACACTTGCAAAAAATCGCATAAAAATATAATAAAAATCATCCATAAACAAATAAAAATAAACAATACAGCCATAAAAAACCCGGTAAATAAAAATCACATACATATTCCCGTTTCGCTGATGGTTATTTACGAAATTAAATATAAATTATAATAATATACATACAAAAAAACCCTGGTTCATGTCAACAAACTACACTATTTTATAATACATCCCTAAAAGGGAAAGCATTGGCACATTTGTATGTAGTAACAATAGTTTTTCTTTCGACACCTTACTGTAACTACTTGCACATATGCCATCAGTGTATCACGATATACATTTAGCCAATTCATTATATTCAGGCTGGTAGTGCCCGACCTGGGAATAGAACCCAGGACCTCACGAAAGCTGCGCTTGCGATCTCTAACCAATACATTATAATTAACAACACAAAAACAATAGCTTACATTAGTAAGTCCTACAAAAATATATTAGTGATTTACTTGAAAGCCGTCACAGAAAAAGCTATAATAAATTATATTTTTTATTCCAACATAATCTATACTGCGTTCGCAATTTATTTGCCAAACATGTAAACAAACACGTGTTTTAGGAAACACAAATGTAATGCCTACACATAAGGTTCAGTTTGCGCTACAACTTCATATTTTTTAATGACTTTTTCAATGGTACTTGTCAGTTTAAAATCAACTTTATTAATAATCATATAAAGTTTATTTTTGTTTAAGTGGAAATAAAATCAATATTGGAACAAAGATTTAAATAGACCTTACATTTTTTGTATTCATCCTGTAAATAGTCCCTTTGAACGACAAAGGCCTCTTCTCCTACAGAGAAGAATATTTTTGTTTTACAGTACGTTTTCCACCTTTCTTTTATATATTAATATTTGATTTATGCTCATAGGCCCTAGACAAAGTGACATTCTATCAGCGATAACGATGATGGAAAAGGCAAAAATATATAGGACTGACATAAGCTATCGAAAAGCTTATGTCAATCCTGTTGAAAGTCGTCATTGTAGAAATACGAAACGCTTTCGAAGCGATTGTCACTTGTCTAGATAGCCCTCAGTTCCTAAAAACAAAAACGAATCGTTTTTGCTTACCAGTAACATTTTTAATTGCCAAAATGGGCATATAAGTAGATTCGTAAGCTAATTTTACCTGTGATAGCTACTTCCATATGGGAGGGTCTCATATGCAAAGCTGTGAGGTCTAAGCTTCATTATTGGTAAAGATAAAAGTCATAATTTTAACCAATAACGGTCCGTAAATTATAGGAATCGGCCATTAGCAGACAGATTAATGTTTACTACTATAGATAAATGTGCGACGGCCTCAAGTTTAACACACTTAAAAGTTGCACTTAAAACTAAAATATTGATCGCAGGCGCAGCTCCATTATATTTGTACATCTACATTAAATAAATGAGTCTATAACATCGGTTTAATGTGACGGTAAGTTTTAAACAGGTCCTATGATTTTTGGAATGCCATTTTGTACATCTTATTGGTTTCTTGTAATTTTTTGGTACACACGGCTACACATCAAGCTATACATTTCCAGTTTATGCTGATCTCGCATGTATAGGATTTGAGTACAATGCGAGGTCAGCTTATACTGGAAATGTATAGCTTGACGTGTAGCCGTGTGTACACAAAATAGCAGATTCGCAATAAACGACGAAAATTCTTTGAATTGGTAGGAATTTTATGTCCAAGAAGCAATAGTTTTGATACCAGAGATGTATGAATTAACAGCACTTACACTGGTTGGTGATAAGCGCCCCAGTTTTTCGATTTTGCTGCTTTGTAATGCTCATTTTTTGGTCAAATATGCTTATGAAGTCACAAAGCCTAGCATTCTTTTAGATAATTAATTACTAATTAAATAATGCGAGGTATACACGAGTTGGTATACAACATAACATTGGCTGCATACTACAGTGTATTCAAGAAACTTGTCCCGTGACTCGAATGGTAGCGCTGTTCTGTCGTCGCCATTTTGAACTCTATTAGTATTGAAACTAAGCTTGAATAAGCAATGATGCCAACTTGACGGCAAGAGACAAGTTATAGTGAACGGTCTGTAGAACTACTTCGGTATTTCGAGCATAGCTAAAAATGACATATTGCTAGCCTACCGCCACATTACCTATATACAGGAGCTAGTTCTTACTAAGTCGTGACGGAGAAAATTTGTCTTAACTTGTATTTTTTCAGTCTGTTTTTTAATCTTGACATTTCAAGGGATGAGTTTGACATTTGGACCTGTCAAATTAGATTAAACAGACAGAAGGACATGGCGAAACTTTATGGGTTCCTTGTTGACTATGGAACCCTAAAAAAAGACTTTAGTTAGAGATAAATATTTCGCGCATATCTTATTTCCCCGCGAGATTGTGAAACGACAAAACTGTCGCCTATGGATGTTAGCCTGCTGATCCAACATAATGCAAGTACAATGCCTTTGACGACATTTTTATCCTACAAATTCTCAAATTTTTCTGCCGTTTAAACTATCGTTCTTGATTTTTCTGTCACCACGACCTAGTAAGAACCAACTCATTCGAAAATGAATGCCTACAAATAAAGATGGTTGACTCAACGTCTACTTCCAGACGTAGTTAAAAAGATCCATGATTGAGTCATATATAGTGAATGTAATAGCTACGTCAAAGACTACTCGAGATAACCTAGGTACCGTTCCCTTGTAGAACGCCAAGGGACCTTCTGCTTTCCAGGTCTTGATGAAACAGTCCCAGGTGTTCTTGTATTTGGCTGCTTCGAGACCTTGCATTCGAGTTTTGACCACATCTATCGGTGTGTTGCCGAATACTGATGCAGCACCTGTATGAAGGAATGGGGAGGTTATTAGAGCAGTTCAAAATTATGTATTTTTGTTACTACTTTTATGCAAAAACTACTGCACAGATTTTGTTGAAACTTTGCAACTTTGTGTTGAATATTGCTTATACATCAGAATACCACATCACTACATAGTATAAAACAAAGTCGCTTTCTCTGTCCCTATATCCCCATGTATGCTTAAATCTTTAAAACTACGCAACGGATTTTGATGCGGTTTTTTTTTAATAAATAGAGTGATTGAAGAGGAAGGTTTATAATTATGTATAATAACATCCTTTAAATAGTGGCTCGATTCGACGCATTGCACTCGTGCGAAGCCGGGGCGGGTCGCTAGTAGGCTACAAAATTATAAAGAATGAAGTTCGCGAAGACGCGAATGAAGCCGCGGGCAAAAGCTAGTCTGAAATTTGTTATAGACCAACTCTAAATTAGCGCGTGTTAAAAATATTAGGTGCTCAAAGCATGTACAATATTTCTGCGCAAGAGCGTCACATTTTTTAAGTGAAAACTTCTGAGCACTTTTTGGGTGAACAAAAATCATGGAACTCGCGTCATCGTCACGCTTGAAGAAATGTTTTTAGCGCCATCTACCGTCTACCGTTTGGATTACGTTGAGGTTACGCATTGTTGCTTAGTTTTCACTATCGGCAGTCCCCCAAAGACTGCCCCGCATGTTTTTTTTAATAGATTTTAATAAAATAATAGGTTGATAAGTATGTGTAGAATCTTACCAGCCATGCCACCGAACAGCGCCACAATGTATTTGGGCACATGCTTGTCCCGGTCGCCTCCCTTGTACCAGTCCCTTAGAGACTCCATCACGAAGAACCGGATAGCTTGGTTGCTGCCCTGCTTCATAACTGTCGCTGTTACGCCCTTGTATAGGCCTCCGACACCTGGGAAGTAGAATTAGCATTAGATTTCAGTTGACCAACAAATTGTCGGCACTACGCGTTGCAGATTCAGTAGGTATATTTGAGAAGGAGAAATTCCTAGTAAAACAAATAAGTCGCAAGCTCAACCGGTTTCTGAACATTCTTAGCATGCTAAGTAGACCGACGGACCTGCTAGATGGAACATCTGTTAGTGAATGGCGGCTTTGAGGACCATCTTACTTCGTGAGGGAAAGAGATGGATTCATCTCTTTCCTACACTGAAGTAATATTAAAATAATACTGCTGTAGCTTGGTGGTAGGCCCCCTGATAGTAGGTATAACGGGCTGGTGTCCGCAACGCCACGTCCAAGCGCGTATTTTACATGTATACTACTAGAATGCCTTTGAATGCATTCAGATGAATAAAGTTACAGTAACTGGGCCCACCCCACTACTGGGCAAAGACCTCCCCCTATAAGTTACTTCGTGTTTTTCCATTTTTAGAGTTCCGTGCCCAAAGGGTAAGGGGGCTCCCATACAACAAAACGTGATTTTTTTGCTGTTCTTATACCTAATGGTACGGAACCCTTCGTGCGCGAGTCCGATTCGCACTTGGCCGGTTTTTTACACTGAATTAGGTTATAAATATGAAATACTTACCATCTTCCCTAACAATAGTCCTGACTCCATGGAAGAATCCTCTGAACCTTGGTTTCTCGAGCCTCAAGTCATTGATGAACTTGACTTTGACGGTCTCCATGGGGGTGACCGCGAAGATAGCCTCGGAGACTCCGGCGGCCAGACCGCAAGCCAGCTTGCCGGTCGTGGATAGTGTGCCATCTTCTGTCACCATGTACAGCCGAGCTTGTTCGAACACGCCGAATCTGAGGACGATAAAAAGGTTGTGGTTCCTGGGTTCTTTCAATGCAGCTGGCGCAATTCAAAATTTCTTACGTTTTTGCAAACCGCGGCATGGTTTTGTTACTTTTATTGATAATTGCTACAAATAATTACCGCGCAATTTGCAAAAAACCTAAGAAAATTTGAATTTCGCATGAACAACCCTCTGTATGCGGAGAACGAAGAGTTATGTCGGACTCCTACCGACTAAAACCACAATTTAAGGGTCCTCCTACCATAACATCCACCTCATCAGTCTACAGGGTGAAAATGAATTCATGGGCATCCTCTAACGGTCATTGTATTCATCTGTTTATAATGATGAATACTTTAAGTATGGGTCCAAACCTAAAATAACGCGAAAAAATTCGTCGTAGTAACGTGGGTCCTAAACCGGCCACATTTGCAATTCCTCTAAAAGCAGTTCATTTCCTGAATCCCAGCTGTCATTAGCAATTCCCCTAATTTGACTTATAAGCAATTCATAATTTGTGGACCTTTTTACGAATCTCCATAGAAAACTGTCAAACAGACTGATGAATTCTTTCGTAATATGAATTACACGCATATCATTATTATGAATTTTCATATAATGATTCTGTTAAAGCCCCCTGGAAGGCAATTCTCGCGCATGTCGCATGCGTCATTGTCATGCGACTCGTACTTTTCACTCGTAAAAATCTACTTTTCACTCGTAAAAATCAAGTCAAGCTATTCTCGCCATGTCGGTTCGAGCATTTCTCGCAGGATGCCACGCGACATGTCTTAGTTTACATGCGACATGCAAAGAGTGGTCGGGAGCAGTCGATATGTTGTCGGCAATCGTACAAACGTCAAATATCATTCATTATTGTGTCAATTGAAGTGAAAGAACATATGAAAATATTTTATTATGCAAATTATTTCTAGAAGCAAAAATGAGTGACGAATTTTTAGTTCAATTCATCCAAAACATCGTAGAAGACGCTGCAAATGCCACAGTGGAGCCACTACGTCGACAACGTTCTGATATTCTGGATACTGTGGACCCATTTGACCTTAGCGAGGCGGAGGAGTATTTAAAAAGCATTTCAGATTAAATAAAAATCTAGCAGAAATGCTTATAACAATGATACAACCGGTGATAGAATGCAGAACAAATCTAGACGTTACAACAAAGGTTAGTATAAAATATGGTTGAACGGTAAGCCTACTAACATTATCTCTTCTTTCCTGACTCAGCTGATACAACCACGATACATTGATACAACAAGAATAAAAGAAAGTTCGAGTACGAAAACTAGACTTTTCTTTTATTTTTGTTTCCTATGCTTGTTGTGTGTTTGCACATAAATAGTTCATCATCTGCCTAGTCTTTTCCTAAGTTGGGGTCGAACCAGATGCCGCCGAATACCAGTATTTTACATGGACTGACTGCCCATCTGTACTCCACAACCCAGTTACACGTACTACGGTACCTTTTGGTAAACCTGGTCCCAGGTCCCAGACTATAAATTGTACAAATAGGTATATACATTTAATGAATAATTGTGTTATTGCAGGTGCCTTACATTTTTTTGGTACGGGAAGCTACCACAGGGAAGAAGGAAGGGGGGGGGGGGGGGGAAGTCCACAGGAGTTGCTTAGCAGGAGTAATAAATGATAATAGTATCTACTGATCAAGAACATTTTTTAAATAAGAAGAATTCTTTTTTTATGACTTAGAATATTGAGATCGGAAGTGGATGCAAAGCCTTTCGACATTAAGCAAATGCTTTGGACGCAAGTGTTACAGTTTTGTTATGAAATAAAACATGTTGTTAGTTTTCAATATTGATTTATTGATTTTCTTAATTTTCAATGTCTTTTTTTATTAAAATATTGTCGGGAAACTGAGCTATCTATATAAAAGCCCGTTCAGGATGACCATCAGGTAAGGGACGAGAGCGCCTGCCTTTTCTTCTTGTGATAGAAATGCCACAACACACCGAACAAAACTGATTGATGACCCAGCTGACGCTCACCAATGTTGTGCTTGTTTCTGTTATTCTATGTAAAAGGTTGATGCATTTTTGGCAAATTTAGTTATCAGGTTAAAGGTTCATAAGCTATCAGTGTTCTAATCATGTGCAAAGTAGAATAATCCGTTAAGAACGAGCCAAGTCTTTAAAATCGGGAAATTCAGAGAAAGTAAAGCCCCAATAAAATAAAATACGATAACACTGGTTAATAGAACGGAGCGAAACCACAGAGTACATTTTTAGTTCAGACGTCCTGTCAGTCAACAGTCAACACTTTGTCGAAATTGACAGAAGAATAGAATCTTCTGTCAATTTATTAAGACATTGTCAAAGTGTGTGGGAGGTTTTATTTGGGCTGCCATCAACAAAGAAAATATATGTACTAACATTAAATAGTTTATAATTTTTCTCTTAAATGACCCTCCTCCCTTTAAGAGAAAAATTATAAACTATTTAAAAATATTATTTTCAATAGTTCCATATTTTTGTCGCTTTTATTTAGGTGTAGTTTGGTGCGGGTTAGATTTTTCTTCTTATAAAAAACCAACGTCCCCACAAAAAGCGGACATCTCCTTTACCCCACAATTTGTGAAAAAACCGCACAATTTGTGAAAAATTTACTTCACAATTTGTGAAAGTGGAAAACAAGATAAAGTCTGAAAGTGACTGATAAATCGATTATCATCGGTATAGGCATGTGATGTATGGAAGAAGACATGCTCCTGCTATCTAATTGCGTAACACATTTTCTTAAATGAATATGACTAATATGTTTCATTTTGTCACTTCAACAACATTCAATTGCGTTATTCACGTTGTTAAGCAATTTTTTTTCGAACTTCTGTAGCAATGGATTAGCAATCTGTTTCAAAATGATTCAGATTGTCATTGATCGTGATTACGCAATTGGGCTGATGCTGAACTCAAATAAATTGCGATTTGGGCAAGAGGTTGACGATGGATGATGATGATGTGATTTTAATTACCTACCATGTCTTATGTGATAGTACCGATTTTCTTGCTTTATGAGTAAATACAACATGTTTATTTTTAATTAGCTTTTATTGATTTTAGTCTCTATTGTCTTGAAATTAAACAAGCTTCGTATGAATGTTTCGCTAAAAATTAGAAACATTCATACGAAATTAATGTTTCTAATTTTTATCGGTTTTGGTGTTGGTGTCCAATCTGTTCGTCCTGTAGCTACAGTCCAATACCGACGTAAATTATCCTCTTCAAGAAAACTGCAACAAACCATTAATCTTTTAGATATATAATAATACACACTGCAGAATACATATTTCCCATAATAGTGGGTAATAATTTATAGAAAAGTTTGGCAACACCAAAATTCTTGTTAGAATTTAATCATTGTTAATTTTGCGCTTTTTATCGATGATTTTACGTCTAGGGTATATTATACACAGTGTATAAACACAATAAAATGTTATTGCAAGCCTAATAGCTGATAAAAACGGGTGTACTTACGAATAAAAAGACAAGTCGGGCATTTTCCTTCCACTATCACTTTTACGCCCTATAAACAAAACAGCGCACCATGCTTTAAAAAAAAGTGTTGGTCTAAATTGTTCACAACATAAAATAACATACATTTATTAACTTAGAACACATAAAAACTGAATTTTTCAGGAAGACGATAATTGTCAAACTTTGTTTATCAAAATATTGAGCTAAAACGTGACACGCGCCGTGAAAAAAAAATCCCATCGTTCTGGCTCATTTCGTTACACGACATCGGCATATGTTGCTCATTTTCTTGTGTGAATGCGACAAAAGTTATCAATTACTCTCTAGTATTCTCTGTCTACGTTTTGGACGTAACGGAAATCGCTGACATCACAGTTGTCAAAATCAGTCAAGTGCATTCCGTTGTTGATATTTTAGAGAAAACTTATTAAAAAATAATCATAAAATGGTGTTACGAAATTCAAAATGTATTATTTTTTGATAAATGCTTATGAAATACATATAAAATGTTGTTCAAAACCTTTTTATACGCTTATCAATCATTTTTAATATTAAGAACATCTATGGTTGCGTTTAAAAAGTATCACCGTTACCTGTGTGGAATGGATCGCTACGCGAGACTTTTAAAGTGCGTTTCATCTAATAATTCCTATGCCGTAATGTTGGCTCCACTAGTGTAGGACCAATACGAATAAGCTACGCCGCTACCTAAATCGTCTGTTTTAAAATTTAACTGTGGAGCCAACATTATGGCAAAGGAACTATTTGATGAAACGCACTCTAATGGCAATAATATTATCCTTTGATTCGTGCTGTACGAATGCCTTGTAGGAAAATGTCACCATTTTATATGCGACATAGAGAGACGAGTGATAATGTCGAAAATGACATGTACGAGTGAAAACGCGAGAATTAGCCTCCTGGACGTATCCAGAACAGTCTGCATCACAGATCACACACTACTAATTTAGCTGACTGGCTTATCTCATAAAGTGTGTCTGTACTGTTTAGCGTTTTCGTGGATTTTGTCGCCCGTGTCACACAAATTCGGGCTGCATGATATTTTTCCTCGTTACAAAGTACATTGACCGCCATCATTTGAATACTAGTGATAATGAGGCCATGTTTAACAATAGTATTATGGTGTAAGATTGTTAGCTTAAAGGTGACAGGTTTCACACCTGCAGACATAGTTATGCTCAGATTTCTTCAGTTGTGTGTCTCAAGAAACTGCGACTATAACTGTGTAATAGATAATGCATTCATTTGCGAAAGTTAAGGTCGGGCATAGACACCGCTTAAACAATTTCCATGAAGTTTTCATATATTTTTTTCCACCAGAGTCGCGCTTGTCTGCGGAAGCCCTTTCAGGCGCCTAAACCACTGAACCGATGGTTATGACATTTGAAATAAGTTGCCTGGGACCCAGAGAAGGACATAGGCTACTTTTCATCCTACACACATAGTATTAAAATAATGAAATTCACAACACACAGACGTTAACGCGAATAACAGCATTTTAAAATATAAGAGGAAATTCTAAAACATAATAACTCAAATTAGACGAGGAAAGTTGTGCAACAATTCCATCCAATTTGTGAAACCCTACTGATGGAAGCGTAGTGAATGAGGTCATATGGCTCCCTAAAATAGGGTTGAGCTGCTCGATCGATGACTTGCTTATGCAATACATCGGTCGGGAAGGCTCGCTATGCTCGCTATGGTAACTCCATAAACTTAATTAAAATAATATTATAATGTTTGACCTTGAGTTTGTTTTGGCCGTCAGCACATTGACTTGTATTTTATTATTTTTTTTTTTTTTTAAGATGTCGTCACGACTGCGTCTTTTCTAATTATAGCTTATTGCTGGTGCCATAATACCAATTTGATTTTTTTTCCTATCCGGTTTTTTTATCGGTACCGTTTCATGTGACCAATGCGCAAAGATTGTAACTACCTTCCGTGAGTACTAATTGCTAGTTTATAGCGATAGTTAGGTACACACGGCTACACATCAGGCTATACATTTCCAGTTTATGCTGATCTCGCATTGTTTATGATTTCCTATCAATGCGAGGTCAGCTTATACTGGAAATATATACCTTGATGTGTAGCCGTGTGTACTAAACATTTATGGTTGCCTAGTACTTTCGTGGAGACTGGAGTTTCATTCAAACCTTCCAATGCTGTACAGTGTTGGCTTGGATTAGTTTGTATAGAATACAGTTTTCATTTGTAGCATTATAATTTGTTACCATTTTATGGACACTTATTTAAGTGAAAGAAACGACGGAATGTTTTGTATCTACGAGTCATTTGTTGTACAATCTCCAACACGTGACATCTCACGAGTGCGGTTACAAGAATGAGAAAACGACACACTGAATAATAAAATTGCTACAACATACAGCGATATTTGTTTAATTTTTGTAAGTACGTTTTACAATTATATAAGCGTTTTATTTAGGTTACCAACTAGATACACAAGACCATTTTTACTTTGGCGACTAAGATAGAGGGAATGAATCTTGTACCTATACTCAGCTGGGCCTATGAATCAAGGCTAAATGATTTTGCCCTGACACTTTTCTAGTGCTACGTGGCGTGAATGGCAAAAAGGACATATGTACTTGAGACTTAAACATGGCAACACTCTACATAGTGTTACGAAAAAAGTAATCTAAGTGAGTATTTTTGTAAGGGGTGCGCTAGGGTGGCCCGCGAAATTAAATTTTCTTACGTTTTTTGCAATTTGCAGGTCAGTATCAGGTTGTATGCCGGCTGCAAATTGCAAAAAATGTAAGAAAATTTGAATTTCGCGGGCTACCCTAGCGCATCGACCTTAAGTAAGTAACATTATTTTCACTTTTTTTTTTTTTTATTTGTATTTTTGTATCACGAACTGTGTCCAAATAAATGTCATTCTTTCATTCTTTTCTTTTAGTGCAAGTTTATTATTGATCGAAGGTGCAAGCACATCTGAATTATCTAGCAGAAATTGCAAAGACGGTAAAACTCAAGACAAAATTAAATCTGTGCAAATTCTCCTCGCAACGCAATGCCCTGAATGTCATTGAGTCTGTTTATCTGCATCAACCTTCGGCTAAGTGACACAATGAACTGTTGTTATCAGCCATTATTGCTCCACTTTGCGGTAACGTGAGATATACGTGTCGACTTTACTCTGATAGATTAGAGAAATGCGAGAACTACTGTCGAGTTATGTAACCCTGGTACTTGGTTGTTAGTCTGATGGATTGAGGACACTTGTATTCACTGTATGTATATGGATGGATTGTCTTTATTACGGTATTGTAAAATGGTCAAGGCCGTCAGGTAATGTTGCGTGTTTTCGCGTGTTCTACTAATAAAGTGAGTGATTGTGGCGGTATCTACATAGCCACATGCGAACTACACATCAAAGACCTGACGTCACACAAAAATCCTGACGTCACATAAATCCTGCGTCGCGCAATTAAAGTTTACCGAGCAGTGGACATATATGAGAACCCAACATCCATCATTGGGCAGTGGATACAAGACCCCAACATCAATCATTGGGTAGTTGCCCGCCAGACACAACACCCGTCTGGTAGGAGGATCCTCCCTTTTCTATGGTGGATGAGTGAACTTTATACCCTGTTCCTCATACCCCTAAATTGCACTGCAATTGCTAGTAGACTGTCCGATAAATAGTAATTAATTCGAATTTCAATTCTAACCGCCTCTGTGGTCCAGCTGTCCAGACCAGACGTCCCAGAGGTCTCGGGTTTTGGCTCGGTTTAGTTGGTGGTAGGGCTTGTTCTAAGTCCGCCTGGCTAGCTACCACCATATTATCTAAGTCTGTCGCCATAACAACAATGTTAACAGCATTGTTGTGTTTCGGCAGTTACGAGGTAAGATTGCCAGTTCGTCTATGGTTGAGGATTCCAGGTAAAACTCGCTTCCACCACCGGCCTGATATAATCAGGCTTGCCATCAGGTGAGATGAAGGAGAGCTTCCCGGTTGTGGATTAAAAAAAAACCTTCATTATTCCGCCAGTTATATTTGTGTACAGGGGGCAGAGCCTATTGCTAAAAGCAGGCACAAATCCAAGGCTCCAGAATGCTACTGAAAAAAAGAAATTCTTTTTTTGCCAACTTTGCCAACACCGGAATCGAACACGGGGATAACCCCACGCTAAACAAGTGCGACCACTAGACCAACGTAGATTTTTAATAGAAATAATGATGTTTTGTTATAGCTTAGTATCTATCTACTATTCATGATCATCTTCATAATCCGCCTATAACGTTCCCACTGCTGGGACACAGGCCACCTCTCTTCGAGAAGGCGTGGGTCGTAATCCACCACGCGGGCCCAGTGCGGGTTGGTAGATGTCACATGTCTTCGAATTTTTGGTTCTAGGACATGCCGGTTTCCTCACGATGTTTTCCTTCACCGTTTTGAGAGCAGTAGTGATGAAATCATCTACAGATCGTAAAGCGCCTGTCAGGGTTCAAACCACTGGACAAACACTGCTCTCAATCTCTCTGTAACAACTATTACTAAGGAAATATTAATTATTATCAATTGTGTCATAAATAGAGCACAAAGTAGCAAAGTCAACAAAGGGTCAAGGTGATAAATAGGTATGTCAATATCAGCGGCAATTAGATATCTAGTTGCGTAGGTAAGTGCATTTTATGCTATAGGTATCGGTATTTAATGTAAAGGTCACCCATTGTCACCCTATGGATAAAAAATATACAGTATGTTATCTAACGAAGGGCGTTCCCGTTAACTTTCTAAGCTAATGAAAGTGTATTGAATGACTATTTCATGAAATCTTCACATTTAGCACTTACATGAACTTAGAGAGTTGTATTGCTGATTCTAATGTTTATAATTCTGTAAATCCATATTTGTTACGAGCGCTAATAATATTTAGATCAACATACAACCTGATACTGACCTGCAAATTGCAAAAAACCTAAGAAAATTTGAATTTCGCGGGCTACCCTAGCGCATCAACCTTAACGTTTCTTATATTCCTTGTTTATGATACTCACTCTTCGAGTTGTGTGTGTGTTGTAAAATGCCAATAAATGCCTCCGTGAAATTAGACCTAAGTTTACACTAACGGCATTTTATCATAATAATTTCGTAATCTCTTTCATTAATTAGTACTTAACGATGTTTTGCCTAGCGATACCTTCCAGTGTTTGATGTAGACACAAATGATTCTGGTCATTATTATTTGACAAGATATAACGGCATATCTCTACATTTGATATGATAACCAAAACATGATAAAATTGAAACGAAAATGCGGTTTCATCGAAAATGCCTAATGTTTGTTTGAATTATTGAGTTTACCTACTAAAAAATGTTTGCCCATTACCGCGTGTACCAATCGCCCTTTATTGATTTGACCGAAAACTCGCCGAAATTGTAAGAAACAAATGTGATTTGGGTATACTTAAATATATGTAGGGTGATATGGCCGGTCATATGTGGGTCATCTTGTATGAGGTCAATTTCTAATTGTTTATTGATTCTTACAAAATAGAAGCTTCAGTTGACACTGTTGCTATTGGGGTATGTTTTAAGCATTTGATTGTGATCATTAAAGCCCAACATGCACTGTTATCCACAACACAATAACGCAATCAATTTAGGTCTCAAGATGTTTTTAGAAAAGAAAATTCACGAATAACAAAAACAGAATGCTGTAATCCAAGCCAATCTTATCTCAAGTGTTTGTCAAACATAAGCTTGTTTTCTTACTATGTATTTCATAATCTTTGCGCAATTGTGTACCTAAATAGTAAAACTACATAATTATGTGGAATTTCTGAATTTTGTGTACTTCAAGTTTTATTTAATACTTTTGAGGAAAAAGCTACTCTGAACTCTTATTTTGTTTTTTCAAGGGTACGCTGCTTTTATTTACTCTGTGACCTTAGCTAATTCCCGGAGTTTAAAGATTTTTAGTCGCTGTGCTGGTATTTAATTAAACATAAAAGCTTACTATGACAATTGATTCCTTATCGTTAACTACTGCTGTAAATTATTGACACGCGCCCGTAAATCCTTATGAGTGGGTAACAACGGCAGGATATACGAAATTTTATTCAAATTCCTTACATACTGGCGCGATTCGTCGCGCGACGCGACGCCGCCGCATTGTTCGCCGTGAAGCTTTCTCAGAAATTGTTTTGTTAAAATTCGCGTCGCGTGGTGAATCGCGCCAGTATGTAAGAGCCTTTACCCACTCACGGTAATTAGGAAACTTAATTGCTTAACTTTCCTAATTACCGTAAGTACCTACTAATATCTCTGGCTTACCTGACGGCGGATTTGGGAATCGAGCCATAGACGAGAACACTGAGTCCTCTGTAGAGACCGAACACTCCATGTGACTTGACGGTCTTCCTCACGCAGTCGCCAATGCCCGTGTACTTCTTGGCACCTCCTGGAAATTTAAGAGGTTTTCGGTTAAGATAGTATTACCAGTCCATCCATGCAGTCGCTCCATGTAAAATACTGGTATTCAGCTGCATCCGGTTAGACTGGAAGCCGACCCGAGTAGGGAAAAGGCTAGGCAGATGATGATGAGTATTACCTGTCCATAAAGGTGCCAATGACGCAAGATTACCTCAAAACCAGGTCCCAGAAGCCCCCTCTGTGTTCAGTGGGACTGGGACCTGCTTTTGTGTTCATTAATGGGAGCTTGGCAAAAATCAGCGCCTTTTATTTTATTCAAATACTTTGCTTGTGACAATCAGTACCGTGAAATTCTATGCGAAAGAAGAGTTTGACATTTGCACCTGTCAAACTAGTTTACGAGATTAAAAAACGGACTTTAGGTAGATAGCTGAAACAAAACTGCAGCCGCCGCATGCCTAAAATATTTTTGTTTTCATGCTACGGCTACACTTCGCGTTATTGCGAACTTTTCTTCGTGCGCTCTCTGTTGCTCAGCGAGCAATCGAGGGGTGTGCGAGAGAGAGCGCACGAAGAAAAGTTAGCCTCTGGCGTTTTAAAATAATTTCGCGTGGGAGGCAGATGGATAACTTATGAGGTGCATATTATGTTTTTACGTCCCGCTTTATGTTTTTTCTATTTCTGTTCCATGATTCCATTTCTGTACAGTTGCACCGAGGCGATTTGATTACCTACCTACTAGGTACAGTAGCAGTACGCAGCGCACCTATTCGAGGATAAATACAGAAACCCATGTAATAGGTACCGCACTGCCCATGAATTTCAGTTTGTGCTAAACGCGGCTTAACTTATAACGTCAACTTGGTGACGGGTTAACGTTACGGATATCATCAAGTTTAATCCGGGTTACCTGCCCGAGCCGCGTCATCGTCATTCGTTATAGTACCTTCGTATGAAATTTTACGGCGTCTCTGAAGTGCTACCCCTCACCCCCGCTGACACATGAATTTGTTACTGCGCAGTTAGGTACTCGCCGCATGTACCGAGCCGCCGTAAAGTTTTAATCGGACTGTACCATTAGATTAATCTAAATATCATGAACGTAAGTGGTGTGAATGGTCTAATCTACCTTATTTTCTCCGGCCTTTGCCCCCTTGGGTTAACGTAAACAGATAAGAAATGTATACCATGGATCATGTTATCAAACGATACCGGCGTTACATGACAACGACTGATAAGGATAAGTAAAATTTTTTTTTGGAACTATATTTTATAAGCAACACTGAATATTTTATAAGCATTCAGTTTAAGTTAAGAAAACTTTTTAATTTGGCTTGTTATTTAAAAAAACTACTATAAATAATGAAGCTACTTTTGACTTGATGTTAAGAGGCGACTGATATGTTTGCCTCGCCCTATAATATTATTAGTTGTCATGCAACACCTTATAAATATTGCAAGTTGTACAATGACAACTTATAAACTCTAATATTGTGCTCATACTCCTTATCAGTTGATCATTTAAATAACACACACTGAAAGACCTGTGAGCTCAAGGAAATCTCTTGATTAACAGTCATGCTGACTGAATAAAGATTTACATCAACTACACATAATATAAGTAGGTATGTAAACTAAATGGTGCTCTTACACAAGCCACAAATTTTTTCAATTTGTAGCAATTCCCAGATTGTTTATAAATTGCGCAATATAGTGCCTCAGTAAGAGCACCGTAAAGATGAAACATAATTACGATAAATGAATATTTATATATTTTATTTAAATTAAAAAAACTCACAGCTAACATGTGAAAAATAAATTTAAATGATTTTAGTCCAGTTTTAGTAATAATTTGATTGCACATAAATGAATATTGTTCCCTGTTGTTTCTAGGCAGAACTTGCCTGTTTTGGACAGATGATAACAGGATGTTAATAACTTTTGTAAACTCATGAATTTGACAAGTCAATGATAATATCAATGATCATACCTATGTCATCTTTAAAAAGTTTCCAGTTTTTTTTTTTAATATTTTGATTGTGTTTATGTACTGTTCAGTTTAAAGGTTATTGCCCAAACCAAAAATAAATTATGATTACTTACATAAAATCATAAACAGGTATGTAAGTACTTAAAGGGATTATTTATAAACCTTGCTTTAAAGTTAAGTAATGATTAGCAACTATTTAACCTTCCATTATTCACATTTGAATGTTCAAACTTTACATAACTCTAACTTTCAGCAACATGTAAGTATGCATAGAACATTATTGTGAGTTCATTCTATTCACTTCAATTAAAATACTTAAATCGAAAGTTCTTAGAACCTTTGATTTTGTTCTTTATTCCTTACACTATAAAGACTATATAGTTTTTATAGTGTATTTGACTATCATGGAATTATTAGAATAAACATGTTCTTGCAAAGTACATTTTTCAATAGTTCTTGCACAATTGAAAGCCAGGCAATTATTTTCTTATTAGAATATTGTACCTAGTTATTTATTGTGTAGTGTAGGTCTTTCATACTTTTTTTTATGACAAAGACATGAATTATTTTTGAAATTTGATTTTTTTTAAACAATTTATTGAATTTTTTTAAACAATTTTTTTTAATTATTTTCCCTCTAACCTTATTTTCTTTCTTTTTTATTTCCCTGAATGTGTGAATAACTAGGTAATCTACGGGTGGCGAAGTCAAGTACGCAAATAAGTTTATAGAACATAATTTACACTTTAGATTCTATTTTGTTTCAGTGGAACTGTAGTTAGGGTATTAACTAACTAAAATATTAAATAAAAAAGCGTAAGTTGTCTATAAGTACTTAGTAATAATGTGTTACAGAATCATCAATAAAATCGATTTCATACAATAAATAAATATTCATTAGCGTAACATACTCAAGTGTCGCTCCGAAGGAAAAGGCCTTGAATAATATTTTTATTTGTATGTTCTCTGACATAACACCACCGGACCAAAGTCCAATTCATAAAGTTGTACAAAACATTTCCTACGCTTAGCGAAGAGAATGAGTTATCGAGCAAAAGAGCGCTTCCCCAGAACCCAAGGTTAACTAACCTAGAATAATTAATTTATTAAGTTTGCAGTCCAACTAGAATCTGACTAGGAGTGGTCGAAAGAAAGTTTACACCCAGAAACAAATGAATATCAAGCCGATATTAGAATAAAAATAGTGAATGACGTCCGAACAGCAGTATTTTTAGCAAATGGTTTTTCTTTTCTTAGTGCGATGTTTACAAAATATGACACAAGAAGCGACACGGAAATATTGATTGGTGAATGAAACCGAACTTATAGTTGAAATAGAAGAGTTTACTAACCTTTTTCGTCTAATTGCAGCTGTGTTTTCACGTATTCCGTTGGGAATGTGATACAAATCTCAATGCCACCAGTTATTCCGCCGGCCACAACACCTTTCAAACCTTTAGCTTTCTCGCCAGCCGCAGCCGCTGCGCCAGTTTCCGACATCCATGGCCTAGAGAATGGATTTTTGAACGCTAGTGGTCTGTTAGACATAACTATTTCTTTTTAGGCACTTGTCGTTTACGACAGCGGCTGCGTCGACTTCCTCCTTTGGCAATGATTTCGAAACTAATGGGAAAATGGTAAATGTTTTGAAATCTCTTGGGAAACAGGGTAACTAGACCAGTGCTGCCAACGTCAACATGAAGAATTCCCAATATTCCCATTGATGCAGTGTTCATTAAAGCTATGAGTAGACAATTTGTGCAATGGATGGGCATTTGTGTTCATATGTCCGCTACGATAAAACCTAAGGAAATCTATGCAATAACGCACACGTAAGACAAAAAGTCTGCCAGCCAAGATTTCTATACGTTCCATCGTCGCGTACAAATTGTCCGCGGATAAATCCATAGTCTCATTAAGGTTTAAAAATCGACTAAAACGAAATGAGCTACACATATTTTTCTTTGTGCCAACATTGATATAGACGCCATTGGTTTTGACAATTTTGTTTTTGTCATTCACTCCATTTTCATTCATTCAAATTCAATGTCATTCAACTTATCGATAACGTAGCAAATGGTTTTAATTTACTATTTTAGTGAAAGTATACAGTATTATTTAGTTTTTATTTAGTTGGACGATAAGAAAAACAGAGAAAATGGCGTTGAGAACTTACGGCGATAAGCCGATAAGCTTCCAAATAGAAGAGGGAGGAGAATTTTATTGTGTCGGCTCAGAGGTTGGTGGCATTCATTTTGTTTATATTTGATGCTTACAAGAAATTTGAAAAACTCTACAAACAATTTGACTACCAAGTTTTCGCTTTCACTTGAGCCGAAGCTTTATTAAAAATACCTCTTTTTTAAATTGTCTATGTCGTCTATGTCGATCACACTACAAAATTCAGATATCACAGTGCAAAAGTTCCTTGCTTTCATGATAATGTACAGTATACAAGTTCTCTAGATGCAACACAGTTTTCTAGTAAGTATTTGGAATACAACATGAGTTCGTTGTCCATTTAGGTTGGCAACTACCTACGGTTATTCCGTGGGTCTCTCTACAAGAAGTACCCGGGCATGGCCCGGCGTACTCTAACCAATGACGAGAGGAAACGTCTCATCGACAACGGCTTAGGTGCCCACGTGCTGTCCAGTTCAGTATCACTCCTCAAGGCTTCCGAGGTGGAAGATATTATTGAGGGCAACGATGATAAGTATGTGTACGTTTTACAATAATTAATTTTTCTTTTAGGAATTTGAGTATTTAGATGATGTTTGAGAAAACATTGGTAAGTGATAATTGGAGGTGGTCACCTATCTTTATCATTCAAACCTTCACTTTTCAACATGGTCAAGATTTTCTATTTCAACATCTCTTGGGAATCATTTCGGTACTATATTCTACGGTGTTATGTCCTGCTTTATCCCCTAAAAATTTAAAACATTGTCTGTTTCATTATTTTTATTAAACATCATAAATATTCATCAAGGTTGTGGATCTATAACATGTTTTCATTATTATGTCTTTTGTTTTTGGTTTTTTTAATCACTAAAACATCTATCACATTAACCAAGGCTAGGCCATAAGAATACTTTCCAAAACAAATCATATTGGTGTTCGCGGTGTATCTACAGCTTTTGTTTACGTTCAATCACCACTAACATTGCAACATCTACTTGAGCTGTTCAACTGATATTAGCTCTTCATAATCAGGTACAAAGCCGTGTCAGTCAGTCAGGAGCTGGCAACACCAAGGGAGAGCAAGAGCAAGAAGCCTCACAACCAGTCATGGCTGCCTGTTATGCCCAACTCTTCGCACTTGGACGCAGTACCGCAAGCCACTCAGATTAGCAGGACTAGGGTGCATAATAAGAAGGTATGTCTGTAATAATTTCTTTCTTTTGGTAGACTCATAATATATTATGAAAAATACCAGTTAGTACAGATTGTGCTATCCACGAAGACACACCCCACTCTGTGATCACTGTACTGTAAGCTGTACTTTAGTATGGAGCAGAGCGGATTATCTTGAAGATAAAAATCAAAGATACTAGATAGTGTTCCCTCGACCCAACCCGCCGCATCGCATCAATTGTTCACGCTATTACTTCGTTTTCACTTAGCGATATTTCTGACTTTTTTTCTTTTCTGCACGGCTCCTAAGTGTCTTAGGGTGATGGTAAATAGCCTATCCTATAGCCTTCCTCAAGAATTGGGCTATCAAATGCAATTTTTTTTTTTTTAATTTCACTGGTAGATGCAGAGATTAGCACATCTACACTAATATTATAAAGAGGAAAACTTTGTTTGTTTGGTTGTAATGAATAGGCTCAAAAACTACTGGACCGATTTTAAAAATTCTTTCACCATTCGAAAGCTACATTATTCACGAGTAACATAGGCTATATTTTATTTTGGAAAAAAATAGGGTTCCGTAAGATATTTGGGTTTTTCGGACACAAGGTGTAAAAAATCAACCAGAAAAGTTACTTATTTTGCGTACGCTGCCTAAACTATAAAAGACAGAACCATAAAATGTTCTAATTAATTGTAGATCTTATAAATACCTTCAAAAAAGTCCGCGACGCACTATACCTATCTATGTCGAGTGAGGCACAACAACTGTTTTTTATTTAAAAATCTTGAATTTTTTTTGGACTACATTTAAACGCGTTTATTTTACTCATGCTATTAATCCTTATCAAAATAAATTATTTCATCACTAAGTACAGTTTATGTAGATAATATTTGGTCTTTGAATGATTAAAATTGGACGTTTGGTTTTGAAGTTATGGCGAAATTAAAATATTACGATTTCTGCTGCACGGCCCGTTGCGAAGTGGGCGTCACCAAGGCGGGGGTGCGCGTGCGGGAGGGGAGTTTAGATCTATGAGTAAGGTATGCTCCCTACGCAGCGGTCGTGCGCGAAGTCTAATAATTTTCGTGCGATTTTTTTTAGATTTCGTTCTTAATACACCTACGCAAAAGTTCTTCTCAGAGCTAAACAACAGTTCTTTTCTCCCAGGGCCAAACATTCAAATTAGTAGGAATTGATTTACGAAAAGAATGTTTTACGCATGGGCAAATTTACGTTGCCCTATCACGGGTCGGGGCTCCCGACCATCAGTATATTTTGTTACCTGAAAATAATTTAACGTCAAATGTTGTTTATAGAGAAGCTCTACAATAATCGCTTTAGTTATCTATCCTAAAACAACGGGTTGCGCTCCGGGACTGCCGGCAGATGTGAAAACTTAGTATTAATTACATTTAAATATTTTCATCATTAACAACTTTAACATACACAGAAAGACAATCTGTGCAGCCTGCGGATAATGACTGCGTCGTCGATGTTACTGTCGGTGTCTGTGAATTGACCTGGGAATCATTTTGCTGACCGTGTCTTTCCTGGGTAGGCTTTTTGCAGCGGTAACCGACATCCACGCGGGCGGAGCCGCGGGCGACCGCTAGTACAAACAATAAAAAGCATGTTTATAATACTACTAATTCTAAAACAACAAACAACATAAACCTTTAATATTTTCCAGGTCCGCACGTTCCCTCTATGCTTTGACGACACAGACATGACATCGATGTTGGAGAACTCCTCACAGAAGCAGATCCTCGTGCCCATCAGACTCGACATGGAGATTGAAGGACAGAAACTGAGAGATACATTTACTTGGAACAAAAATGGTAAGAAATGCCTTGCTTTTGTAGATACGCAAATTAAAATCTTACATAGGCAGTTCTGATTTAAAATATCGAAACTTTTTCTCACAACGAAATATAAATTTTGTATATATAAGACTGAATGTAACAGCTACTTGCTTTTACATGTTGATCTAATGTGTTAGGGTTAGGGGAGTAGCCATTTAATAACATACTACTCATCTCACTATTTTATGCCTTTATTAATACACTAATGTGAGGAGCTTGTGGCTAAGTAATAACAGCCCCACGGGTCGATCTATCAGGTTAAGCTACGTTTACCGGGGTTGGTCCGTGGATGGGTGATCATCTTTACATACAGAAACGAGGAGTCTCTCTCGTGCCTCGGAAAGGACGCTAAGCAGTTGGACCTGGCTGAAATTCGTGGATCTTTGACAGTCGTTACTGTTCGCCATAGCCCGAAAGTCTGACAACCAGTCTTACCAAGGAGTATCGTATTACCCAGTTACTGGGTTGTAGAGGTCAGACAGGCAGTCGCTCCATGTAAAATACTGGTATTCAGCTGCATCTGGTTAGACTGGAAGCCGACCCCATTGATAAAATACACTTATGTCCTATTTCATAAAATCTTTTACATTATTTCAGAGTCAATAATAACTCCAGAACAGTTTGCAGAAGTGTTATGTGATGACCTAGAGCTGAACACCAGCACATTCATCCCGGCTATAGCTTCGTCCATCAGGCAGCAAATAGAAGCGTACCCCAGCGAACCACCTGCAATACTAGAGGAGCAGCCGGATCAAAGAGTTGTCATCAAACTTAATATTCATGTGGGGAACACATCACTTGTTGATCAGGTTAGTGAATGTAGTTGTCAGAAGAAGTACCAGGGGAGCACAGAAGCAAAACAGTTGTCATAACATTCAGTATACAACGTGTAACAGAATAAGCGCAAGACCTGAAAGTAGTTTGCTCAGAATCGGCTTCTGAATCGATTTCCATCATTATTTATATGTGTTAATTTTTCATGAAAAAAATCTTTTCTTTAACTGAAATTAGAACCACCGCGTCTTACCAAGGTAATAAGATATTTTATTTAAGGAAATTTAAGCCTTATCTCAAAGGAATAAAGCCTATTCAAATGCATAAACAAATTTGTAATACGCTCATAGCTATCCTATGTTTCATGTTTAGTCAGGAAGTCTATTTTGTAAAAAAAAACTAGGTGTCGTTTAATTAAATTAAATTACAGATATTATTTTAGTCTTATAATTTAATATTCTAATTGGGGTGTATGAGCTCTTGCGTTTATTCCGTTACAGGTTGTATATGTGGAGAACACTTCATTATTTGATCATGTTGGTGTAACATTGAGACAGCTTAGTAGTAGTGGGGGAGGGCGCCATTGACAAAATAGTCAGACTAACTTAGCTTGGCGTTTGTCTACCTCTCCCGTCTATTGGTGAGTGAACATTTTTAAAAGCAAAATTTATATTTCCAGGTGGAATGGGACATGTCAGAAAAGGAGAACAACCCTGAACAGTTTGCGATGAAGCTGTGTGCCGAGCTCGGCTTAGGAGGCGAGTTTGTGACCGGCATCGCGTATAGTGTGCGAGGACAACTGAGCTGGCATCAGAGGACTTATGCCTTCAGTGAGGCGCCACTGCCTGTTGTAGAGGTAAGAGGCATAATCTTTTTTTCCTGCGGTTAGGGACTAACCTGGTGTCAGAGTTTTAAAGCCATCCAAGGGCCTCTCTCTGACTTGGCTTCACATGCTTTCGAGGAATATCTCTAAGGCATGCCGGTTTCCTTACGATGTTTCCCTTCACCGTTTTTAAAGCAAGTGATAATTATACAATACGCACATGAATCCGAAAAGTCCGTGGGTCCTTGGGTTCAAACTCGTGACCTATGACTTGGCAGTCCGACGGTCACACGACTAGGCTATCACTGCTTAGAGGCATAATAATAAAAAAGTACATATTTTTTTTTTTTTCCGTACCCAAAATACGCGCTTTGTCGTGGAGTTGCGGATATCAGCCCGTATTACCTAAGTACATATTTATTGATAAATAAAATTTGAAGTTAGGTTGAAAATCACCACTGTTTGAAGGTAATTGTTTGTAACAAGTAGTCTCTAAAACAACCGCCAAACAGTCATCCCTTCCTGGTATTTGAGCTGGGAACGTAACAAACTTCTCAGCAACATGTTTATTACTAAGACTCCGCTGTCTGTCTCTCCGTCTGTCACCGGGCTGTACCTCATGAACAAGACAATGTTGAAATTTTCACAGATGATGTATTTCTGTTGCCGCTATAACATGAAATACAAATAAAAACAGAATAAAATAAATATTTTAGGGGGAAAAACGGCAAAAAAATCACGTTTGTTGTATGGGAATACAACAAACGTGATTTTTTTGCCGTTTTTATTGATAATGGTACGGAACCCTTCGTGTGCGAGTCGGATTTTTATGTGTCTACATCATTTTGTAAGTGTCTACACAATTTTGTTGCTCACTCTACCAATAATTCCCTCTTTTCACCCACAGACGCCATACCGCCAACCATCAGAAGCAGAACAATGGGCACCGCACCTCGAGACCCTCACCAACGCCGAGATGGAGAAGAAGATCCGCGACCAGGACCGCAACACGCGCCGCATGCGACGACTCGCCAACACCACGCCCGGTTGGTAGACATACAATCTTATACTCATAACCGGTGATCGAAAAGGGTGAGCTAATCTACCTAAAGTTCAACGAACAGAGACAAAAAAGTGGAGACTTCCTTACGACTAAAATGTCTTTTCGGGACTTATGCTTGGTAAGTTTATGATTTTTGCATGACTTTTAAAGCTATTCTTGATAAATTTTCCAAATTGAAACAATTTTATTCAACAAGTTTTGGTAAACAATAAAAATCGTGCGTACTTTTTTTTTAAAACAGAAACTGGTAATTAATTCAATAGTTGTTTTACTTTATTAATTTTGGTTGTACTTAAGTAATGTTCCGAAACCCGGGGCATTAGTCCCGAAAAAATATTTTGTCGTAAGGGGTCTCCACTTTGTCTCTGCTCTTTTTCCAACTTTAGGCATTTTAGCTCTCCTATTTCCGATCACTGCTCATAACGTATGGCTCTCTTTCGAGTGTTGAATCGAATCGATTTACCTCCGATTTAAAATTTCTTTTAATCATGTCAATAGCAATCGTGTTTCAATTCAGAACTTAGCTACATAATTAATATCAGTAGTGTTCACAAATTCTTTTATCTACACCCATGATATAAATCCTCTATAAAAGTTTCTGAAACAGTTAGCTTATTGCCAACATTAAAACAGCTAGTGTAATCATAATACCATCCAAACGGGTGTTATAATGTTGTACTAAATTTCATAATGCAACTCATTTCAAAACAAGAACATTGTCATTCACGAGCGTTTCACTAACAAAGCACCGTAATTTAAAAACAAAACACATTCGAATCGAAAAATTCGAATTCACGTCGTACCGCGCCATTTTTGTTCGATATTGGTTTTGCAAAGAAACTTTTATAATAGAAGATTCATTTATCATGGGTGTAGATAAAGTCTTGTATGCAACTGTAAATAATTAGGTATTTTGACAGTTCAACAACGTTCATTGCGTTATTTACGTTGTTGAGCAGATTTTTTTTTTTCGAACTTATGAATCAATGGATTAGGCATTTGTTTCAAAGCGATTCCAATTCTGATTGATGTTTTTATTCCTTGTATTACGCAATTAGGGTGCTGATATGAATCTTGACGTATTGATTATGCGCATAGTTGACATAAATACAACACAATTTAAAATGTCAAATAACACCAATTCGATTTAAAATCGATTTGATTTAAACTCGAAGGTAAAGCCAGTAAAATGTATACTGTTTTATACGACGCGATTTCGCCACATGAGTATATATTTAACACAGAACAAGCTTCACGCAATCACAGCTATGTTTGCACGACTTTGGCGGTGTTTTTTTACTCACGAATGAACGCAATACAAATGATGTTCATTCACGAGTGAACTACTTACATAATACTGTGGATCCGCCATAGAGTGCGTTTCATCAAATACATAGTTCCTATGCCGTAATGTTGGCTGTACTGTTGTAGGGCCAATACGGATACGCTCGCGCCGCTACGGCGCTAACCAATAGGTTCGTTTTTTTAGATTTAACAGTGAGGCCATTACTGCAAAGGAACTATTTGATGAAAAGCACTCTTAACTTGTCCCGTGACGCGATTGGTAGCGCTGTTCTGTCATCGCCATTTTGAACTCTATCAGTATTGAAACAAAGCTTGAAAAGCAATGGTGCCAACATGACAAGGCAAGGGACAAGTTATAGTGAATGGTATGTAGCTGTTCTGTTGAATATGATATTCCTGTGATTATGTTGTGCAAGTAACTTTGGTAACAACAAGTAATGGTGCAGTAAACGATAGTAATACTTAATGACAAGTTGTTGTAGGTGTACCAGCTAGTATTTCGAATACATTGATGTATACTTGTTTACTGGAGTGCAAGTTACTTGCACAATTGAAACGCAATTTTGAAGTCTACATATTTTTTATTGTATTTCATGAAGACACTGTGTGTCATCGTGAAATGCAATTCTTAGATACACAAGTATACTGCCCATTGAAGTCAGAAATATACTATGTCCAGTATATCTTGACATATGGCGTCGTAGAACTAAATTAAAAGTTAATTTGATATTTGGTTGATATTAATTATGTTTGCAAGCAGCGCTGTGAAGGACCAAAATATACTGGACGCCTTGTGATTGTTGCATTTCACGAATTTGAACCTTATGTCAGTGTCATAGGAGTTGTTATCGTGAAATGCAACAATTATATCTGTGGGTAAGCAGAGGTCTTCTGCATAGTTGTATGGAATGGGTAAATATGTTGGATAAGGGTGCATCCACACAGATCAGGCTTTGGGCAATTCGGGCTCTAAATAGATTGGTTACATACATTTTCTAAGAACTTGATCACACATGGCTCTCAGTGGCCCACGTATGACTGTATCCGGAGTGCGAAAAGCTCTGACCGTGAACTGTGTGGTAACTCCATTAGTATAAGTCAGTGATCGGTGATAGGAATGTATCACACACATACAGCATGCGATGATACTACACGCGGGTAGGTGCAAAAAAACGAAATTAAATAAGTACATAAAGTATACAATGATATATAGAATAAAAGTGGATGTGTCAGAAATATCGTCTTTCTTTTTCCATAATTATGAGAGACATACAAAAAGTTGATAATTTATACTAAAACTAGCTGCGCCCCGCGGTTTCACCCCCATAAGTCTCGATCCCTTGGGAATATAGAGATAAAAAGTATCCTGTGTCCTAATCCACCTGGAGGACATCGGCTAGTTTTCATACTTGATCGCAGACGAAGTCGCGGGAAACATCTAGTTTCTGATATATCTACATTTTCCTTTATTATTCTCGAAGAATCTAGAAAATCAAGAAATACATTAATATACACGTTTACATTGATCACATAAGGCTGCGTCCTATTTAAAAGCGATCGTCGCGAGAATATGCGTTCTGTCGCGTGCATAATATCACGTTTGTTCGGATAACTGGAAAGTGCCCTCTGTCGGCGCGACCACGCGTCCAGGTTCACCGAATAAAAAGTTCGAACGGTCGTGCATTCGCGCGACGATCGTTTTTAAATACCACGTGGGGTAACGTGATGGTTATTTTAATATTAACAAATTAGTAGAATTTGCATGATCACTATACATTATACATTTATACAAGTTTTGATGGGATTTCTGTTAGGTGTTGTTATTATTTTAAAAGAATATTTTTGCGTGCGGTACTTATACATGCTACAACGTTTACTTAGAATTGTTGTAAATTGCAGATTTTTTAGCGACCGATATTTTTTTATGGCGCTGAGGCTTGAACTATTTATTTTAGGCCGAATTATAGTCGGTGGATATGCGTACTTATTTATATTTAAATACCATTGGGTGAACAACTATCGACCGCAAAAGAAACTGTAATTTTCAATATTATGGTGTATACAGATGTGAGAGATTTTGTCGATCGGATAGTTTGTTGAAATACATATTCGATATTCAAAATTAATCAAGTCTGTAGGCACCTTTAGTGTTAAGGATCTTGATAAACAGAGCTGCCTCCATAGTCAAATTAATAACAAAAATAAAACTGGTCTTCCTCAAGAGATATTTAGTGTTGCCAGTGCGATACGAATAATATGCGATGTTGTCATTACAAAGTAAATAGTCGAGTTGAATGTGAAATAGTCGATTGATTCGAATAATCGATTCAAAACGCATCGGCAGCTGTTTTGCCGCCATAAATGACTGCGTTATATAATTAATTTCGTTAGTAAAAGTTTATTCATATTATTTAATAATTAAAAGACTAATATAATTTATTAATCACAGAATTTTGTTATCATCAATTTTAATTATTATTAACTTTGCAGTGATAATACGTCATTTTATTGACCATGCAATCAATAGATGAATTAAATACAATTTAATAGCTTATCAAGCATATTATTGAATGTTAAAAATAATATAATAGACAAATTCGCGTTTTTGAGGCTAACTTTGTTTGCAAGTTACAGTCAAATCAGTTTTAAAATATTTAATTAATTATAAGTATTAATATTATAATTATGGACTGAGGTATTAAAAGTATTTTACATTGTGACTACTTAAAAAGGCCGTTCTAACATGACTGATAGAAAGATACATTTAACTTAGAACTTATTTCGTTGTCTTCCGCAAAACCAGTACTTACAAAGAATTAAAATATACTTATTCAAAGACTTCTGAAATAGGGAAGATTCTAAGCCAAATATTTTTTGAAGGAGGGGGGGAAACGTGAAAATTGCTTCGCTATTACAATGTATAACAGGTTTAAGACTGACGGACGCTTTTCTGAGCAGTCAAAGTGTTAAACATAAAATCAACAAGTCATGGTGACAGTTTTATCTCAAGTATTTTCTAGTTAATTTTACAATTTACAACATTGTTCAATAAAATAATAAATGAAAACGTATTGATGCCTTTCATGAGTACAATTTCAAATTAGATGCAATATAGTTAAGATTTTTAGTAAAGTGTGCACGAAAAAATTGCGTACAGCCAAAAGTACAGTCACTGCCAAAAAACAAAGTGAATATTTAATTTATTTATTTGTGCGTTGATTTTTTCGTGCAGTTTTTACATGTTCATGTAATGTATTAAGAAAGTAAGTGGACTGTTAAAATTCTATCACATTAAAGAGGACTTTTCCAAATCACTTTTGTTTCATTTTTAACCTCAGTTTGATAACTAACCTAATATTTTGTTCGCAATGGGTGATTCAATTGACACAATCTGCTTACCATTACTAGAATATTGGAATATGGCAACACTATGTAATTACATAATTGCTTAGTATTTGACTGTAAATACTTCGAATGAGTATTTTATGGGAACATACTAAAAGTGACGTTTACAGTATTTAGTTTAATTATATTTTCAAACTTACTAAATTAATTATTTAAGTTTTGTGCGTAAGTAATAAAATGTACCTCTTTAAAAAACATTCTTTAAAATTAGAAACCGCCAATATTTATTGCGGAAGACGGCATCCTTTCAATAGAAGAACAGCACCTTGAAACATAGTATTGCCATATTAAAAAACAATTTTAATTACTAAATAGAAAATCGACTAAATGAGTTGACGTTTGTTTCTGGTGACAGATGTGTCGTTGAGTCGCGCTGTCAACCGGCTGATTCGCGCCGACGAAGCCCTCTTCCAAACTACACCAGAAAAGAGAAGAAAAAAGATTTAAACGCCCTGCGTCCAAGGGAGAAACTGCTGTGTCCTCTAGCCATAGACAATAGTCTTAGGTTTTTTTATATCCCTGGTATAATAATACAGATTTTTATACTTAGATGTAACAATTTTGAGCTTCTACTGTATGTAATTCTTCTGCTGCTGAATCAACTTGAATGCATTTGTAACCTTGTAAATTATGATGTAATATATGTTTTTGGTTGCTAATAGCATCTCCTTGATGTTATACATCCCTGGTATAGGTATATTTTGGGACACGAGAAGTTTTATTATTTTGGGTCGATGCAGATAGAGCCAGTTCAATTCTCGAGCATATACCTTGCTGTCAAGAATTCATTAAAAAAAAAAAACACCACGCACTCCACAGACAGGCACGCTATTTTGGACTCTATTTTAGTTCTGATTAAGTTCATTATAAAGTTATCAATGAAAAACCTCCAGAATCGTTCTGCTCTGTCTGCGCTGGCCTTAGTCTTCCACACCCAAGTGAATAATTACTTCTTGAAAATGTTTGTTTAACATCTGGAAGGCAAGTCCCGTATTTTTAATTAAGCATGTTCGCAATCTAATCTTAGTCTCAATATGTCAAAAATACGTCTCTAATTTCCCTAAATTTTGGACAAGTTTTTGACATTGACGTTTTTTAAGTACGAGAATTGGGCTTCAGATGAGATAGTAATTTAATAAAGTTACGGATATAATTTCGTTTACAAGCTCCTAGTTTTTACCATTTTCGTATTGAAAAATCATCTTGCCAACATGACATTTGCTAGTGGACACAGCTATATATATTTTTTTTAATTCTTTTTATTAAAACTTCACGTAGTTTTAAGATTTCAATACTTAGGTAGTTCTTATCGCATAAGTTTAAAACTTGTTTACGAGAGACTAGTTTTTCCGAGTTTGGTAACAAAACATCATCATGCCTAGCCTTTTCCCAACTATGTTGGGGTCGGCTTCCAGTCTAACCGGATGCAGCCAACCCAGTGACTGGGTTATAAGCGAATATGGTACGAATATCACGATTCAGGCTTAAGGCATATATTCATAGGTAAGTTGTAAGTGTCCTCAGACCTATGAAACTGCGTTAAGTTAAGCTATCATTCAGCTATGTTAAGTACATACTTTTCTGTTGACTTATTTGGTACTTACCTCGAAAAGGGAAAATTTCATTTACATCGCAGAGTAAGTTGCAGATAATATCCTATCTACAGTATGCAAGGGTAAACACCGTTGTCACTCAAACGATACTCATGAATACGCGCTAGAGAGAGCTGCGAAACAGCTGACTGAAGAGGGGCCGCGCGTTCGCAGCCGGTCACGTAACGTCCCACGCGCACCGCCCGCCCGCGCCAACCGCCGCCCGCCGTGTTGAGACGCAAGTTCATTGCCCTTGCGTATAGGGTGAAATATTATTGTATGTGGAAAAATGTAGATTTTCTTTAAAAAAAAAGTTGTTTTTTTCCATTGATTTAACGTTTTATAAATGAAACCAAATCACTGGTTTCAAGGATAACGGTGTTTACACTAACACCCTGTATAGTAGTAATCTGTTATGATAGGATATTATTACTGCTTCTCATTTGAAAGTGTGCAGACTGTGCAGAGTATAAAGCTAGATTTATTATTTACCGTGTTGTGTCGTGTCGTGACGTAGTCCTGAACAGATTCGTTTGATTGGTGTATACCGCGTCACGACACAACACGACACAGTAAGGCGTCGGTGGCTTAATTTGCGTCAAGGAACTTCATCCTAAAAATATAACAATTGAGGTTAATAATTATTTCATTCCACGTGGCATTGTTATTCGAATTAAATAAGATATGCAAATTCTTCTTAGGGCTGATTTTACCAAAGTCAGATATCTTTTATCCGTGGAATAAAAATGTCGTCTGACAGTTTTTGTATGGAAAAACTGTCAAAAATTCAAAAATTTATTCGCAGGATAAGACTTACACTCGGTATAAAAGTTTGGTGAAATTCGCCCTTAGTGATTTTAAATTACACTCTGGTTTTGAATAACTCTCTATGATTAATGATTGCTTTCTTCGCAGTAAGGCCTTGTTTAAAGTAAGTTAGCGTAGCTTTTGGTATTTCTTTTTTAATTATATGTCTTTAAAATTAATAATGACTTTTGTACATTCAACCGCACGCCAGTGGAACTCCGTTCCTACGTGTGCGTGACTGTACTTTTTAAGAATATGATAACTTTTTTTTTAATATGACTATAATAGAGGTTTTTAAAACAATTAGATCTGATTTATTTTTGTTTACTCAGTTTTAGTTGCTCTCTATTTTAGAGTCGTGTACTAAAGGAACTCAATATTTTTTTACACAATTCTTTGTCATTGAGGTGTAAATGCGCAATGATTCTGGTCGCAAGTTTGGCTTTCGAATGGGAAAACTTTTCTGGTTTTAAGGCGCAGTTCCATTGCTACCCCTTTTTTTTTTGAGGGTGGGAAATCATCCAATGACTTCTCCCGCTCTGGGCGAAGCGGAAGGGCGTGTCAGACTTTTACTGAGTAAAACCCACCCGTGTTCCTTCAGTTGCCTGTTGCCAAAGTCCCGGTATCCCTTTCGGACTTTCCCGCAACCCTGGCATGTCCAATGCTATGCTGGCTAAGCTACATGCGTGTAGCTGCGCATATACCTTTGCTTTGTACGAACATGTAGGCGTCATCAATTGCGACGGGTGATTGCGATATATGCTAAGCTACGCATATACCTTTGCTTTTTACGAAAATGTAGGGATCATTAATTGCGACGGATGATTGCGATCGGTCACGCTATGTATGTACGGAGGCGTGCCTCGCAAATAAACTCGTGCAGCAAACTTGCGTAACCTCTCCGTGAACGTCCTATGCAGCAATGGAATTCCGTCTTTATTCCAAGATTAGATACTTATGAGCGTTTTCTTTTTTCAATAATTTGAGTTAGGGTTTCCCGCTAACCAAATTGTATGCTTTATTTCCATATTTCGCCTCAATTTGCAGCTTTTACATAACCTAACAAAAACTTTCATCATTAAAATTCATGTTCAATGTACCTAGCAATAATAGTGTATTGTTAAGTGGTAGTATTTCAGCGCTGTGATAAGAAAACAGCCTAATATCTACGCCTAGTTTGTAACTTTTAAATAATAAAGACATGCATATGAAACAAATTTTTGTTTTTTTCTACCTATTAACATCGTTTGTGACCGAAAACCAGAGGAGTAACCAACTGTCCTGGGGGCCAAGTCTACTAATTTACAAGCGTGTCAGTGGTCTCACAATGATCAGTTTTTGACAGATTTTGTATGGCATATCTGTCAAAAACTGATCATTGTGAGACCACTGACACGTTTGTAAATTCTTCTCCCTAGCCATGAAATCCGTAGGTTCGGCCGAAGTTACGGGACCTTCCTGCTCTGTAGCACTTACAGAAAAAAACATTTTGCAGCTAATTTATTTTATTTTAAATAGGTAATCTGTCAAATCGATTTACTTATTCATTATTCTATTTATGTTATTGTTGAAATGTATGTTTATATTGTGATGAATGACTTAATATTTTAGTGTAATACACTTTTTGGGGAAACAAAAGTCTTAAAAAAAAATAGGCAGTCATGGTGACTGCCGAAGTGCCGGCAGAAGTGAAAACTTAAAACTGGTATTAGCGCCATCTATATTCTATGATACAGCACTACGGCGCGCGGTGACGCGAATCCGTTTATCCTACCCCCTACCACAATCGATCAACGCGCCTGGATTCATAGAAGTTTTCACTTTAAAAAAAAAGCTACTTACATAAATTAATTTAGTGCATACGTTTAGTAGGTAAATATTGGTGTAGTGCTAAGCTACTGTGTTCTTACGAACATGTCTATAAATGTGCCTATGTAGGTATATTATGAATCGTGGACTCGGAGCACCTATTTGAACTTTTTGGTGTCGATACGCTGCTAAGAAGAAGTGCAAGATTTTTATAAAGGTAGGTACGTTTAGCCTAAGAACTAGTAGGTAACCTATTTTGAATAGGATATAATTTGTATGCAGTTCGTACAAATAAAATAATATTATGGACTATCAAAAATGAATGAATGAAATGAATCAATCAATCATATCGGGGCAGTTTGACGGTAGGTAGGTACGATTGTACGGGTCGCGGGATTTGATACACTGTCGGAACAAACATTGTTAGGTATAGCCTTGTTAGTACAGACAGCCCCCGTTATTTGGCTTATAAGGCTCTAGCAAACCTGCGCCCGCGATACACTCATGATACACGCCGTTAGGTATACATGGCGTAAGGGACAGCCCTCTGCAAATTAACAGGGGGCATCAGCTCCCTAATTTGAATCATACTCCACCGGAAATTTTCTCAGAAAAATCTTCATTTTTTAATGATTTTTTCAGTTAAGTACGATTCCTTTATTTCAATGTAGGTAAAATTACATTCTCTATATGCAGCAAAATTACATTCTCTGTTAATGTAAATAAAACAGCTAAAATAAAAAAATCTGCAATGGATGTTAAAATAATAGAGCGATTTAGCGAACGACGCGTGAAGCTCAGTTTACATTGATAAATCACGTGACGCGAGCGCGCCCCCTCTCCTACGGGGAGTGCGGCTACGTGCGTTTTGCCACGGTAACGATACATTGCGCGTGAGGTAATAAAACAAATCAGGTTTATTGCATTCCTGAAATAATTTCATGTACCGGTCGTTTTGGTATGATAAGTTAAATTAATCCCATCAGTCTGCGGAGGGCCATCCCTTACACCCTGTATACGCTAACTAATGAATATAACGGACTTTTAACGTCATCATCATTCTCCTGCCCTTATCCCAATTTATTTGGGGTCGGCGCAACATGTCCCTTTCTTCCATACTTCTCTATTAGCCGTCATCTCGATAGTCACCCCCTTTCTAGCCATATCATCTTTTAGGACTTTTAACGTCACTGTTTTATATTAATTACAAACTCATAACATGACTAAAGACATCACAAATCCGTGTCTTATCTCCCAAATCCCGTACGAAAGCAAATTCGCGCAGGATCCTTACAACATCCACCTTTATGCGCTCCAATAGGCTGTCATCAATCACTTACTGTAAGCGACATATAATGGAGAAGAAATTATTATGAGCGGCGACATATGTGGGTTACAGGATCTTGCAAGATCACAATTATTTGGTAACAATACATTTTGGGCGTTAGTTTAATTTTGGCGCGGTTTGGATTTTATTTAGGGGTAATGTTTAGTGAAAATGTGAGCAAAGATCCCACTGTCCTTTATTGGTGAAAAAGACATAGGTACTATTGCAGAAATCCTTTCTTTAGCTTGTAGTAAAAGATACGAAAGTCATTCTTAGTTTCCAATAATCCGGTGTTTTGCAAAAATCCGATTCGAATTTTCCAATTATCCTCTGGAATATTACATTAATGCAGTTCTTGACAGTAGTGTCTGCATATATGCTCATAGCTTGTATCGCAGAAAAATATAACAGAAATAATTTGTGACAAAAAAGCTTCACACAAATTGTATATAAATACAGTATAGTAGTAGGTACCTACATTTATTTTATTTGGTCTACCAACAATTGTATACACTAGTAAAAGCAAACGAAACAGAGGCAACAAATCAGAATAAAGGCTCTTACATATTGGGGCGATTCGCCGCGCGACGCGACGCCGCCGCATTGTTCACCGTGAAGTTTTCTCAGAAATTGTTTTGTTAAAATTCGCGTCGCGCGGCGAATCGCGCCTGTATGTAAGAGCCTTAAAGTGTAACAATCACTTATAGGTAAACTCTGCATGCATACAAAACGTTGTAACTTACAAAAAATTTAGAAATAAAACGACTACTATATTATAAAGATACACTGAATAGAACTTAAATTAAAACAATATCAAAAAAACGAAAATAAACAAAACTGGGTTATATACATATAAGTAGCCTAAATTCACCCACCCAGTGAGTTATCGCAGAGCTAAGAAACTAAAAAATATCATAATATAGTTATCTTCATTGGCAGCCTTGTTCCATCCATTACTGAGTCCAGCGTACAGGCCTGCTTTTGTGCCATGATTCCCTGGTCAGTGAGTCTCAGCCAGGTCTTACCTGCAATCTTCTAAATCCATCCATCAGGGTGTTGGCCTGCCAACACTTCTTCGATAGCACTATAAAATTAACAAATTAAAATTATAAATTATTGTTTAAAATTCAAAGTAAAATTTTTAAGCCGAAATTATTTTCTTTGCTGAATCTACGAGTCAAAGTTAGTGTAACCGCCAACGGACCACACGACCGCTACTGGTGAATTTTCATACATTTAGCGGCGAGGTGGTTACTAGTGGCGGTCGCGAATGGTCCGTGTACCTGGCCTTAGTGGCTTATTCTTCGAAATCAAAACACGGTATACTACTAACAGCAATTTCCTGTTTTAGAAATTCTGTTTTTCTCAAGTTTGCAAACGTCATACTAAATCAAACAGGCACGGGGATGCAAAACTATACATTTTGCCTTTTCTTATTACAGTATGTAAATTCAGGACATAAATTCATGTTCTGTGGACCAGTTAGGTATTTTTCTTTGTCACGGATTTGTAGAAACTGATAAACTAAGTGGATTATAATGTTCTGCCAGATCTGCGTAGGCATTAGCTCGCAGACCTACGTGCTACGCGGTTACGCGGCTACGAGTTTTTGATCATTTGGGTTGAGGTCGTGCAGTTTTTAGTAACATTGAATCATCATCATCATCATCATCACTTCAGCTGAAAGACGTCCACTGCTGGACATAGGGCTCCGTCACTTCGACCGGTTCTATGCTCCTCTGATCCAGTGCATTCCCGCGGCGGCCGCGGAAATGCGCTGAATGGGACCGGGAACGCGCACCGATGACCTGGTGATCGGTGCACCTTGTGGGGGGCCTAACATTGAATACCTCTGTCCTAATAAAAAAATTATGTTATGTAGAATGTTATGTTAATATTTATTCTATACGTATACATAATTTTAAATTAAAGTCGCTTTTTTGTCTGTCAGTGTGACCGCAGTGTTCTTCTAAACAACCCAACGGATTTTGATGCGGTTTTCACTATCATTTATAGAACTTATTCCGGAAGGTTTATGAGCGTAATTCTATACTATTAAACTTACATATCATTATAAACAAAACTCGATGTTGTACCAAGTCGTAAAAACCGTGATAAGCAGGGACGGGTAAACTAAAGTGGAAAGTAAGTAAACTGGTTTAATTATTAATCATTTATTTTCAAAATCAATTTACATTCCATACATTGTTAGTAAAAGGGTACTTATAACTATATTAGTACATTATTAATTGTTTAAGTATAAATAAAACAATATTTTGAAAAGGAATTTAAAAAAGTATCAAAAGAAAATGTTTCTTTTTGTAAATTTTAGGACAAAAATTACATCGTCAAATAAAAATGCTTTTCATGAGTTTAATGAGGTTGAGTAAGCTAGATACTACTTATCTGCAGCAGACTATTAATAAATTGCCCGGGGTTACGCGTCGTAGCCTGGCTACGTGCCGTAGCACAGCTACGAGCTACGACAAGTGAAAAAATGCTACACGAAGTTAACGCTATTCATTTATTAATTACAAAATACGGTGTTTCACGGAAGACGTAGTGTTGGAAGGCCCCCCACAAGGTGGACCGATGACTTGGTGAAGGCCGCGGGAATGCGCTGGATGCGAGAAGCACAGAACCGGTCGAAGTGGCGGTGCTTGGGGGAGGCCTGTGTCCAGCAGTGGACCTCTTTCGGCTGAAATAATGATGGTGTTTCAAAGAATCGGTCTTTTAATTTTTCTTGTATTGTTTAAAGATAAATTCTGTTAGATGGGTTTTTATTTTTGCATGCCTATGTTACTCAGTGATACTATAGCATTCTACTGGTGAAAGATTTTTTTAAATCAGTCCATTCGTTTTTGAGTTTTTCATCACAAACAAGAATATAAATCATTTTTCTTTTTATTATTAGTTTAGATTAGATTATGTTAAGATGGTTTGTCATGACTACCTACTACATAGTCTTAAGAGATAATTGAAAGAAAGAAAGACAATACATATACTTAGCACAGACTATAATAATTACAGCAGATAACAAAATAAAATAAAATTCTTACTCATAATAATTTAATTTTTACTCACAAAATATATGAACAATAATATTTTGAAATAACCTTTTTTTTTTTACATTACATAAAGGTCGGTACATATCGGTTTCTATAAGTATAATGATCTTGTTACTTTAGATATATCCAAGTTATCCAAGATTGGGGGATGCTGTTTTAATTGCAGCTATAACTTGTTTCGTTATACGAATTACACGCAGATCATGTTATTCATAACAGTGTCAGTTTGTGACATTTTACGATGATACTAGTATGATTCTGGCAAGGTAAACCTACTGGTTTGGGATTTTACTGTATAAGGTACTCCTTAAACAGTAAAATCCCATCACTTGAAAACAACTCCCAAAGTACAAAAAAATTTTAAAAAAAAATTAATGCGACAGCCTTCTTAAAAAAAAAATGAAACAAAATTATATTTAAATTAAAAACGAACAAGCAAAAGTGCCGTTCAACTCAACTCAGTTGAGCTTATGTCGATGTTTACTCAAACTTATACTACTCGCAAATGGGCCGCTTCGTCTCATCGCTAAGATTTATAGGCCGAATACAGACGAACTGATATTCAAGTTGAGTTGAGAAAAACATGTAGGGCGCATGCGCGAACTCGACCAATGTTGTTCTCGTGCCATGGACAGTGCGTGACGGTCGCTCGAGACGCCGTAGGGAGGGTCGTTGTCGATACTATCGTGTCGATGATTGATAAGATTATTTTTTTTGTTAAGTGTAGTGGTTTTAATGATTTTTTTTTACGGTTTTAATTATTGTTTGTTCAGAGGTAGAGATAATTGAGTGGACTGTATCTGGCAGGCGTTGACTCGGCTTTTTGGTAAAATAATGGAAATGATTTTGTCTATCAAGGGGCAGCGAAAGGCTTAGGTAATCGGTGACTACCAACAGACGTAAATAATGGTAGCGTGATAAGTTTTTTTTGCTACTAATTTCTTTGGTATAAAAAATCACAGTGGTTTTCTGAATATCGTAAATCTGTTGTTGTCGAGCCAAATCGCTCGCCAATTCTTGACTAAAACATAAACCGCCTCCATAAGATAGCCCTTCAGTTTACTACACACTTTTTTAGCAATAAAAA
This sequence comes from Lithophane socia, assembly GCA_947522985.1. Lineage (NCBI taxonomy): Eukaryota > Metazoa > Arthropoda > Insecta > Lepidoptera > Noctuidae > Lithophane > Lithophane socia. The sequence goes on along the minus strand of OX383271.1, from coordinate 12,580,787 downwards.
ACATTACATCCGGACAAAACACTGCAACGAGTTTATTGCACTGTTTATTTGTTCCGCGCGAACGTAAGATATTGTTTTCGATAGCGAACATTATTGCGAACAATAAAAGTCGAGATCTCGGTACGTCCCTAATGGCAGATTTCACCAATGTTCAGTGTGATAAAATGGTTGGGACGGGCGGACTGAAACGCGCGCTCCGCGACCCAAGCCCGCCAAAGGAAAATTCAAATTTCATTCTTTGAAAAAAAAAATTAAAACTGTGCCAGCAACAAAAATGTGTAATTTTAATTCCAAAATCGAAAATTTAATTTATTTTCTGTGAGACGGCTGTGTTAGTTTAACGAACAATAAAAAAAAAACTGTTCGGTGATTGGTTGATTTTGTTAATTGAGAAAACAAATTAAGTATGTGAAAGTTACTGTTAAAGAACTGAATTGTGTTTCTTGGCCGTTATGGAAGTTTCTCATAAGGTAAGTGAGATTTATTTTCAGGTTTCTCCTTCTTGCTGTGGAAAACTTATGAAACTTTTCGACTTCCTACTTCTGATATTGAATTTATGAACATATATGGTTTTGATGTTTGATGGTTTCCTTTAGAAAGTTTTTGAACTGTAGGTCACACACATTAATATCGATATAACCAGAATGAATTTTTTTATATATTAAATCTTTTTTGTCGTCTTTAAATTATAAGGAAGTTTTTCCGCCTACATTTAATTACAACTTATATATAAACGTTTCTAAATAACTTTTAGTTTAAAATCAAGCGATTTAAGCCGTCTTACGCTCCTATTTAAGGGAGTAATTTCATATAAACGGCCTATAATTAAGTTTAATTTGTAAGCGAAAATAATTAATGAAACCATTTAGCAGTCACTTCATTTAAATTGACGCTATTTGAAGATATTCCGGGGCATAATAGCAGGTTGATTGCGATTGATGACGGCTCTAATTTTGACGATATTCACTCTTAAATGGGGGAAGAATATTAAATGTATGAACGTTTCGACTAAGCTGTTTCTTAAAGATCCTGGCGTCCTGGTATCTTACAAAGTCTTAAGCACGCGATTAAGCCAGGATTACGCTCTCATCTAAACGTTCATTATGTAGCTTTATTAACATCTTTATAAAGTAATCTTGTTTAATTTAAGAAACCTTATTTTTGATAAAAAAAATACGTTTTTGGGGAACGAGTCAAGGATGTTACGTCACACGTTACATTCATGAATGGAGGATTGAATGAACTTGCGGCTTATTGGTTGATTCGCACGAATTTACTGGCCCGAAACGGGCGAATCGACTGTTTTAATTGTTTTTTTTTGAGGCGATTCGCACGATGTTAATTTATTTGTGGGCGAATCGAAAACTCCAGAAATACGTATTAGGCAATTACCACATATATTTATTCAATAAAGTTCAGGTAAAAGTACTAACTTACAAAAGACTACTGCATAAAGTGAACCAATAAATCGAACTTGCTAAACTGAATGCTTCCATCGAAAATTTAAATCACATAGCGTGATTGAAATTTAAATTTTAGTAGGCAATATTATGTATTGTGGACGAATAAATTATTATAATATTACAAAATGCGTGTTAAGTTTTTTTATATCCATACTACAATATTATAAATTCGAAAGTAACTCTGTCTGTCTATCTGTCTGTCTGTTTGTTACCTTTTTACGCCTAAACCACATAACGGATTTCGATAAAATTTGGTAAGGAAATAGATGAACCAAGAAGGAAGCTAGTAAAAAACTAGTCCATTTCCATTCTAATTTATTTATCCGCAGTCAATGTAATTGGGCAGTGATAATTACACTGTTAACAATGCGATTAACTAGATAATAAATTCATAACTTTAAAAAAATATGCGTACTCTGGACCACAATAGGCTAAACATTACCAAATTAAATACATTTTGCTGAAAATGTGAAAGAGCTACGTAGTTTTTTTTATAAAAATGGAAGAAAACAGATATTTCTTTTATTTTTATAATTTTCGTAGTTTATAAAAATAAACTACGAAAACTACGTTTTTTCTATTTATTTCTTTTCTTTTTTCTAACTAAACCATTGTTTTAAATTAGACATTTCTATGCACTTTATGCGTTAAAACTCAAACTAATATTATAAATGCGAAAGTAAGTCTGTTTGTTACGCTTTCACGCTAAAACGGCTGAACGGATTTGGATGAAATTTTGCACAGGGGTAGACCATGACCTGGAATAGGACATAGAATATTATTTTTTATCCCGATATTCCTACGGGATCGAGACATACGCGGGTTAAACCGCGGGACGCAACTATAAAACATATAAGTAATTCACTTGGTTCAAATCTAATAGACACAACCTCGGTAGCTGCGTATTCATAACCTCAAAACTTCGTTCAGATCGCTAACAAGAAGTTAATACAAGTACTTCAACTACTCGACTACGAAACGTATAAGTTAACGGTACCCTAGGGGGAAATACTACCCATTACCTTACTAGTGCTGTTACTAAGTCAGAATCAGCGTTTCTCTAAGATTTTCAACTAAAGGCGACTAGTTGCGAAAGTTCAGCTATTCAAGACGTCTGCAAGAATAATTAAGTTTCCACTTGAAATATTCAAAAAATGGCCAAGTGCAAGTCAAAGGTTTCCGTACTATTTTTTTTAACTGATAAGTTCATGGCCTGCATCTCACCTGATGGTAATTGATGTTAAGGCCGAAGGTGGAAGCGAGTTTCACCTGGAATCCTCAACTACAGAGGAACGGGCTATCTTACCTTTAACTGCCGAAACACAACAATGTTATGGGCGATTCAGATAAGATGGTGGTAACTAGCCAGGCGGACTTAGAACAAGCCCTACCACCAACTAAACCGAGCAGGAAATTTTGCCCCCACTGGGAATAGAACCAGGGCCTTTTGGGTCTGAGACAGGTGGTCTAACCACTAGACCATAGAGGCGGTTATTATTATATCCTTTATTACATTTACTAGTAGCAACCGCATATGTCTCGATCCCGTGGGAATAACAGGATAAAAATTATCCTATGTGTTAATCCAGGTTATAAACTATCTGTGTGCCAAATTCAATCCAAATCGGTTCAGTAGTTTTTGCGTGAAAGAGTAACAAACATCAATACTTACAAACTTTCACGTTTATAATATTAGTTAGATATTATTTGCTCGATAATTGACGATCATTATGGTCGCTCGGTATGCTGTTTTGACGGATCAAAGATCTGTCACCTTCTTACAAGTTTGCTCGATTTTATTGATCGTTACTGTCGCCTGTTAACGAAGGATAAATATCAAGGTTGTCATCGAGCATCGCTGTCATCGTTTTCCTGCCCTTATCCCAATTTATTTGGGGATGGTGTAACATATCTTTTTTTACCATGCTTCTCTCTTAGTCGTCGTCTCAGTAGTCATCGCCTTTCTAGCCATATCTTTCACACAGTCCCCCCATCATTTCTTTGGTGTCCCCCCTACTCTTATAGCCATCCACATACTCGAAACTTTCCTCACGAGATTTTCCTCATTGCTCCGTATCACATGTAATCAAGTCACGCATAGGTACGATGACAACTGATTTCCACACAGCGTTTTAGTCTTCAGTACCACTTTAATCGAGCTTCGTTGTCTTGTTGATTTATCGATCGATAAAAACGATGCACAATGACGATCGACAAAAAAATACGTGTTTGATCGTCTCTTGCTTACCCAAAAAATACGATGTTTATTGTCTCTGCTTCATGCGTGTCTATCGTCAAAATTGTAGCAAATCTTCTGCTGAATAAAATTATATTCACATTTAATTCCAAAAACTCGACTCACTAATAAATCTTTACCAAAATGACAACAAAACATTATTCAGTATTATGTCACAAAATTCATGATGCTTCATTAATATCATTTGCTCCTGCTCGAATCACAAATAAGTGGGTGGTGACACCGTGTGGGTGTAATAGGAATACGAGTATAAGCATAACCATTATTGTATTTATACCATTTTATTAGGTTCCAATGATAATAACGAGGATTCCAAGCTCTGGGTGGAATGGAGAAAATTGGATACGTAACGTGATATTTTTGTACAATTATATTTTTAGTATATTTTGTCGTTTTATTGGCAGATTGTGTCCTTCCATTGCAAAGTATCTAAGACCAACTTACTTCAGAAAAAAAATCCTAACCTGTTTGTGAAGCTTTGTGAATATTACCCTGATTAGTTTTAGATTCTTTATTTAGTAGATAGGTAGAAGAAAAGAAAGAAAAACATGTTTATTTCCCTCCGTGTCAAATCGTCCTATAAGCAAAACGACACTTTAGCAAAATGTCCTATTACCAAATCGTCCTATGTGTCACAAAAACACGTAACGAATATAATAGGTGAAAAAAGACGCTTAACGAAGCCGAAAGTCACTTGTTATTCCCGTCATCATCATCATCGTCTGCCTAGCCTTTTCCAAACTATGTTGGGGTCGGCTTCCAGTCTAACCGGATGCAGCTGAATATCAGTATTTTACATGGAGCGACTGCCTATCTGACCTCCACAACCCAGTAACTGGGTAATACGATACCCCTTGGTCAGACTGGTTGTCAGACTTTCGTGCTTCTGACGACTCGTAACGACTGTCAAAGACCCACAAATGACAGCCGGGACCAACGGCTTAACGTGCTTTCCGAGGCACGGAGGAGTCTCGATATGTGAAAATGGTCCCATCCACGGACCAACTCCGGCAAGCGTAGCTTAACCTGATGGATCGACCCGAGCGGCTGTTATAACTTAGCCACGAGCTCCTTCAGTTGTTATTCCCGTCATTGTGATATTGTTTTTGTACCTTCTGGTTGGGGAGATATTGAAGGTTAAAGTTCCAAATTTTTCAGACGTTTTTAAAGAAAGTAAGTTTTAAATTTTATATTTAAATACCCCCACAAACCCTAAACCGTTGCATGCACCCATAAACACAATGTTTTGTATGCGTTACGTTGCGCACTACCGTAAATAGCGATTTATAGCACCAAAAATAAAAGTCTTTTCCCAGCAATTATTTTTTTGCAATGTTACTTAGTTTGATAAAAAGAATGCGTAGTTGACGGCTATGTGATGGGTCTTTTACAGCCTGTATAATAAAGTGTTGGTATATTTTTTGTACCCCACCTTTTAAAATCAAAACTATAAAAATAGCACGAGGAAACAAAACTACACAATAATATCTTAAACTTATATTTTCAGTGGCCATTTTCGAAACTCGTTCTTTACAAGGCAGGCGACATCCGTTCCTCGACTAGATAACTTTGTTGTATGTAGAGGGCCTTAGGGGTATCCATAGAGGTTTTATACTAGAAGGTCGACAGGCAGAAGGTCGGTAGAAGGGGACGAACAATTCCTCGTGTTTTCTTTTCCGATACATTTCGATTTATTGGAAAAGTGTACTGTTTCCCTGGACACAGATGCTGTTGATTAGGAGCATTTAATTCTATGAGAGTAATTGTATACCCACATCTAAGTCCCATGTAATAGGGGGCAAGCCTATTGCCATCAACCGGGCACAAATCCAGACTCCGGGCAGCTACTGAGAAATTTCTAACGGAAAAACCCAGTACCACTTTGCCCTGCCTTTTTTTTTTTGAGGGTGAGAAATCATCAAATGACTTCTCCCGCTCTGGGCGGAGCGGAAGGGCGTGTCAGACTTTCTTTTACTGACTAAAACCCACCCGTGTTCCTTCAGTTGCCTGTTGCCAAGGTCCCGGTAACACTTTCGGACTTTTTTCGCAACACTTTGCCCGATCTGGGAATTGATCCCAGGCCCTCGTGCTCAGCAGTAGCGCTTGCGACCTCTAAACCAACGAGGCAGCCAAAAAATGAAAAGAGGGTATAGTATGCCTAACACCTATGCCTAACTCTTATAGTGCTATAGTCACTAAAGTATTGGATTCTATTGAATATGTTTGATTGAATTTTTAGAAGTAGACTGGGAACATTAACCTTATCCTGACAATTTATATCCATACTTCCATACTAATGTTATAAATTCGAAAGTATTTATTTATTTTATTTTTTATGTGCACACAGTAAAATACAAAAAAGATACGACATAATTAAAATATGAGTACAAAGGTACTGCTTATTTCTTAAGAAATTTCTTCCAGCAGACCTGCGAAAGGAAAAATGAGAAAGAAATGTAGACAATAGTGTGTGAGAACAAGAAGAGAAAAAACATGAATATGCGAAGTCTTAACTAAAAATAACAAATATACCTACACATATACGCAAGAAAATTAACATATACTTAAATAAATACATATAGCTTAAATATATAAACATAAATACACTATAGGTACCTATATAATAATAAATACTCAAATAGTATAGTAGTATAGTATAGTAGAGTTACTTTCGAATTTATAATATTAGTACCTATGTCTGTCTGTCTTATATTATTATATATAATTGGCAATGAGATAGATAGCATCCCGGGGAAGGAGATAGGCTTCTTTAGTTTATATTACTAGCTTCAAAATGTATAAAATTAGCCTATGTCCTTCCACGGGATGCCATCTATCTCCTTGCCAATTTTTTTCGAAATCCATTCAATGGTTTAGGCGTGAAAAGGTAACATACAGACAGACAGATAGACAGACAGACAGAGTTACTTTCGAATTTATAATATTAGTATGGATGCGAAAGTGAGTTTGTTTGTTTCTTACGCTTTCACGCCGAAACGTCTGAACGGATATTGATGAAATTTGGCACATGGGTAGACCATGACCTGGAATAGGACATAGGATACTTTATATCCAGATATTCTCACAGGATCGAGACTGAAACCGCGGGGCGCAGCTAGTAAGATACAAGCAGTTTACTTCATCGTCGTATTATCATCTCCACCTTGTGTAATACATAATATCTTAATTACTATAGGCTTCGGAGTTACACAGTCGCCAATTACAGATAACTTGAAATAACTGAAAATCAGTCACATTTTTTGAACGCACGCAGAACTAATTAATTCTACGAACGAAACAATGACGTATTTTTCGCAGAATTTTTAATAATGTCAGGTATTGTTTCAGATTTCATGTAGTTATTATTTTCGGGAAGCTTTGATCGGAAGTTCCTTTTAAATTTCATTATTTTTAAATGGCGATGTGTTACAGTAGAGCAAGTTTTTTTAAAATGAATTTCCAATAATTACTGTCCTTTTGATAAAGCATGTACCGAATTTCCTGTTTCTTTAAAACCGAATTATTTGTAATTTCATAATTTGAATTGGATTTATATTTATACAGTGTGTCCGGACATGGACCAGCAATATTCTAAATACTTAAATATAAAAATTTCTATCAGTCTATAAAGAAAGTGCTGTTATTACCGAGTCTACCTCTACCGAGGCTTTAGGCCAAAAATCAAACTGCTTAGAGGCCCTAGACAAAGTGGCGTTCTATCAGCGATAACGATGATGGAAAAGGCAAAAATGTATGGATCAATCCTGTAGAAACTCGTTGTAGAAATACGAAACGCTTTCGAAGCGATTGTCACTTGTCTAGGTCTGAATAGAACTCTAAACTTAGCCTCCGCATAAGGAATACCAACAATGTTCTATCACGCACTTCACTAGTGTGCAGAAAGAAAGAATAATAGGTTTATTTGTCACAAAAACACGTGCATACAGAAAGATAACAGTACTTAATCATAATATATAAATCACTAGCTGCCGCCAGCGGCTTCGCTCGCGTGTAATCTTTATAAATTACCTACCTACTATATACGTACGTATAGCCTACGTTACTCAGGGTGAATGTAGCTTTCTAATGTTGAAAGAATTTTTGAAATCGGCGCAGTAGTTTTTGAGATTATTCATTACAAATATACACACAAAAATACAAATCTTTCCTCTTTATAATATTAGTGTAGATAGAAATATGAGCTGAGGAGAACATAAAAATAAATGTGAAACCTATTCAATAGGATACAGTGAGCTTTACCCCCCAGACCAGGCGAATACTTGGAAGTGGGTTCCCAAAGGAGGTGCCACCAGAAACTAATAGTAAGTTGGCATCGAACTTGAACCGCCTTTGTCAGTTACCCATTATGCTGTAACAATTGGTAAGATTTGTTCAGTAGTGCAGAATGGTTATTGGAATATGGTTATGTATTTTCATATTCTAGGAAATACTAAACAGTTAAATAGTAATACGAATAATTAATTAGTTCTGCGAGGTAAATACCTACCTCTGGTATGATTGGGAAGGCTCAAAACTTAAAATAAAAATAATAAACCATAAAAAATATAGTTTTTTTTTATTAAAATATTTAATATAATAAGTTATTATTTTTTTATAATTTATCTAATAATGAACAATATACTGATTGAGTTTTGACGATTTGATATTATTAACTGCACATTTTCTCACAATGTTTTCCTTCACTGTAAATCTTTAGATTAACTTGCCAAGATTTTTAAATTAAATAAGTAGGTATTTAAATGGTATTTAGCCCCGTAAACTTAAGCTTAAGAAGTTAGAAACGAAGTCAAACAAAAACAATAACTGAAACTGAACTAAATAGAAAATTAAACTTAAAAAATATCATCTAACACTAAACTTGTAAAGATCCCTTTACCTTGGACAAACAGTCATAATTGCACAGGGGGCCTAGACAAGTGACAATCGCTTCGAAAGCGTTTCGTATTTCTACAACGACTTTCAACAGGATTGACATAAGCTTTTCGATAGCTTATGTCAGTCCTATACATTTTTGCCTTTTCCATCATCGTTGTCGCTGATAGAATGTCACTTTGTCTACGACCTCAGTATACGTAATAACAGTTGATCAAAAAAGATCGATAGAACAGACAGAAAATAGAAACAAGTTAATATTTTATTTATTTCACTGTCACGTGTCGGCCAGTATTTTCTTCTCAGCGAAGTTTGGTTTCAGCTTCAGCAGTGGATAAAGTCACTCGAAAAACTGTTTTTTTTTTAAATCTTTTGCCCTTAATATTGTTTGTATCTCGAGCAGTGGTGGGCCAGTGATAACGGCAGCGACTTACTAGTTGTAGGTCGTGGGTTCAAACCCTGACAGGCGTTTTACTTTGTGTAAATTATCTCATCACCACTGCTCTCAAAACGGTGAAGGAAAACATCGAAACCGGTATGTCCTAGAACCAAAAATTCAAAGACATGTGCCATCTACCAACCCGGACCGGGCCCGCGTGGTGGATGTCCGCCCACTCCCTCTCACAGAGAAGAGGCCTGTGTCCCAGCAGTGGGAATATTATAGGCTGATTATGGTATGTAACCACAATCAAATATATTACACACTAGCTTTTACTCAAAACTTCCCTCGCGTTGTGGTTGTAAATAACCACGGTAACGTACTATTGGAATAAAAGTATCCTATAGGTATTGTAATAGGATATTGGGTACTTTTATCCCAATATTGCCACAGGATTGAGACTTATGCGAGTGAAGCCACGGGGTGCAGCTAGGAAATATTAAGTATGCATATTAGTATGGATTGGGTATTATAATAATTGTAGGTACAGTATTATGGAACATAAATTGCATATAGTCAAATGAATAAACTTTTATTTCTAAATGTCCAACTGGTCCATTGTAGATAGCTGGCTGGGCATCTCTAGGGAATAATGTAACCAGTTTGTAAACATTCACTGCTAAACATGGCAGCCAAAAAGAGCTGCAATGAACGCACGCTCGGGGAATGACAACTGTTTAGTTTAGTTTTGCTGTTCAAAAATAGCTATACATTAAAAACGGCTACAAGGCTGCATGCTAATGGGCATTTTATATTATACACAAGTATTTTGATAAATAAATAAAACATTTTATTCGCGTTGCGTACGCGCATCTTTTGCTACGGCACACGCTACGCGCCGTGCTACGACGTAGCCCGCGCTGTGCTACGGCGTAGCTAGCGCTGCGTAACGAAGTGAGCTTAGTTTTATAGCGAAATTAGAATCAGTATTGAAGCAATTGATTGATTTAATATATTATTATTTGATTAAGAGGTCGTATAGTCCCACTGTAGGGCAAAGGCCTCTCTACTCTCTTTCCACTTCTCTCGATATTTATATATTTTAATCCAGAGTATGATGGAGGAGCTCGTAGCTAAGTAATAACAGCCGCACGGGTCGATCAATCAGGTTACGCTTGCCGCTGCTGGTCCGTGGATGGGTGACTATCTTGACATACCAAGACCTCTTGCCTCGGAAAGCACGTTAAGCCGTTGGTCCCGGCTGTTATTTGTAGATCTTTGATAGTTCTTACGGGTCGTCTGAAGGCCGAAAGTCTGACAACCAGTCTTCCCAAGGGGTCGTAATCGTTGTAGGATTTATGTGACGTCATGATTTGATGCGTCGTTCGCATGTGGCGATGTAGATGCCGCCACAGGTTGTTAGAAAAAGAAAGTCTGACATTCAGTCTTACCAAGGGGTATGATGTTACCCAGTAACTGGGTTGTGGAGTTCAGATAGGTTACTCCATATAAAATACTGGTATTCAGCTGCATCCGGTTAGACTGGAAGCCGACCCCAACATAGTTGGGAAAAGGCTGGGCAGATGATGATTTGTTGAAGCAGCTCATCCCGCCATCTCCGTAAAATGTTACTAAATCTATTACAATTTTAAAAACCTCAAACTATCATTGCTCTCTTATTAACTCCGTGTCTACTGACCGAATTTTCACTCGCTTTAAATTATACTTTGTATCTTTTTTAAACTTGCCCGCAGTTATTGCGTTGCTGCGTTCCGGACACTGCGTTTCGCATCTAAATTAGTTCATAAAGCGCCATGACACTGACAAAACGAAAAAAAAAATGCTGTATTCTACGTCACAATCATGGATATGATTGTGACGTAGAATACAGCATTTTTTTTCAAAACCAGCTTCTGTTCAAAGTGGGAAATGCAATATTCTACTCACAGACATGGTAATCAGCGTCATGACATCCTGTGTCACTTTATGGGGAGAGAAACTCGTGAATCGTGATATCTTTTTGTACGTGTATTCGTACTATGTGTTTGAAGTTAATGTTTTTGTTGGAAGGAATATCATATTTTTGTATATAAACCTTTGAGTTTGATGTGATTTGGAAAGCCCATGATGAATTTTGTAGTTTTGATTTAAAATGTGTGTTACTATGTCAGAAAAGTCGTAAGAAAATGAATTTAAAATATAGGAGTTTTTCAAATACACAGAGGTTACCGACTTTTTATTTTTTTTGGGTGGGAAATTATCAAATAACATCTCCCGCTCTGGGCGGAGCGGGAGGGCGTGTCAGACTCTTACTGACTAAAACCCATCTGTGTTCCTTCAGTTGCCTGTACCTAAGTTTCCAGAGGTCACGGTATCCCTTTCGGACTTTCCCGCGACCAGAGGTTATGTACTGACTGTTTTTTTTTTTTTGTTGTCTGAAGGCTTAAATTAAATTATTTTCATGTGACTCATTTATCATTACTAACATAGGAAATCTTCGTGATCACTGCTTGACAGCCACCAACCAACTCTCCTTAGCTCCGGTTAAATGTTATGTTGCAGACTCTCTCAAGTGCCGCTAGGCGGCGCTGGCGTCACGATTAGTCAACTCAGTGACGTATTTCCGACATATTATATATCGATTACAAAATCAAAATCAAAATTCATTTATTCAAACTAGGCTGAGAATCAGCACTTTTCGAAAGTCAAAATTACATAAGACAGTCCCCCAAAACGCCCACCCTTCACCACTTCCTAGTGCTTTAGCTGGGAAGAAGAAGTGGCGCAACAAACTCCCCAGCAGCACAGTTAGAAAAATTTGATTCTATACAAAAGTTTGCAAAATCATTTACATTACGCAACATAAAACATAAATCTAATTATTACCCATATGTCAGCTAGCACATGCCAATATACCAACCATAAAAAAAAAAAAAAAAAAAAAATTGAGAACCGCCTCCTTTTCTGTACTCAGTTAAAAAGAGTTCTAAACCATTAAACCTTTATGTTAAACTTTTGATTACAGAATTTATAAAAGGTCAATGCATTGCATTATTCGCTGTAATAAGCCTTGATGATTATCTTAATTAAGTGTTTGGTCGAAATAATGCTAATAACTGTAATTTATAGGCGGAACAAGAGCTGTTTAACTTGTTAACTACATAGTATGCGCATTAATATGGTACACCGACTAACACTAATTAGAGTTTAGACTAGTAACGAATTATGATCCTGTAATCGGAATTCTATTCTGCCATTAATTAGCACGCGAAGCAAAATGACAGATTGTGATTGCTTATCTGTCGTTTTGTCTATTCTTCCGTCGACAAAACCCGTTTTTACGATGGTCATGCTGGAAGTCATTGGATGATTTCCCACCCTCAAAAAAAATACAAAAAAAAAGGCATGCAGATTTGATAGAGCGACTATTACTACCTATTTGAAAGTTTGCATGTTTGTGTGTTTGGATATTTATTACTCAATCACATTTTAATGCCTGAAGAGATATGCAAAAATACAGAAAAAAAATAATCACGCCAAAGTACAATAGAACATTCTTTGTTTATTTTTCAAATAAATTCCGTACCCACGCCAAACGGAACCCTAAAAAATTAAGCGTAAAAATCTCAGTGTTCCAACATTTCCCATTTAACTCTGAAATAATATAAGGTAGGTATACAACACGTATATAATTTATTTATTGTGTACCTACTGTATACGTAGCGAGCGTTTGATAAGGGCAAACATTGTTATATCATGTCGGCGCTTATTTGTAACACAACTTGTATGAAAAATGGAGGAAGTTTCGTATTTTTACCCGAATACGGCGAAGCAAAAAGGAGGGTTATGATTTTGTATATATGTTCATGTGTCATAACTTCTAAACTACTCATCATAATTTGTCAAATTAGGTATCGTTCGAAGCGTCTTAACACGTTAGCTGTCCAGTGTACCGAATAAAGTACACGCCGCGTGGTTCCATCACGTCCGTGTACCGTAAACGGTACACTCGCCCCTGTCTCTTTCTATGCGCTCTAACTTCATGGACTTGTGTGCTATGTTGCTCTATTTGACTTGTCAACAGGACAATATTACGAAAATTGATTTGGACATTTGGGGTTATCGAAAAATTATGCTGGTTATAGGTTATGTGACGTCACATTAAATTGAATAAGGCACTCTCTAGTCATGAAGTAAAAAAAAAGTTTAACGCGAAAGCGTTACAAACAAATAAACTCACTTTTGCTTTTATAATATTAGTTAGGATTATAAAACGAATCATTAGAGTTGACAAATTCCTTGAGTCAATAACTCATGGTTAGTTCGAAGTTCAAGGATATTTTCATGGACTAATTACTGTTTTATGATTTTACTTGATTTTTATAACAGTTAGTAACAGTGTCGTTGTCTACTTTTCTGCCATATAATTACTTTCTTTGTTTCATTTTCGATACATATTATTATAAATTATATTATATTTTTAAATATTAGAATAAAAAAAATACTTGAAGTAATTGTTATTGTAACGGTCTGCGAGACAGATCAAATTACAATATAAAAATAATGTAAGTAACCTTCGCTGCAATCCTTCTCACAATGCTCCGACAAACAATTCCTTCTTGACAAAGATACTTACACAATCTTGGTCCTTTCATCTGCAAACAGATAGTGAGTTCGATTAGAATCCAAGAGTTCATTCAATGGGCGAGTGTGCGATGTATCGGATTCTTAGCACGTACGATAGTGCGATATGATATGACGGTAGATATACTTCATCTATATTAATCATAAAGCTAAAGAGTTTGTTTTTTTGTTTGAACGCGTTAATCACTGAAACTCAATCAATCTGCCTAGCCTTTTTTCAACTATGTTGGGATCGGCTTCCAGTCTTACCGGATGCAGCTGAATACCAGTATTTTACATGGAGCGACTGCCTATCTGACCTCCAAAACCCAGTAACTGGGTAACACGATACCCCTTGTAAAAATGTTTTCGGTGGGATATTATTTTTCTTACGACTTTTAGACGAGCGGAGTCCCGGGCAGACGCTAGTATATTATACTAGCTGATGCCCGCGGCTTTGCCCGCGAGGATGTCGGTTATTATATGAAGGGTACAGGGGAAAAACATGCTATGACACATTTTTATGTTTTTTGAACTGGCAATGCCATTGTGAAGTATAAATTTGGTAGAACGAAACGCCAAAACACACTTTGCAGTAACATGCATAGTCACTGAGTAATATTCATAGTAAAATATTGATACAGTGCAATAACAAGCAATGTCCAACTCGTACAGGAGAAAAATAAGCATTTTTTTTTATTTTTTTTTACTACACAACAGAATCAAATATATTTTCTTTATAAATAAATATATTTTCCTTCTATTTGAAACTTTATTGTACCTTTTTTCAAAGATCAAAATATTAATTTAGCAATTTCTCAGTTCATTGTCTTTGTGACATTGCATATTTTCCCCCTGTGCCCTTCATATACTAAAACCTTCCTCGACAACCACTCTATCCATTGGTGAAAACAGCATGAAAATCGGGGCAGCAGTTTTTGAGTTTATCGCTAACAGACAGACAGATAGAAAGACGCGGCGGAGTGATGTTATGCATTACTTTGGTACTAAGTTTTGCTCGTGTTTTTTTCGGATAAGATTGCCCTATTATAAACTTCAACGTTCAACTTTTAAGCACATAATATAAAGTTTCAAGTTGGTACATGCACTTTCCAAACTTGAACATTTTCACTGCAATTAGCTCTCTAGGGGCTGATTTAAAAATAAAGGATCGTCTCACTGTCCATTCTGAGACCCTCTCCAAACATGAGGTGTGCATTGTGTGTCAGTCAGTCAGTCATGAACGCATACAACAGCAGTGATAGCCTAGTCGTGTGACCGTCAGACTGCCAAGTCATAGGTCTCGAGTTCGAACAGAAGCCACAAACCTCTGCCTTTTCGGATTCATATGCGTATTGTATAATTATTACTTGCTTCAAAAACGGTGAAGGAAAACATTGTGAAGAAACATGCCTAAGAGATATTTCTAGACGGCATGTGAAGCAAAGCTAGAGGCCTATGGGCGGCTTGAAAACTCTGATACCAGGTTAGTTATGAAAAAGAAAAACCCAATAACACTTTGCTCGACCTGGGAATCGTACCCGAGATACCTCATGCTCAGCGGTAGCGCTTGCGACCGCTAGACCACCGAGGTAGACTACTGAATAATATATCCCTCCATAAAATATTACGAGTCTTCAGAAAATAATTGCTTAAATAACCGTTGTTTGATTTTTCTATTTTCACGAGAGATTCTCTTCCCCCATGAGGTTTAATTTATCTTGACCTACATACAAACGTCTGTCAAGATATACTGCGAGCGAGACTACCTTCTGGGGTATTTAAATAAATGGCGCAGTTACTCAAACAGTAAAAACTGTTCAGTAAACAATATGTAAACTGATTAAGATTTGTTACTCTTATGGGAAATCTTTTCTATGAGACTGTTTCTAATTTTCCAATGCATTACGAATTACGAACAAAATTCACAAAACGCAATAAACGAAAGATTTGAATTTCGCGGGCTGCCTTTGCGCAGCCACCATAATATAAGAATTACATAAAGAAGATAAAAAAAATGATGTATAAAAACCTAAAACATTAATGCACTAAAATACTAAAAATAATCCGAATCTAAAAATGAATCACTAGAGTGGCTTGTAGTGTTCGATTTTAATGAAGACCTTGCAATATTAATTCTTAGAACATTGTTTATGATCGATCTTACACATATCAACGACTTTTCATTGTTTGTCATTAGGTATCATATCAGCCGCAGTCGTGACAAATTGCGCTACAATTCACATCTCTGTACCGAGCTGTTTGTTTCCGGAAGCGAAGAGAGAAGTGCTTTGATATACACAAACATTTAGAGGAAAGGAATATCAGGAAATATAAATAATAGAGGTGCTACACACATGCTCGTGAGGCAGCACATTTGATTCGGCAGTATTTGTTGAACAACAAAGCCGACCTGAAGCAAATACTACACATATTCGGCTTTCTTACGAAATACTTAATTTTAAAAGTGAAAAATAATTTTACAGAAACACAAAGTTTTTTTTTTTTTCTTTAGAAACTGCTTAGTCGGCGTTGTTATCTGTCATGTCACCTCCTTATATAGTTTAGTCGTTTTTTATTGGCGGGCCATAGCAAACAAAATAACAAATCATGGGCTTTTGGGTAGTGGTTATGGTAGTTTTAAACACAACCCCTGAAAGAATAATTGTAAGCATTTCCCAAAACAAACCATTTAAATATTTTTGTAGTCCACTCAAGCTTTATTTTCCAAGACGGACAAAAGTCCGAAATCTAGATGCTATCTTTTCAAGAATATCTGTTAATACACTTCTTATATAAAAAAGGGGATGAGAGAAATAATTCGAAACTCTTCTATCCTTCTTTCACGTTGAAAGTCGTACAGTCCACCGCACGTCGGTGTAACACTTTTTTTTTTTTTTGAGCTTGGTAAATCGTCAAAAGACTGCTCCCGCTCTGGGCGGAGCGGAAGGGCGTGTCAGACTTTTACTGACTAAAACCACCCGTGTTCCTTCAGTTGTCTGTTGCCAAGGTCCTGGTATCCCTTTCGGACTTTCCCGCAACCCTGGCAGGCATCGGTCCTAGCGGACCCCGCCAATTGTGCTGACATCTCTTTGAAGCGCGCGTGGAACACGACGCGCCATCGACCCGGGCCTGGTCCTAATCGGACGGCGACCTACCCTTTGCTCGCTGGCGGATTCCCGACGCCCAGAGCATCTCGTCTTTCTAACACTTGGTCTTTGAACTGGCCTAGCGTAGTACGCAGATTGAATGGAATACGGGGCCAGATTCTAAGAGGGGTTCGGGTCTTTCTTTTCTGACAGTGCGGCAAGCGCTAATATAGCTACTTATTATTTTTAAGAAGAAGTTCACTAAATATGCGTAATCATTATGGTAGAATTTTCAATAATATTTTAAGGAGCGCAAAAAAGGTATAGAGGTATGAGGAACAGGGTGTAAAGTTCACTCATCCTCTATAGAAAAGGGAGGATCCTCCGACCAGACGGGTTGATGAATGATGTCGGAATCTTGTTTCCATCGCGCGGTAAACTCTCATTGCGCGATGTAGGATTTATGTGACGTCATGATTTGATGCGTCGTTCGCATGTGGCGATGTAGATGCCGCCACAGGTTGTTAGAAAAAGAAAGTCTGACAATCAGTCTTACCAAGGGGTATGATGTTACCCAGTAACTGGGTTGTGGAGGTCAGATAGGCAGTCGCTCCATGTAAAATACTGGTATTCAGCTGCATCCGGTTAGCCTGGTAGCCGACCCCAACATAGTTGGGAAAAAGCTAGGCAGATTGACGGGGCCAGCTTATACTGGTTGCGTTACTACTGATGAGCGGCCTACTGTACCTACTTAGCACCCTTCGGAGGCCGCCATCTTGGGGATTAGTACCTCAAAGTTGTGCCATACTTTCGAGTGGTCTAATAAAAAGCGGCGAAGTGCGAGGCGGACTCGCACACGAAGAGTTCCGTACCACTGTACAATATTTAAAAATATTTTCTGAAAACACGTTCCTTGTATGGTTTAACTTTGGGTTTGTATTTTTGTTTTTTGCCACTGACTTTCGAAATTAAAGTTATCTTTCACTTGTTTATTTTGGAATCGGTTCACAATTGACACAAATATGGATGAAAATATAATAAAAATAAATTTAAAAAAAACACGGTACAGACGACCATAGAAACTCCTTTTTTTTAAACCGTTTAAGAATTTCAAGTATCTACCTATTACGGTTCAAAAGATACACCCCTGTGACAGACAGACTGACAGCGTTTGTACTAGGCTTGGCACCCTTTGCGTACGGAACCTTAAAAACAATTGGATTCTTTTATTTCGACTATTAATAAACATTTCGTGCTGTTTTCGGGTTGTGATTTTTTAGTGTTAATGTTTTTGTTTGAGGGTTATAACGTAAAGTTTGAGTTATGAGTTGTCAGAGGGTTGTATCTCATGAGCAGTAATAGGTAAACAGTTCAACACATTATGTTTTTCTATTGCCGCTATAACGACAATAATAAAGATAAAATAAAGTTGAAAATTAAATTAAAGGTACATACAAGAAACACGTTTTTTGCTAAATATTATACGGTGGTACGGAACCCTATGTTTGCGAGTCCGACTCGCACTTGGCCGGCTTTGTTTATTGTTTCATTAGAATAAATATGACTTGCCAATACCACACCGACAATCTATGCAGCAATCAATTTCATACCAATAAATTTAATATTTAAGTTTGTTTTTTTTTATTTTCTGTACGAAAAAATCAAATACCTAAAATTGCTAGTCTTAAGCAAGATAGATGTCTTCTATAAATTGCCAATTAATTAGCCGACAGCATAAATCCTAAATGATTGTATTTTAACCTCTAATAAATAACATATAAGCCTGTGTAGACGAGGCTATTTCAACTTGATATTAAAGCAGTGTATACAGGACATACTGCATGCGTGGACACAGTCTGTTGACTCTTCAACTATTACCTCTCTCCTTTCAGTTCATGTATACCTAGTACTATATTGCTAACATAGAAGTTGGAGTCGCTGTTAGCAATCGTTGTTACGCTAAATGGTTCTTTGAAACTTCTCGAAAGCAATTTTACTTTGTAAATGCATCCTAAAGATAGAAGGATTTATAAAATATCTATAACTATACTTCCCATACTAATATTATAGAGAGAGACAGCTAATTTTGTGAGTTTTTTGTTTCTTATTATTTATAGCTCTATTTGTAAGACAAATCGAAATTTAAATAAAATCTTTGATATGTGCCTTGGTTGCCATTTGTGTCGAAGTAAAAAGTTCGTTCCATTTTTAAATACCACGACAGTTATGAGTTTTCATAGTAATTTATTTTGCCGCTAAATACGACAGATATGGGTTTTTACAAGCTTTATAAATTAGCTTGCTCTGTTCGTATGTCTTTTTTATACAAACATTGCCGACAGGGTGCTCGCATGTATTCGACATTTCGACCAGTACCGCAATTTCAATTTATCTCGAAGAAGGTTTTCAAAATAATGCTCGAATTTCCAAGCATGTTTGAGAAAATATAGTTTTTAGTCGAACATCTATCTGATCAAAATTAATTAAAATGTCTTCATTTTTCAGTATTGTCATCGACCAAACAAAATTTAACCCAAAAATAGTTCGCATGCTATTAGGGCATCATAAATCTAAACAACGTGCTGCATTTGAATTGCATCACGGTTATGCAAAGCGCTGCATAAAGGAACTACAAAAATGAGGACACATTTTATGTGACAGCCACTCTGTTTTCTGTGACGATAGCATTTATTTACCTAAAATAGTTACAAAGTTAGGTGAATGTTATTGGTAATTGCTATTTGCAACTACAGTTACTAAAACACAAACGTCTCCTTTGCTCTGTGCAACCCCGGTAGGATATGGCCAGTTTAGTCTACTATCTTTTATGATCTCTATGTCATTTAGAAATTATAAACATCAAAGATTTTCCGGAAAATTAACTTCTTGTCTTATGAACACTTTATGCCCCAAACTCAAACCAAATGGTTTGAATTTGAGGCATAATGTTAAAAAAAAAATCAATTAATAAACCAATTACTTTTGAATTGTCAAGGGGTCGGTCAGTCACAAAGATGAAGCTAGTTGTCTATTCCAAGGCGTAGTAGGTTCAAGAAGAAGAACGGGCAAGAAACTCCCATATTAAATATTATAAAAGAAATGATAACAGCAATAGTTATAAAACCTCGTAGGATTGAATTCGTTAGGTATCTTTTGAGTTACTTGCTAACATTTCTTGAAACGGCACGGTTGAGGCTTCACTTATTCCTTCAACATTATATTCATGTATGTACCACGAACACAGAATATATAACAGTATCGAAATACACAAATACACGTATACACATACATATGAATATTAAATGTATTACGATACTGTTTCCAACGAAAACGGTAATATTATATTAAATTATGAACAATAATATTTTTATTACGATACTGTTTCCAACGAAAACGGTAATATTATTAAATTATGAACAATAATATTTTCAAGTTTCTGACTTAGTGTTTTGTTTCTATTAAAGCTTGTTAGCAATATTAATTGTGTACCTATAACAATATTAAATCAATAAATTTTAATATTATATTAACCGGTAACATTATTCCTTTGAATTTATTCGGTAAATAAATAAACTCAGTAACAATAACTTGTAAAAGGTTTGGTTTTATTTAAACTAATACGGTCATCATACAATTATAAGCAAGGGAATCTAAAATTCAGGCGAATTCTCCACGATTACCAGAATCGCATAAGTAACGCAGGGATGAATAAATGTTTCCGATATAGGATAACTGTATCAGCTCGCACGATCATGATCTAAATCCTTTGATATCCATACGTATGTCGGGATACGTTCAACTGTTCTGAATGTACGTGCAAATCGAGAAGCACGTAAATAAACGGTCGAAGATTTCCATTCTCTATCTCGGAAAATCTTTATCAGAATTAAATAGAATCATCCAATTATGTTTACAATATTTTTTTTAAGCTGGAAAATCTTACCTGAAACGAAAAACCTATCTTCAAAATAAGCAAAATCCGGCTTGCTGGAGCAAATACTACTTACTAATACTATTACTTTCGAATATCGTAAAATGTAGCCTTATTTCACTTCTTTCTAAAGCAAAATCGTCTCAGTTCTCATGCGTGAGTATTTTCCTAAGATTGCACGTATAGCTATAAGATATGAGTGTCAAGCTTTCAAATTCAGGATGAAACGGTTCACATCAGAAATAATAATATATCGGATTCCAGTAGCGAACACAAATTGTATCGCGTTTTATCGTATCACACGAGCCGACGCGACGTGCGTTATTGGCTGTGGGCTCACATCTACGTGGTTTATGATATCCTGGTACATCTATCGAAATTATTAGGGAGAACTATCTTTGTGTCAGTTACATAAAATAAAACTGGTAAAATTCAGCTGATTTTCATAAATAATAATCATACATACATTTTTTTAAAATAATATTTACATAATATTCAAATCATACATATAGGAACTTACATAATTATGTTTACTTAGAAAGAAATGTGTATTGTATGTACAATTATATAATAAAATTATATAGAAAAATAAAAAATAAAAAACTACTACATAAATAATAATTTAAATATTTTTCCGTGAAAGAAATAGGTACCTTTTAGGTGCTTTACAAGATAGATATTTCGGCCTCTCATTTTATGAAGAAAAAGGCTTTCATAACAATAAAATCTCGGGATGAAATCTTAATTACCCGAGGGGTGAACTCATAACACCTAATTATTACAATAAAGATGAAGAACACAGCTTAAAAGATTACTCTGTCTTAGTCAATCTTTGCCTAGCCTTGTTCCAACTATCTTGGGGTTGGCTTCCAGTCTAACCGGTTGCAGCTGAATACCAGTATTTTACATGGAGCGACTCCCTATCTTATCAGATAGGCCCCTTGGTAAGACTGGTTGCCAGACTTTCGGGCTTCTGACGACCCGTAACGACTGTCAAAGATCCACGAATGACAGCCGGTACAACCGGCTTTACGTGCTTTCCGAGCCACGGAGGACTCTCGGTATGTAAAGATCCATCCCATCTGCGGACCAACCCCGGCAAGCGTAGCTTAACCTGATGGATCGACCCGGATTACTAGGTCTTAGTCAGTAAGCAAAAAAAAAGGAATATTGGATTCAATCGCAACGATATTTGCAACAGCAAAATTGATAAACATCCATTTATTTTCATCGGATTTCGGTAAGATGGAAATACGAATGCAATATTTAAATTCCATATTAATTAGTTTTAAACTTTATTAAATACTAGCTTCCGGCCGCGGCTTCGCCCGCGTGGTATGTCGATAAAAAGTAGTTTTTTAATTTAAATCGGTTCAGTAGTTTTGGCGTAAAAGCGCGACAGACAGAGTTACTTTCGCATTTATAATACTAGCTATTGCCCGCTTGGTATGTCGATAAAAAGTATCCTAGCCTATGTCGTTCCCCGGGATGCCATCTATCTCCTTGCCAAATTTTATTGAAATCCGTTTAGTGTTTTAGGCGTGAAAAGGTAACATACAGACAGACAGACAGAGTTACTTTCGAATTTATAATATTAGTATGGATTAGTAAGGATTTCGTCGAAAACAATTTGGAATATTGACATGTCACGAATTTATTGCCCTCGAACAGATTCGAAGAAGGCATTTTAAATAACAATCAATTGCCAGCTATAACTCAGGCTACAGATTTATTTAAACCTAATGAAACTTGTAGAATAATTAAACTTTTTTCAAACAGATTTTTTGCAAAGAGAAACAGAGCTCGCTCTTCTTTTGTTTGTTTCAAAACTTTGTTATAGTTAACTCAAATCTGAATAAAATAAAGAAATTGAATAACCATTTACCTGAAATGGACTTAATGACTACCGATTTATGACGCTAACATGATAAATATTGTTAAATTATTTACTTTTTATTAAAATTCCGTATTTATCCTCCACACACAGGCACACACAGCCACACACAGTCAGGCATTTTCGTAATTCTCGAAAGAAAGAAATCTCTAAAAATTAAAACCTACGTTTTGCTAAGTTTTCAACAAAATAAATAAAAAACATATAAGATATACACTTTCCTGTTGACAGCGATGCGGACGAATTTTTTGATGCCCTTTGACAATTTTCCCTTGTACATAATTATTATTATTATCTTTATTTCATTTTTCATACTTATAAATTATATTTTTAAATATTAGACTAAAAAATTATATAAAACATTTAAAAATATAAAAAATAGTAGCCCACCGGTATCGGGAACAGGGTCCAAGCTACCGGCGGTCAGGGCTCCAGAGAGAGGAACCTCCTAACGATGCGAGCCGTGTCCAGGAGTACAGCTTTCTGAATCAAGCCCTTAATCCAGCTGCCCAACGAGAGCCTCCTTAGGTGTTGGTCGAGGCTCTTGGCAATTAAGCCATTGGCTGATACGACTATCGGTACAATGATCGCAGAGTCCACATCCCATATGTCGACAAGCTCGTGAGCCAAGTCAAGATACTTGATTTGTTTATCTTTCTCGGCCTTCACGAGGTTCCCGTCATGCGGGACTGTTATTATAGTTATTATAAGTCTTTAAGTTAAATAAAAACTTCACTAAACGAAATGAACAAAAAAAAATAATTAAAAATAATATTTTTAGATGGAACTTTTATAGTTTGGTTTAAAGTTTCTTTATTTATTCTAAAACAACATACATTGTTCC
This sequence comes from Lithophane socia, assembly GCA_947522985.1. Taxonomy (NCBI): domain Eukaryota; kingdom Metazoa; phylum Arthropoda; class Insecta; order Lepidoptera; family Noctuidae; genus Lithophane; species Lithophane socia. The sequence goes on along the minus strand of OX383271.1, from coordinate 12,557,414 downwards.
CTTGCGATATTTGATATTTCCATATGATTCGCGATATTTTCATATCTCTGAAATATTACACGTCACAGCTCGCGAAACAAAACTACGTGGAAGCAAGTTTGGCTAGAAATAAGAAGCCCTACCTACTCATGTTCTCCTGGTACTTCTGACCTCCTAAGCTTTATTAAGATTACTTTTCTGTTACGAGGCGACGGCGAGCCAATGAATTTACCAAGTTTCGAACTTTCAAGCTATTGTTGAATGGACGGATTTTCTTTGGTCCCACAAAGTAGTGAATAAAATTAAGTGAAAAACATCTTGTAGAGGAAACTAGTAAGTAAATATTTAAGTTAGTATCTTCTCTTCTTTCGTAAAATGTAATCTGTGTTAGCGCTAATTGAGAAACGGTTATGTTGAGGCTAAGGCTCAATTCACACCGGAAAAGCAGCGGCCGGCAGCGTGTTAAACTTTACCTTTAGCTATCGAAAAGCTTATGTCAAAGTCGTTGTAGAAAAACGAAACGCTTTCGAAGCGATTGTCAAAAATCAAAATCAAAATATTTTATTTCACATAAACCTACATGGGCACTTATGAAACGTCAGAAGCTAGGTGCACGGTTCCAATTGGTCGTTTCCTATGGAGAAAAGCCGGCAAGAAACTCCACGGTTACACTTTCGCCACTTGTCTAGGCCCTCTGTATCGCTTGAAATGTTCCAAGAGATCGCGCGGCCACGTGCGTCTTGTCAGGGGTACTGCCCACGGCCGGCCTTGTCGCGTTGCTGCCGGACGCTGCTCGCCGCTGCCTGCTTCTGCCGTTTCGGTGTGAATCGGCCCTAAATCTGTTGTAGGCAAGTCTAGCTTAGCTACTTCTTGGCTCTTTTTGTTATCCTAGTAGCACCTTACCTACCTGCCAAGCGGATAACAAGCCCCTTCTGAATTATCTCATCCGTTAACACAAACAAACTCCTCTCTTCTGTAACACCTCTTTTTCCTTTTTATTACAGAGGGATAAAATAGTTATTTCTTTTATTTTTCCTAGTTTCATAATATCCGGAAACCATTTTGATTTATGCCAATCTCTCACCCTACATTCAAAATACCGCCACTTACAAAATCCCGTATCAAACAACATGAAGAGGAAGTTAAGGGTCCTTGCATAAAAGGGCTGGTTTCCGGGAAAGATAAGTTGGTACCGATCAGTGGTGAAATGATCCCATGTTAACAACTTATGAGCTCTCACATAGGAACAGCGAAAACATGTAACTATTTCTCTCCGAAGATCACCCTGTAGCGGAGTTGTACCTGTACCCACACGAATCCCTAAGAGCCACGCCACACGATGCGGTGCGGCTCCGCACCGCAGGTCATCATCGGTGCAGCGCCGGAGCGCACCGGACGGCGCCGTGTGCCATACCATACATTTTTATATGTAGGACGCCGCAGCGATACCGCTCCGGCGCCGCCACCGCATCGTGAGGCATGGCTCTTAGTTACGGACAATTCCTACTCCATATCACCTACGGACATAAGATTAGTTTGGAGCCCGAACTAAGAATGAATCAATCAATCTGCCTAGCCTTTTCCCAACTATGTTGTGGTCGGCTTCCAGTCTAACCGGATGCAGCTGAATACCAGTATTTTACATAGAGCGACTGCCTATCCGACCTCCACAACCCAATAACTGGGTAATACGATACCCCTTGCACGACCTCCTCCTCGAACTAAGAATGAATGACATCACGATTTGACAGTAGAAAAAATAATTAATTGGGAGTTAGTACACTCTGAAGTATCGAACTACTTTCTGACTTAAAGAGTAGGCACCCTGCAGGCGTAGCATGGCGCTTTCTATCTCTACGAAGAATAGACATAGCTTTTTCTATACAAAGTGACAGTTCGTTTCTTCATTTTTGACATCCACTGTGGAAATCTTTCTACAATCTGTCATTTTGTCTTTCATTTCTAACGATCTTTGTCTTCATTTTTTATAGGTAGACTATTTCGGAAGAAAGTTTTCTATCCCTACTGTCAAAATCACACTGACAACCGATAAATCCTATGACAAAATAAAGAATTCTGAGTCGAATTATATAAAAGAGTGAATTTCGTAAAAAGTGCAGTTGACTCTACTTTGCTGCCGTCGTACTGTCTACAGGAAACGTCATTTTTGTCTACTCTTCCGTCGACAAAACAGTGCTCATGCTACGCCTGCTGTACCATAGTCCGGCCTGGAAACACGCTTCTTTATGCAAGCACCCTAAGGCACGAAGCAGTGCATCCGAGCGCGTGATTCAATCCGACAGTCGTATTGCGGTTGAGTCAGCCAATCCTACGAGCAGGCTGCGGTATGGCTGAGCCGACTAACCACTGCTGCACGGACTTAGCTTCACCTTATAGTGGTTGCAGCAGCTAGGAATTGGGACGTCTTTCGGCTGAAATGGCTTAATTTTCATTCAAAACTGACAACATGAAACTTTTAACGCCTCTTTGGTTCCATTTTCATATAATTTGGACCATTTAATCGATATTTATGTCACGAAGTTTGCCTTTCCACAGTCAAACAATTTGCAGTTTTGTAAATGCACACTTTCCTATCTAACTTAGTGGCTTCCCAATCTATATGAGTTCGAAGTTGATCACAATCTTAAGCCTAAAACACAGTTCCCTTGTTCAGAAGATTGAATCCCCCACTCTTGGGTCATAAAGGGGCTTAATTAAACCCCAAACGACCCCTGGGGAAAATGTGCCGCACTAAATCAAACACTGATAAGTATAAAAATTGAGAAAGTTCTTTTTCTACCGACCAATGATTTGTCTTATTACTATAATAGAGAGCTATGTTACAAGACATTGTTGATTTATTAACGGTTTTTAAAAATGTCTTTGATTTCGAAAATATTCTCCTTAAATTGGTCTTGTCTTGTTATGAAAGACACGGGAGACGTGGTCTTAGCTAATGGCTGGTCAATACATTTTGTCTTTAAAAAACTTTCGTAATGATTTTTCAATTAAATTGCTTGCTTTATTTTAGAGAAAATAATGTTCAAATCCATTATTATGTTGTTAATACTTGTTATAGTCGTAGTGTTCCATTTTTATAATTGTAATAAACCTTTTTGTATTTTCTTTCATTTTATTTTTCTATTATGATTTTGACAGAGGTTGTCAATTTGTAAAAATAACAACTGCAACTTTACACAATGAATTTACCGTGTTTTATTACGATTTTAAAATACTACCTTACCTCTTGAACACGTAGATTTAATTGTGATAGGCATTTAGGCCTAGGTGGTTATTCTATTTTTTCTGTTTTTAATCCAGATTTTGGTAGGTGAAGCATTCAAGATTCACGATTGTTCCAGAATATTTATGGTCCTTTCTGACAAATGTTTTCATAGTACAAATGAGAAAAGTTAGCTTTCTAATACTGCAAGAAAAATTCCAATGAGGTAATAACAATCTATACTTATAAACTACAAAAGCAATATCTTGGTATTCGCTCCATTCTGCCTTTTATTTCTTCAGCTCATGTTTTTCTTTCGCGATTAGAATTTGTTTCGCAACAGTTCTTTCAGGGTCACCTTTTTCGTTTTTAAAATATGGAATTATGGTGTCCATGTTTTTATCTTTGCTCTTACGCAGACATTGAAGTTATTTTTAGAAATGCACGAACATAATCATGACTTTTCATAGGACCAAAAGAAAGAAATTTACCTACATATTTTTATGCCCGTTTATTTTTAAGAACATCCTCAGTTTCGTCTATACAATATAATAAAGCGGAAGAGTTTATTTGTTTGAACGCGTCATTCTGGAACTGCCAGTCGGATTTGAAAAAATCTTTTTAATTTATTTAACATCACGCTACGCCTCTTAGGAGCTGTCAGCCGAGCAAAAAGAAAAATGACAGAAAGAATGTTAAGCGCAATCGAAGTAATAGCGCGGGCGGGCGACGCGATGCGATGTGATACTTCGCGATGCGACGCGGTGGGTCAGGGGTAGAAGCTATTTAAAAAATATAGGTAGGAAAATGAACTGTTTTCCCAATATTTTTCATCATCATCTGCCTAGCCTTTTCCCAACTATGTTGGGGTCGTCTTCCAGTCTAACCGGATGCAGCTGAATACCAGTATTTTACATGGCGCGACTGCCTATCTGACCTCCACAACCCAGTACCTGGGTAATACGATACCCCTTGGTAAGACTGGTTGTCAGACTTCCGGGCTTCTGACGACCCGTAACGAGTGTCAAAGATCCACAAATGATAGCCAGGACCAACGGCTTAATGTACTTTCCGAGGCACCGAGGAGTCTCGGAATGTAAAGATGGTCACCCATCCTCAGATCAACCCCTGCAAGCGTAGCTTAACCTGATGGATCGACCCGTGTGGCTGTTATTACATAGCCACGAGCTCATCCAATATTTTTCAATCATCATCATATTTGTATCGACCAAAATGAATGTGCGTTCAGTTTGCAATTTCCAATAATTACTTACATGAAATTAATAATTATTATGCAGATTAAAAACAATAAGTATGTCAACTGTGATTGCGAATGCGTCACAGTGTAGTCATAAATGGGAAATATTTAATTGACCCTGGAAGTTTTTAAATTAATGAACCTCTAATGATGCGCACTTTTTAAAAATAATTGAGCCCCTTTTTAACTTTTTGGCCTTTTCTCTAAGTGCGGCCAGCGCTAATATAGCTATTTAGTATTTTTAAGAAGAAGTTCACTAAATGTGCCTAATCGTTATGGTAGAATGTTCAATAATATTTTAAGGAGCGCAAAATAGGTTTAGAGGTATGAGAAACAGGGTGTAAAGTTCATCTCATCCTCTATAGAAAAAGGAGGATCCTTCGACCAGACGGGTGTCAATGTCTGGTGGGCAACTGCCCGACGATTGATGTCGGGAAGTCGATCACGCGGTAAACTCTGTTTGCGCGATGCAGGATTTGTGTGACGTCAGGTCTTTGATGCGTAGTTCGCATACATGGTGATAAAGATAGGAATTATTTGTGGTTCGATTTAATACATGCCGTCATAAACACCAGAACGAATCTTGTTTACATTTTGTTTTATAACCTTATACAATTCACCGTTCGTTGTCACAAACCACAGTGTAAAGTGAACAGAGGGATAAGTGCTGCCGTCTTTATTTTTATAAAAAGTACACGATATTTTATCATGGAAAGTGTAAAACGGTTTTCTGATGTAAAAATTATTTTTTTTTAACTATTCAAATTCGATGGAACACTGACAGGTTTTCGATACAAAATTAATTTCTTTGCCTATAGTTACAAGAAAATAAATATAAATATCATTTCATTGGTATTCCAGTGCGGAAAGGATGGAGTTATTAGAAGTTATCGGGATAAGTTTCTCATTAATGAGCTCGGGAGCATATTAGGAGAGTTTTGGTTTGAAACATGATTCAATGTACAGTACGACACAACTTATATGTAGGATCGGCAAAATTCGTAAAACCGATCACATTCCGAACTGAGTGTGCTTTCAAAATCTCCAATCTTAGATGAAAATTATCTTCACGCAAACGCAATAACTTGTAAAATTTTATAACCAAATACATTAGTAAAATTGAAATGAATGAATGCAAATCAAATGTCAGTTATGCATACATTTGAAAATTTAAATTCATTCATTTCAATTTTACTAACAATAAAAGAAAATTAAACGAAGTGAATTCCATTCTTTTAATTTTCTTTGACTGAAAAGCAAGCAGGCATGAAAGATAACATTAGGTAGTATATACGAGCTGGTATCCGTAACTCTGTGCACATCAAAGTGCATATTTTTATGGAGTTACGAAGTTCATCGAACGGATCATGTTGGAAAAAACAATCATTTAAAAAAATGTATCGAAATATTTTTGGTGTAGAACAGAGGCAATTTCCGTATTTTTACCGTTCGCATTCTAATCTCATTCGCAATCTGTCAAAAATACAATCAATTTACCTGTTGCCAAAATTTTTGACAAGTTTGACAGATTGCAACTTGAATGTGAACGTTTTTTAATTAAGTACGAGAATTGGCTTTCAGATCATTTAACAACTGTATATTTTACACTGTGTAACAACATAGCTTGTCGAACGAGATGATTCGTTTTACGTACCTATTGAAAATGTTAATCAAGTGTCTGATATAAACTGGCCTCCAGGCGATTCCGGGACGATTTTACGACGCCCTTAAATAAGCTGATTTGTTTTTGTTACTAAGACAGACTTCAATGTATACGCTATAGAAGCAGTGTCCATGATTCTTTACAAATATCTAGACTACTCGAAATATTTATGTGGTACAGCCTAAATGTTCCTACTGCTGGGACACAGGCCTCCTCTCTTCGAGAGGCTGTAATCTGTGGGCTGTAATCCACGCGGGCCCAGTGCGGGTTGGTAGATGTCACATTTGTCTTCGAATTTTTGGTTCAAGGACATGCCGGTTTCCTCACGATGTTTTCCAATCCGACTGGAAGTTTCAGAGATGACAGAAACACGTTCAAACAAACAAACAAAAAACAAACTATTCAGCTTTACCTATTACTAATTTACAGATGAGATTAGTACATAAAATTTATTGGAAAAGGTCTTCAAAATATTCTGTTCGTATCATTCGTCAGGAAGATTAGTGTTTTACATCATGTATCGAAAGGAAAATAAAATCATTTCATTTCATATATCGTGTAGAAATAGAAATAAGTTGTTCGTTTTCCTATTCATGTTATATTTATGTCGCTGCATCACATGCCCTTTTGTAAAAATTCAAACAGCTTACGCCCCCGCTAGTTTCAAAGCCCTACGTTGTGTTACTAAAATCTTTTGCTGTACAAGTATTTTTCTCAAAGAAATTCATTTTTACGAAAATTGGTTCTGTATCTTGAACGATAGAAAGATGAGACGTGACGTATTAAGTTTATCTTATTTTTAAAGTATTTTGATACACAAGATACTTCGGGCCTTTACGGTTTTTAGCATAATTTATTTTTTATGTTTATCATACAATGGCAGAACCTGAGATTATAATATTTGCAGATGATATTAAAATAGCGTAGAAATTTAAAAAAGGCTCGTTAGAATATTTTTATGATGACGTGAAAAAACATAGCAACGGCGTAGTTCGTAGACAAAATTCAGCCATACAATTTAAATCTACAATTTTTGATATAAAAAATGTTAAGTTTGGTTTAAGTTTATGATACTTGTCAAAAATAAGCTCGTGGCTAAGTAATAACAGCCGCAAGGGTTGATCCATTATGTAAAGCTATTCTTGCTGGGGTTGGTTCGTAGATGGGTGACCATCTTTATTACAGCCGTTGGTCCCGGCTGTCATTCGTGGATCTTTGTCAGTCGTTACGGGTCGTCAGAAGCCCGAAAGTCTGGCAACCAGTTTACCTTACCAAGGGGTACTATTACTGGGTTGTGGAGGTCAGATAGACAGTTACTCAATGTAAAATACTGGTATTCAGCTGCATCCGATTATACTGGAAACCGACCCCAACATAGTTGGGAAAGGGCTAGGATTCTTGTCGAAAATAAACCGCTAGTACAAAAATATTTCTCCAAGTTAATTCAACAAACACTATTACGGAAACACCCACACTACACAATCCGCCTTACAAGAAACAAACATGAACCCAAGATCGATAGTACAAACCCGCGTCTAGGAACTAGCACCTGCCGATAATTGTCGCCATATAGTACGGCTTCAACGTAATCGTGTTACCACCAGACTGCGTCTACAAGCCTCTAATTACGACCATTCACCCAACGCAGCATGGGCCTGATAATCTGTTACACGGTGTTAGAGTTACAACCTCCTACGTAATATGTGCTCCTGGTGATTGAATCTGATTGCCAGTCCTTGTAAAGGTATTTAGCAGTTTGGTGGAAGGAATATTTGGGGACTTCTTTTCAACAAAATGTAAATAAACTAGCGGCCCATCCCTGCCTCATACGGTTTTTAAGAGTTGACGAGATATTATAGATTTTTAATATAAATAAGTAAGTTTAATCTATCTTTATCCATACTAGCTGCGCCCCGCGGTTTCACCCGCGTAAGTCTCGATCCCGTGGGAATATCGGGATTAAAATCCTATGTGTTAATCCAGGTTATAAACTATCTGTTTGCCAAATTTCATCCAAATCCATTAAGTAGTTTTTACGTGAAAGAGTAACAAACATCCATCCATCCATAATTACAAACTTTCGCGTTTATAATATTAGTTAGATTAGATTAGATACATAATATAAATTAAAGTCGCTTTTCGTGTTGTCCGCGTTGCTCTTCTAAACCACACAACAGATTTTGATAAGGTTTTCGCCATCGTTTAGAGAATTTATTCCGCAAGTTTTATGTGTATATTACTATTAAAATTACATATAACCATATATCTAAGAAATCTCCATGTTTAGTCAAATCGTTAAAACGTGCGAAGCAGACCGGGTCGCAAGTAATTTACATATATACTCATAAACAATCCGGAATCAATTTTGTAAATAATGGTGCACGTGCAGACCACATCAAAATCCGTGGCCTTTACAAAAACATTGCAGTCACACAGCCACACATGAAAAGTGACTTCAATAAATAAAGAAAGAAAGACAAGAAAATATTTTAATCAAGACCTGAGTAAATTAAGTTTATCTTGTGTAATTGTGACACAGAGCTTACACTTTTTTGTAATATGCGGTCCTAGTAACGAAACATGCGTCGGTCGACGCTGTAAAATAAACCATTTCTAAATATGATCTGTAAAAAAAATCAAGTAACAAAAACTAAAACCCAACTACGACTTAAAAGATCCGGAGGAAGAAAAATCCGGAGTCACACGTAATCTGTTCGATTTATGCCCTAACACGTGTGACTCCGGATTTTTAATTTGTCTGTCTGTGGTGCCTTGTTTATATCTTTTAAGTCGTAGTTGGGTTTTAGTTTTTGTTACTTGATTTTTTTTTAAATACTTTTGGGGTTATAATATATATATTTTTGAAATGTGCTCATTAAGCCCTTTCATTTGATACTCAACATGGTACGATTAAACGATATTTTTTTTAAAGTTCCTCCCTTTATGTCCTCTAGAGGGCGTCATTCTTAATTAAATGTGACTTCACATAGCCTATAACCAGCGGACAATCACGACGCTTCTAACGATACCTCATTTGTCAAATTGTGATAAGTGGTTTGGAAGATAGGAGGGAACAGATGAACATACATACATACATACATACATACATACATACATACATACATACCGGTCAAAATCATAACCCTCCTTTTTCTTCGCCGTAGTCGGGTAAAAATATCAAGAATCTATTAAGTTAAGTTTACTTATAACAACAATTTAGTTTTATGACGGAGTTAAAATAAACCAAACTTTGTTATATTTTATGATAAAATTGAAAAAGTTTAATAGGAGTAGTAAAATTTGGAATTTTACGGGTAACCTCGTGACTTTGGAACTGAAACTGAAAAGTAAATAATAACTCCGATCCTGTGCCCAAGAACCATCTTCTTGAGTAAGGAGACCCTTGTTGTTGATGTTTTTTTTGTATTAGCTTTAAATTAGCTTGCTCTGTTCGTATGTGTTTCCGGTTACTCCCATTGTCATCTATTTTTCAAGCACTTCCTGGCATCCGACTGAGTTGAAACTTGGGATACTTATATAACTACCGAGACATTTAAAAAAAATGATACCATGGTACTGGTCTGATAATAGACCCGGAAGTTGACCATAGGAACTCCTCAATCAAACAAGATAGTACCATCGTGTTTGGACTCATTAGCTATGTTTTAACAAGTGCTTTGAAACTAGGTGGTGTTTAAGGTCTGATGATGGAGCGGGAAGGTGGCCCTGGGAAAACCCTTTTTAGTTCATTAAAAGCTTGTTTTAAAAAAGTTTTTTTTCAATATGGAATTATTTATGAGTAGTCTCCAACAAGGTTACAAAACGGAACAGAGAAATCAAATTATTTTTCATTTGAAACGAACATGGAGATATTTTATGAGTTCCATTTTCGAGTATAGAGGCATGAGGAACAGGGTGTTAAGTTCATTCATCGTTTCAAAGAAAAGTAAGGATCTGGTCTGGTGGGCAACTGCCCAACGATTAATGTCGGGGCGTTGTATATATGCTCGTCGCACGGTAAACACTGCTTGCGCGATTCAGGATTTTACGTGACGTCAGCACCGCCGCCCCAGGTACAGGGGGTCCATATACTCTGTAGTAGGCCAATATTAGTTGAAAAGTGAAGTGTTCTGCGATGTATAACATAATAGCTCCCACCCGCGGCTTCGCCCGCGTGGTATATCGATAAAAAGTAGCCTATGTCCTTCCCCAGGATGCCATCTATCTCCTCGCCAAATTTTGTCGAAAACCGTTCAGTGGTTCAGGCGTGAAAAGGTAACATACAGACAGACAGACAGACCGAAAGACAGACAGAGTTACTTTCGAATTTATTACCGACTTCAAAAAAGGAGGAGGTACTACGTTCGGATGATTGTTTTTTTTTACTTATTTTTTTTAATGTATGTTCACCGATTACTCCGCCGTTTGTGAACCGATTTAAAAAATTCTTATTTAGTTCGAGAGGGTATACTCCCGAGATGGTCCCATATAAATTTTATTAAGTTTGCTTGCGTAGTTTTTGAGCTAGCTTCAATATTACGTATTTTTCCCACAGTCTATGTAGACGATATAATTATTAGACTCCTTCACTGTTATTTACATAGCAGGTAGTAACTTGTGTGGGGTAGGTACCACCACTAAAAAGTGAAAAATAAAAACTTTTTACAAAAAAAAAACAACCGACTTCAAAAAAAACATAAAACTTCATAAAAAGTGAAAAAAATAACTTTAATTTCGGAAGTCGGTGGCAAAAAACGAAAATTAAAAAGCAAAGACACCGACTTCCGAAATTAAAGTTATTTTTTTCACTTTTTATTTATAATATTAGTATGGATGCGCACCAATTGTAAGCTATCACCTTGGCCTGCCCTACACATCAACGACCTTGCAAATGACACATCGCGTGTTGCACTGAAGATTGACGTTCGTTGAATAATAAATCTAGACTAGAGCCCTTTAAATCGTAATAAGGCTTCCTGTACCTACATGATGCCGGAGCCGAACTAGCGCCGGATCGCAAGTTTGTGTATGCGAATGAATATCACCCATGTGCACCGCGCGCCGCTGCACAGACGCCGGATCGCAAGATGAAAAAAAAAACAGAATATCTTAGAATGAGTGTAAAATCATGTGTGCGGCTCAGGCGTCTTGAAAAGGAAGCCTAAAGGTTAAGTAATTCTTCTTTCTTCATGTCGGTACGATAGGTAGGTATACAAGATTGTGGGGTGAAAAGATTGCCCAGTTATGCCCGGCGCACATTGGCGGTACGGCACGGCAGGGGATTTTTATGCGACGAATAGAAATGTACCTTAACATTATGAGAATAAAATTGAAATTTCAACGGCAACAATGCAGCGGTAACCTAAGGCATGCCGCGACGTCTTTAGGCATCACCATTTTTAGTAACTACTAATACTATGAAGAGGTAAAGTTTGTTAGTATCTATGTAGGAGGTAATTATAGAAAAAAAAAAAAAAAAAAAAAAAACAATAATTCGTTCTCTGATTAGAAGCTACGCTATTGGCATAGGATACCTATGTTTTATGTGTAAACTCGCGAACGAAGTCGCGGGCGGAAGCTAGTTTAACAATTAAGTCGAGACGGAATCACGAATAAAGTCGGGAGTTCGGGACCAGTGGTTATTTTTAAGAACATTATATTTATGTTACCAAGTTTTACTATAAAACAATCATTAAGCTCTCCCCAACAGGAAGAAAGATCCGTCAAAATAAAATTAGAAGACCTTTTCAAAAGTTTCGTTGGTTTGAATATTATAGGGGTCCTATGAAATTGGTGTTTTTTTCTCACTAATAGAGAACCTCGTCACTTTTATGATTTAAAATATTCATCAATTGCTTGGTATTATATCGAATAATGACCATCATAGACAACTACCAATAGTAAAAAAACCTTATTACTTATAGTTTTCTTAACATAAAAATGACTCCTCAATTTGTTAGCAGAAATGACCACAATTTTTTTTTTAACTTAGCCAAAACTTATTTTTGTCGCTTAATCTAAGTGGCATACGTTAACTTAGTTTTTAAACAGTAGTGCATAAAAGTTTTAAAACAGTGTGTTCATGGTTGTTATATAAATTAAGAAAACGTTAGTTTGAAAAATGCAACTTCTTTAAAATTCCCCATACAAAACACCAATTTCATAGGTGGGGACCTAATATTAAAAACCACGGCCTCGATCCCTCAATGGTTAAGGTTAAAACATTAGCCTCTTTTTGGGGCAGTCGGGTGAAAAAGTGTTGTATAGGTACACTCAAAATTGATTGAAAGCGTAAGTAATGCGGTAGCAATTACTAATTTACCGGAAAATCCTTGCCATCTATAAACACCAGACTTTGGTCGACTAAAGATTCTCTGCTCGGATACCGCTGTTTCCAGATCCTAGAGGATAGAGGCCGGTGAAAATAACTGACAACTTCTTGAGATAAATTAACTGGTGTATTGAAAAAATTACAGTGTTTCGTTTTACGTAGAACGAGCACGTTCTTCTTCAGATTGTTCATATAAAACGTTCTGTCATGGCGTCCAAAACACACCACAATAATAATTAAATTCTTCTTATTTTCTGATTGGTCGAATAGCCGGCGCGTCATCGACGCCCAGCCAACCGCAGCGGTCGACTAGTGATTTCCGTTTAGTTTCTATGGACACCGTAATGAGTGTAGTGACGTGAAATTAGTAATGTAGTGCGGTAACACCGCTCTTATAAGCACAATAGCTCTGATGGGTTTTATGTGACACGCCCCGCGCCTCGCAGCGCCACCGGCTAGAACTGGTTCTCGCTGTTGGGGACGGGGAAGACTCCCACTTTAGGGAGCTCCAACAAAAACCGAAACCCTCGTTGCTAGGCCTGCCTTTTCTGGGCCTTCCCTACTGAACTAGGGATTTCACCCGGCAGGGGCCAGGTCACACGGGCGCCGAGAAGCACTTAGGGCGCTCCTACAGATACACCCCAGAACGCCGAGGGGAGGCATACCCCCACGCGACTAGGTGTGCAATAAAGCACTCCCACTCCCTCCCCGGAGGGGGAGGGTAACCCAATGACCGGATCCCGTTTTCGGGGGCTGAGAGACCCAAGCCTCGGGCAAGGGGCCAAAAAGCCCCAACACCGATTCCTCGCGCGGGCGCAGAGACGACCACTCGAGACAGGTATTATGTGAGGGAACGCAGACGCTGGCAGAGAATCTCAGATGACGACTAGAGAAGTATGGAAGCAAAAAACATGTTGCGCCGGCCAGAAATAAATTGGGATAAGGGCAGGAGACTGATGATGATGAATACAATACATACAATATAAAAACTTCGATTACAAATAAACAAAATGACTCTAAAATCCGTTTTGACGTTACTGATTACACACAACACACCGACACAATACACACACAACGCATACACACTCAAATACCACAACGCTACAATGCAACACGCACGCTACACGCTCACACACACGCTATGCACACACACACACACACACTACATTAAAGTGGCACAACGAATTTGTATACAGACTGAACGTGAACATACCTTGGGAAATAAAACAATAGTGTACTTTAATCACGATGCAGAAAGAAAAAGTTAAAGTCCACGTGGCCAAATCCGGCACAAAACCTATTACTTCGATATCATATTCATAAAACAGATTGCTCTGTTGTTTACGCATATAAAACTTTGTTTATTTTCTGTCGGTCTCGCTATCCGATATGTCAAAGTTTTAGTTGAAGCCCGCACGTGGTGGAAATATGCTCAACTTTTGATTCATTTGCAGTTTTCAGATACGGCATGGCAAAAATGGATCGTATGAAAATACTTGGAACTTATATTTTTTAAGCAAAAAATTGTCGTACATGTACTTGTTATAAATTAAAGTCGTATTTTGTGTCTGTAACCGCGTTGTTCTTCTAAACTATGCAAAGTATTTGATGGCACTACCATTTAGAGAATTTATTAAGTAATAGGTATATTTATTTGCTTAAAAACACTTATTCCGGAAGGTAAGGTGTATAATAAATTAATATATCGGAAATAAGTCACTGAGTTGGCTAATCGGGACGCCAGCGCCGCCTAACGGCTTTCGACAGAGTCTACAATATACATAACGCTCGACCCCAAGCAGTCTGTCGGTGGCCGTTGAGAAGTGAATACGTTTAGAAACTGTCGCGCGTTCCGTATAGTTGTGTGTGAATTACTAGTGTGATTAATATGATACTAAATTATAATTTGATCTGAACTGCAAACGGTTTTTTTATTGCTCAATAACCAACTGAACACTACTCACAGTAGTTAAAATATGGCTGATAATAACGAAAGAACTACCCTCTCCGTTAAATATTAAAATCACATTATGCGAAAGCGCAAAAACAATATGCGTAGCAGGGGCGGGTCGCTAGTTTTGGTTCAATAATTATTATTTATTTTAGTAAAACATACAAATAGGTATGTAAACAAATAATTAATTTTATGTGAGTTATCAAAATAAATGGTTTCAGTTCTTTAAAGATGCAATTTAATAATTATGGCCCACCGAAAAGGAGCGGTGATACCCGACAAGTTAAAACAAGTCAATTTCACAACCTATCATTTGCTTTACAGCACCAGGGGCGCATAGCGCGCAGTAGTTCGGTGATAGCTCGGTAGATTTCTCATTTTCCAACGTCCCCTGAGATTGCCTCGACGACTGCACCACGGAAATAGATTATTTGCTATTGATTGAATTGACGACTTACTTCTCTCTTGACATAAACAACGGACGAGTTTCTCTAGATCTTAGAGATTTCTGTTGACCTAGTATCTACTTTAATTTTGGCTGTAGAACTGGATTCGATTTCTGCACAAGATTTCGTGGAAAAAAATAGGGTAACTAGTGTTTTCTATGTCTATTATTGTAAGTAGTCACATCAAAAGCAGCTTATGTCGTTTTCTGCGGATATAAGGTTTCATCTTGTAGTATTTTTCCATATTGTAACTCGATAAACAAATAATCATTCATTTTATAGCAAAAGGGCTCTTATTTCTTAACTAGAATAAGCCTTGAAAGGACAACAAAAGAGCTCAATCTTCTACCAGGATATCATAATCATGAGGAGCAAAGTAGCCTCTTATAGAAATTTTATTACCTCTATCGGCGCATGTGAATGGTTTAATTTATCTGGAAAATATCCTTATATGCGGTATAGTAAATCGTATATTACGTGAGGTTAAACGACCCACGCTGTAGGGTTCCGTAATAGGATTTGTAACTTGTTTTAGTATGTTTTTATACAATGTAATAAAGCAACGAGCGTGTGAGTGCCTCGAAGCGACGGTACATGATGTACGTACAGTACATGATGTATGTGTCTATCCTGTGTTGTATGTACTCTTGGTACATGATATTCTTTACTACGTGAAAATGGAAAATGAATGTCCTTGCTTTCTGACACTTTTGTAAAAACAGTTTCGGCAGCAACCTTTTAAATAATATTCCGAGTATCTTTTTGTTCAAAGTAAAGTGCCATTTTATTGCGATTCCATGAATTTTGTGCAAAAAAAATAATAGCTCGGTGACAAATATTATCAGAGCTTGAATTCGTTGAAATTCGTGGATATTCCCGGGAGAAAACAACCTAAAAGATGGCTGGCATGTTTTTTAGTGAAAAAAGTATGATATCGCTGCAGTACACTATCATTTAAAGATTGTCAGTTTCTTGGCTTAACTTTCAGCGCTACGATAATCAGTAAATACAACAAACTTCTGACTATAAACCCTCACTAAAAAGAAACAACAATACATCGTGTTTAAAACATGACAGGAACGTATAAATATTTCCTAGTTCTTGGCAATGGAACGACCCGGATGCATTGCTTTTGGTCGAGTACGTCACGTCTCGAGAAAGTTATGTGAATATTGATGAGAAAGAAAAATTTAAAAGAATTTGTTTTGCGATTTGTTACATATAATGCAGAAATTACTGCAGCGATCAGATTTGTCTTTTACACTAATTATAACATGCCTAAAGTTATCTTTTAGCTTATTTACATTAAAAAAACGGACATTCCTCGGCTGGTCCTTTGAAAGTAATTTAAATTCTTCATACGAGATGAATGCGTAGATGATTTGACTTTCACTCCAATATTAGAGATTTAGAATTAATCCTCGACAGTCGATAATAAAACATTATCGTAATTACACTACAAGATAAAAATTAAACTGTTATATCTAATGATTGAAATTCTCCCACTATACAGCATGTAACAAAAACCCTGTCCGATCGGAAAGGGGGCACATATACGTATACATTACCAGTTTTTTTTTTATTGAAAATAAAAAAGTTATTGCAATTTGAAACTCACATTTTTAGTACCAAAATTACCCCAATTTCATTATAAATTAGCAAATTTTCTGCAGAGGTCATAATGTTATGACTTGTAGACGAGACGCTAGACGAGTGGAGGCCCGCGGCCCATGTAAAAAAAAAAATAGAGGCGATGTTTTTTTTTTCTCTTTTCCAAAAAAAAAAACTCCATAAACAGACTCTCAGTATGATTCTGAACAACACCTCACGGATCAGACAGGGTGTTTGTTACGCACTGCTAGATATCCATCCAATATACTCCACTCCTGATCCCATGTTTACCAAGACGACATGACTATCAAGAGCTATCTATACGAAGGTCCATCCCTTATAAGTGTGATGTAAGAATTCGCGAGCCGTCACGTTCGCACGATAAATTACAGAAGTTCTCGACTTGGCCCATTACTCATCGCCCCATCCGGCACATACTTCGTATCGGCGTTTAATTACTAAACTGATTAACTTGTACCACTGGGACTCGGATAAATATTAAGAATTTTATGCTTTAAGTAGGGTTTTGAAATGAGGATAAAATCCGGTGAAAATATTGACTTACATAAATAACGCTAACTTATCAAATTAATTGCACAGAAAACGTCTAACAATCAATCTGCCTAGCCTTTTCCCAACTATGTTAGGGTCAGCTTCCAGTCTAACCGGATGCAGCTGAATAACAGTATTTTACATAGAGCGACTGCCTATCTAACCTCCACAACCCAGTAACTGGGTAATACGATACCCCCTTGGTAAGACTGGTTGTCAGACTTTCGGGCTTCTAACGACCCGTAACGACTGTCAAAGATCCACGAATGACAGCCGGGACCAACGGCTTAACGTGCTTTCCGAGGCACGAAGGAGTCTCGGCATGTAAAGATGGTCACTCATCCACCGACCAACCCCGGCAAGCGAAGCTTAACCTGATGGATCGACCCGGTGCGGAACAAGTATGAAAAATGTTCTCTGATGGAGACTATCAATGCTTGCAAATTGCGTACAAACAAAAAATTTGAAAATTAAATTAAAAGTCTCTTCAAAAAAGGAAAGAAAGAGAACGGTAAGTTGAATCACGTAATTCCGTTCCTTCATAAGCTGATTAGGAAGGAAATGAGCTGGCACGTTGCGCTACTCTGCTCGTATAAATAGATCTCCCGATGTTTGCAATGTTAATTTGTAACACGTTTATGCAGCCCTTTTTTTTTTTGAGTGTGGGAAATCATCCAATGACTTCTCTCGCTCACTTTTACTGACTAAAACCCACTCGTGTTTATTCAGTTGCCTGTTGCCAAGGTCGCGGTATCCCTTTCGGACTTTCCCGCAACCCTGGCAGGCATCGGTCCTAGCGGACCCCGCCAATTGTGCTGACATCTCTTTGAGGCGCGCGTGGAACACAACGCGCCGTCGACCCAGGCCTGGTCCTTATCGGACGGCGAGCTACCCATTGTTTGCCATCCGCAAGCCCGCGCCTATGGTGGCTGGGAATCCGCCTGGCATTCCCCAGGCCCAGGGCGTCTCTTTCGGCGGCGGTTAGGGACGTGAGGGCGCAAACTTTGCCTATCCCTCACGCGTTCCACCGCCTCCTTCGCGAGCATTACTGCTTCGCAGAAGTAGGTGACGGCTTCCCATGCCCTTGCCGCCAATCGCCTCCACGAGCATGCAGCCCTGGTACCAAATATTGAAGAGTTTATCAAAAATGCCAGAAACATGTATTTCAAGGAAATTGGAAAGTAAAATAAAGTAAACTCATAGGGCTTTTCCAAAAAGTTCTTATAACTTTCGTTGGAATTTTTCCTGTTGTAACAATAATGTCCCCTAGCAAGCGATTAATACAAACAACAAATTGTTAAATAAGTAATTAGGTTTGGTTTCATTCTTTCGAGGAAAAGTTGACGTGACTTTCGAAAGGCGAAGGGTTGAGCAATGATTTAACTTTGTTAACTTTTAACTTAGTTTATTAATGTTAAGAATAGGTTAACCTCTGGCGATCGACGACGTAATGATTGCAAGAGTTTTCTTTCTTCATTTTTATTTATTGTAGAACTGCCTCGTTGGTCTAGTGATGGCAAGCGCTACTGTTGAGCATGAGGGTCATCCAGGGTCGGGCAAAATGTTTGGGTTTTTCCATGTGGAATTTCTCAGTAGTAGCTTGTAGTCTGGATTTTGGATTTTTGCGAAATATTGGTGTACTAATAGGTACACCTCTGTCTGTCTTGGTATGTAAAGATGATCACCCATCCACGGACCAACCTCGGCAAGCGTAGCTTAACCTGATGGATCGACTCGTACAGCTATTATTATAACTTATCCACAAGCTCCTGAAATGTAACACACGAAACCTAAAAATAAAAAAATAAAATCTATCGTAAGTTTCCTCATAAACATTACTATATTTCAATAATAACCTTCCTATCAAGCAAATATATTGATAGACACAGGTCTCTCCAATTTCCCTAATTATACATTAATTAATATAATGGTTTAGATCTTCCGCTCTATCGGTCACAGTGATCAAGAGGCTATTGGCACTACCGGTTCACAAAGTCAAAGTTTTATTAATGCGATTGCATAAAGGTCGTCAATATGTACCTCTGCGAACGTCCCTGACGGCCTTGACAAGTGACAATCGCTTCGAAAGCGTTTCGTATTTCTACAACGACATTCAACAGGATTGACATAAGCTTTTCGATAGCTTATGTCAGTCATTTATTTATTTATTAATACATTTATTCTATACATTTTTGCCTTTTCAATGTCACTTTGTCTAGGGCCTCTGCTACATTATCGTGGGTACCCCAACAGCGCCCTGTATGCATTGTTGTACTGGCACACGTAAGGCCCTGTAAGCCCTCTGCGTGTGACCCATAGATAAAAAATAGAACGCAATGAAATTGATGATTTCCAAGAAACCGTACAATTCAATATGTAAAAAAATCCTGTTTGATTCGAAAAGGGCACTTATGTACTGATTTTTTCAAAAAGTAATAAAAAATCTTATTATTATTGAAAAGAAAGGTATTGCTATTTAAAATTCACAGTTTTATTTCTAAAATTACCTTAAATCCATAAAAAATAGCAAATTTTCGACAGGGGTCATAAGTTATGTCTTGTAGACGTGCTAAACGACGGCCTCCCATACCCCATGAAGTTACCCGCTAAAATTCCCCATAAAAAAAAAAACTATTTTCCTGAAAAGAAATATAAATAATTTCCTGAATATATTAGTACATAAATAGACTCTCAGACTCTCTCTACTTAACAACACCGTCACTGATCGGACAGGGTTTTTTTTACATGTGGTATAGTTTGCTAGAGAAAATACCGCAAATATTTTAACCATTCGCTTAGGAAATGTGAGATATCTATAAAAAGAGCAAGAACATCCTATTCCAGTGTTTTACTCTGATCTGAGTCTATAAAGATGCCATCATAAAATGGTAAAAACTTCGATCGTTCTGCTCAATGGGACAAAGGGACAAACAGTCTCTGGAAAGCTTATAGCTTCGTTTTACCGCGATGGTAAAATTTCCTTTTTGTACTATCAAGGAAAAGTTTTGCAGTATTTTATTTTATAGGTGCAATTTTATGTTATGGTGAACAATTTGCGGGATCTATCATGATTCATGAAAAGGTACCTACAATTGTTACATTTTATTTGATTTTGTCATTTTTTTGCTCGCGCTTGACCTGCTTACTGCTTGTGTTGTATGCTATTGTTTTTTATGTAGTTGTATGTTTGATTGTACGGAATTCGTAGTGATTTTTATAGGAATGCAGGTTTAATTTATTGTGTAAAGTTGTGTGAGATTTTATTAGTGAATATGACACTGAACGCTATCAGCCCATCTCAATCGAGAGCACTTACATGACAGGCCATGACACTGACAACTCTTAACACTTTCGCGGACACTGAATTGAACTTTTATTGTTATTACGTCTATGGGCGTTTACAGTCCGCGAAAATGTTAAACGTGGTTCCCGGGTATCCCGGTCAGACGCAAGCGGGATTCAAAGAAATAAATATGAACAATATTCATAAACCTCATTCAACAACAAAAATAAATACGCTCTCTTAATAGGTAATACGCTCTGTGAAAATTTCAAGTGTCTATCTATTACGGTTCAAAAGATACAGTTCTGTGACAAACGGATGGGCAGCGGAGCCCTTTTCTCTTTGAGTAGGCCCAGATATCACGGAACTCAATAATTACGTAGGTACGGTATACCTATACGTTGTTTAAATTCGCTAATCCGTTGAAACAAGGTTGTGTCGCGTTTTGCATGACAATCAACCACGAACGATGACACGACCTGAATTCGTAAAAGTGAACAATATCTACATTACTTTAGTGACATACGGGACCGTGGGTAAGCTAACAATATTGGTGGGTATTTTGCTTTGGCAGCCATCTTCGAGTGTTGACCAGAGGCCCTAGAGAAAGTGACATTCTATCAGCGATAACGATGATGGAAAAGGCAAAAATGTATAGGTCTGATATAACCTATCGAAAAGCTTATGTCAATCCTGTTGAAAGTCGTTGTAGAAATACGAAACGCTTTCGAAGCGATTGTCACTTGTCTAGAGGCTCACCAACAACGAGGTGGATATCTTCATTAATATTTAAAAAAATATAGTGGTAGTAAATGCTTATGGCATTAAGTCCGCCTCTGTACATTTGTGTGCAAAGTATTAAATAAATATTATTCCTTAATTAAAAAATTGTTATTATTCATATGGGTTGTGTTGTGTAGTGTGGGCTGGATACGGAAGACGGAGGACTGGTTGCTGCGGCGCAGCTTGGTTCAGGCCTATACATATGTCATAGGCCTATACAGAAACTGCGTAGTAAACGTTTGAAACGGCACACTCGCACAGACGCGCTCTCATTGACGAAACCCCAGAGTGATTGTCGCGGTACTGTCACTTGCGGGTGCCATTACGAGAAATGGGGTCGCCGCGATATTTTTAAAAATAGAGCGTTGGCAATTATTTCACAAATAGGCCTAGTATCCATACTGTACATATTTATACTGTGCCTCTGTCCAGCTACTGCTGGCCAATACTAATCTACTCAATATTGGATTGTGGAGATCCGTGCGAGCGGCCGCATATCAAGGCGGTCGCTTTGTAAAATTCGGCTGCATTCAGTAAGACTGGAAGCCGACTTCAACATAGTTCGGAAAAGGATTGGAAGAAGACGATGTTTATTGCAGAAATAATAAATCAAGCAACGTCTTACATGTTTCCATGATTTTTAAAACCGTCAAAACTTCAGTAGTTACTATGCGCGCTCTTTCTTGAAACCGTCAAAAGTTCAGTAATTAGTACGAGTAGGTACTGCATGGGGAATTATGATGCTGACACAGAGCAATCAAAACTAACTTTCCATTAAAAAAATAAACTTACTAAGACTTGTAACTTAGCGCTCAGTTAATGTTCTACAATATGAGCATTATAATCAATACATCCTATTCAATGGTCCTGTCATTTTTATAGAGTATTTACAACAAATTCTCCTCAAAGTTCGTAGAACAGTGTGCACGTGTCTTTCCTACCCCTAGCTAGTTAAATCCCACGCGATGCTGCCACGAGGTGCAGCGATATTGCTCTGAACTACAAATAACACGGTATAACTATCATAATATCATAACATCACGCCTGTAATCCCCGAAGGAATAGGCAGAGGTGTAGGTACCTATAGCTGTCATTTGTGGATCTTTGACAGTCGTCAGAAGCCCGAAAGTCACCCAGTTACTGGGTTGTGGAATACTAAATTGTAAAATACGGGCATTCAGCTACATCCGGTTAGACTGGAATATACTTGGGAAAAGGCTAGGCAATGATATACTCATAACACAATGAACATAATATGAACAACTAATCAACTATTACTATGGGACCAAACCTGAAATTGCAAAAAAAACCCAACATTTGTGTTACTCATACATATATACATAACTCGTCAAAATATTACAGTATTTTTCTCCCGTTTCAGTCGGGTGTTCGATCGAATCGACACCGCTACAAATTGTTTGAACACAAAGAAATCGTTGCAATCAGCGTCCTATACAATAGTCTCAATAAACCAGCAGATCTATCGCAGGTCTCCAAGGTATTACAAAGAGTAATAATTGTAGGTACTGATGAAGCTTAACAGAAGTGAACTTTTTTTTTATAGGAGCCTCTTTGGCCTCGCGCAGGTCGTTAAATATTTTATATTACTATTTTTTTTTTTCATAAATATGTTAATTTTGTTAGTTTTATGCTCCTAGTGTCACAAATAAAATATTTTTCTTTCTTTCTTTTAAGCTGGTCTAATGTTTACTCTTGGGTATTTGAGTGTTGGGGATGCAGAATTAAATAAATGTAGTTTTATTTAATTAGTCCTTTTCAACATGGATGAAAAATTGCATGTAAATATAAATTAACCTGATAACTTTTGTTGACTATTTATTTAATAGTATGGACTCTCGTATTCAAGTTGACACTATATACACGGACTTCCAAAAGGCGTTTGACAAAGTGGACCATCAACTGCTTTTGAGTAAAATTGCCTTTAATGGCATACGTGGCGACCTACTGAGATGGTTCTCTTCTTACGTTTTTAACAGATCTCAGAGAGTTGTGATAAACGGTTTTAATTCTGCGACCCTAAATGTCACTTCTGGTGTTCCTCAGGGCTCTATACTGGGTCCTCTTTTGTTTGTTATGTTTATTAATGATATAAGTACGTGTTTTCTAAATTCTAAATTATTACTATACGCAGACGATTTAAAAATTTTTAGACCGATTATTAATTTACGCGACTGTTTATTGCTGCAGGAAGACTTGAATAGATTCTCTGCATATTGTGTAAAAAATAAATTAAAATTGAGCATATCCAAATGCCATTGCATTAGTTTCACTAAAAATAAAAACTTATTAAAACATGCATATACCTTGCACAATACAGATCTGGCAAGAGAAACAGTGGTTCGTGATCTTGGTGTTTTGCTAGATGACAAACTCCATCTAGATGCTCACGTTACTAAAATTGTGAACAGTGCTTTTCGTATGTACGGGTTTGTAATGAGATCGGCTCAGGAATTTAGGCGTCCTAGTACTTACTTATACCTATATAAAACTCTGGTTAGGTCTCAGTTGGAGTACGGGGTCCCGGTGTGGAATCCCTTCTATGAAAAATATTCTAACATGTTAGAAAAAGTACAACGCAAATTTCTAAAGGCCATGCATTACCGTTGTTTCCGCAGGTATGCATCTTATAGCGACTTACTAAATAAATTTAAACTTCAAGATCTTAAATCTAGACGTATAATGTTGGAATCGATGTTTCTGTTTGATTTATGTAACAATAAATTCGATTGTATAGATATAAGCAATAGAATAAGTTATGTAGTACCCAGAACAACTATATGTCGAGGTGTGCGCGCGCGACCGCTGTTTGCTGTAACCTCTTGTCGATCAAACGCAGGCTCGCGAGCACCCCTACGACGTCTTACCACTCAGTTCAATAAAATTTTCCAGGATATTGAGTTCTTTGCTGTTTCGGCTGGGAAATTTAGAAGTATTGCTCTTAATACCATAGCAGAATTAAGTACATAGCAATTTAAAACCATAGTTCAATTCTTTCTTTTTTTTTTTTTTTGCATGTATAACTGTCAGTTTAGTTTTATTTTAACATTTATTCATACTTTATAGTCTATGTACTTTACATCGCACGATGTTCATGTTAGTTTAACTTTTTTATATTATGTGGAAAATGTTGTTGGTTATACATTTATATTACCATTTTAGTTTTAAGTTCTTAACCATATTGTAATGTATAACCGTTTATTTTCCCAAATAAAATAAAATAAAATAAAATAAATTGCCATTAGTTTGTTATTTGATTTTCTAAAGGAGCGAAGCCTACCTTTATATTTTTATTATATTTTTTTAATAAATAACTTCGTAATTCGATAAATTAAGAAGAAAATTTTGCTTTTCATCCAATAGGAAGTCGAAAAATGAAAGGCGTCAATTGAAATTAAAACTAAAGTTAGGGCGCGGATTATTAACAAATCCGGCTTCATTTTTAATTTCCTTTTAAAAATCGAACGTTTAAAATATCAAAGAAATACTTAAAGGCAGATGAGTTATTGATAAATTTTGAAATGGAACCTCAACAAAAAAATGGAATGCCTTTTAAAATGTTACGTGGAATTGGATGGAGCCATAAAAAGCGCGGGCATAGATACCGGTAGGGTATCTCCGATCAGTATTGTAACGGGATAACGAGACGCCATTGTGAGGCATACAAAACACCCGTTTAATGAAATACTTTAGTGGACAACTACCTGTGACGTCATAGTAACGGTTGAAAAGTTGGCGCTTTAAAACACGGGTAATATTTTAGCAATCAGAAATTATTATGAATAGGTGGTGTTTTAATAGAGGCAAATAAAGAGTGAATGCACAGTGGTAACACCCCGCCTTACAAAAACAACTGGTCTTGTTGTGCGAATGTGCAATTGTGCAATTGTGCAATTGTGCAAACAGTGTTCAAAATAAAATTATGGCAAGAAGGGTAAGAAGTTTGAAAAAAACGTGCGCATGCTGCGTCGACCCTCAATAAATTAGGATACCTAAGGGGACGATAATATAGTGAGACTGGTCTCAATTCCTATTATTAAATTGGCCACTGTTCTTGAACAAATTGTAAGCTACGTTTTGCACAATTTAGGTCAAATCTAGCGGTAATGGGGGGAATAGGCTTAAGGTTTGGTATAAAGTAGTAAGGAATAACTTGGAAACGAAAAAGTATTTTCAAGTGAAGCTCCATTATGCCACTTGGCAAGACTCTTCATGGAAAAAGTTCTCAAAATCTATCCGATAGGCTCTGGCAGTGAGTCGGTTTCATTATGTCTTCAAATTGTCTTTGATAAATGAGTATTCGTTGTATTACCGAATGTAAGGGTGTGCCAATATGGAATTCTTAACTAAGTTTTCAATCAGCGCAAACCGGCGCCGTCTTATCAGATAGGAATTTGTCAGCGCTAATCGGCGACGGTTCTTGCTGATTTGGCAAAAAGTATGAAAACTGCCTGCGCCGACCAGGGGGTCTACCACCAGCGGTTACAGTATTTTAATATTACTTCAGTAGAAAGAGATGAAACTCTACAGGACGTATAGCTCCATCTCTTTCCCCCACGAAGTAAGATTAAAATAATACTGCTGTAAGCGGTGGTGGTAGGGCAACCAGAGGTTGTCGGCGTGGAGAAGCGCTGGCATACCGGCGCCGGTTACCAGCATTTTTCATGAATACACCCTCAGTTTGTAACCTCGCTTAGCGAATGCCTCTTTTTGGAAGTTTTCCCAGCAAAAATTTCGCCCACCTAATTCACGAGTGTCGACCACCGTTTAAGAACCATCGATTTATAAAGTCCTAGTACAAAGTTCTCTGCATAATAGTATGTTGAGAGTCTTTGCACAAAGAGATCTAAGGCGTCTGTCCACAGTGGACGATGTTGACCACACTTCAGTGTCCATTGATAGATTACTTGCTACTGTAATGGATCGGTTGTATATGCAAAGAGCGGTGAATGGTAAAGTCAGTTTGCGTTAGACAGTGTGCAGATACGAAATTAAATGAAATTGTTTATTCTGTAAATATGTTAACGGAATCACTTTTACAAGTCATATTTAAAAAAAAATCCTAAAAATAAGCTGAAGGTCGATAAAGATTTATATTTATTGCATAACTGTATAGGTACATCAGTTCTTATTTTATTATAAAAGTTATTTTTATTTCGTGTATTTATTTCTTTTCCTTTAAAATTACATTTTTTAATATTTCTTAAATTAAAATGATAATATACAAAAAAAAAACATTTCATAATATAAAAAATAGATGTCCGCTGGTGTCGGGAGCAGGGTCCAAGCTACCGGTGGTTAGGGCTGCAGAGACAGCAACCTCCTGACAATGCGAGCCGTATCAAGGAGTACTGCCTTCTGAATCAGGCCCTTGATCCAACCGCCTAACGAGAGCCTCGAGAGATGTTGGTCGAGGCTTTCGGCTATCAGGCCATTGGCCGTTACGACAATCGGCACAATGATAGCCGAGCTTATTTTTATTATTATTATTAGGCTCAACAGTCTACCCATGTCGGATATGCAATCGTGTCGGTTTCATAACTGACTACTCTAACAAGAAAGGCCGAAACAAACTCAGAGGTCACAGTCTCTTTTAAAAGCCCGAAATAATCTTGGTCAGGTCATATGAGGACCATGTAGATTAGAGTCTGAAATGGTCTTTTGAGGAAAGAACCACACAGATTCGAGTGGAGACCTGTCCAGTCTGTGCATGTATTTGTCAATGTCGTGTACCTAGCTCAACTCAGAACTTATTTATTTTACTTATTTATATATACTTTATTGTACACCAGAAAATACATTGCGAAAATAAATAAATTTAACACTATAAAACATACAATGGGCGGCCTTATCGCTTTCTGCGATCTCTTCCAGGCAACCTTAGAATGGACAGTGATTGCGTGGACATAAAAAATGGGGTTGTCATTGGTGCAAAATAATAAGTAGGTATTTCAACTTACCAATAGATACAACAATATATACTATAATAGATATATATATATATATATTTATATATATATGCTATATAATAGATACATAAATACATACATACTGACTTTAAAAGAATATATAAGTAAGCAACGAAAAATAAATGACGAGTACAGATTATTACAGTTATGAGAACAAGATCACAACAACAAGTAATGCTCCTTCACAAGTCTCTTAAATACAGGTAACGATTGCGCGCGTTTTATTTGAACAGAACTTAATGGAGCGTGTCTACAGTAGTTAGTGATGGTGTTATTAAATATGTAGGTATATATTCACTTTGGCTGGTGGTGTCGTGGTATGGTCATAATGATGCGAAGGAATGAGGTAACTGTCGTGAGGAATTTTTGAGTATGAATGTGGATGGCTATAAGAGTAGGTGAAGGCCAAAGAAAAGATGGATGGCCTGTGTGAAAGATGATATGGCTAGAAACTCTGACTATCGAGAATTTAATTTCGGAAGTCGGTGGCAAAAAACGAAAATTGAAAAGCAAAGACAATTGAAATTGAAAAGAAAGAGAATTCCAGTCCGAAGTCGGTTTTTTTTGTTGTAAAAGTATTGAGAACCTAATCCTTTTTTAAGAAGTCGGTTAAAAAGTAAATAAATCGGGAAAAGGGCAGGAGAATGATTTAAAATAATATTCTCTATTATAGGTTCTCAATTCGTCTGTAGGTATGGTTTTTTTTTTGTATTTTAGTAACACAACCATTTCCCCGAAATAAAGTAAAAGGCATCTAAAACCAGCCAATAATAGAATCAAGTTTAAATTTAGAACAGCACGTGTGACACGTTCCGTCACGAAATAGATGTTTTGTGACGTAGGTACATGTTTAAGAGATAAGAAAGGAGATTGGAATCTGCTATACGTCAAAACCACTTGGATGATAATTTGTATATTTATACAATTTTCAGGGCGCGAGATGTGCGTGGGGGAATTGAGAGAATTTGGCGTAGCTTCGCGCATATTTAACTAGCACATGCATAATCAGCCTATAATGTTCCCACTGCTGGGACACAGGCCTCCTCTCTTCGAGAGGGAGTGGGCTGTAATCCACCACGCGGGTTGGTAGATGTCACATGTCTTCGATTTTTTGGTTCTAGAACATGCTGGTTTCGTCACGATGTTTTCCTTCGATGCTTATTCATCTAATAGTTGAGAATGGCTTCAAAAATTTTACCAAAAAGGAAAATAGTTTTTTGTTTTCACAATATTAAAAAACATTATTAGTTATTCGGAAACATTCGGCATACAAAATCGAAAACGAACGAAATCACACGTTAAATTACAAAGTGTTAGTCAACGTTTAAAAAATCAATGCTGAAATGAATTGTTAATTACTTCAGCCTTCCAAATAAGTTCTAGTTTAAATAATTAATTCCGTCTCTGTTAATATGCTTTCAACTTTTAACTGGTTCGACATTTGACATTGCCTTTCACAAAAAAAACTCTATCAAATGTGAGTCGGTTCCTCGTTAGGAGCGACTTTTCGTTTTTAATCTAAATTTCAAAACCATCGTTGGTCTAGTGGTCGTAGCGCTACTGCTGTGCATGAGGGTGGTGCTGTGGGTTCGGTTCCCGAGTCGGGAAAAGTAATATTGGGTTTTTCCATCTGGAATTTCTCAGTAGTAGCCTGGACTCTGGATTTGTGCCCGGTTGATGGCAATAGGCTCGCCCCCTATTGCATGGTACTTCAACATAACTGCAGAAATATGGGTGTACTATTGGTACACCGCTGCATAACCCTTCGGGGCATACAGGCGTGATGTTATGTTATGTTATATAGACCATGTTTGGCAGATTCGTTGGTTTAATGGTCGTAAACGCGACAACTAAGCATGTGATCCTGGATCTCGACTCCCAGGTCGGGCAAAGTCTTATTGTGGTATCTCTCAGTAGCAGCTTGGAGCCGGGATTTGTGCCCGGTTAACGGCTTACTGGTGGCCCAGTGGTAAGGCTGCCTTTCCACCAGAGATGAGCGAGGATGCGTAGCGAGGAATGACCGAAAATCTAGCCAACAACAACGCTAGTTAGCTCAAGCTATGACAGTGAAGCGATGTTATTGGTTAGTTTCACACAAATCCCTCGCTACGCATCTTCGCTCACCTCTGGTGGAAACGCAGCCTAACGACCCTGATTTACGAGTTGTAGGACGTGGGTTCGAACCCAGCCAGGCGCTATACTTTGTGTAAATAATTTCCTCAACACTGCTCTCAAAACATTGTGACGAAACCGGCATGTCCTAGAACCAAAAATTCGAAGACATGTGACATCTACCAACCCGCACTGGGCCCGCGTAGCCCATTCCCTCTCGAAGAGAGGCCTGTGTCCCAGCAGTGGTACAATTATAGGCTGATTTGATTATGCAAAAGCCTACAAGCTCGCCCCATATTACCTACATCAGACTTACATAAATAGCGGAATGTGGATGCGAGTACTAAATTCCTTTGCCTAACTCTTTGAGGAGTACAGTCGATGTTATGTCTCGAAACAGTGTGTGGAAATTCCATTGTATTTCGTTCCAAATGGTTCTTAAGGCGAAACCGTCACGGTAGCCCGCGAAATTCAAATTTGCAGGTCAGTATCAGGTTGTATGTTCATTAAAATATGATTCGCGACCGTAACAAATATGGAAGAATCAGCAATACAACTCTCTAAGTTCCTATAAGTATATTGACTGACTATTTCATGAAATCATGACATAGATGCCTGACACATGCCGAGTTGGATTCCCATTTGGTGCAACCTTGAGACGCACACCGCACTTTGTATCTTTCGTTATTTTTTAAAGTGTGTCATAGAAATTTTGTCATCACTGTGTCTAGTTTTATTTAATTGTTTTTTTTTTTGTATTCTGGCACCTTGTAGCTATTTATTAATGTAATTAGTTATTATTTAACCGTGTTTGTGTATGTTGTGCTGTCTTTTGTGTGCACCAAATAAACGTTTTATCTATCTATCTATCTACATTTGGGAGTTATTCTGCGGAGTTTTGTTGCTGATTTTAATGATTATAATTCTATATTATCGCGAATCATATTTTAATCACAATACAACTCGACACTCTGAAGAAAGTAGGTCACTACAAATTGCAAAAAAACATAAGAAAATTTGAATTTCGCGGGCTTCCTTATCGCATCCCCCTTAAGCCGTTTTACTCCTCTCTACGTGTTTACATAGGCTTACCTCTATATAGAGCTATGTACGGTTTATCCCTTGAACTCTGACTGGTAGTTTAAGTTTCCTTAACTAGCTTAAGGCAATGACCTACTGACATATTGTTTTGTAGTTAATTGGATATTTACCATGAAATTGAGACTAAAACCCAGATTTTGAACAATATTTGAATTTTGTGACAGTGTTTATATTATACTAGCTCCCGCCCGAGGCTTCGCCCGCGTGGTATGTCGATCAAAAGTAGCCTATGTCCTTCCCCGGGATGCCATCTATCTCCTAGACAAATTTTGTCGAAATCCGTTCAGTGGTTTAGGCGTGAAAAGGTACCATACTGACAGACAGACAGTTAATTTCGAATTTATAATATTAGTATTAAGTATTATATGTATATAGAAACTCCGCGAACACACTTTTCTCATTGAAAAGTGTGTTAGCGCTTGCTCGTTCTTTTTTATAAAAAATACGATTTAGATATATTTTTTTGGAAAAATGTTTTTTTTATATGAACCATTGCACACTACAGGCGGGCTGCACCGTGCTTTTGTGCACTTAAATGCTGCACAACGGCCCGCCGCGGCTTTAGAGTCTGGCAAACGAAAGTTGATCCTGAAAATACGCGCGAAATTTAAAAAAACAAGACTGTTTATCCCTGTTCATAGTACGATATGACGTGTTGATACTTGAATTTTTATTTTATTTAAATGAAATTAAGTTTCAATTATGAAAACGTGTTCTTGCACTATGTGCAGGGATAAACAGTCTTGTTTTTTTAAATT
The DNA here is from genome assembly GCA_947522985.1 of Lithophane socia. Classification (NCBI taxonomy): domain Eukaryota; kingdom Metazoa; phylum Arthropoda; class Insecta; order Lepidoptera; family Noctuidae; genus Lithophane; species Lithophane socia. The sequence continues at coordinate 12,526,373 of OX383271.1, read as the reverse complement.
TCGCGCGTGTTTTCAGGTTCAACTTTCGTTTGCCAGACTCTATAATTCTATACAACCTCAAATCGCTTCGCATGTTCTTCCGTTGTCGAAAATAGCAGAAAAGTCCGCAAGGGATACCATGGCCTCTGGCAACATACAGGCAACTGACGGGACACGGGTAGGTTTTAGTCAGTAAGGCTGCTTTTCCACCAGAGATGAGCGAAGATGCGTAGCGAGGGATGTGTGTGAAACTAACCAATATCATCGCTTCACTGCCATAGCTTGAGCTAAGCTAGCGTTGTTAATGGCTAGATTTACGGACATTCCTCGCTACGCATCCTCGCTCATCTCTGGTGGAAGGGCAGTCTAAGAGTTGACACGCTCTCCCACTCGGCCCAGAGCGGGAGCAGTTATTTGTTAATTTCCCAAACAAAAAAAAAAAGGAATAAAAAATAATCGTTTAAAATACATCAAACTAGCGTATACGCTATTTGCATAAAGTGGTTATTTTACATTATCATACCTAAAACATAACAGTCGAGATCAGAAATGGCTTGGTAATTGAACATAATAAAATATGGCCTCGTGAATTGTAAGTTGTGGAATTAATTTCGCCTCTTTCAACCATTTCAATTCCACTCGAGCTTTTATGTTTCACAAGCATTAACGAGTGTTATAATATATATATTATATAATATTATAATATGTGAGGAGCTCGTGGCTTAGTAATAACAGTTGCACGGGTCGATTCATCAGGTTAAGCTACGCTTGCCGAGGTCGGTCCGTGGATGGGTGACCATCTTTACATACCGAGACTCCTCCGTGCCTCGGAAAGCACATTAAGCCGTTGGTCTCGGCTGATTTTCGTGGATCTTTGACAGTCGTTACGGGTCGTCAGAAACCCGAAAGTTTGACAACCAGTCTTACCAAGGGGTATCGTATTACCCAGTTACTGGGTAGTGGAGGTCAGATAGGCAGTCGTTCTATGTAAAGTACTGGTATTCAGTTGCATCTGGTTAGACTGGAAGCCGAACCAAACATAGTTGAGAAAAGGCTAGGCAGATTGATTTCACTATAGTAATATAATAAAGCTCTGGAACTACCAGTCGGATTCGAAAAATTCTTCTCAATTTGATCCTACCTCTACCACACACAATGTCGCATGCTACCATGGAAACACCAATATGCGGGAAACACCATTATTACCTCCACCGGGATGTGTGAAGTCACTGACAACGCGGGACGAAGTGCGAATGGGACGAAGTGCGCAAAACCTTTCTGAGTACGGATACTTTTCGTGCGACATTAAAGCTTGATTCACAGTACCGGCACAGTGCAAAATATTCTTTCATACATTCTCTATGAACGTATCCCCACTTGTCAGTGTCAGTGTCTCAGTGTCAGTGCCGACACCGGCATGAGAATGTATAATAGTTATTTATGCAACTTTTATATAATAAAGAGCATCACATGAGTGTTTAATACCTAATCATATACAGTTGCATACAAGATTTTATCTACACCCATGATGTGAATCTTCTATAAAAGTTTCTTTGCAATACCAATATCGACCAAAAATGGCGCGGTACGACGTGAATTCGAATTTTTCGAATTCGAATGTGTTTTGTTTTTAAATTACGGTGCTTTGTTAGTGAAACGCTCGTGAATGACAATGTTTTTTTTTTTAAATGAGTTGCATTATGAAATTCAGTGCAACATTATAACACCCGTTTGAATGATATTATGGTTACTATGACACTGGATGTTTTAATGTTGGCTATAAGCTAACTGTTTCAGAAACTTTTAGAGAGGATTTATAGCATGGGTGTAGATAAAAGAATATTTTGCACTGTGCCGGAACGGTGGCTCACTGATATGTGTGAATCGACCTTGAGTGCGGTGAGAGCAAATCTGACGATTTAAATCTTTGGATTAAACAACAATATTAACCTACTTTCATTGTAAAAGTATAAAATCAATACTATACCAATAAACTAAAATATTCTGAGTTCATTATTTATTTCTAGTGTTTCGATATAATACTTGTCTAAAGTCTTCAGCATAGTTAAAGTTTTTCTATTTCCAAGGCATCTAACTTTGCCAATCATCGAGATATCCAAGCTTTCATACTTTTAGGTAGAGTATGAATTAGAAATAGATGGCTTAACTAAAATACGCAGAAATAATATTATGTTTTGTATACCTACTCCTAAATCTCGTGGCTAAGTAATAACAGCCAGCCGCTCGGGTCGATCCATCAGGTTAAGCTACGCTTGCCGGGATTGGTCTGTGGATGGGTGACCATTTTCACATATCGAGACTCCTCCGTGCCTCGGAAAGGACGTTAAGCCGTTGGTCCCGGCTGTCACTTGTGGATCTTTGACAGTCGTTACGAGTCGTCAGAAGCACGAAAGTCTGACAACCAGTCTAACCAAGGGGTATCGTATTACCCAGTTACTGGGTTGTGGAGGTCAGATAGGCAGTCGCTCCATGTAAAATACTGGTATTCAGCTGCATCCGGTTAGACTGGAAGCCGACCCCAACATAGTTGGGAAAAGGCTAGGCAGATTGATTGACTTACTCCTAAATACTTACATGTATGCAATAATAAAACATGCACAAAGATTTTAAACTAATTTTTTCTTTCTATGAACATTAGAGTTCCTTCATTTTTAGGGTTCCGTACCCAAAGGGTAAAACGGGACCCTATTACTAAGACTCCGCTGTCCTTGCGTCCGTCCGTTTGTCTGTCTGTCTGTCCGTTTGTCACCAGGCTGTATCTCATGAACCTTGATAGTTAGTTGAAATTTTCACAAATGATGTATTGCTGTGATAACAACAAATACTAAAAAAAAAAAAAAAAAATTTTTGGGGGCTCCCATTCAACAAACGTGATTTTTTTTGCCGTTTTGATAGATAATAGTAGGGAACCCTTCGTGCGCGAGTCCGACTCGCAATTGGCCGGTTTTTTAGTATCAGAAGCTTTTTGTTTATGTTAGTTTAGATATTGTGGTGTTTTACGACTTCCATGCAAACAAAATCGCGAGTAGAAGTTAGTTAAAATATATAGCGTTGTCCTACACCGTTTGTTCCTGAGCTTGTCTTATTCATACTCAAGGTACCACAGTATTAGATACTTGGCTATACTTCATAACTTTTAATAACACAAGTATAGGTACTGAATCTGATACGGTCTGACGCTAATTACCATTGAATATTTCCTTTGAAACATGTTTGCCTGGTTGTTTATTTTTTTATTCAAAGCATGTGGTTTTAATTAATATCTCTGTAATTATTTTAAATCAAGATAATATTTACATAATATATGCTAATATCAGTCTTAATAGAGTAAATGAAATTTTTTATTTTGGAAATAGGATATCGGAATCACTTTTACAAGTAATATAAAACGTAGTCGGGTAATGAAATAAAAGTTAAATAAACTCGATATTTTTTATCTGACTACCTCTGAGAAGAAATATAGGAAAAAATAATGTGTAGAATTGTAGATGTATATAAATAATAAAAACCGGCGAAGTACGAGTCGGACTCACGCACGAAGGGTTCCGTACCATTATCTACAAAAACGAGCAAAAAAATCACGTTTGTTGTATCGGAGCCCCTTTAAAAAATATTTTATTCCGTTTTTTAGTATTTGTTATTATAGCTGCAACAGAAATACATCATCTGTGAAAATTTCAACTGTCTAACTATAACGGTTCATGATATACAGCCTGGTGACAGACGGACAGACAGACAGACGGACGGACGGACAGCGGAGTCTTAGTAATAGGTCCCGTTTTACCCTTTGGGTACGGAACCCTAAAAAGGAGGGGAAATAATCATAGGGCATCAAACAATTTGTCGGCATCGCTGTCAACAGGAAAAGTGCCCAAAAGGCTGTGTAATATAATACGTTTGCCGGGTCTTATACTATAGTTGCGTCAATAATATTGCCGATTTTTTTCCGTTTTATGTGTAAACAAACGACGTTATCTCACTAATTGCTCGACGCTTAGACAAGGATGAAAACAACAAAAGAACATTCATCTCATTCTGGCAAACTTCATGAATAAAATATTTGAGATAATTACGTTTTAAAACAAAAAAATACAACAGTTAAACCTTCTTTTCCTAATTGACTTTTACGCCAAAAATAATAGCAATAAATTATTTACAGTACACTTGATGTCAGCTTAATTGGGACACGACTTTTAGATCGTTACCCGTTACTGGTGCTATAAATTTTGTAGAGAGCGTATGCGTGTTACGTTAACATACACGATGTGTATTTAGAAGCTGACTGACAAAGTTGTATGCTTCCAAACAAGGGTAGACACCATTTTCCCAGCTATGTTGGGGTCGGCTTCCAGTCTAACCGGTTGCAGCTGAATACCAGTATTTTACATGGAGCGACTGCCTATCTGACCTCCACAACCCAGTAACTGGGTAATACGATACCCCTTGGCAAGACTGGTTGTCAGACTTTCGGGATTCTGACGACCCGTAACGACTGTCAAAGATCCAGAAATGACAGGCGGGACCAACGGCTTAACGTACTTTCCGAGATACGGAGGAGTCTCGGTATGTAAGGACGGTCACTCATTCACGGACTAACCTCGGCAAGCGTAGCTTAACCTGATGGATGGATGTTATTACTTAGCCACGAGCTACAAACAAGGGGAAGAATACGCTTGAAATTTGAAATACGACATGAATGATGACAAACCTCATCGACCGAATATTTAGTTATAAACTGTTTATTGCTGTTGCCCACGAATTCGTCTGCTACCCAGGATGAAAAGTAGCCTATATCCTTCTCCAGGTCAAGGTTTACCTATGTACCAAATTTCATCTAAATCCGTTCAGCCGTTTTAGTGTTAAAGCGTATCAAACAAACTCACTTTCGCATTTATTTAGTTATAAGATAAAGTTAAGATGTCCTATTATCAACGAAAGTAGGATGGTTCTACTTGTTGTTAGTTATCCTACTTACAACCTCCTTGCTGAGGTGTGTGAGGGAGGATCAATGAGCATGGGACACATCCCATGCGCATTAATGACAATGTTGGAAGAGTGAATGCCATTGCTAGCAATATCTCATTGGAAGCAATATCCTTCAGATTCTAGCGTTCATATCCATAAATGATGGGCGTCAATAACCAATCTACTTACCCATAGAGAACCACAGACTCCTTAATGACATATTTCCGTAAGAATAAAGCCTTGTGCAAATTGAAGCAGATAATGGTATAGATTTTTTCGTCCCGGAAAGAGAGGTTTAATTTGGTCCCCGCATTCATTTCGTCGTCGTGTCGCTCCTAAATTGAGTATGTGCCCTAATACCGCTCCACTTTGAGAGCCCGTTATTTGTGACTCAATATAAAAAAGAGTATTATGTTTACCACCATCCTTCGCTGTACGCCTGGTACTTAATGTGAAATGAGGAAAATAATGAGTATGAAGATATGACATGAATTAACAAAAGAAGCAAAATGTTCATGTTTTCTGTTCCGTTTTTAAAATGATAGTCGTACGTAGATGAGATTTTTTCTAAGTAATAACAGCCGCACGGGTCAGCCATCAGGTTAAGCTACGCTTGCCGGGGTTGGTCCGTAGATGGGTGACCGTCTTTACATTCCGAGACTCCTCCGTGCCTCGGAAAGCACGTTAAGCCGTTGGTCCCAGCTGTCATTCGTGGATCTTAGACAGTCGTTACGGGTCGTCAGAAGCCCGAAAGTCTGACAACCAGTCTTACCAAGGGGTATCGTATTACCCAGTTACTGGGTTGTGGAGGTCAGATAGGCAGTCGCTCCATGTAAAATACTGGTATTCAGCTGCATCCGGTTAGACTGGAAGCCAACCCCAACATGGTTGGGAAGATTGAGTCGTACATTTTTATAACTTAAACAATGTTTAATTATGTTAACCAACCCAGCAACGATACCATTTAAATTCAAGTGCTATTTTCTGTATCCTTATTATCTACCTGTATTAACATAATTTATACATGTGGTTTGGTATATAATTTGGATCCCTTTCACTTTCATTTGCGAGCCTCCACATTGATTAGCTGTCGGACATATCCAACACACATACCCAATTTGGGTACGTTCCCAGTGAGAGCTTCGTTTGTTTCCGGTGCTTTGGTTATAATATCCACAAAGTTCCAAAAGTTTTATTAAAAAAAAACTTTTTACAAAAAAAAAACAACCGACTTCAAAAAAAAGACACAAAACAGTGAAAAATAACTTTAATTTCGGAAGTCGGTGCGTTTGCTTTTCAGTTTTCGTTTTTCGCCACCGACTTCCGAAATTAAAGTAATTTTTCAATTTTTTTGTGTTTTTTTTGGAAGTTCGTTGCTTTTTTTTATTTATTTTTCACTTTTTAGTTGTGGTACCTACCCCACCCACACAAATTCGAATATCACTACCAGCTGTGTAAATAACAGTGACGGAGTCACATTATAACATCGTCTACATACGCTAAGTGGGAAAAAATACATATTATTGAAGCTAACTCAAAAACTACGCAAGCAAAGTTAATAAAATGTATATGGGTCCACTTCGGGAGTATACCCTTTCGAAATAAAAAATATATTTTTTAAATTGGTTCACTATTGGCGAAAATATCGATGAACATACACAAAAAAATACATACAGACGAACATAGAACCTCCTCGTTTTTGGAAGTCGGTTAAAAAGTTACGTCATTTGCCAGGTCATGTGGACTGAAACATTTATTCACTTTTCAGTTTGAAAACTGTCAGTTGTGATTGGTCCCTACAGTATATAAACAGCTAAAGGGATGCAAAGGGATGATGTACTCTATATACTCCTGTACTCCTCACATCTCATAATTAACTACCAAAGGACATCGTGACACACGAAGAGTTTTCACAATGTCACTTTTAAGACGAAGATATCTCTTCGTCTTAAAAGTGAGATTGTGAAAACTCTCTTTCACAAACTCACTTCTAAGACGAACAGATGTTCCCGTCTTAAAAGTGAGATTGTGAAAACTCTCGAAAATGTCCTGATAAACGTCAAAGAAAGTTCTTTATTCTCTGATCAATTCTAAACCAATAAATCTTCATTGAAAAAGAGCCGAAACCTTTTATAAGCAGGTGATATACGAGTGTACAGTCGGACAGGTATAAATTGTACGAAATATCGGCAACACCTAAGTTCGGCACATAGCCTTAACAAAATTAATTGCCGTAGGGCTGGTCCTCAAACAAGTACCAAATTTAGTGATGCATAAAAAACCTCCGGAGGGGATTGCTTTAAAAATTCCGGAGATACGGTTCGTAAATTGGACGTGAGGGTTTCTTTGATGTGTGTCCAATGTAATCGCTGGTTAAAGGCACATTTGAATATGGGATCACTTTATGGATAGTCCGATTTTGGTGTTATTGATTTATCTGTTGGTTGAAAATAGTTTCTGTAATCATATTATTTTTCTCAAACATGCTTGGAAATTCGAGCATTATTTTGACAACCTTCTTCGAGATAAATCGAAATTGCTGTACTGGTCAAAAACAAGTGATGATGCGGCCGGCAATGTTATAATGAAAATCCTTATTGTCTTGTTTAGCGGCCAAATAAATTAATATTATTATTATGAAAACTCAAATCTGTCGTGTTATTTAAAAATGGAACGAACTTTCTACTTCAAAACATGACAGCCATGGAGGTAACTTATCAAAGATTTTATTTAAATTTCGATTTCAAATAGAACTACAAAGTAAAGAAGAATCAAATGAACATATTGGCGCGTGAAAAATTATTGTTGTTCGTCATTGATTCTGCAATTTTTATTTAATTTACTCAGTTTGAATTTCGGCGCATTATTTGAGAATACAAGCTTTGGCTGCAATCAGGCATTGATGGACTCAATCCTCGGCTTCGTCTCGGCCCATATTTTTACGATCGTCCATCATTCCCTTATTGCTGGCCGTGACAGTAATGTACTATTATCTCAAGCTGTCTAGAGAATGCGTTCTTGTCATCTGTCAGTTTCATAATATTAACGAATATGTGTTTTGCGAATTATTTTCATAATAGTACTAGATAGTGTCCAACTGACAGTTATCAGGTATGCATTCTCTCGACCGCCAATATTAGTGGTAGCACCGTGTAGGAGAGAGATATTTGAAATATTCGTTCACCATTTCAAAGGTACATTATTCAGGATGGACATAGGTTATATATTATGTAAATATATATAAAAAGAAGTACCTAATAAAACTAATAAAATACTATCTTAGATTTATGTAAGCCTAGTACTTTTTGCATAACATGTCGTGAACAGAATATCTCTTCACATGTAAATTGCACCCGTGCGAAGCCGGGACGGGTTGCTAGTGAGAAATAAAATGGAGTTTTAAAAGATCCTTTTGAATGTGTATTAAACAAATGTTTACTTTGAACGAATACTGGCATTTTAAAATATGCACACATTTTTATTTCAGCATAAAAAATCAAAGCATTTTTTACGAATCAAATACAATTTATTTGACTGAAAAATGTTTCACAATGACAAATGTTTTTTTAATTCCAAAAACAAATGACTTACTTCTGGCCAGTGTCAGCCGCAGACAAATTATTTTGACGTGTCATCCATCACGTCACAGAACATTGGTGGCCCAGTGGTAACGGCGGTGACTTAGGAGTTGAAGGTCGTAGGCTTGAACCCTGATAGGCGCTTTACTTTGTGTTATATTATTTAATTACCACTGCTCTCAAAATGGTGAAGGAAAATATCGTGAGGAAACTGGCATGTCCTAGAACTAAAAATTCGGAGGCATGTGACACCCCCCAACCCGTACCGGGCCCGCGTGGTGGATGACGGCTCACTCCCTCTCACTGAGAGGAGGCCTGTGTCCCAGCAGTGGGAACATGGCTGCATATGGATGATGATTTTAGAGTTTGTTCCAAAGTAATTTTATCGTTGTCGATATCGAATTTAAGCAACTTTCATATTATTATGCACTCTAGAGGTATGTTGCAGACTTACTTTTTAATTTTGACCCCTACAAGAATTCTATTGTATTCAAATTTTTTCGTGAAAAAATATCAATCAGGCAGTTTTGTCCCTTTACTGAAACAATCAACTACCTTGAGTATAAATACCTACTACATAGGTAGTATATCTTCGACAACACACGAGGACGTGGCGATCGACGCCATATAGAGCTTAGACGTAGCACTAATAGTTGCAGTAATTGCTACAGCGCTGTAAAATACTCGTTTAGTTCGTGATTGAAGATAAAGCGATCTGTTTGGCTTGCTAGATTGTTACAGTGCTACTATTTCTTGGGATTACAAACCAGGGAAACATAATGTCCAGGAAACGTACGTATGTCAGTGTGTCAATAAAGCAGGTTTGTATGCATACTGTTGAGTTTGTCCCAAGTTGCACACTAGTTTAATTTCATAATCAATATTTTAGACAGTTGTCTAGTCATATTTCATAATTCCAATCAAAACAGCGAAATCTATTTGCGACGTTGCCCACTTTCAAAGTACAACGCTTATAATGTGCTTTCCGAGGCTCGGAGGGGTCTCGATATGTAATGGATGGTCACCCATCCACGAACCGGCCGCGGCAAGCGTAGCTTAACCTTCGATCGACCCGTGCGGCTGTAATGAAATGAAATGAAAATGTTTATTCTGCAAATAGGATATTATATTATATAAAATAGTAAAATAAGCTAGATGAGATCGGCCTTTCCTATCTGACTACTCTGAGAAGAAAGGCCGAAACAAACTAAGAGGTCGCAGTCTCTTTTAAAGTCCAGACATAATCTTGGTCAGGCCATATGAGAACCATGTAGATTAGCGTTTGAAATGGTCTTTTGAGGAAAGAACCACACAGATTTGAGTGGACCTGTGTGGCTCAACTCAGAATTTGAGGAGCTCAACGACTATTATGATCTAGCCACAAAGCCATCTCCAAAAATGAATTTGTATCTAAATAAGAATATGTTGCATACGCACACACACGTTTCGTCAATTGACGTGAATGTGCGCCAGTAATCGCCGTTCGGATCAATCGTTCTCGCATGTCGGCACTTGACAGCTAACGTCAATGGTAATGATGCGGAATATTGTGCACGAAAAATGTCTACATACTCGTACACATAACGACTCTTGAACATAGAGTTATGAGCTTATGAATTAGACGTGTTTGTCCGGAAGTTATTTGAACGAATCCTATGACAATTGCGCTTGTTTTTATGAGAAACTAGCTTCCACCCGCGTGGTATGTCGATAAAAAGTAGCCTATGTCCTTCCCCGGGATGCCATCTATCTCCTTGCCAAATTTTATCGAAATCTGTTCAGTGGTTTAGACGTAACATACAGACAGACAGAAAGACAGACAGTCAGAGTCCCTGCCAGGGTTGCGGGAAAGTCTGAAAGGGATACCGGGACCTTGGCAATAGACAACTGAAGGAACACGGGTGGGTTTTAGTCAGTAAAAGTCTGACACACCCTTCCGCTCCGCCCAGAGCGGAAGAAGTCATTTGATGGTTTCCCAAATTCAAAAAAAAAAAAAGGCAGTCAGAGTTACTTTTGAATTTATGATATAAATATGGATTTCGGTTGTCGCTATCGAAAAATAACCTTTAAGACAAACCTCTTCAAAACTCCGCTGAATACCTGGGAGACAATCGCTTATCATTTCCAGTTGAATTCTTATGCATACTAACAGTGTTATTTATAAACACTACTTAAATTTTAATCAATTGCTAAGCAATTGATTAGCGAAATCTTTATTTATAAACGCTATTTAGCGCTAAGAGGTCGCTAAGCAAATGATTAGTAGCTGTCAAAATTAAACACCACCGGTCCACTGTTAAGAGGATGCTAAGTGGCAAGATGGCGGATTTTATTTGAATCAGCTGATTGATCCCATAGGTTTATTGTGTGCTTCGAGGTAATTTTGATCGTAATAACGAGTTGTGCCTTAGTGAATATGGATTTCGACAATCTTTTACGGGATTTCAGAACGACATAGAAAGATTTCGTAATTTTGATGAAGATTACATAATTTTGAAACGCCGCGCCGCCCGGCGCGAACTACACCTACAAATCTCATTTAAATCCACTATGAGGATGATTACCTAATAAATAATATTCTTCATTCGAATTACACAATCATGATGAAAGGATTTCTAGAAACTTCAGTTAGGACAAAGCTCAGTAGGTGTTTAGGAGATTTGAAGAGAATCGAGTTCGTGAGGAACAAGGAACATATACTCACCTACGGCGAAGTGAGGAAGCTCATCGGAAGTTATTATCCAATGTGTTATCCCATGTGCCCCTCATCTTATTGAGCCAGCTCTAAGGCCCAGAACTAAAGAAAAGCTATGTTGTGGCAGTCACACAAATAACAAGAGACATTTTATAGAAAATAATTTATTTTGATACATAATAAAACAATTTTTTTGTTATGAATTAATTATTATTGATTTCCAAAACTCTTCCTCCAAAGACATGGGTGCCATTCTTTTCTCATGCCACTCGTATTCCTCATCTTTTTCACGTAGCATGGTCTCCTCCCTCATCTTTACGAGGTTGAATAGTATTTGTGCTAGGTGCTAGGGGCTTTCATAGCAGCAGTCAAACTTGTACCTGTAAATAAGTAGGTACATGAACTGTTAATAAAAGATACTGAAACCCTGAAAAGCAATAGGAAGTCATATAAAACAGACACAAGTATCTGCATACATTTCCAAAATAGTAATATTCGTTTTAACAGGCTTGTAGCATGAAAATACATAGCTACTGCTTTCACATTCATTTGGTCAGATTACATTGGTTTACATAAGTAAGTAGATATATTCAGAGATAAATACCTTTTCCAGATAACTCCAATTTATTGACGCTTATTATTTTCATTGATATACCATCGCAAACACAATTATATAAACTTATTATACGATTTTATTCAAATTCTTATTTTCGTAATTTTCCGATGAAATTGTTGAATTTTGTCTGTCAAAGTCACGACAGATACAAAAAGGGTGGTTTTGACAACTTTTTTCTTAAAATTCTGTTTTATAGTCGACTATTTTGATTATTATCTGTGCCGAACGCATATTGTTACCTCTATTTCGTTTCGCAACTAATCATTTGCTAAGTAGTGTTTATAAATAAAGAAAAGATAATCATTGATTAAGAGCTAATCATATACTTAGCTAAACAGTCGCTAATGAGTGATTAGCGAGTTTTTTATAAATAACACTGTAAATCACTAATTCGGTTGACAGCGCTAAACCGAACCGCAGCAGCGCTGCAGCGCTCCAAACAACCCTGGGTATGTGCCAGCGATCGCGATTGCCAATATGAACACAAACTATGACCTCCTTATACCTATGCATCACGGGTGGTAAGACTACGGGACGAGGGGCAAATGGAGCGAAGACAATTGACTAATGTTTTCTACAATTTACTGCCTCAATTTTTGCTGGACACAGTTCAATGGATTTGCATGCTGTCTAGATTTTATGACCTCTTCCCATGTATGTGCTACTGGTACTTTAAAAATATCCCAGAGGAAGTTATCAAATGGAGAGAAAACTTCTTTAAAACGTCTTTCGATTGCTTGAGATTAAGTTTCCATGAAAGTAGCTGTAATTATGTTTTAAGTGCAATTTATTTAAGTCCATGCGCCATACTTATCATTTACTAGGGTTGCCAATAATCCATACTATATGTGTAAAACACCTAAACCACTTAACGATGGCAAGGAGATAGATGGCATCCCGGGGAAGAACAAGGGCCACTTTTTGTTTAAAAAATAATTCTATATGGGATGAAAGTTTGCATAGGAAACTCAGCATTTCTTAAGTATCCCGGTTGTACGTTCCCGTGTGACGATATCCGACATCAAAGCGGGCGAAGCCGCGGGCAAGAGCTAGTAACTAGAATAATTATAAACAAAAAAATATTTTTTGTTCCATTAATTTTATTGTTTCATTGATTAAAATGTCATATTACTGAGTTTTGAGATTTCATTAGTTAGATTTAACAATTGAGTTATTATGATAGGTATTATCTATTAATTTAATGATTGGCAGCATCAGAACTACTTAGATCAATCATTCTGTTTCTGTTTCTACGTAAAAGTAGTACCTACGTATGCACAAAAAGGAAAAAAAAATCTTTATAAACCTGACTGCAGGTAAAATATGGTATAAAGAAAAATATACCAACCAGTGCACGAGTAACTAAGTACAGCTTTTATTCAATGCACATGTACCACGTCGAGAGAAATACATATTATTACGCCACTTAGCGACGTTCCTCAGTCGAGGACGCACGTCGCACCGTCTTTATGCTAAAATGTGTCTCCCTGTAAAGAGATTCAATTACTCTTATTTTTCAATCTCCTTTCCACAGACTGTTTTTAAGTACACTCGTGGCAACCCTAATTTTACCGCCTCTGGAAACGTTTTCGTCCCTCTCACATACAGGGAAAGTTTTCAGTCTTTCTCATTCACTACTGCGTGACTCTTTAATTGCACAGTGAAGAGCCTTTAGATCTTCAATTGGATGTAACAGTTCAAGATGCTTGAGCTAAAAATAAAACTTGATTTCAAAGATATTCTATAATAAGTTACATCTTTACGTAGTAGAAACTATTTTCGAATAATGCATTCGAAACTATGGTAGAAGAATTTAAAAAAATTGAACCAATTATTTCCTTTTACTCTGAACAACACTGGCGACTTATTCAATCGTTTTTCGCTTTGAATTTCGAATTAATTGGCAAAAAAGTAAATGACGAGTTTTAATAAATGGCAAAGTACAACGTCATCTGTCATCCTTCCTGTAATAGTCCATTAGGCGCAGATAATTGGGTATTTATATTTATTTTAGTTTTTCATTAATTACAACACAACAAACACACACACACACATGTATGTCAAATATTTTATTTGATTTTCTAACGTATGACCTTTTTGGAACGAAGTTCTTTAACGCGGGTTGCGGTATGAGTAAACTGGGAGAAATCGGCAAGAAAACGAAATAAAAAAAAACTTATTCATTGAATGGCTTCTTCTATGAAAACGTGTCGTAACCTCAACTTGCCAGACAGATTGACGCCACACACTAGGAGTGAGGCGTATTTATCGTCACAGATAGAAATAACAGATATTAAAAAAATTGCAGATAGCAATTGCTCCTAAAGATAAAAAATATCTGTTACTTAAAATCACAGATCCTCAAGACTGTTACCGCGGCTGTTACTGTTAAAGGTTCGGATACGATTTTCGACTTTAACGAAAAGAAATAAAGAAGATATTCAATTAAGTTAAATACGTATTTATCATCCGTACAAAAATAACAGGCTGTTATTTTATAACAGATAGATACGATTTTCGACTTTAAACCAAAAGAAATAAAGAAGACATTCGATTGAGATACGTGTACAAAAATAACAGGCTGTGATTTATTAACAGATATTTGGATCTGTTATTGTTTTGTCACAGTCACAGTGATAACAGATATGGTGTTTCACCTGTTACTACAACCCATCTCTACCACACACCATTGCATAGGCGGGAATAATTAATCTGTACCACCCACGAAGAATCTATTTCGAGCTACATCCATAAAGATAGCTAATATAGTACTAGTAGTAGTTGTGTAGGTTGATCTACGCCTAGGCGGTACGCTTCAGGTTTTATTCTACTTTACATGTCTCCTTTTCAATTTGTTCATATTCGATTTTTAAAAGCGCTTTCCTGGAGGTTGCTTACAAGGTTGGAGGTTGGTTTCAGGCTAAGCGTATGCTGAGACGCAGGTGAAGCAGATCCACGCAGCGCAGGGAACATCAGATTTTGTAATGCATTAACGTACTGATAGCTGCGGCGCAGGCACGTGGGACGCAGACATGTGTTTGTCCTGCTCTGCGTCTGGTTGTAGAGCCGGCACAGATTTCTGCGCGACGTGTGTTGCACTGTGCTGCGTTACCTGCGTCTCAAAAACCAGTGACGACCAGCTGTTAGTAAGTTAATGCATTACAAAATCTGTTCTACTATGCTTTGCGTGGACCTGTGTCACCTCTGTCTCAAAGCGCGTCGGTTATCTGGCCAGGGCTGCTGCGTTCTTGCTAATATCGTAGAACCTACTCGACTGTGCTTATTTGAAAGAAAACCACTCTAATAGTTGCTATTATTTTTAATTAATAATAAAAATTTATGGTAACCAAATCAATTTCGCCCTTTTAGTAATAAATGGCGAAAAATCTTTCTTGATTCGCTTTTGTCTAAAAACCATTACTCAAACAGAAATCGGTCAGTGTAATCCAATACGGGTACCAGGATAACAGAAAAGAGAAGTAATGTGATTACGCACTACGTCGGGATCAGTCCCGGATTACGAGATGACATAGTACATCACTCAAACGGATAGGGATGGGACTCAGAAGTCGTTTGTAGAACGTACCTATACGGTTCGTTAAATATTATCTAGAGGGATGCACTCGCTGTTTTGTTTTTGTGTGATCCTTGCAGGACTTTCTAGACTCGCGACAATCTAAGAAGTCCCTTTTGACAGCTATAAAAATGCTTTGTGTAGCGACGAAAAAAAATATTGTTTTCTTATAAACTGATTCTCAAGACATATCGATTGAACATACTTAGAGAGTTTGTAATCGACGACATATCTGCATTGCTTAAAACTGATTGTCAAGGCGTAACGTTTTATTATATGTACTAGAACGAAACGTCAAAACGGACTTCTTAGATTGTCGTGAGTGTAGTTGGCTAGATTACAGTATGTAATAAATACTACAGAGAAAAAAGGACCAAACAAAATAAGGTTTTATACATTTAGGTACCTACGTATCATAGTACCTCAATGGTTTTATAGCAAAATTGCAGTCCAAATTAATAAACCATTTTTACTTTAGCTCTGTTTACGTTTATAACGTTTCCATTTTGTGTAAAATGAAACACATTTGTAAATAATGTAATGAACTGGTAATATTGTAGCTCGTGGCTAAGTTATAACAGCCGCACGGGTCGATCCATCAGGTTAAGCTACGCTTGCCGGGGTTGGTCCGTGAATGGATGACCATCTTTACATACCGAGACTCCTCCGTGCCTCGGAAAGCACGCTAAGCC
Organism: Lithophane socia; assembly: GCA_947522985.1. NCBI lineage: Eukaryota > Metazoa > Arthropoda > Insecta > Lepidoptera > Noctuidae > Lithophane > Lithophane socia. The sequence continues at coordinate 12,510,253 of OX383271.1, read as the reverse complement.
GTTGGTCCCGACTGTCATTCGTGGATCTTTGACAGTCGTTACGGGTCGTCAGAAGCCCGAAAGTCTGACATCCAGTCTTACCAAGGGGTATCATATTACCCAGTTACTGGGTTGTGGAGGTCGGGTATGCAGTCGCTCCATGTAAAATACTGGTATTCAGCTGCATCCGGTTAGACTGGAAGACTCCAATATTGTTGGGAAAAGGCTAGGCAGATTTATTGGTAATATTATTGGTTACCTAACGGTGTTGCCTGTGTTAGTTACGGAGCTACCTGTATATAGGTTTCCGTCAAAATACTGATATCGGAAATTTATGTATGAATAATTTCATGAATTGGTACGCTCACTAACTGGTAGTGCATGAAATAAGCCGTCTATTGTATCCTTTGACGAACTAATGTTCGCCTTTCAAGCTATTTTAGGATAGATTTCGTTACAGTAGAATGTAATAGAATATAATGTAGCATGAACAGTAGTGGCCCAGAAGTAATGGCCGCGATTTAAGAGTTGTAGGGTGACAGGCGCTTTGCTTTGTGTAAATTATTTCATCAGCACTGCCCTCAAAACGGTGAAGGAAAACATCGTGAGGAAACCGGCATGTCCTAGAACCACAAATCCAGACATGTGACATCTACCGTACTGCAGGTGTGGGGGATTACGACCCACTCCTAAACGTTAAAAATGAAAAAGAAAAATAGAATTGATTCTAGATCTTCCAAAAGATAGTTTCGTATGAAGAAGAATGGCCAAGACTCTATTCGTTACTCTTTTAAAATGTTTTAATTATTTATGCAACTGTTATTTAATAAGGGCTGTTATTAATAGCACTCATGTGATACTATCGGTTTCGCCTCGTGTGATAAACCCACATTCGTGTTTTAATACCTAATTATATACAGTTGCTTACAAGATTTTATCTACACCCTTGATAAGAATCTTCTATAAAAGTTTCTTTGCAATACCAATATCGAACAAAAATGGCGCGATACGACGTGAATTCGAATTTATCGAATTCGAATGTGTTTTGTTTTTAAATTACGGTGCTTTTTTAGTGAAGCGCTCGTGAATGACAATGTTCTTTTTTGAAATGAGTTGCATAATGAAATTCAGTACAACATTATAACACCCGTTTGGATGATAATATGACACTGGATGTTTTAATGTTGGCTATAAGCTAACTGTTTCATATACTTTTATAGAGGATTTATAGCATAGCATATAAAATATTTTATCATAGCATAGTATACTCGTATAAAATATTTTATATACTTACATTAATTTGTATGCCAGACGTACCTTACATAATGTATCAACACTGGTGGAGTCTTTTTTAAAGAGCCTGCCTGAGCATGGCCAGTCTAGCTCCCCTATCATTATTTTACACATAGTTTTTGTAATTTTCTCATTTAGTTCTAATAACTTTTCTAAAACCCCTTCCAACGATAACTAGAAGCATTATTCAAATTCCAGCAAAAACATAGACCGGTCCTACTTCCCCCAACATAATTCCTACGCCCCCCTACTTAGCATTCTACTGACATTATGTCCCCGAAACCGTTGTTCCTAATTTAAACATTTTTGCATAGTTTTTTGCTTGCCCTAAATGCTCTAAAGGCTCTAAAGACTCTAAAGGCATTTGGTAGATATCAAAAGGTTCTGGAATAGTATTTTGTGATTGTTATTGCGTGCGATAATGGGAAAGCTTATTTTCAGTGTGTATGTATTAGTTTTTGATGTGCACAGCAGTTTAATAACTGAACAGACAGCTGTGCTACCGGGGAGTTTGTTGCGCCACTTCTTCTTCGCAGCGAAAGCACTAGGAAATGGTGAAGACAGAATAAACATTTTTTTTTTCTTTCATTCTTTTCTTTAAGTGTGGGGGACTGTCTTATGTAATTTTGAGGTCCAAAAGTGTTGATACTTAGCCTAGTTTGAATAAATGACTTTTGATTTTGTTTTTTTTTGCTCTATATAATGATGAATCAGTTTGTGGAACAATAAATAAGCTTGAAGAATAAACTCAAACTTGCTTTGTTGCCTGTTTGATATGATTTGGTGGCAGAACAAAAAAGCTAAAACCCGGTTCCTGAATTGAGAATTTGAAGTTGAGAACTTGCTAAACTCTTACTTAAGGTAACTCCTTCAATGGAGCCCGCGAAATTCAGAAATTCTTTGCAAAGATTTTTGAAATGATCTCTCATTTCAAAAATCTTTGCAAAGAATTTCTGAATTTTGAATTTTGCAGTCCACCTTGATGAAATCACCTCAAGTAATGTTAGACAAGTTTTCAACTTCAAATTCTCAATTCAGAAGCCGGGTGTAATCAATTTACAAAATACAAGAATATAAACTATCGTTTTGTGTTAAAAATATTGTACAGAGCACGTTAAAAAAATCTCTTATGGCCTTATCGCACTGGCGATTTGCGAGCGAGATATCGGCGATTGTTCCACGCGCTCGCTGCGTGTGCGTAGCGAGCACGCCACGTACGCGTTGACGTGAGTGTACAAGAGAGCGGGACAAGTGAGTGTTATGTATCGTGAAAACGCGGCATATACGTCGCGTAGTCGCGGTTAGCTCGCTTCGCACCGTAGGAGAGTACGTTCACAGATCGCCTCGCTAGAAACACGCTGGCCAATCGTCAGTGTGATAACCGTGATAACGCTCTTGAGGTGCTTAACTTTTTCATTGCTCGACTGTACATAACTACAAGTCCATAACAAGTTAATTTAAAGTTACTGTAAACCAAAACTTATAAACAACAAGTCAAGTCTAAATTACAACGCAGTTGTCACACACAGTGACAGACTCAATTACATGTTCCAACTTGATTTCTAACTAAATTGTGCTACAGTAATCGTATTTACGTTTCAGGTAATCATGTCAGCATGCATCATGACAGCTCATGTTAACTCTGACAGTTAACTGTCACAAGGTAACATAGTTATAATTATTTTACTCATCATACGTGATCGGTATATCGGTGAAATCGAAGGATAAAGATGCTTCTGGCGTTTATTATGGTATTATGATGTATGATGACTTGAAAGAGTATGGCAGATGAGAGTATGCCATGCTCACTGAAATGTCTCGCTGATGGTGGCGCGTGTGTTGGATCATTCGGTTCCCCACGAAATAGGTTGGTCGGGTCATCTTCGTGAACGGGCGCCGTCATTTCAGACTGGTCATTTCTTAACTGCCAGGGCTTATTTTTAATTATTTACATTGTTCTTACATTAGAATAATGTACCAAAGATTTTGTAATATCTTGATTTAAAATAGTGTCCTTGGAGTTTTTGCCTGTTCTTCTCCTTATAGATCTACGTTTTAGAATGGGCACGAGCTTCAACTTTCTGACTAACTGACCAACTCCTTGACAATTTAAAGTGCTTTGAGTTTGAGCTCCTTGAATAATTGGTCAGTCTTTTACCGCACTTCAATTTTTTTACTACGGTATCCTTAGGTTTCTGCCAGCCTGGTAGTTTTCGATTAGGCAAATCTAGATTATTGATTATTTAGATTAGATTCTGTTGACAAATCTTATGTTCCAAATTCCTTAAACGGTTGATTTGGCATTTATCAAGACATAGGGGTTTATTTATAAACGTTGCTTAAAGTTAAATATTGTCCTTTATTTCATTTAAATAAATTATATTTATTAATCATTTTTATAAAGGCATTAAACAAAAGATTAAAAAAAAAAAAATTGTAACCTGCCGGTATCGGGAACAGGGTCCAAGCTACCGGCGGTCAGGGCTCCAGAGAGAGAAGCCTCCTAACACCATACATTTGTTGATAACTTTAAGCAATATTTATAATAGAGACCTTTTACTTCCAATAAAATTGGCTTAGAATAAGGGATAGTACTGTTTATGCACTCCTGGTATTTTTAGAAAAGGAACTTCTAAAATAAACCGAAAAAGAGTGTCCGCATTTCCAGTATGTTTTCTAGCGATGGTTCTTAGACGTGTTTTATCAAAATCGGTTCAGCCGTTTCAAGGTTTTTTGTGATAGCTGCGATGCGATGGTTTGAAACACTTGATGCAACCAGGATTTCCAGTACACAAGTACACTCTCGGGGTTTTTTTTAAAATTTAACTTGTTTCTGAAGGCAGCCTAATCGTCATACACAGCCAGGAAACATCGAACTCCCTTGAGGTAGTCCAATTAATCCTTAAGACAACTCCAATCAGTGGGAAAACCGTACAATATTACGTCGTTCTAATACTCTCATGGTCTGTGGTGAAATGGGCTAGATAAGGTGCGTTATCTGCCTGACCTACATCGCCGCTAGTATATCTTGAGGGCGCGACTTATATTGATTGCAAAGTTAACGATTTCTTCGAATCAGATTATTGGGAAGCCAGGATGTTTCGTTTAGGATGTAAAAAGGTTGGATTTCATTAGTGCATAGTACTTATGTATTTTTTAACTATCTTTCTATTTATACACCCCTTTGCAAAAAAAACGGGCACCTTAACAGTCATTGGCTTTTGTATGGATAATATTAATATTTTTACTATTTCATTAGCATAAATGACTAGTAATTTGTTATAATCAATAAGAATATAGTTTTTTGGCTACACCCTTCTTCCAGCAGCGCTACAATTTTATTAGCTCTTATTGCTTTTTCTGCCATTACACTTGACACAAAGATATCACTTTTAAGTCACAATAAGGCTGGATTATGCGACAAACATAAATTATTCTACTAAAAATAACGAGAAGTTTAGTTTTAGTTGCCAGGATAACCTTCTAACCGCAAACCTGCAAAATGTTAGTAAAAGTCACAAACGGAAAACGGGATTATTATTGTTTTTAAACAAAAGCTTCGACTTTGGAATTACTTTTTTTCATACCGAGACTCTTTATTAAGTGCCAGTAACATAGTTTGGCTATTAAAACCTCTTTACAACTAAATGATTACCAAAAATCAAAACCGCCCGTTTTTTTTGCAAAGGGGTGTATATTAGTAAAGTTCTTGTAAGATCCAACTGCCAAAAAAGACCATTCCAGACTACATAATTGGTTTTTACATATCTCGACCCTCAGGTCAAGATGACATTAGGTCTGATATGGAATTTACAATACAATACAAATTCGACCTTATGCGTCTCAGGTCGACATATATAAATATTCATAAAATATCTGTCTTGCGTCGTCAACAGCCGCACGGGTTTTGCTTCAAGGTTAAGCAAAGCACTCCAAAAATGTATGGACGGTGAATGATCTCCTTTCGTACATGAGTTCATCAATGTTATTGATAAAATAAATAATACATATAGCTCATTATTATACCGCTATAATATCAATCCACCATCAAGTTGTGCCCGCATCTTAAAATCGCGTCTAAGACGTTTCTCGGGTACATCCTGACGAGGTACTTAAGTGACCCTTAGCATATCACAAGAGGTTCGCTAAAGATTGCAGTATTTTTCACAAAATCGAGCTGTAATAAAGAAATGGTGAGAAGAGACTATTAGGAGAACGTACAGAAATAGAGTTTTGACAATCTATATTAGACAGTCTTTAATAGAATTTTATGACGTTTTTGAAAATTGTTGTTCAGTTATAAGTTATAACTCAGGACTTAGACAAAGTGACATTCGATCGAATGTACATACGTGTCAGTGGTCTCGCAATGATTTTTTGACAGATTTTGTATGGCATATCTGTCAAAAACTCATCATTGCGAGACCACTGACACGTTTGTACATTAGTAGACTTGGCCCCCTGAGATAACGATAACGAAGAAGTCAAAAATGTATGGGACTGAGATAAAAAGTTTAATCTCAATCCTGTTGAAAGTCGTTGTAAAAAACAAAATGCTTCGACAGCGATTGCCACTGGAATCAAGTCGACATACCTGCCGAAAATTACGCAACGAAGATTCTGCGTGCACATGTTATCTATGAAGTTTGATGTCCATAGGTAATAAAGCATTGAGGCACGCCGTCTTTCCGTCGCGTAATTTCGGCACTCTATAATCCACCTTTCGTACCAAATTCAGCACTCACTAATATTATACCACATAACATCACGCCTGTATTTCCGCGAAGGACCTACAGTACACCCACATTTCATCAGTTATGTTTAAGTCCCATGTAATAGGGGGCGAGCCTATTGCCATCAACCAGGCACAAATCCAGACTCCGGGCTGCTACTGAGAAATTCGTGATGGAAAAAACACATTAAGCTCGACCTGAAAATCGAACCCAGGACCTCATGCTCAGCAGTATCGCTTGCTAGCACTACACCAACAGGGCATTCAGTAGCATACATATAATATCAATAATAATAACTAGCTGCGCCCCGCTGTTTCACCCGCGTAAGTGTCGATCCCGTGGGAATATCGGGATAAAAAGTATCCTATGTGTTAATCCGAAAAGGGTTTGCCAAATTTCATCTAAATCCATTCAGTAGTTTTTACGTGAAAGAGTAACAAACATCCATCGATCCATCCATCCATCCATACTTACAAACTTTCGCGTTTATAATATTAGTTAGATAAAAAGTATCCTATGTGTTAATCCAGGTTATAAACTATCTGTTTTCCAAATTTCATCCAAATCCATTCAGTAGTTTTTACGTGGAAGATTAACAAACATCCATCCATCCATACTTTCGCGTTTATAATATTAGTTAGAAGTTAGATTTTACATAACATCATAGAAATCAATTGCAAAACCACTCTTCAACCTTTTCGCAATATTAGATTTGTTAGAAAAGGTTCTATTCGTATGATCAAACACATGAATCATATTGTTGGCATAACTTTCAACAAGTTTAGGTAGTCACAGTAATGGTTATTGGGACTATTGGATCGGCGATAATGACTTATGGGTCAGTTGTGGCGTTCAATTGTTATTGTTCCTTGTTCCATAGAAGTTTAGGGTTTAGTCTTCTGGTGACGCATACCCGGGTAGTGGTTACATTGGCATTATAACCTGTTAGTGGAATGGAAGACTATATACAGCATATAACAAAAACCGTGTCCGATCCGGAAAGGGGCGCCTAGGTACCGCAATAACATTACTAAAAAGGGGCGCCTAGGTACCGCAATAACATTACTAAAAAGGGGCGCCTAGGTACCGCAATAACATTACTAAAAAGGGGCGCCTAGGTACCGCAATAACATTACTAAAAAGGGGCGCCTAGATACCGAAATAACATTAGTAAAAAGGGGCGCCTAGAAAAACTCAACTCAAAACTCAAAGCATTTATTTCAATTAAACCATTTACAGGCACTTTTGAATTGTCAAGGATTCGGTCAGTCAGAAATATGAAGCTAGTTGCCCATTCCAAAGCGTAGTAGGTACCTATGGAGAAGAACGGGCAAGAAACTCCACGGACACTCTTACACTAGGTACCCATAACAAGTAGGTTGCAATAACATTAGTAAAAAAAGCAAAAAAAAATTAATAATCCGGTAATATTCCCCATTGAAAAAAAAATGCGGTGATATTTTTTTCTTTTTCCCATAAAAACAAAAAACACATATTAGACTCTCAGTATGATTTTTAACAACACCCTCACGGATCGGACAGGGTTTTTGTTACACGCTGTATAGCTTCCATCCTCAATTTTTCAAATCCGTCTAGTAGTTTCAGAGATTACCCCCTACATACAAACTTACAAATAAACAAATTCTACTTCTTTATAATAATAATAATATAGCTAAGTATATACTATATAAATATAATAAGTAGGATTCGCAAGCCCATTATGTTTAACTGTAATGACGGGTCGAATTTAATGACGTCACAATGTATGAAGAGCCAACGCGTTTATTGTCATTAAACTATTTGGAACTGCTAATTGTCACCCAAACTATTGTCAGTGTACGTAATAGATGGTATGTAGCGTTACAGTTAATTAGGAGTAAATTAGTTTACAACTACTTACAATATCAAGTTATAACACAATCAAGAGTTAGTTAACTAATTTACTCCTAATTAACTGTAACGCATATTAGCCGTAGAACCGATGACCGTTGGGGTAGACGTTTTCTTGAGTGGAGACCGCGAATCGGAAAACGTAAGGTAGGACGCCCTCGGGCTAGGTGGAGCGACGATCTTCGCAAGATGGCTGGTAGCAACTGGATGAGAGTTGTCGAGAATCGTGCTGATGCAATGGCGTACAATTGGAGAGGTTTATGTCCAGCAGTGGACTGCTATAGGCTGATGATAATGATGAGGAACTGTAACGCCAAATACTAACTATATAATATACGCTGAAAATAACGCTATTTTTTATTAACAATAACAATAACAATATAACAATATTTTATTTTTACAAGACTTTAGGAATAAATTAAGGTACAATTATTGTACCTTAATTTATTCCTTATAATTTAGTGGCTGGATACAATACATGTGCAACTGGGCTTAAACTAGGAGGACTCCTGTGCTATAAGCACCAGTTACTTCCGTCACCACCATGATCAAGATGCCATTACAAGTGTGGTGCGGTGGAAAAGTGAAGTGAGTTCTTATTTTTATTTTTTTTTATTATATACTATATTAATTTTAATTTACTTTCATGCATGTGTGTATGAAGTTAATATGTGTATGAGTGTGTTTGTGTGAGTGGATTGTGTTGTATATGTGTGTGTGTGTGTGTATGTGTTTAAGTGAGAGAAAGGGCCAGGACTGCATTGAATTTTTTTTTTATATTTTATTTTATACTTTTTAATATATTTTCAGTATCTTCGTAATTTTGAGAGAGGAGGAAGTTATCTAAGCTGAGTTTTAGTTTTTTTATAGGTAAGTTATGTAACTGTGTATTTTTACTTATTTTATTATAAAGGTATGGACCCATGTAGCATGGCTGTCTCCTGTAGAAGTCTGTTTTACACGATTTCAGGTCAAAAACCAGGTCCTTCCTACGTTTATTTTTAAGCCTCTCCGGATCGTACGTTGAGCCTTTATGGCTTATAAGGAGAACCCTCCTGATATAAAGTTGTCGAACCGTTAAAACCATACAGTCCTTATACAGCTGCTCCGTTGGATACTGGAAGTTCTTTTTATGTATAACTTTGAGAACTGCTCGCTGGGCTCTTTCTAGGTTTAATATATGAGTTTTGTGTGTACTCCCCCAGACAGAGATACAGTATTCCAGTACTGACTGGACCAGGGATACATAGATAGTTTTCAGCAGATTCGGGTCGCACACCCTGCGTAACTTTTTAAAAACAGTTATATTAACTTTCTAACCCTAGAGCTTAGTATTTTTACGTGGTTGTGGAAGTTTAATTGGTCGTCCACTTGTATTCCAAGATATTTTATACAGTTTGTTTTTTCAATAGGGAGACACCTGCATCCGTTGATGTTTTGATTACAGGAGTGGGCTCGGACTTCTACCAATTCATTTGCAGAGGGCGGAGCCTTCTTTATCGAGAACATGAGGTATTTTGTTTTTTCCACGTTTAGGGTAAGTAAGTTTAGGTTAAGGTATCCAAGAACCGTTCTCAGCCCAGCGTTTGTATGAGCGGCAGCCTCAGACCATGTGTTTCCATGAAAGATGATTGCTGTGTCGTCTGCATATGTTATTATTTGACCATTTTGCAGATTTAAATTACATATCTCATTTATATAGATGAGGAACAAGCTGGGACCGAGAACACTCCCCTGTGGTACACCAAAATCTATATTTGCACTTTTACTCATGTACTTGTTGATTTTAACTGTCTGAGTTCTATTAGTAACATAGTCTGTAAACAGTTTAAGAGGGGTCCCTCGAATCCCTATATTCTCCATCTTCTCCACCAGCCTGGGGACTGAGACGGTGTCAAAAGCCTTTGCTAAGTCTAGAAAGACTCCTATGCACTTATTTTTGATGTCTAGTTTACCTGCAATATGCTCTGTTAGTTTTATTACCGCATCCTCTGTAGATTTACCTGATACGAATCCGTATTGGTTTGGAGAAATTAATTTATTTTTATTAAGATAATTTATTAACCTGTTATTCATGAGTTTTTCTATTATTTTGGAGAGTATTGGGAGTACAGAGATTGGCCTATAATTACTGACACCGTCCCTGTCACCAGACTTGTAGATAGGATGGACCACAGAGCGTTTAAATAGTGTGGGGAATGTTCCCGAGTTAAAGCTTAAGTTTGCAATATGAACAAGAGCGGGGACCAGAACCTCTCTAGCTGATTTAATTATCTTGACGGGTATATTGTCCCAACCCCTAGCGCAGTCTTCTCTTAGGTTTAAAATAATTTGCTCCACTTCCTGTTCATCTGTGTCGAGCAAAACTAATGAGTTACACACTTGTGGGTAATTACAGTTTGTTGGGATGTCGTTGGGTATGTTTATCTTGCTTGCTAGGGTTTCACCTATTGTATTATTATTTATTATTTTCATGTTATTACTAGTTGACCCGACAGCCTAACAGACGTTGTACTTAGTGCTGAGATTTTGTGCCAAAACTATGTGTCACCTCATGCCTATGTATGTACCGGTTTCTCATATACAAACTATACGTACATAATTTCCCCGCACTATACTCGATTCTGCTCTCAATGGCTATTGTTGGCACTGATATCGGCTTTCACAACATATTGCTTATCATCCTTGTGTAAGGGCATACGGGTTTTCTGCGGAGTTCGCTGCTATGGGAACCATTAAAATCAGACAAACATTGTGGAATTCCTTCCTGGGCTGTGTTTCTATGGTTTCATTGAAACCTTTTGACAGCGTGCTTTGCATAGTGGCTGGGCGATTTTCTGCTGCACTACATACAGCGCTACAACAATATTGTGGCGCGTGGTCAAAACTGGAACTAACGCCACCATCTTGTTTTTTGAATACATTCCAAGTGACATTTCACAAAGAAATTGCAAAAAAAAAGAAAAAAATAAAGAAAAACACGTTTATTGGCATTGTCACAGAAAAGTACACCTTAAAACTAAAAAAAAACAGAAAACAGTCATTACAATGCCAAAAGGGCCTCAGCTCAGCATATTGTCAGATGGCAACACACAGTGTACCACCTGACGCTGATTTTCAGCTGCAACCCACGAGTGTCATACGCTAGAAACATAATATACTTAATAAATTAAAAACTGTTTGAAAAGAAAAAAGACATACAATAAATAAAATACCTAATAATTGTGAAGATAAAAATATATATATAAAGTATAGTTTACCAATAGCGACAACATCGCTCGGGCGCCAAAAGGTCCTTGAAGCAGTGTTATTATAATTAAACAAAAATAAAATAATGATGAACCAATTTATTCGAAAGGAATTAGTTACAATGTATGACTTTCTTGCTCGTTTTAGTGTAACAATGTTGTTTGGTACTTACTGCAACATTTTCAGACACCTTTAGTATCTTTGCATTTGCATTAACTTGCTTGATTGCTTCTACAGTACGATGCGGAAAAGATGCGCTTCCCTGGTGCGCCGGGTGCGGGCCAGCCCCAACATTATACTGCAGTGTGTTGCGAGCAGACTGGACTGTTTGTGTGTGAATCGCTGCTGCAAGCTTTCTACATCGGTTATAAGCTTGTAGCAGGGATTCTCATACCTTTAAGGCAGTGTTAGGTTAAATGTGTAGGTTAGTGTACTAATATAGTTGATAAGATAGATTGTTACTAACTTTTTGAGTCCTGTTACTTGTTAATTAAATATAAATAAAAATAAAATTAAGTGTCCACCGATACTAGGGTACTATAATTCTTTGGCGCAAAACTGTACACAATGTATAGTACTCAGTTTCTCATAAATTACTGTGTATCATCGTTTCTGTTAGTTAGTGTTGTTCACTGCCAGTCTAATCAATGCAGCTTTCCCAGTCCGTTTAGTACATCCCTACTTCGCCAGTTTTGTATTACCTATGCCCCTTGAAATAGAGGGCGAGCCTATTGCCCATTAGCTGGGCACAATTCAAAACTCCGACACTAACTACACAGAAATTCCTACAGAAAAACCCAGTAATCTGATCCAAAACTGATAATAAAAGAAAAAATAAAAAACATTATCCTATTTAACAATTTAAACAAAAGTCTATTATGAAAAAAGAGATTTAAAAAATACGTTTCCCAAACACGTAGAAACTCATTTAACACGATCAAAGAATTAAAATATTCAGTTTCATATTTCGCCATTGCGATGCGGAGCCTCATTCAAAGTTCGTTATTAAAAATTCAATATAAAAGTTGGATTGCGTTTGGATTCGACACTCAGAAAGTGACGATTGACGCTCTACTGCTTGTTTTCAATTTCACTAGGCGTATCTGCGTCTCTCTGCAATGAATGCCGAAATAAAAGCGTGCTAATGTTTTGTTCTGTACTAAAAAGTGAACGAGTTATGGAAAACATACCTTCATAGTAATATTTAGTTTAAGTTCAATATGTTTAAAAACGGGTGGGTAGCAGTTTTGAAATGGAGGTGGGCAGGAAAATTGGCTAGACGCTAGACGCAGTCAAAAGTAATGCCTTTAAATGATTAGATTCCATCAGAATCTTGAAAGTCTGACAACTCATCCTACGGCGTGCTATGACGAGTGACAAGTGATTGAATGATCGAGTGACAACTACAATCAGTGTTTCCATTATCGTGTTACCCAGTAACTGGGTTGTGGAGGTCAGATAGCTAGTCGCTCCATATAAAACACTGGTATTCAGCTGCATCCGGTTAGACTGGAAGCCGACCCCAACATAGTTGGGAAAAGGCTTGGCAGATTATATTCTGTTTGTCATACGATCTACTAGTGATCCATATTTTGTGTTTCTGTGGATTATTTTTAATTGATTTTATAAGATACCAAACCTCACAGGCATATTTTGGACAGATTTCATCAAAGCCATCGAATAAGATTATTAGTTTTTTTGTATTATAATAATAATGCAGGAACATTTGCAATTCGAATGCAGTCCACTCATCACCTGTACAATCCTTTAGATGTATTGTGTCATTAGACTCTTCAAGTGTTATTTGTATATCGTCCTTTTTGCTACTTTCCTCGCTAAGAGCAACTTGACACAAGAATTTTAAAGTTTCCTCAGCACATATGACTGTTCTATCTTTCTGCCACCCACGGAGTTGTCTGGAGTGCTCCAATAAGTTAATTCTAAGTATCCAAATTGTTGGATCCCGTTTTTTCGTTTTAAGGGACACATTGGTGAGTAGAATTGACTTTCCAACTCCAGGATCCCCAAGGATAAGTAAAATTTCATTTTCTATGTCGTGTACCGATGAGACAGGGATATACTTACTAATATTTTCTTCATCTTCTTCATCAGATTCAGGGACTGAGCATTGGTTTGATGCCTCTCTTTCATATTGTATTACAGTATTTTGGCAGTGTAATTTTTCTTTATAATTTAAATGACTTACCGGTTTTCCAATTGTATTTTTATTACAATGCATAATTTTGTTTAACACATCGCCTCCAACGAATCTAATCGATTTGTCGTCTAAAACTTGGTCTAGGGTTAATTCGTCACCTTGAAATATAACTTGAGTGAAGAAACGCAGAAATGTATCTTAATACTTTTCTGCGTTTCTTCACTCAAGTCAATTAAATTATTTCTTTCATCCTTTACTACGTTATCTTTTACTGAGAAATATTTTTTTGCGTTTTCAACGGATTTATGATCTGTAATAATAATAACTGTTTATTTACAACTGATGGAGCTACTAAAAGTAACTGAAACTTTCAGTAGACCCATCAGGATGGAATTTGGTGTGGACAAATGTGCGGTCATGCATGTAAAGCGAGGGGAGATTGTGGAATCCGTGGGCACCCAACTCTCGGATTCCATATACCTAAGAGCCCTCTCCGCATCCGAAACCTATAAGTATTTGGGTATGTCGGACGCGTTAGGCATCAATGTAACTGACATGAAGCAATCGTTGAAGGAGCGCTTCTTTGGCCGCCTGAAGAAAGTATTTAATAGTCTTTTATCAGGCGGGAACAAGGTGCGCGCCTTCAACGGTTGGGTCATGCCGGTTTTGATGTACTCCTTCGGCATACTCAAATGGACTCAGACCGAACTTGACGCCTTGGATAGGAGGGTCCGTACGCTGCTGACTGCATACCGAATGCATCACCCACGGTCATCGGTAATGAGACTGTATATCCCGCGAAAGTGTGGAGGTCGAGGCTTTTTAAACGCTAAGACCCTCCACAATCGGGAGATATGCAGTCTCAGGGAATATTTCCTAGAAGCCGACGTGGGAATGCATCGAGATGTGGTCGCGGTGGACAAGGGCCTCACCCCGCTCTCCTTGGCGAAAGAGAACTGGCGCAAGCCTGTAGTGCTTGACACTAACGATCGCAAGGAGGTATGGCAGAGTAAGGAGCTTCACGGACGCTTTTTCCGGGCCCTGCATGGACCCGATGTAGATTTACTAGCGTCCGTAGCCTGGCTGCGTTTCGGTGACCTCTTTGGGGAAACCGAAGGTTTTGTCTGTGCAATTATGGACGAAGTTATCATGACGAACAATTACCGGAGATTTATTGTGAAGGACGGCACGGTTGACATCTGTCGGGCATGCCACCGACCGGGAGAATCAATCCGTCACATTATCTCCGGATGTTCTCATCTAGCTAACGGAGAGTACTTGCATAGACACAATCTTGTAGCCAGGATTATCCATCAGCAACTTGCTCTGAAATACAGCCTAGTGGAATCGGAAGTGCCGTACTACAGGTACGTGCCCGACCCAGTTCTCGAAAATGGAAATATCACATTGTACTGGGATCGATCCATCATCACTGACAGGACTATTGTTGCCAATAAGCCTGATATAGTGGTGGTGGATCGAACAGAGCGGCGCGCAATGATCATTGACATAACGGTCCCGCATGACGGGAACCTCGTGAAGGCCGAGAAAGATAAACAAATCAAGTATCTTGACTTGGCTCACGAGGTTGTCGACATGTGGGATGTGGACTCTGCGATCATTGTGCCGATAGTCGTATCAGCCAATGGCTTAATTGCCAAGAGCCTCGACCAACACCTAAGGAGGCTCTCGTTGGGCAGCTGGATTAAGGGCTTGATTCAGAAAGCTGTACTCCTGGACACGGCTCGCATCGTTAGGAGGTTCCTCTCTCTGGAGCCCTGACCGCCGGTAGCTTGGACCCTGTTCCCGATACCGGTGGGCTACTATTTTTTATATTTTTAAATGTTTTATATAATTTTTTAGTCTAATATTTAAAAATATAATTTATAAGTATGAAAAATGAAATAAAGATAATAATAACTGTTTTATACTTTATAGACTTTGCAATATTTTCCAATTTATTGCTGGAAATTGTGGTAATTAGTTCTTTATCAAAGACGACAATAACTGTTTTTACTGCGTTTGTAGTAGTCAGCTCACTACGTAATGCTTTGTCGTCCCTTGCAGATAAATTAAAAATAAATTTTAAATCTAACACGGCACAGTCTTTATTTATTAAATGTTTTGTAAGCTTAGCAATAGTAAGGACACTGTTCTTTGTAACGATAACAGTTCCTGTAGGCAGGTATTCCAACTTAATCGAATTTACAGCATCTTCACTGAAATTGTAATTTTTATTCTTTATCCTTTGCATCATATTTATAACGCTGATTAATGGCTGACTTGAAGTTTGTTTTACAGCACTTTTATATTTACTGCCTTCTTTGGTCAGATATCCTCCCACTTTAGGCTCCATCCACCATTTTTGGATCTCATCATGGTACTTGAGAAATATCGCTTCGGATGTAATTTCTCCATTTTGTATATCATCACATAAACTATTATTAATTTCATATATTAAAGTTGTCTCCACTGTATCCTCATTAGATTGAGATGTGTAAAATAGTAACATTTTGGAAAAGTCACTTAAAATGTTTTCGGTGTATTCGTCAGTTGTGAATGATAGTTTTGGAAATATTTTTACTTTCATATTAAATTTATATTCATACAAGTTTACGATTTCACTATTCAGTTTATCAGATAACTTTTTGGCAAGCTTTCCCAATGATTCGTATTTATCATTGAACTTCATCAGCTTGGATACGTCATCAAAAACTAATAAATTACCAACAGCAGACGCTATGCCACCACTAAGCTGTAGAAATCCTTGTCCCATAGATTCATCTATAATGACAATATTATCGGGCCACGGTTGTTTTATCAATCCTACAATTTTAGATGACAAATCTTTTAATTTTCTTTCGATTCTTTGGTCGCCTCCTTTTATCGTTAAATCTTTATTGCCGAACGAAGTAGGTACTTTAAATTCTAGAGATGGCAAACACTCCTTTACTGCCAGTTAAACTGTTTTCTCTATGGTTTCTTGTGATTCATTAATTTTGTCCAGCAATAGCTTCTGATATTCTGATGTTGTTTTATCAAGAAACTCAAATTTTCTGTTTTTAAATGCCATGTTGCATGCAATTTGTTTATTAAAATTTTCATTATCAGTATCGCAGGCAGCCAAATCAAATTCAATCAGTAAACGGCCCAAAATAACTGAATTCAGCTTTCGTCTTTTAAAAATCTCTGTGCACAGTTCATATTTAAATAACCTCAGAAATTTTTCGTTGATATCAAAAAAGTCTTGTCTAAAGCGTGCGACACGATGTCCTTCAGATTGATTCTCGGAAACATCGAAAACTTTTTGCGCCAATATTACGTGGTAGCGTAATACGAGCTCATCCTGCATCAACATTTGGCCTGCATTACACTTCGCCATCGGACGAGCCAGTGCTGTGATTTGTTCTTCCAAAACTAGTTCACTATATCATATGACACCATTATTACCACGATCAGTAAAGAACTGGCACCAATTAAGAAGGAAATGGCAGATATTTTTGAGTCGATGTCTTTCATGAATGGGAAATTTGAAGACATAATGAGGGCACACGAGTTATCTAAGGAGACTATCACAAAATTGGAATTGGAAAATACAGAACTTAAGACTACCGTAGAAGGACTTGCTAACCTGGAGCAACAGTCAAGATCGAACAACATAGAATTGCAATGTGTACCGGAGAATAAAAATGAAAATGTTTACAACATAATAACTCAACTTGCGCGTGTGGTAAAGTGCGAAATCAGCGAAAGAGATGTATTACATTGCACTCGTATTGCAAAGGCCAATCCATCAAGCAACCGTCCTCGCTCCATAATCGTCCAGTTGGCCTCACCAAGGATGCGTGATCATCTTCTGGCAGCAACCATTAAGTACAACCAAGCTAACCCTCAGGAAAAGCTGAACTGTTCGCACCTTGGATACGCTGGAACAAAATCTGCAGTCTTCGTTGCTGAACATCTGTCTCCGACGAATAGAGCTCTTCATGCAGCAGCGAGGATAAAAGCCAAAGAGAAGAATTATAGATACGTATGGGTCAGAAACGGTAGAATTTTCGTGAGGAAAACTGACGGCGCAGAGTATATACAAATTAGGAACAAGAGTAGTCTTAGTAAGATTGTGTGATGAGTATGTACTTGTTGTTATTGTTTTTTACTATTGTAATTTAATGCATGCATTGGGTTTGAACCCCATCAAATTCAAGGATATTTTAATTTATTACCAAAATTGTAGAGGCTTACGAACTAAAACGAATATTTTTTACTGTAATCTGTGCAATATGAATTATGATGTTGTAATATTAACAGAAACCTGGCTAAACAGTAATGTATTGAGTAGTGAATTGTTTGATGATCGGTATGAAGTTTACAGACGGGACAGAGAAACAACTGGATTTCAGTCCAACAAAAACGGAGGGGGAGTCTTGATAGCAATTAATAAAAAAATTAACTCCGCGCGTACCGAACGCTGGTAAAGTAAATGTGAAGACCTCTGGGTCACACTTGACATATCGACATCTGACAGGTCACTCCAAGTTGCTCTATGTGCCATCTATCTTCCACCACCAGTAAGTCTCTCAACGCTAGATCATTTTATGGATAACTGCAACAGAGTGCTCGACTCAACGGACATCCCCTGTTGCATTATTGGTGATTTTAACCTGAGTAAATTAAACTGGGACAAAACCGCCGTAAATGATTGTTTACCTAAAACTTGTCAAAACCTTTTGGATTTTATGAATGTAAATCAACTATCACAACATAATTATGTAAAAAACTGTTCTGGCCGAATACTGGATCTGGTCCTGTCAACAGAACCAACCTGCTCAGTGAACGAATCTAGCAATTCTCTAGTAGCTATCGATAAATTGCATCCCCCCCTTGAACTAACTATGTCTTTGCTAAAGAATTGTAATTTACCGTATAGTATGGATTCAAGACCTAACTTTTATAAGGCTAATTTCTCTGAAATTAATAATTACCTAAATAAGCTGAACTGGAATGAACTTTTACAAAGTACTTGTGATGTGAATGACATGGTGGCAATTTTTTACAAATGCCTGCGTGATGCTATTGGGAAATTTGTGCCTGATCGGAAACCAAAGAATTGTCGCTATCCGCCGTGGTTTGACATAAAATTAATTAAGTCATTAAAAGAAAAAAATGGGCTGAGGTTGCGTTATAAAAAATATAAAAATCCTTTGGATAAGATAGAACTGAATTTGGTTTCCAAGCGGTGTGAAAAACTAGCCATGAATTTATATAATGATTATATTAATAAAATAGAAAATGACATAAAAGATAATCCTAAACTTCTCTGGAGTTACATAAAAGCGAAACGCGGTGGCTCTAGTAGCTACCCTTTGGCAATGACTGATGGACAGGTCGTAACATCTAACGGTTCTGAAATCTGCGACCTTTTCGCTAACCATTTCGCAACCGTGTACACGACTGACAAAGATACGGAAATTAACTGTCATACAGAGTACCTCCAGGCACTGCGTAATAATAGTCAGGGCTTGAGTATTCCAGTAATTGACCGCGACTCTTTACTAAAGAAACTAAAAACAGTTAACATTAGCAAAGGACCAGGCCCGGTTGGCATCCCACCTGTTTTTATTTCTAACTGTGCCACAGCTCTAGTAACTCCTTTACTAATAATATATAATGCATCGTTGGCTTCGGGAACTTTTCCGTCAGAGTGGAAAAGAGCCAAGGTAGTCCCAGTGCATAAATCAGATAAAAAAGATGCCGTAAGCAATTACAGGCCAATTTCAATCTTATCCACATTCGCAAAGATTTTTGAATCTATTATCTGTCCGCACATTCAGCTACATTTAAGATTGTACCTTAATGACAATCAGCACGGTTTTGTGGCATCTAGATCTACAGCCACAAATTTAGTGTCATTCACGGAGTCCCTAATACAGGCTGTAGATGCGGGTAAACAATTTGACGTAGTATATACTGATTTCAGTAAGGCATTTGATAAAATGTCCCATTCTATACTGATTCATAAACTAGCAGCCTATGGTATAACAGGCTCTTTATTAAGTTGGTTCAAGTCCTATCTTACTGAACGCGAATTCTTTGTCGTTGTAAACGGTTTTCGATCGGCTACACATAAAATAACATCGGGCGCCCCCCAAGGATCTCACTTAGCTCCAATACTATTTATTATGTTCATTAATGACCTTCCTGAGTGTTTTCAATTTTCCGAACCCTTTCTATATGCTGATGACTTAAAATTTGCTCGAGTAATAGAGTCAAGCAGAGACTGCGAACTTTTGCAACACGATCTTAACCAAGTTATCAAATGGTGCAACAATAATAAAATGCAACTGAATTCGAGGAAATGTTATCATGCTAAATATACGCGGAAAATTTGCTGTATTGACACAGAGTACTTTATAGACCAGGAGCAAGTCCAAGAAGTCGAAACAATAAGGGATTTAGGAGTACATTTCGACAAAAAGGTCACTTTTGTGCCCCATATCGAAAATATTATTAAAAAGTCATCGAAAATGTTAGGGTTCCTCCTCCGTAACACTAAAGGCTTTCGTAAAAGTAACACCAAAATAATGCTTTATTACAGTTTCGTACGCAGTGTTATGGAGTATTGTAGTGTTGTGTGGAGACCTCACTATGCAACTCAATGTTGCGTCTAGAAAGGGTCCAGAAACGATTTGTATGGCATTTAGCCTTTAGTGAGGGGAAAGCTAAGCGTCTGCCCTCCTACAAGGCCCGTCTGTGCCATTTCAAAATGCATTCGTTATCCATGCGTAGAGATATATCCGATGCTTTATTTCTTTACAAGCTGTTGCGCAATAAGATCGACTGCCCCAGTTTATTAAAGCTTATTAGGTTTCATGCACCTTCTAGATATCCTAGGAATAAGATAACCCCCCTGTGTCCGCCTTTTCGAAAGTCTGTGCTTGGTGCGAATTCTCCGTTGCCTAGATTGTGCAGAGTCCTTAATGGCCGCAGTGACTTAGTAGATGTACACCACGACAAAGTAAATACATTCCTACGAGCTTTCGTAAATAACCCAATAGAGATTTAATTAGAGATTTAATTTTATACGTGTTTTTAATCAATTCAGTTAATTTTTTCAATTTAATTAATTTTCTTATCTACTCGTAAACATTATAATTTTATTCATAACTTAGTCAATCAATTTTTATTGTAATTTATTCAACTTATAATTCAAGGGCCATTTTCTAATCAATGTTTTTATTTGTGTTGATACAATTATGTCCCGTTATAATTATGTGTTAATTCATTGTAAATTTTAATTTCATTGTCATTATATAATTTTAAGTTCAATTAGATTTTATTAATATGTTAAACCGTTATTTTTCGTGCATGTAGTGTTAACCTTTAATTAATTGTTGCACGTGCTAATGTTACCCTAGTCATTAAGTCAGAAATGTATGTAGTGTAAACAGTTGTTGGTTAACCTAAAAATAAATAAATAAATAAATAAATATAGCTCCTCATTGATAAAACCATGCATTGGTTGTGAATCAGGTTCCCCTGTTTTTATCAGAGCATTCAAATGTTCAGAAAAATTACCTTCGTATTTTTCTGTAAGTTGGTCAACTTTAGCGGTTGTGTAAATAACGAATAGACATTCTGTTTCATCGAACGTTCCATCGAACAGCACGTCTTTATTTTTCGGTTTGAATTTGCGTCTAATTTCCAAATAACTGTTGAAATACGTGGCTAAATCACTTTTAAGATTGAGCGCTGAAACTGCATTATTTTCCCTGTGTTTTGCTTGAATGAACACTGTAAGAGGCTTATCGATCCCCTTCACTCTAGCCCTAAAACAAATGTCGTCGAACGACCCTAACTTGTCTACATTTGTGGCTAAATGAAAGTCTTCAATTCTGTCATTGTGAATAGCTCTGAAATATATTCAGCTAAGAAGTTTGGTCTCATACAGATGTCCTCGTATCCCGGATGTTCCAGAACGCTTTGGATATTTTTTAGGGATAGTTTCTGTACAGCTCGCCATCTTATTGCAGCAGTAGCAGGAGGACAAATCAACATACGACAGCACACACAGTCGCAGGAGATCTCTGTTAGCAGCTGCAGGCGCTAGGAGCTCCTTGAAGATCCGCCTTCTCAAGACTACATTGATGAGGTCTGAAAATCAAAATGTTTGTGTTACTTATGTTTAAACTGTTTCGCATAAATAAAACACGACTCGCGTTGCAGGGGCTTTACTGAACTCATGGTGCAATTTTTTTCTGTCCTTTACGAATTTGGTGCTCGTGGTTTGACTCAATAAGAGCCGCGGCACGGGTCAATCGATCAGGGTACGCTTGCTGAGTGATCTTTACATATCTCTCTATACCTAGAAAAGACAAAAAACGGCTGTTCCATACAGTTTAGAACAGTGGGTATTAAACTTTACTATGGAACTTAACGACAGTAAAAGTTATTCAGTTCAATGGTCTAAAAGCACCTCTTAAAGTTTGTAATGTTAATTTTTAACACCTTTAAAAAAGAAGAAATCTCGGCGTTTTGTTAAGTCGTAAAAACCGTGCGAAGCATTGGTGGGTCACTAGTTATTAATAAATTAGTCGTATATTTGATAGGGAAGGAAAACATGAAATGATCACTCGCTCCCCACGAGAGACAAAACCTGTCTTGACCATTTTATGATAAAACTCAAACCTGGCAGCCAAACTGCAACCATTGCAATTATTCACACCACTATTACTGACCATTTCATGACGTTCTTAAAAATCACAAACCATACCAATTTAATAAGATGCTCAAAAACAAAAACAGTTTTTAATTTAGAAAAGGGGCTTGAGCTCCTCAAAGCTAGTAACCTCTCTGACTTATTAAAGCTGGATAACCCAAACACGCTTACTAATAGCCTAATCGAAATACTAAAAAACTGTGTCACGCTCAGTACAATTACTATGAATATACCGTTGAAAAATAGAATCGTAAAACCATGGATGACTATTGGCTTATTGCGCTGTATTTTGAATAGAAATCGTATGCAAAAGAGACTGAGGCTTGATCCATTCAACGAGGTACTAAAAATCACCTATAAAAGGTATCGTAATTACTGTGTTACCATTATTAGAAATCAAAAGCGAAAATATGACAGAGTTCAACTTTTTAAAGCGCACAAAAATCCTAAAAAAACATGGGATATCATAAACAACATCACGCACAGAAAACCTAAAAAAACAAGCAATTTGGAACTGCTAGAGCTATTTACTACCCCACAGGACTCTGTTGATAAGGTTAATGATTACTTCTCTAACATAGGCAAACTTCTTGCAGATAATATCACAACTTCTCAGTCCTCAGCAGGAAATAATACCAATCCTGACTCATTCTCGACAAACAGTCCTCTGGCCTCATCTTTTGTTCTTCTCCACACAGACCCCGACGAAGTTCGAGCCACTCTAATGAGTTTGAAAACAGATAGTGCTCCAGGTTGGGACAAAATACAAGTCAACTTTCTAAAAGCCGCACACGAACAAATTGTACCAATTATAACCCACTTAACTAATCTATGCTTCGAGCAGGGACTTTTCCCGGATGCTTTGAAAGTAGCTCTAATAACGCCAGTGTACAAGTCTGGGGACAGGACTGACCCGTCAAACTATAGGCCGATATCAGTCCTACCGTCCATTTCGAAAATCCTTGAGAGACTTATAAACTCGCGCCTAATTAAATTCCTCTCTAAATATAAAATACTGTCGCCGTCTCAGTTTGGGTTTAGACAAGGAAAGTCTACTGAGGATGCGGTTCTGTCACTAACTTCTACTCTGGTAGACGGTGTGGACAGTGGCGACAAGTGTCTGGCTGTTTTTCTTGACCTCAAAAAAGCCTTTGACACAGTGTCTGTCCCCATACTTTTACATAGGCTAGAAAGCATCGGCATAAGGGGACCCTCTCTGGAACTTTTTAAATCTTACCTGAACAATCGCAAGCAAACGGTTAAGATTGCGAATTACACTAGCTCCGAGACAACCGTTACTTTCGGAGTCGGTCAGGGCAGCGTGCTTGGGCCGACCTTGTTCCTTATCTACATTAATAACCTATGCAACATGAAGATTGATGGCGGGCTCATATTTTCATATGCCGATGACACTGCCATTGTCTTCGCTGCCAAGACTTGGGTTAATGTTGAAAGGCTGGCTGAATGTGGCCTGGCGAAGATAGCGGCTTGGCTAAATCATAGTCTCCTCACACTAAATGCCTCCAAATCCAACTTTATCTGCTTTACAAAGTATAACAACTCGCAGCCATCACAAGAATTCCAAATAAAAATCCACAGCTGTCCCATCCCCCCAACTCCCAACTGCTCATGTGTGAAAATTGACAGGTTACAGCATACTAAATATTTAGGTGTTATGATTGACCAGCGCCTTTCCTGGCACATGCACACCGAACTTATAATGAAAAGAGTCAGGAAGATGATATGGACTTTTAAAACACTGCGACATGCGGCTTCAAAGCAACTTCTGAAGCAAGTATACGTATCACTGGCACAATCGATCCTTACGTACTGTTTGCCTTGCTGGGGAGGGGCAACAAAAATAAAATTTTTAGAACTAGAGAGGGCGCAGAGAACTTTGCTTAAGGTCATGTTCTTTAAACCCTATAGATTCCCTACCCATAGCCTCTACCTATTATCTGATCTTCTGTCTGTAAGACAACTATACTTGCTTCAACTCATCTTAAAAAAACACACATCCCTTCCGTATGATCCCTCTAAGCCTAGAAACAGAAGGAGCTACTTAGTCGCTCCAACTGTCAGGGTTAGATCTACCTTCGCTAAACGACAGTACTCCAGGCAATCATCCTTTCTATACAATTTGCTGAATAAAGAACTTCGTATATTTTCCATGAAGCTCCGAGACTGTAAGAAAGTTGTAACTGATTGGCTTAAGACTAAAACTTACGACGATGTTGAGTCTATTTTATCTACGATTCAATGACCAAAATAGCCACATTCGGATTGTAGTGTGCATGGTTAGTGGAAGAAGATTTATTTGGCTTCTTCCGATCCCAAGACATTGTCGTAGGGCTAACCTACAACTTACACTGGAACTTACACCTAAACTTATACTGGCTCCGCCTGCTGGTTTCGCCCGCATGGGTCTCGATCCCATGGAGGTCGTGGGTAATGTTGGGTCGGAGGTGTCCTGTGTCCTGACCCAAGAGAAGAACTGCCAGAGTACCGGATCTTATCCAGATCTGTTAAGACACTTTGACGAGAAAGCGTAACAATCAAACAAACAAACACACTTTCGTATTCATAATATTAGGAGAGTTTTGTTAATATATAGACTAAAATAAGCTAATTATATTTCACACACTACACACCCTCACTCTTCACACTCCCACCCATACTCACACATATCACACGTATTCGCGCGCTTTGGCCCTGTTCTAGGCATATCAATCATTTATTTGCTGTGCTGTTTGTATAATTTTAAGTTACCTTTTACCTTTTATTTTTAATTTTGCATAGTACATTGTCTACATTTCAATTGCATATAAGATAATGATAAGTGGAAGCGCGGAGTCTCCTAACACAAGCAATTCTTTGCTTAAAAGGTGATCTCCAACAACACATTCTATATGTCCTTTGTAATTGAAATAAACATTTTAATTTTTTAATTTTTTTTTTTTTAATGATGTTATGCATATAATAATGTCTAAAATTAGACAGCTACATAGAATATGCTTTTATTTTATTTATTTAAGACATTTATTTCAGACGTAGTCCATATACTATAATATAATACACTATAATATAGGTCGAGTTGTACTGCAACCAACTACCAAACCGAACTTCGACAAGTCTTTATATTTCGACAACATTTTAGTTTGAAATACCTTAAGTCCGACACTACTGTTCTCCGACAAAACGTTTCTTCGACATGACTTAACTACGAAATGATGTGACTTCGACGACATACTACTTCGTCAATAATGCTAGTTCAATATGATTCAATTTCGACGTACTGTACTCCGACATGCTGTACTTCGACAATATCCTTAATCGACGTGATGCATCTCAGACACGATGCTAATTCAAAATTATTCTGCGACGACGTTGGGAAGCAATGAACTTGTATAATTTTTTTATAGGTAAAAATATAGTTTTAATTCTTAGCGCGTTCAAACAAAAACAAAGTCTTCAGCTTTATTATTAGTATAATAATATAGATGTAGTAACTTAGGTGGCTCCGCTTCTGCACTAACTTGATAGTAAAACCTTTGATTTATATTTTTCTTATTATGGATCTGTCACCGTTGATCGGTGTGTTTATTGACTTACAAACACTTACCCGTGTATGACTTGACTTCTTCTTGACCTTTTTTTATTTTTTTTCTTTGTTTTTATTTTCTTCTTTGCGTCATGTTTACCGCAAATAAAAGGTTTTTCTTTCTTTCTTTCTTGAACAACTTTTAAATCTCGTAAAGGAAAATAACAATTTGTTGTGGTGTTCTTTATTCCAGAATCACTCACAAAAACGCTGGCACATGACTTGTTTATTCTTGTGACGCTAGATCGTGTATAGGTGTCACCGGGGCACTGAACAAATAACAAATTGATTGCAATGAAATGACACATTACAACAAACACATCGAGTCAACCACACGATCTTGCCACAGAATAGTATAGAACTCAGAAGGTTGGTTCCATGTGAGGACTATTTTCATTCATTTTTTTTTTCTCTCAGCTGCAAGTTTGAGTACTTTATGCGGCATACCCAAATGTCCTTTCTTTGGTATTGTTCATCGAATCGGTCAGCTCCTTAAGTTCTGAGTTAAGATGCACGATGACTAACAAATGCGTGGCTTGACTGGACAGGTCCACTCAATCTGTGTGTTCTTCAAAAGACCATTTTAGACACAAAACTACATGGTTCTGTTGACCAAGATTATGGCGGGACTTTCAAAGAGACTGTGACCTCTTAGTTTGTTTCGGCCTTTTTTCTCAGAGTAGACAGATACGAAACGCCGACCTCATCTAGTTTTTAAAATATGATTGACGTGTAAAAGTGTTTGTAAAACTTACTTATTATTCTTTGTTTATCGCGAAAAAAAAAATCTGCTGTTCCATGCATTTGTGCTCACTTAAATCGACAAAATGTATGGAACAGCTGATGTTTTTTTCGCGATTTCAAGGTTGGTCCCATAGAAAAAGTTGTTCAAAAGGATGAGTACAATGACCCCTTTTCAGGTTTAGCATAAACAAAAAATAATGTTGTAGAGATAAAATCAATTCTCATACACTGCGTAAAAGCGCACGCTTACATAGACATGCTTCACGTACGCTAGCATTCTGGTGGGATTGCCCACGGTCACACGGCGTTGATCAGTATGAGTGTGTACGCCGTACGCTATGTGAACGTCCGCATTGACTGCGATAACCGTAAGTACGTGTTTAAGCCAAAATACATTACAAAATTAGTGACATGAAATTATAGGGCGACTTTTTCGTTGGTGATAGTCCCAGGTTCACGCAGGCACCGCTCACGTACTGGGTTGGTTAGAAGTGCGCTGGTGGCGGAACGGCCTGGTGGCGGGAGCGTTAGTCGCTCGCCCACGCAAATCTTGGGACTGTCACCAACGAAAAAGTCGTAGTATAATTTTATGTCACTAATTTCCAAATGTAATTTTGGGTTTATGTGTGCGTGCGCCTGTTTTCGTGCGTTTGTTTTTCGAGCCGGCCTTCCATTCTGTCTCTATGGTACCTAATAATTTTTTCATTAGTAGTGCTCATGAATACGTAGAATTGCGGTTTTTGTATTCTACTGACGTGCGGCTGATAAACTGGGCTTTAAATTAAAAATCACAAGTACAATGTATTAACTTATTTATTGGTAATTAATACATTTATAATTATAATATTTTCCTTAAACAATACACAATTCGCTAGACGATGCAACGTTATTATTATTATTTCTTCACTAAAAAGAGTTTCATACTTAACTTAAATTGATATCCAAAATACAAATTGTCAAGTTACATAATTATACCTTTGTGCAGTTTAGTACAAGTGATTATCAACCATAAGTTCTGAATAGTATGGGTAGTTTTCGCTTGAAAACCTCCTGGAGATGAGATCGTTTGACATGGTGACGGGATTTGACCTAGACTGAGTTTCTTTAACACCCTGGCCGAGAGTATAGACCTGGAAAGAATGAAGAGAAACATTCAAATAGTATTCATGGCGCAAACAATCCTAAAATAAAGGAATTCTACAAGTAATATTAAAAAAGAAAGTTCGTATGTTTGTCATTCAATAAGCCCTTAACAGCACAAAAATAATCTATGATCTGGATTAATTTCCATTTCCTTAGATTTTTATTTTTGTTTTGATTTTTTAATATAAACGGTATCTGTTTTATGTTGTTTGTTGTTAGTACAATGCTAATTTGCTTTTGCTTTAGGCGATTAATTTTAAAATCTAAACTTTTCACGTATTTTTTTTTATGGTCTCTTTTGTTTTTTCGTTATTTATTAATTTTATTTTGTAGTATAGTGCTTGTGGCACATTTATTAGGTTTATGTCCATGCGGTGCTAACCTATAAGAAATTGTTACACAAACCCCCAGTTTTTTGTATAGCATTATTCTATCATTTTACCAGTGTAAACAATTGATGGTTGGCCAATTAATAAAAACATATAGGATACTTTTTTTCCGGGTACCTACATGAAGTAGTTCACTAGCATGCAAGCAAAACCGCTGGCAACAGCTAGTATTTACAATATATTTAATGGATTGGCAATATCACGTAACGTTCATATTGTAGACAACAACGAAATGCTAGTTGTCTTCCTCATCATCATATTGTCTAGTTTTTTCCAACTATGTTGGCGCCGGCTTCCAATCTAACCAGAGGCAGCTGAATGCCACGATATTTTACATGGAGCGACTGCCTGTCTGACCTCCACAGGCCAGTTACTGAGTAACATTGTCATATACACCAAAGGGGTACCACAAAAGGGGTGTTGTTCAGACTGGTTGTCAGACTTTCGGGCCTCTGACTACCTGTAACGACTGCCAAAGATTTAGAGTAGCAAGTCGTAATAACATCAATCAACTCAACCTACCGCAGTCCACTGCTGGACATACCTCCCCCAAGCTACGCCAGAGCACCCTGTCCTCCGCCTTCCGCATCCAAAACAACCGGTCCGCAATCAGATGACTGTATTGTAGGTAATCTCTAAGTTACCTTGAAGACGTCCCCCCTCTTCTTCCTCAGGTAGTTGAAGCAGCACGCTCGGAAGCGCCTCGTACCACACGCACGTGCGCACTCACTCCCGCACGAGTCGCAAGCGGACCACACCGAGCTCACTGCAAAGAATACAGGGTGTGGCGTAAATAGTGGTCCCACGTCTAAACACGGTTTATTTAGCTATTACATAGATAAGATAAGGAATTACAATTAGTACCATTTTCTTTTAACACGTCTCAGAATAAAATAATGTTTTATTCTTTTTTGAAAAATTGACACCATGCTTTATTAATTTCGCTTTTTCTATAAATTTCATTATTGGTTTAATTCGTTTTTTTGTTTATAACTGCTGAATACATGTGCTGTTACATGCAATTAATTTTCTGAATGTAATTTTAAAGGTAATAAAGAAAAAATTCGTTTATTTCCAACTCGAATCTCCAGAAAATTATGTGACTTGGGGAGCGAATGGTTAAAATAAAAACATACAGACGAATCGAGAACCACCTCATTTTTAAAATCGGTTAAAAAGTTTCTACTCCGTTGTTGTCCATTATTTTACATTAATAACTGACATTATTCTGCCATTGAGTGATGGCATGCAACAAAATATTTAGTTGTTAAAGTAGGTATGTTGGTGAACCATTAATAACAATTATTTATAATTTTATGTTTATGTAATATTTATATTTGTACGCCGTTAAGGCAAAACATGACAGTGATATATAATTTAATTGTAACATTTTGCATGCCACGTGCACGTACCATACTCAATTTTTGAACAAATAATAATCTCTATCCTAGGTATTAAATTCGGTGTTCAGCATTAAGAATTCTATGGGCAACGAACGAAAAGAAAAACGTAATAAGTATTGTAAATTCCTGTTTAAATTAAACATAGGTACCTGTTTAAATTAAACATTACATAAATATAAACATTTAATTAACAAGATAATCATTAAAGTAACTAACTACAAAATTAAATTACTACAATGCAAGTCTACAATGCAGGCAGGACTAATATGATTTTTGCTTGAGAAATTCGCCGACTGAATGGATACTGTACGTTAGCAACCATTTTTCAAAACCAAGCAGAATATAATAACGAAAGTGAGCAATAAGGAAGGATTTTTGAAAGTTCATCCCATAAGGAGAGGGGTATGATGAGAGTTTTAAGGAAGTACGTCATTTTGGTCGATGGGAAATCTCATGGGGCGTACGACTCATTCCTACTAAACAAATGTTTTTTTTTATAATTATAATACTAAAAACGTGAAAGTTTATGAGGATGGATGGATGTTTGTTACTCTTTCACGCTAGAACTGCTGAATGTATTTGGCACACAGATAGTTTATAACCTAGATTAACACATAGGATAATTTTCATCCCGATTCACACGAGATCGAGACTTATGCGGGTGAAATCGCGGGGCGCCGCTAGTATGTTATAACTGTTTGTACTCACCGATGAACATAAGAGTAATAATTGCTGTGATCTTCAACATTTTTGTAAGAAATATTCTTGGAGAGATG
Source organism: Lithophane socia (assembly GCA_947522985.1). Lineage (NCBI taxonomy): Eukaryota > Metazoa > Arthropoda > Insecta > Lepidoptera > Noctuidae > Lithophane > Lithophane socia. The sequence continues at coordinate 12,480,179 of OX383271.1, read as the reverse complement.
ACACTGTTTCCAAAGCCAATGTTGGAATGTCTTGCAAAGGTTGGCATCCCCTTTATATATGAGTTAAAGTTTACTTATGCGTAGGCGACGCTAGACAAAGCTTTTAGCTTAGATCTATTTGATGCCTATGATTCTGTATTTGTTTTGACGTAATAAAGTGCCATGTAACCGTATGCCAGCATGTTTAAAAATACCGGCCAAGTGCGAGTCAGACCTGCACACGAAGGGTTTCGTACCATCGTACAATAATCAACAAAGAATTCCTTTAATTTTTAACTTTACTTTATTTTTATTATTTGTTGTTATAGCGGGCGATAGAAATACACAATCTGTGAAATTTTCAACTGTCTACCTGTTACGGTTAATGAGATACAGCACGCTGATTGCCAGATGGATGGTTGAACGGGCAGCGGAGGCTTATTAGGTTCCGTTTATTAGGCACCCTTCGGGGATCTGACGCAGAATGTCCCAGTCGCAAAAAGTTCCGTTAGCGCAGAATGTCCCATTCGCACAGGATTTGATGCAGAGTGACCCATTCGGAAAAAGTCCCGTTGGCGTAGAATGTTCCATTCGCACAGGATCTGACAGAGATGTTTCATTCGCAAAAAGTCCCGTTGGCGTAGAATGTTCCATTCGCACAGGATCTGACAGAGATGTTTCATTCGCAAAAAGTCTCGTTGGCGTAGAATGTCCCATTCGCACAGGATCTGACAGAGATGTTTCATTCGCAAAAAGTCCCGTTGGCGTAGAATGTTCCATTCGCACAGGATCTGACAGAGATGTTTCATTCGCAAAAAGTCTCGTTGGCGTAGAATGTCCCATTCGCACAGGATCTGACAGAGATGTTTCATTCGCAAAAAGTCCCGTTGGCGCAGAATGTTCCATTCGCACAGGATCTGACAGAGATGTTTCATTCGCAAAAAGTCTCGTTGGTGTAGAATGTCCCATTCGCACAGGATCTGACAGAAATGTTTCATTCGCAAAAAGTCTCGTTGGTGTAGAATGTCCCATTCGCACAGGATATGACGGAGAATGTCCCATTCGCAAAAAGTCCCGTTGGCGCAGAATGTCACATTCGCACAATGTCCCACCTCGCAAGAAGACTATTAATTTGAACCATTAAAACTTTCTGAAAATAACTTATAGTCTTTCTAAACAGTCTCTTTTACAATCCTAATCGTACATACATACAGGTCAGGATCATAAATTGTGTTGCGGGTTAGTCCGAAAGGGATACCGGGACCTTGGCAACAGGCAACTGAAGGAACACGGGTGGGTTTTAGTCAGTAGAAGTCTGACACGCCCTTCCGCTCCGCCCAGAGCGGGAGAAGTCATTGGATGATTTCCCACCCTCAAAAAAAAAAGGGTCATAAATTGTATTTTTCTCAAACATGCTTGGAAATTTGAGCATTATTTTGACAATCTCTTTCGAGTTAGATCGACATGCTTTACTGGTCAAATTCATGCTAGCAGGCGGCCAAATAAAACTATAAAAACTCATATTATCTGTCGTATAATTAAAAAATGGAACGAACTTTTTACTTCAACACTTAGCAACTAAGTCTTGAAGTAAAAACAACGTTTGTCCATCGGTACCACTGTTGCAGGCCGCGACAGTAATGTACTATTGTAAACGTAATAATATATTCTGTAGCATCACTAGTCCCGGATGTTACGATCCGGGACTAGTCATGTTTAGAAATGTAATGCCAGCACTATTTAGTACAAATTCATTCCATTCCAATTCGAGTTAGTTCATTAACGGACTAAAAACAAATGCACTCGAATTCTTTTAAATTGTCAAGCTCATGTTACCGCTGTTTGCTTTAGTATGATCATTTCGTACTAGTTTAAAGGTAATGTCGGATACTAAGTGCTAAGCAACTGTACTGTTGGGAGTAATAAAGCTTTTTTAGACCAAAGAGAATCGTATTTTTAGTAAAATTGCGAGAAACTCAGACCTACTACTTTGTTTTCATAATATCAAGCTGCAAAAAACATTACCCTCCTTCTGGGGCAGTCGGGTAAAAAACAAGCCCTTTATATTAATTTAACGAGTCAATAATTCACCAAATTAAATCGAGCCACTTCGTAGTATTGTACACACGGCTACACATGAAGCTATACATTTTCAGTATAAGCTGACCTCGCAATGTAAGGAATTTCTATACAATGCGAGATCAGCATAAACTGGAAATGTACCTATAGCTTGATGTGTAGCCATGTGTACATAGTTACCCGCTAATATTCTAGGAAAAACATATTAAATAAATATTTCTTACATAATAAAGTTAATACCGGTATATAGCGGCCATCTAATAAACTTTTTATTGGTGTGTTCTGTAGAAATTACGTTTATTAGAATGCCTAAATGTGATTCGCCCCCGGCGCTTACAATTTCGGCAAAGATTAGACTTTTTGGAATATTCTGTGATATTTCTCGTCCTTCGTTTTGAGTTATGGCTGAGATGGACGGAGGGGATATCAATGTAGGCCAAGACCATTTACTATGTAACTCCGTTTTGCCGAAATATACGAAGACTTCACGCTTGATCTCAGCTTAGTTTATTCATGTTGTGTCTAGTTTCATGTTTGTATCTGTCATTTGTTTTGTTATTGTCGTGTGTCTCTACATTATTATACGCATCTACACCAATAATTCATCATCTGCCTAGCCTTTTCCCAACCAAGTTGGGGTCGGCTTCCAGTCTAACCGGATGCAGCTGAATACCAGTATTTTACATGGAGTGACTGCCTATCTAACCTCCACAACCCAGTAACTGGGTAATACTCGTACGATAGTCCGTGGCAAGACTGGTTGTCGGACTTTCGGGCTTCTGACGACCCTTAACGACTGTCTAAGATCCACAAATGACAGCCGGGACCAACGGCTTAACGTGCTTTCCGAGGCACGGAGGAGTCTCGGTATGTAAAGATGGTCACCCATCCACGGACCAGCCCCGGCAAGCGTAGCTTAACCTGATGGATTGACCCGTGCGGCTGTTATTACTTAGCCACGAGCTCCTCCAATTATGTATTCATCCTCCATCTACACCAATTTTGTCCCATTTTATTCCACATAAAAAATATTCCTGGTATTCCTGGGGCTTCCGGTTCAGGTTTTGAAATCGAATTCCAAGTTCCCAAGTCACGGCTTTTGGGTTGGAGCCGCTTAAATTGACTTAGTTACTTTGCAGCCATTCAAGTGAGTTTACCATCTTCTTCACTACGATAATAAATACCCGTAACAACTAGAGGCGGTCTAAACAATGACTAGGGGTAAAGAAAGTTCAGGAGATATATTTTAATCCAAACTTTTCGGCAGCGGTAACAGTTTCCCGAGTGTGTTCCGCTTGAGGAACAAAATGCAATTTGGCACAGCTTTAGATAGTGTTTTAAATCTGTTTTACTTTGGAAATTACCTTTTTGGACATTCATCTTAATTTTAACTTTATTTATGATGATCATAAAGCATTGCAATGTTTTTATAAACGTTGGCAATGTTGGCATGGCAACAAAAAAATCGAATTATGTTAAAATCTCCGTCAAACATCGTAAGGACAGTTTATCCAATTTCGTTGCCGAGTACCAGGGCGTCATATGTCCTTGACACTGCGATCGGGTCTCGGGAGACATTATCAATATTTTTTCGGCGGGAAACCCGGCGAGTGCTGTCCTCATCATGATGGATGTGTTGTAGGGACGGCCTTACGTAATGTTCCCTTAGGTTGCGTACACATGTATGTGTGCCGAAGGTCTTATAGGTATTAGCGGAAAATTTACACAGTATTTAGGGGATGAAGTTTGTCCTGTAAAGCAACGCCATTTATTTTTCCTATAACCTTGCATTTTGTTAAAATATTTTCGAAACACGCTTGCTAACAAGATATTATATGGTAATTATCCAGTGACTTTGAGAATTCCTAGATTGTAATTATCGGCAAACACAGCTACTTTGATTGAAGTACCTACGTGTAATAAACGTGGAAGCTAAACGCTTCGTGAGACTTCTCCGCGCGTTAATTTAAGTCTGTGGCTGCAATTAATGATACACGTGCTGAATTACCCGCGAGACTAAAGCGCCAGCAAGTGCATTTAATGTACTGCTTACATACAAGTTCTGCCGCAAAATAGCAAGTCATCGCAGAGTCGCGGAAAATCCCGCGAGTTCTTTTTGCGTTCGTTGTCGCGTCTTTGTAGATGTGTCCATACCCTTAGGGAGTACCTAAATGGCTCCGATTCTTAATGTCCAGCACATTCTTTAACGTCAAAAGGACATGATTATTGCCTAGGGCAGGGCTTCCCAAACTTATTTTAACTGTGACGCCCTTGGGAAGTTGCCATATTTTTGCGACGCCCTGGCGTTCTTGCCATACCTTTACCTACTAGTTGTAGTTCTAGCCTAATAACAATTTTGTCAGAAAAACTCCAAATAGCATCTCAATTTTTTATTAGAAAATAAAGAAAAAATCTTTAAAAAAAAGTTTAAAGCTACCACACCCTTTTTATCTCTTTTCATTAGGTATTAATGAGAAGGATGTGCTTGCTTTTCTGAGTATAGTTTCTCAAAACGAGGCTCAAGTTTCAAAATTGCCACTCTCGTCTCTGACTCTAAAATTTTCGATCTGCACTTGTTCTTAATTGCTGCAACTGCTTAGATCTACAACTATTTAGATCGCCTTACGACGCCCCTGGGATAATACCGCGGCGCCCCAGGGCGTCGCGACGCACAGTTTGGGAAGCCCTGCCCTAGGGAATGAAATGAAGGGAATTAACTACACTTGGATTATTTGAATCATTGGTCTTTCGCTCTTTTTATGGCGCTCTTCGTAACTTTTTATTGTTACGTCATTCATAAATGTGATTTGTGAAGAATAATGCCGCGAGATTTCTCATTCAGTCAGTGTGGAAAAATGTTTTACTCTTCCGTTTGGGCTCTTAGGAAGTTCGTGTTATTGGCTAGCGTTTGATGTCAGAAATATTATTTATAGTCCAGAAGTAGGCCTGGGGTTTTTTCAAAAGGATTGCGCTGATTTATTAGGTTGTATGAATAACATACTATATCATAACATCACGGCGTGTTTCCCGGAAGGGTTCGGCAGAGATGTAGCAGTACATTTCGTCAGTTATATAATGTGTCTCGCAATTTTCATATAAAACGTAGAAAAATAGTAGTTTGAAATTATTAACACGTCGTGAGCAAACGTTTTGACTCTAAATAATGCTCTGTATTCTCATTATGTGAAGAGACCTCTTTAGGGAGAAAAATAATTGTTGGTTTTATTTTGGAGATAATCCGCGAAGAGCCGCACGGGTCGCTGTCATTCGTGGATTTTTGACGGTCGTTACGGGTCGTCAGAAGCCGGAAATTCTGACAACCAGTCTTACCAAGGGGTGTCGCATTGCCTAGTTACTTGGTTGTGGAGGTCAGATAGGCAGTCGCTCCATTTAAAATACTGGTACTCAGCTGCATCCGTTTAGTCCGGAAGCCGACCCCAACATAGTTGGGAAAAGGCTAGGCAGATTGATATTAGTGAGAAGTTACATACTATTTACTGCTCAATTAAAGATTGACATACAGCATTTCATGTGCATAAATCTTGCAAATCTACCTACCGTCAACCAGTATGAGTAATTTGCGCCAAGTAACACATATACGACAGAAGTAAATGATAAAATGTCACAAAAACGCTGGAATTCTGGTAGAAACAGTAGGAGCATTGCCAAGAGGACAGAGATTAAGCCCCTCATTAGGTAGCAGAGACAATCAAGTTGGCACTGTGGTCTTATCAAACAGAGATACAGAAGATCCATAGAAAGATGTCCTTGAGATTGTGGTCATGGTTACAAATGATAATACCTGGAGGCCAAGTCTACTAATTTACAAATGTGTCAGTGGTCTCGCAATGATGAGTTTTTGACAGATTTTGTATGGCATATCTGACAAAAACTGATCATTGTGAGACCACTGACACGTTTGTAGGCTTGTGGCCTACCACCACCTCGTATAGCAGTATTATTTTAAGAGCGTTTATTCAGAAAGTGGGCAACGTCGCAAATAGATGTCACATATGTATTTCGCTGTTTTGATTAATTTGGCAATATTACTGTATGGAAATATGAAATATGGCTATGACAACTGTCTAAAATATACAGATTATGAAATGCAATAAATAATATCGTAACACCGAATATTTAGTTTTAGTTGTAAAAAAGGATTTGGAAACCCCTAAAACCGGTTACAACTTAAATTCGGTGTTATAATTGCAATTCATAATCAATATTTTATGATGAATAATTATAGCCATATTTCATATTTCCATACAGTAATATTGCCAACGTTTAAATTGAATTATGTTTGTATTACCAAAATACTATCGATTGTCTCCTAGTAAATGAATTATAAAGAAGAAAGAAAAAGTATTTCTTAATTCACACAGGACAAGTTAAACTAAAACACATTCTTAAAAAGATAAATATAAAATAAAACAATAAAAATAAAAAAAACGAAGTAAAATTAAAATAAAGTAGAAAGCCCGGCAAGTACGAGGCCAAAACGCTCCTTTCTCAGCATGATGCTGCGACATTTAAAAATAAATGTCGAATTGGAAGTATTGATTTCCACCTTTTTTCGGTATTCGGTATATCGGTATTTACGAACATTTACTTTCTGACTTATCTCTATACTGGTATTATACATGCGGCCTTAATAGGATTGGGAATGTAATTTAATAGTGTTTGGAAAAAAATGTCCCGCTGAAGATTGCGGAGTCAGCAGTGAGTAATAAATATCTCTTGAGCAATGGACGACTTTGTCAGTTTATTTCGTTGAAATGAAGTAAGATGTTTGAAACTTTTATTGGGAACTACCTTCTGCTCGCAACTTCGTTCAAGTGGAAGTCTTAATATACTTACAGAACAGCCAAATTTTTATAAAACTTTCTCGGTCCCCGACCCACCGCGTCTTAAAGTGACTTTCACTATCACTCCACTTCCACTTCCGCCCCGCGTAAGCCTCGATCCCGTGGGAATATCGGGATAAAAAGTATCCTATGTCCTATTCAAGGTCATAGTCTACCCCTGTGCCAAATTTCATCCAAATCCGTTCAGCCGTTTCAGCGTGAAAGCGTAACAAACAAACTCACTTTTGCATTTATAATATTAGTTAGGATAGGATTCCCTCATCCCTAGCTATTTTGAGTTACGCGTGGCAAAAAATAATAATATATTATTTCTATACATCATTATTGACTGCCTCGTTGTATATTGGTTGCAAGTGCTACTGCTGAGCATGAGGTCCTGGGTTCGACTCCCGAGTCGGGCAAAGTCCTACAAGGTTTTTCCATCTGGAATTTCACAGTGACAGCTGGCGTCTGGATTTGTGCCCGGTTTATAGCAATAGGCTAGATTAGACTAGATAGACTATATTTTTCCATACAATTAAATGTGATCGTTTTATAACCAATTTATAAGACTAATATCACTCACGTTTTCCTACCTATAGGTAGCCAACATATATAGCCCCACATCACACAAACGGCTGAATCGATTTAGACGAATTGCTAACATTAGAACGAAATGGTTCCCCCATTCGTCGAAACTGCTCTCGTTTTCTCATTTAATATGAACAATTTGACATTTAGCTATAAATCATTATGTAGGTACGTTACATTGGCATGGCTTCATTTCAATAACTGTGAGCTTTTATTCTCGAAAAAGTTAGGGATTTAATAAATATTAACTTGTAAAAGTATGATTGAATTTGCTTCTCAGAATTATGGTTAGAAAAAATAATATTTATCACTTCTTTTCAAAAAGAGCTGTTTATTGAAGACTGAACTACCTTCGTAAACAGGGACTAAAATAGCTCTTTAATCCCTAGGGACTAAAACTGATTTGAATTTGGAATGCGGATATTGTTAGTAAATGTTCCAATCACCGAAGAGATCAATCACGAACATTGTATGAACAAGTAACAGGCTGTATGATAAAGTAAACCGCACGCAAGCCAAAAAAATTGTGAAAAAATAAAAAACACAAACAAAAACAAACTAAACTTTAAACTAACTTTTTTAATATATTCACAAACTATATTAATAAATATCATTGGGCATACATGAGAATATAAGTTGGGATCCGAATACATTCAAATTCGATCAATCTGTATTCTATAAGTTTATTTTTTACACGACCGCAAAAAAATACAGCGTTACATTTTTTACGCATTTCATCCCATCATATTCCCAGCGGTATTCATACGAAACCGTCGCATATCGTTCTGAAATAAAAAAAACTACTTAAAGAAATCGTTTTTTTATTGTAGACGTTATAGGTAGGTTCCAGAAATACTGTCGACTGTGGTACTTACGCCATCCATCGCTAGGAAAGACGATTGCAGATGTTGGGACTAGGTTCCTATCTACGTAGTCTTACCATAGAATAAGATATTCGTACAGATGCGACTCTCATGTACAGCTAATGTCCTTTCTCATAAGGCCGCGTCCTGTTTAAAAGAGATCGTCGCGCGAATACGCGATTGGTTACTTTTTGTTCGGAAAACCGGAAAGCGCCCTCTGTCAGCGCTCTGCCACGTTCAGTTCAGCGAAAAAAAGTTTCTTTTAACTATCTTCACTTTACGCATCGACCGCGTTCGGCGCTCCGATTGGCTCTTCACTGGCCTTCAATGGTGAAGGGCCAATCGGAGCGCCGAACGCGGTCGATGCGTAAAGTGAAGATAGTTAAATAAACTCGTACTAAGGCCTCAGATTATCTAAAGTTTTAAATGCCCCGAAACTGTAAGCATTTAGTCTACTGTTCAGAGCAAGAGTTTCACTTTTTTAGATACGTATCCACAGATCTTTAAGGAAAAGTATGAGGTTCGGAAATCATTGTCTATCTTCGGAAATTCGAACGAGTGATGATGATATTTTCACCCAAACGCCCAATGATAGGTGCAGTTCAGAAGACACGGCAGGACAAAAGTTAAAGTCTGGTCGCGAAGCAGAAATAATTTCGTACAATGACCCTTCATTTACCCTTACCCTTATATTGCCGTCGCGCTCACACATTAGAAAGACCGCCCTTATCGCGAGCGCGACGGCAATACATTTGAGCGCGAGCGATAGAGATAAGTAATGAAGGGTCATTGTACGAAATTCTTTCTGCTTCGCAACCGGACTTTAGAAGCTTTGCCTTGGCTTTGTCTTTTACTCTGTGGTGCGGCATTCGTTCTAATTCGGCAACTCGAAGATTACCGAAGCGCTTATACCCTTTCTGGTTGCCTACTTAATCTTTGGTAAGTAGTAGCAACTGCAAATACAGCTTAGCAATGCAGGTTTTCCCTGACTAAGTTTAATTTGGCTCTTGACTTTCATTTTGAATGTCTAGCTGCTTAGTATTCAATCTTCATTCGACAATTTTGAATGGGGTTCATTTGTATGCCAAAGGGGTCAGATAATTGAATTGTCTTGGTTACGAATGTTTGTTTTTTTTTTTTCGTTGATTTAGTGGGTAGATAGGTGAATATAGAAAGAAAAAAACAAAACTAAGCTAAGCTTAGTATATGTATTAGTGTGACCAATAAAAAAATATGACTACCGTATTTTTTTATTGGTCACACTAATAGGTATACTTAGCTTAGTTTTGTTTTCTTCAGAAGTTTTCACTTAAAAAAATACAATAATCGAAAAAGTTATAACATATAATGTATTATACTTATCCGAGTACGTTTAATGGATAAATAAAACCAACAAATACAAAGAGGGTGCTTGGCTATGACCATAGAATAGAAAATGATACTAGAGCCCAATAAACGATATTTTATTATAGCGCCAAGTATACGCGTCACCGACCGACTGTAGCCGAGTATACCCGATTTAGTGTCACCGACCGACCAAGCGTGGGTTTCGTTTACTGTTCAGAAAGAGCGCTTACTAGATAGAAAACACATGAATGAAGCATAATCAGCCAATAACGTTCCCACTGTTGGGACACAGGCCTCCAATCTTCGCAAGGGACTGGGCTATAATCGACCACGCGGACCCAGTGCCGGTGGATGTCACATACCTTCGAATTTTTTATTCTAGTACATGGCCGGTTTTCTAACGATGGAGGAAAACGGTGGAGGAAAATTCACCGTTTTGAGATCATTGGTGATGAAAGGAGGTGATGAAACACGTAAGTCGAAACGTGAGTGTGCTGGGTTTATTGCAAGCTTGCCATATTCAAAAAGTTTTTATCTATTTAGTTACATACTTTCAGATCACTGTTAGACTCACTTTATTATTACTATTATTTTCTACTCTAAGAAGTGCTCAAGTTTCCAGTACATTGCGGACCAGAGAATACCATTTAGGAAGATAATAGTATTAGATACTTCTAGTCTATCTAGCTGTTACTTTTAATAAATGTGTTGATCTAGGAACTTTTCCTGACCTCATGAAGAGTAGTAAAGTCATACCATTATTTAAATCAGGTAATAAAAATGACGTTGGTAATTTCAGACCTATTTCTATCTTACCTGCATTTAGCAAAATATTTGAAAAATTAATCCTCAAGCAGTTGCTAAGACATTTTAATTTAAATAGCCTCCTTCATAATGAACAATATGGCTTTACAAAAGGTCGTTCGACTACAGATGCGGGTGTTGCTCTGCTGAAACACATATTTAACGCATGGGAGAACTCGCAAAATGCTATTGGGGTTTTCTGTGATCTCTCCAAAGCCTTTGATTGCGTGCACCATGACACGCTTTTGCGTAAACTACGTCATTACGGTGTGCAAAAAGAAGCTCTCAACGTTATAAATTCTTATTTACAGAATAGGTTCCAATGTGTAGATATTGATGGTGTTAAATCTTCCGGGCTACCAGTTCAGTTAGGTGTACCTCAAGGCTCTATATTGGGTCCATTCTTGTTCTTAGTTTATATCAATGACTTACCATTCTATTTAAAGGGTCTCTGTGAAGTTGTACTGTTTGCAGATGATACCTCTCTTATTTTTAAAGTAGACAGGAATAGGCAAGATTTTGACGATGTTAACAGTGCACTCTCAATGGTAACGGATTGGTTTACGTCAAATAACTTAGTTCTCAATGCCAAGAAAACGAAATGTGTAAAGTTTGCCTTACCGAATGTTAGAAATCTAGGACCCAACATCGTCTTAGATAAAGAGGTGATTGAAACTGTAAACTCGGCAGTTTTTTTGGGGATAACAGTAGATGCCAAACTTCAGTGGGGCCTACATATATCGAGCCTAGCGGGGAGACTCAGTTCGGCCGCTTACGCCGTCAGGAAAGTAAGACAATACACTGACGTTGATACTGCTCGGTTAGTCTATTTTAGTTATTTTCATAGTGTTATGTCCTACGGTATTCTGCTGTGGGGCAAGGCTGCTGACATTCAAAATATATTTGTCCTTCAAAAACGAGCTGTTCGAGCAATTTACCAGCTAGGTGCCAGAGTTTCTCTGAGAGATTTTTTTAAAGATATTGGTATTCTCACGGTGGCATCACAATTCATCTTCGCCAACATCTTATATATTAGGCAAAATATACACTTATACACTAAAAACAGTGATATCCACAATGTTAACACTAGGAATAAGGACAAACTACGAGTTCCCTTTCACCGGCTTCATAAGGTTCATAACTCATTTGTTGGGCTTGGTATAACATTTTATAACAAGCTACCCTCTTCTTTGCTAGATTTGCCTTATAATGCGTTTAAAGCTAAAGTAAAATGCGACCTTTGTTCAAAGGCGTATTACTCTATTAACGACTACTTAAATGATAAGAATAGTTGGTCGCTGTGATTAACTCAAGACAATGTTTATGTTCTTTCTCCAGCATTAGCTTACCCACTGACAGGTTATATGAGTTCATATATGTATTTTTTTTTATTTGACTGTATAATCAATTTATTTTTAATGTTTTTCTAATTTAATTTATTATTGACATAATCTACTCATTACAATGTTTACTAAATGAGTTGTATTGCAATATGTGGTTAGCTAGCGAACTCGAAAATTGATAAATATTATTTACGTTACTTCAATGGTCCTAGTTTATCATTTATAACTTCCAGTTACATCTAAAAATAGCTATATGTAGGCGGGCACGCCCTTTGTGCCTGGAGGCTTTTATTTAGTTAATTTATGTTTACATTTACTTTTTATTTCTGCTTGAGTACATATAGTTCTCGTTTTTTTTTTTTTTTTTTTGATTGGTATATTAGCGTGTGCTAGCTGACATATGGCTAATAATTAGATTTATGTTTTGTGTTGCATAATGTAAATGATTTTGCATACTTTTGTATAGAATCATTTTTTTTTTTTTTCTAACTGAACAGACAGCTGTGCTGCTGGGGAGTTTGTTGCGCCACTTCTTCTTCCCAGCTAAAGCACTAGGAAGTGGTGAAGGGTGGGCGTTTTTGGGGGACTGTCTTATGTAATTTTGACGTTCGAAAAGTGCTGATTCTCAGCCTAGTTTGAATAAATGACTTTTGATTTTGATTTTGATTTTGATTTTGATAGTTAAGTTTAAGTGCTTCCTCAAAGAAGCATTTAGCTGATCGTCAACAAGTGCTGGCAATGATTACAAAATTTTATAGGTTAGCCTTTTCCCAACTATGTTGGGGTCGGCTTTCAGTCTAACCGGATGCAGCTGAATACCAGTATTTTACATGGAGCAACTGCATATCTGACCTCCACAACCCACTTAACTAGGTAACACGAAACACCTTCGATACCTGGTTGTCAGATTTTTCGGGCTTCTGACGTCCCGTAACAACTGTCAAAGATCTACAAATGACAGCCGGGACCAACGGCTTAACGTGCTTTCCGAGGAGGGGTCTTGGTATGTAAAGATGGTCACCCATCCACGAACCAACCTCGGGAAGCGTAACTTACCCTGATCGATCGATGCGTCCGGCTGTTATGACTAAGCCACAAGCCCCCTTTAACTGCCTCGTTGGTCTAGTGGTCACAAACGCTACTGCTGAGCATGAGGTCCTGAGTTCGAGTCCCGGTTGGGGCTAAGTGTTAGTGGGTTTTCCATCTGGAATTTCTCAGTGGAGGCCCGGATTTGTGCCCAGTTGATGGCAATAGGCTCGTCCCCTATTCCACGGGACTTCAACATAACTGGCGAAATGTGGGTGAATATTATACACCTCTGCCCAACCCTTCGAGGAATCATGCGTGATGTTATACAACCTTATTTTTTGTTTATACTGAACCCGAAAAGGGGTCATAGAACTCATCATTTTAAACAACTTTTTCCATGGGACCAACATTGAAATCGCGAAATAAAAATCAGGTGTTCCATACATTTTGTCGATTGAACAAAAATCTAGGGAACAGCTACAATGACCCCTTTTCGGGTTTAGCATAAACAAAAAATAAGGTTATATAATATGTTCATTTTATTATCCTCAATATGTATTTAAATTCAAAAAGCACATTCCTAATTCGTATCTCATGGTAATTCAGAACCCCATTGCAATCTTTTTGCCTAACCCACCATACATATGTACGCCTGGCGGGTATTATTCAAAGATTTAGCGGGTAGCCGGGTAGTATGCTACCAGGGTAGCAGGCGACGCAAGAGATAAATGAGTTTGATCCCAGGATAAACAATGGACAAGATAGAGCATTGTGTACGTGTTAAGTAACTGTAACTGTTACGGTTGTGTTTAGGAACTTTTCTGTTAGATGTTTAAGAAGAGAAATGGTGAGATGTGGCCTTTTTAAAGATTAGGGCAGTGTTGAAAGTCTGCATCATCATCATCATCTGCCTAGCCTTTTCCCAACCAAGTTGGGGTCGGCTTCCAGTCTAACCGGATGCAGCTGTATACCAGTATTTTACATGGATCGACTGCCTATCTGACCTCCACAACCCAGTAACTGGGTAATACGATACCCCTTGGCAAGACTAGTTGTCTGCATGACCTTACTATTTATACATGGAATAAGGGACATCGATGCGCAAACAGACTTACCATGAATTCAAATGATTCTTACCATACGATATTTTTTTTTTTTTAAACTGCTATTTCATACAAAAATTGTAATCTACAACCGATACGGTCAAAATTTATGGAACAGCAGTTTTTTTGTGATCACTGACCAATTTCAACTCAACCTTTTTTTTTTTTTTTGCGGGTGGGACATCTTCATATGGCTTCTCCCGCTCTGGGTGGAGCGGAAGGGCGTGTCAGACTTTTACTAACTAAAACCCACCCGTGTTCCTTCAGTTGCCTGTTGCAAAGGTCCCGGTTTCCCTTTCGGATTTTCCCGCCACCCTGGAATTTCAACTCTCCCTTGCTGTATATTTCTTTTCTTTCTGACTGTACCTACCTAATTTCAACTCTCTCTAGCTGTATTATGTATGTAGGTACAGTCAGAAAGAAAATAAATAAACCCTTTCCAAGAAATACCACTACCGTACCGCATCGGTTATGAGATTTTAGTATATAACAATGTGTATTGATAAATCGTCTTACATTTTCGGGAATGTTTCATAAAACTTTATGTTACTGCGCGAATTTTTTCGATTTATTCCCAAGTACAGGAAAAGTTTTGAAACATAAAATATTTTCTGTTCTTATTAGGGTGTTGGTGGTGAACTAACGTTTTTAGTGGAAAAGAGGTTACATATAACTTACCTTCCATTTTTAGGGTTCGGTACCCAAAGGGTACAACGGGACCCTATTACTAAGGCTCCGCTGTCTGTCGGTCCGTCTGTCACCAGGCTGTATCTCATGAACCGTGATAGCTAGACAGTTGAAACTTAAACTTTTCACAGATGATGTATATCTGTTGCCGCTATAACAACAAATACTAAAAACCAGAATAAAATAAATATTTAAGGGGGCTCCCATACAACAAACGTGATTATTTTGTTCGATATTGAAAACGACAACACGTTGCGGAAGTGGTTGTTGCAAGAGTGTTTTTACTCGGTAGATGATTTTTTTCAAAAGTATCCCTGTAAATTTTATACTTTAAAGCACAGACATATTTGACTGTATCATAAGTGTTAAAACTTGTATACTATTGCATGCTAATATGTTGGCCAAATGTGTGTTACCAAATATTTTATGTAATAAGAACTTCATGTACCTACCATATTTGATGCAATAAATAAATTGAATTGAATTGAATAGGTAGACGCTTGAAATATTCACTTTAAAAATAAGTAATTAAATTAAAATAAAACAAATATTTAAGGGGGGCTCCCATACAACAAACGTGATTTTTTTGCCGTTTTTATAGATAATGGAACGGAACTCTTCGTGCGCGAGTTCGACTCGCACTTGGCCGGTTTTATTACTTTTTAAAAGATTTATAATCCCAGAATCGGCATACATATTTACTTCTACCTTACCACAATGTCCACAATACATGTAATGCTATTGAACCACGTGTTAGTATGTTCTTGGACCACGTAAGGCATTTGTTTCTAGTCGAGAATGAAAGTCTAACCCTAGGTTTCTGAATTGAGAATTTGAATTTGAGAACGTCCTAATCTGTACTTAAGTAAAACTTAAACATTTTTTCGTTTCTGAATTAAGTTTTTTAAACTTTAAACAAGATTTGAGTATACTAACATCATTTACTCAAATTCGACAGATAGCATGCTTAAAAGTCGTCAGTTGCGTTTCTGAAATTTGATTTTAACTTGTGAAACGCAAAAAGCTTAAGCACATACTTATGTATTTGAGAATAATCAGTTGAGATTTGCTACTTTTCTCAAATTAGAAACCGGGCGTTAGTTTAATTTGGGATAAACGACTCACGAAATTGAGAAACACGGGGTACGAAACTTTATGTATTTTGCGAGAATAGTACACCAAAGCTAATTTCTCTGATTACTCTTATCTTCTGGCATGCACATGTTAAAGGTTTTTTCTTTCTTTATGTAAACTAAATTGTAGTATCAAACAATGTTTTTTCGCTTTTTTCTATGTAGACACACGTATAGGTACTAACATGTTCTCGACTGTTGACAGTGAATTACCTTGACGGTAACGCTGACTTACCCTACTTTATAGGTATACTAGCTGCGCCCCGTGGTTTCACCCGCGTAAATCTCGATCCCGTGGGAATATCGGTCTAAAAAGTATCCTATGTCCTATTCCAGGTCATGGTCTACCCATGTGCCAAATTTCATCTAAATCCGTTCAGCCTTTTTAGCGTGAAAGCGTAAACAAACTCACTTTCGCATTTATAATATTAGTTAGCATTATGGCAATTTTGTACAACTAGAACGTTTTTCTAATATTTTGTGGGTTGTGGAGTCTGTACAAAATTTTGTAAGCTGAGATGATTGATAAATTATAAATAGTGAAACGACAGATTACGTCAAAAAAGTTTAAAGATAATTCAATCACTCATTTGAGAGGTCTCTCAATTATATACGACGTCGTTTTATAAAATCTTTAAAGATACTGATTTTATCTGGTTAAATATATGAAACTAGCTTCCACCCGCGGTTTCACCCGCGTGGTATGTCGATAAAAAGTAGCCTTTCTCAGGCTCTAGACTATCTGTGTACCAAATTTCATTTAAATCGGTTCAGTAGTTTTGGCGTGAAAGCGCCAGACAGACAGACAGACCGACAGACAGTCAGTTACTTTCGCATTTATAATATTAGTAAGGATTGATGTGAATTTTCAATACGACAGCTTTCTTTAAATGCAGCTTAAATGTTATGTAATAAAGTCCCATGTGGGAGTTAGTAAAGTAAAAAAAATATAAAGGTTTTTTAGGGATCAATAAGCTTAGCCATGTGACCGTAGGCGTCACGTCGTTATTAGTTTATAAAGGGTTCCGTAGTTACGTGACGTGCCGTGGGTGGAACCCATGTGTTGTATGTGTGTAGGGATGTGTCACTTACAAAATTAAATAAGTTACATTCATTGATCTGAATTGAGTACATCCTAACTTAATATTATAAATGCAAAAGTTTTTTTGTTTGTTGCGCTTTCACGCTAAAACGGCAGAACGGATTTAGATGAAATTTGACACATGGGTACACCATGATCTGGAGAAGGACATAGGATACTTTTTAGCCCTCTTTCACAGTCTCTTTTTTAGTTCCACATCATGCCTTTTTGCCGTCCTGTACAGTTGAACATGCTATTTGGTATACAGGCAGATAACTTGCAACTACTTTAAACAACTTTGTGACTGTTTTCAGTAGTCAACAATACTTTTTTACGTCACTCTCCTAAGCCATAAGTTCAAAAAGTTAGTTTACACACACAATCAAAACAAATTTTGGCAGTGTAGCGGAAAATGAAAATATTTTGCCTGTATGACAAATAGCTTGTTCGACTGTACCTTTCAAAAAAACGCTTTCTCTATAACTTCCTTTTAAGACGCTGTCAACAGATAAACTGCGGTCCAATTGCATAGAAAAGAAAGAGAAGCGCGATGACATAACGGTGGTAATTTATTACAAAACTAGCTGGCCCGACAGACGTCCTGTCTTAATTTTTCTAATTTTCCGCGCCATTTTCTTATTTTTTTCTTTCATAAAAACCTTCTCCTGACAATAACAAACACAACAGAAAAAGAATTAGCGAAATCGGTCTAGCCGTTCACGCGTGATGGCGTGATAAATATAGATAGATACGAAGCAATTATCGATTCATTCAAAAATGAGTTGAATAATCGAAAATTAAAAACAACTAAGTTCTGCATGCAAGTAAGACGTTGCTGTTATTAATTAAAATACCAACGTACGTTGATATTTAATACCGATATTTTGGATTAGAACTCAAGGTAAAGGGTTACCTTTACCTTGAGTTGTTTTTAATTTTGTTCTGTTTACCGTTAATTTGATCGAGCTTTTTTTCAAAACGTGTTTTGGTAACAACCAAGTTCTGAGAAATATGTTCAAGATTAACATAATTATATTTTTTCCGCTACCACAAATTGTATAGATTAGGCAATTTTTTTGTTTAAGTCAAGACTACTTTTAGCCTTTGCCTGTTGTCAGTGCCTTAACCAATGATATTATATTAACAGATATGTTATACACTCACAAAACAACCGAAAAAAGTGTTCCGCGCAGCAGCGGCACACATACCCACGTTTCATTCATTTTTACATTTCACTACAAGTAAAAACGTTACAATTGGAATGTTTTCGAGTCTTCACGATTGCGCGCTTATAAAATATCTGTTAATATAATATCATTGGACTTAACCAAAGAAACCGCTGTTAAAAAGGAATATTGTTAGTGGATAAAACTGTGTTATAAAAGCCACAAGATTAAAATTTTACAATAGGTATTCTTCAATAGGTACAAGAACTCTTTCCTAACAATTTTCGCTTCTCCAAATTGAAAAAAATAAATCTCAGTGATGTAGCAATATTGAAGACATAATTTTCTGAGGTCGACGGCTTGACTGACCGTAACGGAGCTAATTACACCCAATTAACTTTACGAACCTCATAATTTGACAGGGACTTGAGTTTTCTAAGAAATTTGCTACTTTACAAAGGACATGATTTTTTTTTCCGAGTTTGGAAGGTAAGGTCACGTAAAAAGTAATTGTTGGATGATCAGTTTATAAAAACTTACTTAGCTATTAATTTTTGATTCGTTTGTACTGAAACTGTAAATGTCTATCTGAATAAACAATAATAAATTCGAATAATGTTAATTTGCCTCATAAATGTATCGTCATAATATAAAAATGAATCGTAGACTTTTTCTGAAAACTTGTATGTATTTATTAAGATGAACGAAAATATACATTAGACATTAAAATTATTATAGACAATACACTCCTTTGCAAAAAAAACGGGTGGGTTGATTTTTCTACATTATTGGTAATCATTTACTTGTAAAGAGGTTTTAATAGGCAATCTATGTTACTGGCACTTAAAAAAGAGTGTGGGTATGAAAAAAAGTTAAGTAATTCCAAATTCGAAACTTTTGTTTAAAACAATAATAGGTAATCCTTTTTCAGTTTGTGACTTTTTGTTTACTTTTCGCGGGTTTGCGGTTAAAAGGTTTTTAGTAGAGTAATTTATTTATCGCATAGTCCCGACTTATTGTGAATTAAAACAGATAACTTTGTGTCGATTGTAATGGCAGAAAAAGCAATAAGAGCTAGTTAAATTATAGCGCTGCTGGAAGAGGGGTGTAGCCAAAAAACTTTATTCTCATTGATAATAAGAAATTACTATTAATTTATGATAATGAAATAGTAAAAATATTAATATTATCTATAGAAAAGCCAATGACTGTAAAGGTGCCCGTTTTTTTTTTTGCAACGGAGTTTATATACGTAATACGACTAACTATTGACATTGGGTACTAAATTAAATGACTGATTAAAACTAACTATACTAATTAAACAATAAAATAAAAAATGGTGTCGAAAAATTCCTCCGCATCGCTATCGGCTGGTAATGTACCCAAGAGACTGGCGGCAATGCCACGTTGTATGGCAAAGCTTCGTAGACTTACCAACTAATTAATTATAAGCTTACACAATTGAATGTGTTTAATTGGCCAATCTTACACTACCTTACTTCCATGAAAGGACCCATCATTCCATTCATGTTCATATGAAAAGGGTTCCTGTAACAGAATATGCGTTCATTGTATGGAAGACATTGTCATAGCTCTTGACCTGATTTGGGTCTTGAGAACGCCTAAGTAATGAAATGTCTGAACGTTTCCCATGTTACTAGGAGAACATTTTGATAAAGAGCTGAATAACCTAGTTGACTTGAGCTTTTAACAATAGGGAATATGCATGTATTTTTTTAATATTTTTATTCGATAGTTTACATCGTCAAATAATAGTTTAAAAAAATTTGACGGCAAAAAAAGCAATTTAAAGTACTTAATTTTTTTTTTTAAATATCCAACCAGTTCGGGCTATTTAAACGCCCTCCATTTGGCGCGGTTGGTGTGGTTACGTCACAGTCCGTGAAAACAAAAAACCAACTGTCAAGTCAACGTCAAACACTCCTTTTTGTAGGAGCGTTTGACATTGACATGACACTTGTTGATTGACTTGACATTGACATTTTGATTACTATCCCGGATAGTACGTCACATTCGCTCTTAGCTTTTCAAGTAATTGAATTAACCACAGTTATTTGGGACTTAAAAGATTAATTTCTCGCTCATAAAGAAATTTTATTCAAAAATATTGACTAAAAAACAATTACATACCTATATAACAAAATTAAAAAGAAAAAATAAAGGGGAGGGGCTCATTGAGCATCACAGAATTCGTCCACATCGCTGTCAATCCTATATGTAATTGTTTTTTAGTTAATTTAGTATAATAAATGTAATGTAATTTAAAAAAAAACAAAAAAAATATTGATGGAGGCATAATTCTGAAGTAACATAGTTTATAAAAAAAAAATTGGACCCATATTTGAATCACATGCATATATATTACAAAACTACTTTTTCTCAACTATCTGTAACACTATATCTTTGCTAGAAAAACAACTGAAAGAGCTTTATTTTTCATGTTATTAATGCAATTAACTTTTAAAAGAATCATGTCTCCTAAAAACACGGTGCATAAATCACCTCTTAATTTCCATCTCCGTGCGAAAGTACTCGGAGTCCATACGCGAGGAGAGCTCTCAAGACGGTGCTCAGGAACAACTGAAGGATGCAATTATAGAGCGCGCAGAAAACAAAGAGATGCCACGTCGTGTGTAGCTACTTGTCTTGTACACCGCCGGCCAGAAAATAGTACCAGGCAAGCAGAATTTATGAGAGCTAATACTTAAATACTTGGAGGTGTTGGAAATTCTGTAAATTACACACTTTCCAGGCGTGAAAGTGTAATTTAAATGTTTCTTAAGTGAAGAAAATGAGGTGAGCGTTTAATTTAAGAATGATTCATTTGACCCTCAAATTAATCATTCTAAAGACCATGGTTTTATTTATTTTAAATGTAATTTTCGTAAACACCAGTACAATTTTTGGTAGGTTTGTTAAATGCATAGCATAATAGCATAATCAGGCTATAATGTTCGCCCTGCTGGGACACAGGCCTCCTCTCTTCGAGAGGGAGTGGGCCGTAATTCACCACGCGGGACCAGTGCGGTTTGGTAGATGTCACATGTCTTCGAATTGTTTGGTTATAGGAGATGCCGGTTGCTTCGCGATGTTTTCCTTCACCGTTTTGAAAGCAGTGGCGATGAAATAAATTACACAAAGTAAAGCGCCTGTCAGGGTTCGAACCTACGACCTACAACTGGTAAGTAGTGGCTGTTACCACTGGGCCACCACTGCTCTCCACTGGGCTACCACTGCTCTCTTCTTGTTAAATGAATAAGATAAAAATATACTACGGTGCCTTGCCATACGACTGTAATGAATGCACCGGCTTTTTGGACTTAAAAATCCAGTTTTGCAAAAAAAATAATGAAAGTTTTAACAAAAGACATGTCTCACAGAATTCATTAAAACTTGCATTCTTCTCACACAAAACACACCAAATTTTGACTTAAATCACATAAGAATAGGCTGCTGACAAAAAGCAGGATTATCAATAATTGGAAATGTCCGTATATTGTGATGGAAACGAATTAATGAGATAAATTTTATGCACACCATTCCTTTGTAAAGTTAAAGATAGTTAATTGATTTAGGCGTGACTTTGCAGAAATCCATGATAAAATACAATAAACGTAGATATATATAGTAACCTATTCCGCTTAACTATTCTTCAAGAGTCATAACAAACCCTGTAAGAAATCGACATGTGTTTCACTTCTCAACGAGGCATCCTCAGGATGACGATTGACCAGTCGCAAACCAGAACACGACTTACGAAGAATAGTTAAGCCGAATAGGTTTCTAATATCTACGTCTAATTTATTTCTTCGTTTTTTGTAAAATAATTTTTGTTCACTTTTGTTCAAGCTGAATTTCGATTTTGATGTTTTATCGTAGGAAATAAACACAATGTTTATGTATTTACGGTAGGTAGAATCGTGTGTGGAAAAGTTTGATTGCAGTCACTCACAACTTTTTCACCCTATGTAGAAACTTTTGGCTTTCCTCCGTACGAGCATTTATCACTACTTTCCCCCTTTTTGGAGGTAGACATGTTGAGAAAACATCTGTATAAAACGTTGTACGACATGAGTAGTAAAAAGTTTATTTACCTTTGAGAAAATTCTTTTTTTTAGGACTTTGTCCAACAAACGGTTCTGTGTTGACTAGTGGCTGCGTTTTGCCGAGATAAAGTTTCATGTTAGGGCTATTCCAAATTAGAACAGGGCGCAACGCAACGCATTGCAAATATTTCCTTTCATTACTTCATCATCTGCCTAGCCTTTTCCCAACTATGTTGGGGTCGGCTTCCAGTCTAACCGGATGCAGCTGAATACCAGTATTTTACATGGAGCGACTGCTTATTTCCTTTCATTGCTTACTTTCATAAATTCTATGATCCAATCTGGCGGGCAACACAGCACCTTTTGATGAATGAAAAAAAGGAAGAATAACGTTTATTTGGATAAAGTTCGTGAAACACAAAATAAAAAGAGTAAAAAAAATGCCATGCGTTGCGTTGCGGCACGTTGTGGCGGTAGTGTGCGCTTGGCTTTAAACACCTAGATCTAGTAGCGTTAGGGTTGACAAACAACGCACAGTTCAAATTGACAGTTGAGCATTGAAATGTCAACTTTATAGCGTGTGACGTAAGGTGACAATTTCAATAATAAATGATGGACGTTATAAAGACGTTTTGTCGAAACATAAAAACTAATGAATTCGCTTAGAAGGAGCTCGTGGTTAAATTATAACAGCCGCACGGGTCGATCGAAGGAACCTCGGAAAGCACGTTAAGCCGTTGGTCGTGTGCGAATGACAATTCGTAGATCTTTGATAGTCGTTACGGGTAGTCAGATGCCCAAAAGTCTGACAGTCAATCTTACTAAGGCGTATCGTGTTACCCAGTCACTAGGTAGTGGAGGTCAGATAGGCAGTCACTCCATGTAAAATACTGGTATTCAATTGCATCCGGTTAGACTGGAAGGAGACCCCAACATAGTTGGGAAACTGCCGGGGTCGCGGGTAAGTCCGAAAGGGATACCGTGGCCTCTGGCAACTTACAGGCAACTGAAGGAACACGGGTGGGTTTTAGTCAGTAAGAGTCTAACACCGCTCTCCCGACCTAAAAAAAAACATAGTTGGGAAAAGGCTAGGCAGATTGATTGAATTCGCTCTCGAATCCAATACGGTAATTTAGTAAGATTTGAAGTGAATTTTACAGAATAATACTTCTGAAACAAATTAAACTGTAGGTCAAATAAATATTCATTACGCGTTAAGCAAAAGTAGCTATTAATAAAACCTTTCGACCCGATAATCTAACCCTTTGAAATTAAATACCAATTTGACTCAGATTATTACAAATAGCTTCAATTTATTGAATATTTCAGAACAAGTTACAACAATACCAATGAACTTGTTTCAAACTGTTTCGGTAATTGTTTTAAACGTTTTACTACCAAAACAAACCAATTGGAAATGTAGACGGGCCAATTTAATTATATTAAACTCAGTTCTTTACTTTCGAGTAATAAAAGTGTAAGTTATTAATTTTTACAACTCTACTGTTAATATTGTGGTTAAGAGTTTCGAAATATATTCTACTAACGACTTGATCTGCGTTAATCTAGGTCATGGTTTACCAAGTGCCAAATTTCATCTAAATCCGTTCAGCTGTTTTAACGTGAAAGCGTAACAAACAAACAAAGAAACACTTTCACATTAAAATATTAGTTAGAATAATATTATATACCTAGTTAGGATTGATTCATCATCATCATCAGCAGTCTTTCTTTTTATTTCATATTAATCAGTCCAGCCGTTTAGGAGGAGTTATTAGGTGACAAACACACTTACAGACGAATTGTAAATATAAAGGATAGGACATTGTAGTGATAACCATTATGTTAAGTTTCTGATTAATAGCGTTAAAAACATGCATTAAAAGTAACTTCCAAAAAAAAAAAAAAAGGTTAAATAAAATGAACTAAATAGACACAATTGCTACGACCGCGTAGCAAGCGTAGCCACCGCTACGCCGTAGCATATTCGTAGCAGATTTTCTTAACCGATATTTACAAACGTCCCTGATTATAAAAGGACACACATTGTCACTCAGCAGCTGCTATAAAATTTGTATAACAACGTAGAGGTTTCCATAAAAAACCCTCAGTCCTCCATTCATCATCATTTATATTTGGCAAACAACCCAGGAAGGGGCGTTTATTATGTAGATATTTTTTTCAAAATTAAAATCTCTGCTTGGTTATGTGACCCTGGTAGACCTTTGAGTCCGCTGGGGGATGATATGAGATGACAAATGGCGTAAAGGTGAAAGCGGCGCGTGACAAAATGTTTACTGTTTGTTTTTTGAGTGGTAATTGAATCGTTTTACGAATTATTTTGTGTTGTTTGGTACAGACCAAACGACACAAAATAATTCGTAAAATGATTCGATTTCGGTCTGAAATAATTATTAGACTCTTCGCTTGAAACGGATGTTTATATCAACATAACAAACGTTATTCTGTTCCTTATCTTATCGTAAACACAAAACAGTAAACAAAACTACGCTAGGCCATTCGAGTCGATTGTTTGTCAAGTTTTAATGAGTGCGGCCGCGCCAAGGTCAAGTGTCAATTTTCACGAGCAAGATAAAGGTTTTTTTTGCAATCGCGAGCATACTACAGCCACTCGCGCTTGCGCGTAAAGCAAGGCAGCGGTTAATAACTTTTATAAGGATTTTACACGGCTTTTAATATGAGTCATAATATCTTATTTAAATTATGTCTCGTTCTTGAAATGTATAATTATTTTTAATTATTTCGATGAAATAATTACGTAGGTATTACAATTTTAATAATGCTCGTCTGCAAATGAAATACCTACATACATACATTAACTCCAGCCTTTTTTCCATGGGGGTAGGCAGATACTATAGAACGCCACCTGCTACGATCCTCGAGCCTACGAGCTCTTTATAAAATTGCAGAAATAAATATAGAAATTTTACACGGGGTGACACAATAGGCGCTCTTATCGCAAAAAGAGATATTTTAAATACAACTTTTGTATGAATAAAAGGGAGAGGCAACACTCAAATTATGTGCTTAAATGAATAAACATCATGACCCTAACGTGAACAATAAAAGTAAAGTGAATACAGTGTAATTATTTGAATAAAGTCATTAGCTACGATACGCTTGTGACAGCGAGTGTACCTTCACAGAATATTGAGTAGCGTAGAGTTGTTTTGTATGTCTAGGTATGTGCGCACGAAAGTGTTGGGCTGTAAGTTGGACAAGAGACGTACGTTATGGCTGATTTTGATGGTGAAAACAATCATTTAAGAATGTTTGTGAAAGTAACATTATATTTTTTTTTTTTTTGTCATAAAAATGTGTAAGCTTTTGCTATTCTGTAAAAATCTCACCGGGAAAACTTATGTGAAGTGAGCTTGGAGTGAAGTGTCACTGCCTTAGCAGCGTGACGAGCTGACATTATCGATGACAATGACAGCTCACTCCACTCTCACTTCACCTAAGTTTTCACGGTGACATGGTAACAGAATAGCAATGCTGATCTTTAATTTCGTATGGAATGTTTTAGTTTCATCATCATCAATTATGAAAAAATCTTTAAAATGATGTATTTGTTTAAATTCATTAAATCTTTAAAACACAGGGTGGGTTTTAAAGTTTAAAAAACTATTAATGATCACGGACGAAAAAGTCTGGACGCCCGTTACCACGCCTTTGAAAACATCTCTAACGCTGTATTATATACAGAAGCTCAACGAAATAGGAGTACACACACAAACAAGACATTAATAATTCACGGAATCGAATTTTATCTCATACGAAATTTGATAAATCGCGTATAGGTATACAGGGTCAAATTAATTTCGCTAGCGAAA
This sequence comes from Lithophane socia, assembly GCA_947522985.1. Classification (NCBI taxonomy): domain Eukaryota; kingdom Metazoa; phylum Arthropoda; class Insecta; order Lepidoptera; family Noctuidae; genus Lithophane; species Lithophane socia. The sequence goes on along the minus strand of OX383271.1, from coordinate 12,454,209 downwards.
CCCTGCAGATTTGATGAGTATCGATATAACACAATAAAAAATATTAAACAATTAATGACAAAAAAAAAAAAAAAATTGATGAAATTTTTTTTGGGGTCGGTTGATGACCCATGATGACCCATGATGATCAATTTCTTTTTTGTTTTGAAAGTAGCGTTAACTTCAAATATCAGTTTTAAATAATATTTTATTTTGTGTAAACTTCACAGACGCGACACTTTTTTAATCGATAATAATTAAATTGACCCTGTCTTTAACAAATATTGCGTAGACACATAATATATGTCACTTGTCACTGTTCCCTAAGATCATAGTTTGGCTTCGCTTAGAACATTTCTGGGAGCCACTACTAGCATACTGAAGCTTGTGGTTGTACTCTCAATGCATAATAAGCGGACTAGAAAGTTCTATAATAGTAATCATACATTTTGGACAACTATTTGAGCAATTTGAGGGTAGTCTTGAATTTTGGCAGATTGGTTTAGAGCAGGTGGCTCAGTGGTAACGGTCGGCGGTCGTGACTTATGAGTTGTAGGTTCGAACCCCGACAGGCGCTTTACTTTGTGTAAATTTTTCATCACCACTGCTCTCAAAACGGTGAAGGAAAACATCGTGAGGAAACATATCAGCATTTCATAGCACCAAAAATTTGAAGACATCTGAACCCGCGCTGGGCCCGCGTATTGCATTACGGCCTCCCTCTCACAGACTCCTCTCTGTGAGAGGGAGTGGGCCGTAATCCGTAATCAGCCTGTGTCCGAGCAGTGGGAAGGTTATAGGCTGATTATGCTTGAATTATGGTGACTTGAGTGGCTTGTATGAAAGATGATATAGCTGGGAAGGAAGTGAGCTCTTATGATATTATTATGTATGGAACAAATATATGTAGGAACTGCGCCGTGCCCTGATATAGGTAGGGAGTATGAAGAATTACGTTTACGGTACGGTCTGCCCAAAGCAAGGACGTTTCATACACGCGAAAAAAATCTGTTACCAACTTACCTGATTATAGGGTTCTGCCTATCCAAGTACTAGGCTGCCATCAAGACAAGTATGTCTTCTTAAATGTGCTAACTGCCTCTAAGTCTAGTGTTCGTCAGCGTGACTATTGACCGTGGATTCTTGGGTATACGATCTTCAGGTCGGACAAAGAGCTATTGAGTATTCCCTTTACGAAATTTTTATTGGCGAAGTGTCGACCCCAGTAACAAGAGAGTAATGATTTCGGTAACAAAATGTGTATATCTACACTAATATTATAAAGAGGATTGTATTTTTGTGTGTATGTTTGTAATGACTAAACTCAAAAACTACTGCGCAGATTTCAAAAATTCTTTCACCATTAGAAAGCTCCATTAACCCTGAGTAACCAAAGTAAGTAAGTTCTAACCAAACCTAACCCATTTGGTTGGGGTGCTCCAGGTTAGTTACTGCGACGAAAACGGCTCGCGCGTGGTTGCTTACTGTTTCAATCTAACCTGTGAACGTTTAGCTGTTGCTAACGGGTTGCTTGAGTAAAACACATGCACTAGATTCTAGACCACTATTTAATGTTATTTCAGTTTTAAACACTTCGCAATAGAATTCGTGGATTGATTCCACAGTTATTAATATAATTAGTACCGAGCGCATTTATGACGAATGGCTGTACCAGCAATCGTAGCATGACCACCGTAAAAACGGATTTTGTCGACGGAAGAGTAGACAAAATGACAGATAAACAATCACAATGTGTCATTTTGTCTATATCCGTCGACAAAACCCGTTTATACGGTGGTCTTGCTACGCGTGCAGAGAGAGAGAGAGAGAGCCAGATTGTGTGAAAAGGATGGATAGATGTGAATATAAATTAGTATGGCAATACTAAAAATAACCTAATAATGTTTATCAGACCGCAGGCTAGGTTGTTAACTTAAAGGCTAATTTTGGTTTCACAGAGATGTGAAGTAATCTAAGCTTCAACATACACGTGCGTCAATCTGAATACAGAGCAGGCTAGAAAATGTTATGATAGTAATAACGCGGGCGCGTGGGACGGGTGCTTATCAAACCAGAGCTTACTCCGCGTCCTAGATTAAATTATAACTTTTACTACAATATTTATATAAAGGGGTTGATTTGAAGTTTCATGCTGTCAGGATAGTCTAGAGGAGCTCGTGGCTAACCAATTACAGCCGCACGGGTCCATCCATCAGGTTAAGCTATGCTTGCCGGGGTAGGTCCATGGATGGCGTGACTATCATTACATAGAGACTCCTCTGTTGCTCGGAAAGCACTGCTGTCATTAGTGGATCTTTAGCAGTCGTCACGGGTCCTCAAAAGCCTGAAAGTCAACCAGACAAAGACAACAACAAGACAACAAGACAACCAGTTTCAACAACGGGTTTATTACCCAATTACTGGGTTGTGGGGGTCAGATAGGCAGTGGCCCCATGTAAAATACTGGTATTCAGGTGCATCCAGTTAGAATGGAAGCCGACCCCAACATAGTTGGGAAAAGGCTAGGCAGATGATGACTCCAAAGAACATATCTACAGAAAAACCATTATTTCCCAGTTTCTCCATATTCTTCTTCACAGTTGACCGCAGTTCTCCGATGTCCTCGGTGTTCTCCGTAGCGTTGACGCGAATGTTTTGATGTATTGAGTTTCAGAACTTGTTCAGCAAGTTCTTTCCTCTTTTACAAGTCTTTTTCTTTGTGAAATTTTATAGTACGGAGATCTTTATCAATTTAGTATTCGAGGAAGGGAAAAAGCTTGTTATGTTTTTCTATAGAAACCATTGTTTGTGATAGTATAAAGTTATTTTTTCCTTTTTCTTGTTGTTTTCTATGTAAACTTTTTGATTCTTGGTCGTTGTTATTCTACGTTCAAGATGGAAAGGAATGTTGAAGAAATTGTAATTATGTTTAGATTAAGTCTTGTTTGTTTTTACTTGACTATGGCCAAGCAAAAAGGAGGGTTATGATTTTGACCGGTATGATGTATGTAATGTAGATAGATAGATAAAACGTTTATTTGGTGCACACAAAAGACAGCACAACATACAAAAACACGGTTAAATTAAAACTAATTAGGTACATTAATAAACAGCTGGGTGCCAATATACAAAAAAATAATAAATAACATTAAAAGAAAACTAGACACAGTGATGACAATATTGTCTACGACACACTTTAAAAAAAAAAAAAAAGAAACATACAAAGTGCGGTGTGCGTCTCAATGTTGCACCAAATGGGAGTCCAACTCAGCATGTGTCAGGCAAATATACCTGACGCTGATATTCTGCTGGATCCCTGCAGTGACATACGGATGTATGTTTATGTATCCCCTCATATTCTTCTAAACTACTCATCACCATCATCACAAATGAGGTATTGTTGGCAGCGTCTTGACCGTCCGCTTGTTATAGGCTATGTGACGTCACATTAAATTGATATTGAATCACAGACAGTCAAATTAAAAATCCGGAGTCATACGTATATTCTGTTTGATTTAAGCCCTAACACGTGTGACTCCAGATTTTTAATTTGTCTGTCTGTGATTCTTATTTATACCCCTTTAGTTGACCTTTTTGTCGTAGTTGGGTTTTAGTTTTATAACTTTTATTTTTATTCCTTCTTCTGGTTGTTTTCATGTAAACTTTTTGATCCTTGGCTGTTGTTGTATTTTCAAGGTGGAAAGGAATGTTGAAGAAATTGTAATTATGTTTAGATTAAGTCTTGTTTGATTTTTACAACCTTTATTATACAGGGTGTACCAGAAGGGTGTGGTCAAAATGGGGTCAAACTAAACAACTTTCTCCATAGGAACAATATCGTAATGGAAACAATAATCATCTGTTCCATACAAAACTTCAATAACTACTCCATACAAATGTATGGGACGGCTGATTATATTTTCTTGATTACGATAATGGTCCTAGAGAGGGAGTTGTTCAGTTTAATGGTCTGTACCACACCTTTATGATACACTCTGTATAGTATTTAAGTACCTTTCTAAGCATCTAAAACTTTGATTCGCTCGATCATCATTTATTTATTTTATTTATTTAACCATTCATGTACACACATAATAAACAGACAAAGAGAAAAGAACAGAAAAAAACGTACAACATCTAACCTTTTCCCAACTATGTTGGGGTCGGCTTCCAGTGTAACCGGATGCAGACCAGTATTTCTTGGAGTTTTTTTTGGATGAATACCAGTATTTCTGGAGCGACTGCCTATCTGACCTCCACAAACCAGTTACCGGATAACACGATACCCCTTTGGTAAGACTGGTTATCAGACTTTAGGGCTTCTGTCGATCCGTAACAACTGTCAAAGATCTACAAATGACAGCCGGGACCAGCGGCTTAATGTGCTTTCTGAGGCACGGAGGGGTCTTGGTATGTAAAGATGGTCACCCATCCACGGACCAACACCACCTAGACACTAGACACTTACATATAGATACAAACAGATATACACTCACATTTCGCCAGTTATGTTTAGGTCCCATGTAATAGGGGGCGAGCCTAATATAGGGCCTAAAGTAATAATTAATAATCATCAGCCAGTAACCAATGCTAAATATAGACAACGTAATGCAAAACCGAAACATTGTGATATTGAAATAAAATACAAAATTAATTTAAATCGTAATGATACCAAGTTTAATAACGATTAGGGAAGTTTTGAGCACGAGTTGGCAATTTTCATTTTAATGTTTTCCGTTCAGAAACCATCTGTTAATGACTTAAGTAATAACAGATTCTATTAAGTACCTTCTTACATAAATACATACATGTAGGATGTTAATTAGAAACGCATCCGAATTTTAAGAAATAATTAGACTCGCGACAATCTAAGAAGTCCCTTTTGACAGCTATAAAAATGCTTTGTGTAGAGATGAAAAAAAAAATTGGTTTCTTATAAACTGTTTCTCGCGACATAGCAATTGAACATACTAGAGAGTTTGTAATCGACGACATATCTCCATTGATTAAAACTGATTCTCAAGGCTTATCGTTTTATTACATGTAGGAGAACGAAACGTCAAAAAAATCAAGTAATAAAAACTAAAACCCAACTACGACTTAAAAGGTATAAACAAGACACCACAGACAGACAAATTAAAAATCCGGAGTCACACGTGTTAGGGCATAAATCGAACAGATTACGTGTGACTCCGGATTTTTAATTTGTCTGTCTGTGGTGTCTTGTTTATACCTTTTAAGTCGTAGTTGGGTTTTAGTTTTTATTACTTGATTTTTTTTTTAAATTCTTTTAGGGTTATATATAATATATATATTTTTGAAATGTGCTCATTAAGCCCTTTCATTTGATACCCAACTTGGTACGATTAAACCATTTTTTTTTTTTAAGTTCCTCACTTTATGTCCTCTAGAGGGCGCCATTTTTAATTTAATGTGACTTCACATAGCCTATAACCAGCGGACAATCACGACGCTTCTAACGATACCTCATTTGTCAAATTCTGATAAGTGGTTTGGAAGATAGGGGGAACAGATGAACATACATACATACATACATACATACATACATACATACATACATACATACCGGTCAAAATCATAACCCTCCTTTTTTCTTCGCCGTAGTCGGGTAAAAAAGGACTTCTTAGATTGTCGCGAGTTTAGGTAGATAGAACATGAATGCAGCGATGAGTGAATGAGAGAGTATGTGTGTGAGAGAGAGAGAGATAGGAGGTAGTTAAAGATGGCGAACGAGCTATGAAGATGTTTTAAGATGTTGTAAGAAGTTAAATAATTAATATAAGTTTTATTTCAAGTAAAGTCTTTATTTCGGTCATCCACACTACCCTACATACATAAACTCATGCCTTCTTCCCAGGGGGTAGGCAGAAACTAAAGAACGTCACCTGCTACGATTTTTACATACTTCTTTTCCTCGTTCATACATCTGTGGGCCTAAAACGGCCACATTAGCAATTCCTCTAAAAGCATTTCATTTCCTGAATTTCCAGCTGTCATTAGCAATTCCTCTAATTTATCACAAAAGCAATTCATACTATGTGGACCATTTTACGAATCTCCATAGAAAACTGTCAGACAGATGAATTATTTCGTAATATGAATCGCAATAGATCATAATTATGAATTGTCAGCTTGTGAAATTTTATTCATGTAAAATATTCATAATATTTTCCAATTATGATTCTGCTAAAGTGACTGTTTGAAGCCCCCTGGTCAAACACTCACGCCGGTTGCGGACGTCCATAACCATTCTAGTCCATACCTTCATACCTTCTTCTTCTTCTTCATACCTTCTTGGTTCAAGTATTTGGATTGTTTGATCTGAGGAGATATCGACGTGGCATTTCATCTGCAACCAGCCATACTAGCGGTTCGTTATGGAGAACCCCTAGATTTACCATGTGCCCCGAGTCTAGGGGTTCTACACCTCGGCTTCTACACCCCGGCTACTACGTCCCGGCTCTTACGTCCGGCTAAGGACAGGACGCGTTGGCATGCGGCCAATGCCCGCTACCGAGTCCTTGCCGAGGCCTGGCATACCTGCAGCCTACCGCCGCAAGCTACCTGCGGCCTAACCCCGAGAACTACCTGCAGGCCTGTGCTGACAGGCCTCCTCGTTTTCGCCAATTTGTCTTCTTCGTGTAAAGATGTGAGTTAAACACTCACATCTTTACACGAAGAAGACAAATTGGTGAAAACTTCGACTTTATTACCACAAAACCGTGTTTATCAGTTGTTTCGCTTACACCTTTTAAACATGACATTTCTATATGGAGTTTGACATAAAACTGACATTAAACACGCGTTGAACAACGTGTCTAAGTTTTTGTGGTAAGGCCCCGAGTTTGAGTGTTTAGTTAACCAGTCTTTGACCGATCTAGAAACCAAAACACATACCTACTACCCCATAATTGGATCCTCTTTCGTGTGGTTAGTGGCCTTTGACTTGGCTTCATGCCGTCGAGAAATATCTCTCAGGCAAGCCGGTTTCCTCATTATATTTGCATTCACCGTTTTTGAAGCAAGTCTACTACCACCGCTTACAGTAGTATTATTTTAATCATAGTTCATGAGGGAAAGAGATGGAGCTTGCAACCCGTGGCGCGTGAGTCGCTGACGGAACGGAATGTTGCCATCAATAAATATTATATTTTTATAAACACTATATGTATTTATTTTATTTATTATTTTGTTATTGTCCACTCATTATGTGCTGCACCGATTGACGTCATGACGTCAACGCCGGCTGTCACTGAAAACCAGCGCTGGGGCTCTGTCTCGCATAGGATCGCAGCATTATGCTGAGTGATGGCCGTTTTGCGTGAATGTTACGCATATTTTCCCGCAACTTGTTATTTTCGTAGATTTGTCCTTTCTTGGCGTCATGTTTGCCGCAAATAAACATATTTTTTTTCTTTCTTCTAGCTATATGTCCTGTAGAGCTTCATCTCTTTCCTACACTGAAGTAATATTAAAATAATACTGCTGTAACCGCTGGTGGTAGGCCCCCTGAATTGAGTAAATAAGTCAAGTCAAGAAGCTAGCGACGATACATTTCTCCTGAAACCATTTTTAATATCTAGTGTAAATTGAAATACCCTCCAAAGGAAGAGTGTTGTAGTGACCTTTGAAGTATCTTCAACTCTCTTTATTAAACCAGCTGTACATATGTGAACGGTCAAAGGCGTCACATTCACACAATAATGATTCTTACATTCAAAGCAACAATGTCTACTATTGTTTGCAGTTTGGACTAGGACTTTGAAAATGTATAAAGTCCAATATTTTCTAAGTCAGTGAACTGATGAATGAATGTACTGAACATTATCGCTGTATGATCGAATGAATAGTATTTTTTCGTTTTTTTCTGGTGCTGGTCGGATATTTATTTGTTAGTTAATTGATTCAGGAGTGACTTTGCGGAAATCCATTATAAAATACAATAGATGTAGATATATTTAGTAACCTATTCCGCTTGACTATTCTTCAAGAGTCATAACAAACCCTGTAAGAAATCGACACGTGTTTTACCTCTCAACGAGGCATCCTCAGGATGACGATTGACCAATTGCAAACCAAAACGCGACGTGTTACCACACCGAGCGCTGGACGCAAAGTCAAAGTCAAGTTTCACTTTGCTTCCAGCGCTCGGTCGGGCATGATTTTTTTTTAAAGTTTTCCCTCATATTTTTTTTAGTATCGTAGTGTCTCGATGTACGAGCACACCGCAATTTTCTACATAATATAACCCCATATCAAAGCTTGAAAACAAAACATAATTTTGTTTGTTCAACTCGCATAACATTGTGTGAAGGCACACAAAGTTTAATGATATTTATCTGACACGTATATGTCAGTAATATTCTCTCTGACTTCTTGATTGTGACACTTTATTAGCACACCATGTTTGATATGAGAGTGTGATATCCCCCTAAATGGGTTATAACCTTATTATGTCTATTTTACAATTTCATTATATCTTTGATCATATATCTATGATCATAGATAAATGATAGTGTAATACCCCCATCCATACTTCCATATCCATACTAATATTATAAATTCGAAATTAACTCTGTCTGTCTTTCTGTCTGTCTGTCCGTCTGTCTGTCTGTATGTTACCTTTTCACGCCTAAACCACTGAACGGATTTCGATCAAATTTGGCAAGGAGATAGATGGCATCCCGGGGAAGGACATAGGCTACTTTTTATCGACATACCACGCGGGCGAAGCCGCGGGCAGAAGCTAGTAAGACATAAAATAGCAATCCATACTATACTAATATTATAAATTCGAAAGTAACTCTGTCTGTCTTTCTGTCTGTCTGTCCGTCTGTCTGCCTGTATGTTACCTTTTCACGCCTTAACCACTGAACGGATTTCCATAAAATTTTGCAAGGAGATAGATGGCATCCCGGGTAATGACATAGGCTACTTGTTATCGACATAACAAGCGGGCGAAGCCGCGGGCAGAAGCTACTAAGACATAAAATAGCAATATCACATAAAAATAGCAATAAATCACTTCCTACTTCTTACTGGCACCATTAGGCTGCCCTCAAAATGGCTGTTTCCTTAAATTGCCTCCACAGCGAGATGATAGGCTGATCAAATGCGTTATATCCTTTATGATGTATAATGTAAATAACTATATACGGGTAGCTACTGTTCGAGGATCTCGTGGATAAGTAATAACAGCTGCGCGGGTCGATCTATCAGGTTAAGCTACGCTTGCCGGGGTTGGTCCGTGGATGGGTGACCATTTTTACATACCGAGACTCCTCCGTGTCATGGAAAAGCCGTTAGTCCCGGCTGTCATTCGTGGATCTTTGACAGTCGTTACGGGTGGTCAGAGGCCGAAAGTCTGACAACCAGTCTTGCCAAGGGGTATTGTATTACCCAGTTACTGGGTTGTGGAGGTCAGATAGGCAGTCGCTCCATGTAAAATACAGGTATTCAGCTGCATCCGGCTAGACTGGAAGCCGACCCCAACATAGTTGGGAAAAGGCTAGGCAGATCAATTTTTTGTGTAGCTACTGTCAGAAGTTAGGCAGTGCTGTCATAAAAGTGTTTTAGTTCTTAAAGTTCTGGCTTGATTTCATCTTATTAGCTTCTGCCCGTGACTTCGTTGTCCTAAAATTTCTTGTCCCCCGACCCACCCCGTCGCATTGCTTTCTTTCGGGCTCCCACAAACAGGCGCGATATCGCGGGCGCGTCAAGGGTTGCGCTGCCTGTCGCCCCCGCGATATCGCGCCAGTTTGCACGAAGCTTTACTTCATTTTCACTTAGCGTCCTGTCAATTTTTTTTCATTTTGCGCGCCACCTCGTGGTCCTAGCGTGATGTTAAATAGCCTTCCTTATGAATATCAAATGCAAAAATATTTTTTCAAATCCGGCCACCACCATTTGGATTTTAAATTAGTGCGTTCAAACAAACAAAAAAACAAACTCTTCAGCTTCTATGTTTGTCGTTCATTACGGTGACATGAAGCAATAAACAAAATTGTCAAACTTGTATTGGTTGAATCCGAGGCTTTTGGCTACTTTGTAGGTATGTGTGTATATTATGTTTTTTTTTTTTTGTATTTGTAATGTGCGTTTTGTTTGTGCAGAATCCTAACGAATAGTATTTATTTAATATATTAATAGTAAACGAATCCTTTTATTATACATATTATAAATATGAAAGTGAGTTTACTTGTTACGCTTTCACGCTAAAATGGCTGAACGGACTTGGATGTAATTTGGCACAGGGTATACCATGATCTGGAATAGGACATAGGATACTTTTATCCCGATATTATATATATATAAACTTACGCGGGTGAAACCGCGGGGCGCGGCTAGTAAACAATATTTCTTTTTTTTTATACGTTTACGAATTTTTGAATTAAATTAAGTATTTTTGAATTAAATTACGTATTTTCATCTCGGCTAGAAGCAGCCTTGTTCGCTCTTTTTGTGTGATGACGTTGCGCACATTTTTTTCGAATCAGCCAAGACTTACCTAATCGAGTTGCAAACACGTTTTCTTTACGACATTTTTAACAGTCACTACCGCAAATAAAACCGATGTGAAATACATAAATTCGAAAAAAACTCAGCTGTTTACGTATTTATTTACTACATTATTGAAGCTAACATAAAATTACAATAACGAAAAGCCCATTTCATTGAATCACTGACCCGTAACCCGAATGATGTTGATTACATAAACAAATAAAAAAAAGCCGTTTCGTTCCCTCATTATACGAAACAAAACATCGAATTATCATAATTATCCGTTTCTCCTACCACTCGACTTTTAACATTCACTCTCTTTCGGTAATAGCGACCATAAATTATTTCGAGCTGCGGTGCTCTTATAAAATGCTCTATTGTCATTTTTTATCTGTGAGTTTTTTATACTTATGAACTTTTTCGTCGTTAAAGGCCTGCGCTCACTGGTACGGCACGGCAAGGGTTTTTTATTAGACGAATATAAATTATGGCAAACTTAAGTGGAACTAAGCCGGACATGTCTGCCGCATGTCGAATGAGTCATGGGCCAAATCTACCACCTTATGGGTCCCAGAAAACGTCGGTCGACATCGAGGCAGAGTCAGGAGAAGATGGCGAGACGACCTACGCCTACAGACAGGATTGGTCCACACTACCTTAAGACAGAGAGGAGTGGAAAGGAGAAAGGGAGGCCTTTGCCCTGCATTAGGACATAACAGGCTAAATAAAAAATAAAATTAAATATGTGACTTCAGTAGTAAGTATGACAATAAAATTTAAATATCAATGATGATGCATATGGACGTCGTTGTATGCTTAAGGATACTGCGGCATCGTTGCCGTTAGAATTACCATGCATATAATGGTGCCGAAGGATGCTGCCGTGGCGTGCCGCCAGTGTGCGCAAGCCCTAAATTGGTAGTGACAATGCTAATGTTGGATAACGACTGTTAGTAATGTTAACGAATATGTTTTTTTCTCTTTATAATGAAGCTATTAAGTTTTGTAATAATATCTTCGATCTGTTTGAATTATCTGGTCTCAGTTGAAAGAATAAACAGTATTTCTAACTAACAAAGGGCGTTCCCGTTAACCCGCAATAGTATAGCGTCGATACATGCTATATTTTTTTAATTTAACTATTTAAATATTCACAAAAATATTAAATTGATACGTAAAAGAAGAAACACTCTGTACACGCACACTTGTATTTCAATGTGTAAAGATAAGTGGGACACTTGTTTCTTTTCCGTATCAATTTAATATTTTTTGTGAATATTTTACTATAAAAAATTAGAAAACCTTTTTTTATTGGTAATATTATTTTTTTGCATGTATAGACGCTATACTATTTCAGGTTAACGGAAACGCCCTTCGTTAGATAATATACTGTATAATATACAGTATGTTAACTGACAAAGGGCGTTCCCGTTAACCTGCAATAGTATAGCGTGAATACATGCTAAAAAATATATTACCACTCAAAAAAAAAAAAAAAAATTTGTGTCGTGAAATGTTCACAAAACGATTAAATTTAAACGTAAAAGAAACACTCTGTACACGCACGATTGTATTTCAACGTCGAAAAACAAGTGTGACAAGTGGGCGTGTACAGAGAGTTTATTTTCCGTAACAATTTAATATTTTTTGTGAATATTTTACTATACAAGAACAAAAAAAAATTTTTTTTTTTAATCGTAATTTTTTTTTTTGCTTATATAGATGATATACTATTGCAGGTTAACGGGAAATCCCTATGTTAGTTAACATACTGTATACTATACGTTTGGATTTCGATCGATAATTACTTGAAATTAAGTTACAACGAAATACTAATAAATGCTCGATTCTCAGGGCGGGCAAACTGTTTTGGTCTTGGTTGGGTTGTCTAGGTTTACCATCAGAAATTTCTCAGTAGCAGCATTGAGTCTGGATTTGTTCCTATTACATAGGTCCACTTCTGCCTAACCCTTTGGGTTTGACATGCGTGATGTATGGTTATGTTATGTTACTAACAAAGTCTAAGAGAAATATTTTTTAAGTTTTACTTTTCTTTATTTGGTTTAGACTTGCAGTTCCAGCCTTTTATTTCGTCAGATAAAATCAAGTGTTGAAAAAAGATAAAACGTGTAATCCTATAAAAGGTCCCTTTCTATACATTGGTTTAAGCAGATGTCAAAGTACCTAAGAAAATCCGATTGTCTGCGGCTCAGTACTGACAACACTTCAAAGTGATGCCATGAATATGGCAGATGATACCAGGAAAATATAAATGATAGGAGATTAATATGTCCACGAGGAGATTGTGCTATTCATGTCCTTTATAAATCATTTAGTGCAAATAAATATATTTTTTCTAAATTAAATTAAAATGTCATATCACATTCTTAATGTTAAGAATAGTTTTTCAATAACTAAATGATACCGTGTCGTGATGGCCCAGTGGTTAGGTTTTCGCCTCTCATGCATGAGGTTGTGGCTCACCCGTCTTCAGCAAGCGTGGTGATCCAAGCTCATGCCTTCTCTATATGAGAAGAGGCGTTAGCCCTGCAGTAGGACAGTAATAAGCTGGTATAAGTTATTATAAATGACTAGCTGCGCCCCGCGGTTTCACCCGCGTAAGTCTCGGTCCCGTAGGAATATCCGGATAAAAAGTATCATATTAATCCAGGTTATAAACTATCTGTTTGCCAAATTTCATCCAAATCCATTCAGTAGTTTTTACGTGAAAGAGTAACAAACATCAATCCATCCATCTATACTTACAAACTTTGTCGTTATAATATTAGTATAGATTAGGATACATTAAATGTACGTACTTCAATGATTCAATGATTGATAATGAAAGTATGTCTATTTTTTTTCAAATATGTACCAGTCCTGGCGTGTTCTTGTAAGCACAAATAAAATAGGAACACGCTTTACATTCCTATACCTTGAAAGTTCTACAAACAGTTAAGTTTACAAACATTGAAACTTCCACTCAAGCTTCTTAACCACTGGTGTGTGTGTATCAATATTTACCTACGAATGTAAATTAAGGGGAAAGCGACGTTAGTAAATTTTACTTTATCTTTACAAGAATAAAAGTTTTAAATCTTTTACAGCAAAATAAACATAAAAATACTGATTTATCAACTACTCTGGTAAGGGATAGATTTATCACGAGAATATGAGGTTATTAACCGCAATGCTTATAAAAACGTTAATGCCCGCGAAAACTTATTATTAATTTGTAATTTGCGTATTAATTTGTGCAACAAATAAGTACCTACAGAATGTGTATTCATATTCATATTTTATTTGCATTCCATAATGTAGATAAGGTATTACAATGGCTTAAAGCTAAAAGTACAATTACGGACCCTGAAGGACACAGCAAAAATATAAAATCACAAACTCTATCTAAAATTAAAAATATAAAATCACAAACTCTTTATCTAAAATTAAAAATATAAAATCACAAACTCTTTATCTAAAATTAAAAATATAAAATCACAAACTCTTTATCTAAAATTAAAAATATAAAATCACAAACTCTTTATATAAAATTAAAAGAAACATATTAAATAAGTCAAACAATTTTTAAATACCGTACCGTATTGTGGACCGATTTTGTTTTTTTTTTTTGATTGTCGAGGAATCTTGCTCAGTGGTTCCGTATAAATTGTATTAGCTTGCTTGGTTAGTTTTTCAGTTAGCTTCGCTGTTCAGCGTTAAAAAATCACCAAGATATTGTATAAACAAGAAATCAAATTCTGTCAAAACACAACTAGAACTGCAAAGCTGATATACTCGGCACCCAATTCGACCGAAAAAAGGGCAACGCAAATTTTGACAGTGTCGTTACAGTACAGCGCATATCAGCGGAAGGGATGAAAAACTACTACAATCAATTTCGTAACGAAAATCTTTTCTTTTGGCTCGGTACTATCGGACTGAGTGACAGGATCGTTCGAATGACAAACGACGTGAGATCCACCGATTTTACTCCCATAGATAAGGTTTTTTTGTGTTCCATAACGGTTATTTATCATACCTTATGATATATATATATCAGTATTTTTATTGTGTGACCTCTTCTTCTTTGTTGAAATATTGACGAAATGAGACTCGCACAGACCAGGGAAGCATGGCACCAAAAGAGTTTCTGCCTTAAATACTTTATTTAATTGTAGTGCCAAGATCTGTCTTATGGTGGAATCCGACGATCGGCAATATTGCAGACGGCCACGCACCGCGCACCGAGGAACTTCCGATGTCTGCGATACCCCGCACATACACCTTCCCACGGTCCGTTGTCCGGGCTCATCGGTGTCCGTCCGCAAAATCGCGGATCTTGGGATTTCGGTATTAGAAAACCTGCACGCTTAACATGACAACAATAGAAACAATTGAACCCAGGTTTTGTCGATGGAAGAAAAGACAAAATGACAGATTGTTTTTTGAAGATGCACCTAGAAATCGTCGGTGATGATGATGTTGAAAAGGAATTCTGTGATGTTGTTGTGGATTCAAAGTTGAACTGTTTGTTCAACTATAAGCGGCAGGCTGGGGGTTAAAAAGCCTCGCATCTACCAATATCATCTACCAATATTATAAGGAACAGGCTAAGGAAAATAAGTGTGGAAATCTGAACTTACAGTCTGGTTTTATCGTTATTTAATTTGTATGTCATTTTGCGTCCGCTTAGTTGTTAAGAAAAACTGATCACAAATTCATAACATAACATCGTTCTCCGGGTTAAGCTGAGGTGTAGCGGTGAAGCGGAGGTGATGCTCCCACATTTCACCAGTTATTTTTAAGTCCCACATAATTATAGGGGGCAAGCGATTGCCATCAACCGGACATAAATCCAAACTACGAGAATTGAGAATTGAGAATTGTTACTGAGAATTTTTAGTTGGAACAACACATTAACACTTTGTCCGACTCAGGAATCGAAACCAGGACTGGAGGTAAGTAAGGAGGAGGTAGTTGTAATATGTTTTATCGTTTATATAGATTGTAAGTTATTTATTTTAAGTGGAATAGAAAAAATACAAAATATAGCAAAATCAAAAAGCAAACAATAGCAAAATAAACAAAATTCGAACGCCATGCTGTTTCTATAAAAAATATTGATTGAAATTCTATTTTATTTGTCGTTAGGATACAATAGTATTCGTTTGTTTGACAGTTAGAGTATTGTAAAATAAAGGATTTATTTTCTGATAGATTTTTACGCTAAAGCATGCAAACACAATCAATTGAATGTTCCAAGTTTTGTCTCCAGTAAGTTATATTTATAATCTGATGACCTAATTATCGTCATCATCAGCCTCGCCTTTGCCTAACTAAATAATATATTAGAGTCGGCTTCCAGTCTGACCGGATGCAGTTGAATACCGGTATTTTACATGGAGCGACTGCCTATCTGACCCCCACAACCCACTAACTGGGTAATACGATACCCCTTGGTGAGACTGGTTTCGGGGTTTTGTTCGGACTTTCTGACGACCCGGAACGATTGTCAAAGATCCATGAATGACAGCCGGGACCAACTGCTTAACTTGCTTTCCGAGGCACGGAGGACTCTCTGTATGTAAAGATGGGCACCCATCGACGGGCCAACCCCGGCAAGCGTAACTTAACCTGATGGATCGACCCGTGCGGCTGTTAGTACATAGCCTCGCTGCTACCAACAAATTCCTACAGATTCAAACGACAAATAAAACCGTGTGATACTATAAATCATAATTTGAAAACGTTTCAATATTGGCAGTCGGTAACAATTTCTCATACCGGCGGCAGACGGCCGATATGAGATCGTCGCCGTGAGTCCGGAATATAAACTGAATTTCAGCGTCAACGTTGCGTTTAGGCGGCGCTAAGTATTACGAATACCTAGGTGTACTGAGAATATCTGGTTTACTTAGATGAGAAAGATATTGGCAAATGTTATGATACACTGGTTTTCTGACTCTTAGGGTCAGTTCATACCGAGACGAAGCGACGCGCACTTTTTTTATGATCCGATACAATATCGAATTTATTTATTACACAATAGTGTATTGTATAGATAACATATTATTTGCACCTACGACAGCCCCATATTATGTCCAGGCAAATCACTGTCCATTCCAAGGTTGCCTGGAAGAGATCGCGGAAAGCGATAAGGCCGCCCATTGTATATTTTGTAGTGTTTGTTTTTTTTCCCTTTCGTTATATATTTTTGTGGTGTACAATAAAGTATATATAAATAAATAAATAAATAAGGTGGTACACGCGCTCAGCGTACTTTGACACATGTCAACCCTCGCAGTAAAATTATACCTTTTCGTGAAGAAAATAAGATTGATACTTTTTAAAAAGTGCGCGCAGCGTCGCGTCGCTCCACGTCGCGGTCTGCGCTGTCCCTTATTTTAGAATAACATTTTTGACGTTCAGAAGACCCCTATTATATGCCTTTTGAAATAAATGATTTGACTTTTACTGCTCAGTTTTTA
The DNA here is from genome assembly GCA_947522985.1 of Lithophane socia. Lineage (NCBI taxonomy): Eukaryota > Metazoa > Arthropoda > Insecta > Lepidoptera > Noctuidae > Lithophane > Lithophane socia. The sequence goes on along the minus strand of OX383271.1, from coordinate 12,437,221 downwards.
AGTCACTTTAAAAACTGAGTAGTTTTATAAAAACTCAACAAACTTAAGTTTTAGTTTAGTATTTTAGTATTAGACTAAAACTAAACCTACCATGACGCCCGTCATGACGTCAACACCGGCTGTCACTGAAAACCAGCGCTGGGGCTCTGTCTCGCATAGGGTCGCAGCATTATGCTGAGTGATGGCCGTTTTGTGTGAATGTGACGCATATTTTTCCCGCAACTTGTTATTTTCGTGTATTTGTTCTTTCTTAGCGTCATGTTTGCCGCAAATAAACATATATTCTTTCTTTTTCTTTTACCACTAAACTAAAACTGAACTTTTTCTGTTCTCAAATCTAGTTTTAAATCTGACTGCAGTTTCGATAAACCATAACTTGAAGACATATTATATTTACAATATTATACCCATTCTATGTCAATCTGCCTAGCCTTTTCCCAAATATGTTGGGGTCGGCTTCCTGTATAACTGGATGCAGCTAAATACCAGTATTTTACATAGAGCGACTGCCTATCTGACCTGTACAACCCAGTAACTGGGTAATGCGATACCCCTTGGTAAGACTGACTACCCGTTCTAGGTATCTCTGATTATAAATGATAAATGATTTTATTTCTGTAAGTAGGTTTGTACAAACACTTTTACACGTCAATCACATTTTTTAAACTAGATGAGGTCGGCGTGTCCTATCTGACTACTCGGAGAAGAAAGGCCGAAACAAACTCAGAGGTCACAGTCTCTTTTAAAGTCCAGACATAATCTTGGTCAGGCTATATGAGGAGTGAGGACCATGTAGATTAGCGTCTGAAATGGTCTTTTGAGGAAAGAACCACACAGATTGAGTGGACCTGTCCAGTCAGTGCACGCATTTGTCAGTAATCGTGCAGCTCAACTCCGAATTTAATGTAACACTTAACTGCGACGGATAGAGTCTTGTCTGGTTACAATAAAACCTTAAAATCGATTTCTATTATATGCTAATCAACTAATCCAGTGCAATACAATTCGAGTGCTTTTCAAGGACACCTGTTCGGCTCAGCTGTACAATTCAATTGTCTTTTATGTCCTCCACAAATTTCTTAATTACTTTGTTAATAGTTTTAAGGTAGTATCTATTCTCAGTTAGTTTAAATTCAATTTACAAAGAGAAGGTGACTAGTTAAGCTAGAATGGTTGTTTATGTGGTTTGAAAAAACGATTTACAGAAAGTACGTAAGTTTACAAATAGTAATTTACGCGGCTTCGCTTGCTACAGCGCACTTCATTACTCAACTTATGGCGTAGCACTCCGCTACGGCGGCGTAGCTTACTCTGCTACGGCGTAGCTCATACTACACTATGGTAAGTTGGTTACAACTTTCTCCATGGCACCAATATCGTAATCGCAAAAAAATAATCGGCTGCTCCATACATTTGGGTTCAGTAAGGATTATAATATGTTTGATGACACATCCTTAAATATGACTACAATTTTCTTATACACACTGTATCTTTATACATATTATTATAAATTAAAATCGCTGTTAGTGTTTGTCTGTATGTCTCGTTGTTCTTCTAAACCACGCAACAGATTTTGATGAGGTTTTCACCATCGAATTTATTCCGGAAGATTTATGTGTGTATACGTTAATTTAAAGTTACATATAACTAAGAAATCTTAATGTTTTGTCAAGTTGTAAAAACCATGCGAAACAGGAACGGGTCGCTAGTTAATTACAAATCCAGGTTTCCTCACGATGTTTTCCTTTAACGATGTCAGTGATGTCTAAGATGAACTTCGGAATAACCAAGACTAAAGGTCGATTCACACATTACCAGCACAGTGCAAAATATTATTTCAGACATTCTCATGCCGGTGTCGGCACTGATACTGAGACACTGACACTGACAAGTGGGGATGAGTTCATAGAGAATGTATGAAAGAATATTTTGCACTGTGCCGGTACTGTGTCGGAACTGTGGCTTCACTGATATCCTACTAATATTATAAATGTGAAAGTTTGTGTATTTGTGTGTTTGGATGTTTGTTACTCAATCACGCAAAAACGGCTAAATGGATTTGGATGAAATTTGGCTTATAGAATGACCTGGCTTAGGAAATAGTATACTTTTTATTCTGTAGTACGTTCCCGTGTGAATTTGGGCGAAGCCGTGGGTAAAACTAATCTACCTAGCCTTTTCCCAACTATGTTGGATTATAAACAGATAGTTTATAACCTGGATTAACACATAGGATATCCCGATATTCCCACGGGATCGAGACTTACGCGGGTGAAACCGCGTAGCGCAGCTAGTGTGTGAATATTTTGCACAGTGCCGGTACTGTGTCGGAACAGTGGCTTCACTGATATGTGTGAATCTACCTTTAATGTTTTTCTCGATATAAAATGTTAGCTGCTTCCATATCTCCCTGCATTTTTCTTTCCCAGCACTGGTATTTCTGCTGGAAAAGGGGGAAAAATAATAAACGGTTAAACACTGCTTTTATAGGGATACACTTTATGTAAAGGTAAAGTTGTTCATCTTACGTAAATTATGTAAATTATTCATTTATTCTTATTTACAATTCAATGCATCGTTTTCTTTCAACTGTGTAACGGTACTTTGTTAAGTTAAGAGGTATTGAAACTGACTTCTTTTTATCACTCTTTCAATGTAAGAAGAAAAAAAATTGTTTTTACTGCACAAACAAAAGGCACATTACAAAAAAAAAGGTAAAAAAAATAAATTATAAGTGAATCTATCTATATTTATAAAAATGAATCCCTATTTCCCTTGGTCACGCCATCACGCGTGAACGGCTGAACGGATTTAGATGAAATTTGGCACATAGGTAGACCATGAACTGGAGAAGGACATAGAATGCCTTTCATCCCGATATTCCCACGGGATCGAGACTTATGCGAGTGAAACCGCGGGGCCCAGCTAGTGATGAATAAAAATGTATGGTTTATCAATGGCTCTAGGTCTGGGTTTATTAACCCGAATGCTCATTCCCGGTTTTTAAAGTAACTTCACTACTTGCGGTCGATGACCCCAAAAAAAATCATCATTTTTTTATTTATTTTTTATTTTATCATGTTGAGATCGAATAACGTCTCTGAAGTTTCGCTAGCTTATTGGATTTGACCCTGCACATAGAAATTCTAGTTTAGTCTAGCAATGGACTAGGCATCGGTAGCGATGTTTCTTGCTCGATTTTTTCTTGTATTCATAAACAAGTTTATAGACTGCTACATCCTAACTTTTTTATTATATTATAAATGTAAAAGTTTGAATTAAAATGTGAAAGTGAGTTTGTTTGCTACGATTTCACGCTAAAACAGCTGAACGGATTTCGATGATATTTGGCATATGCTGCCGTGCAGGCGCTAAAACGCAGTAACAGGTTTTTTTACATTTTTTTGTTGAATATTGAACCTTAAGGGTCACGTTATAAGGAACACAGTGATATTATCGGTTTTTCGTTTGGATGTTCTAAACGGTAAAAAAAACGAATTAGTGAAAGCAGTAACTTACCTTTGCAGGTCTAAATATATTACAAGACTAACTAAAATACAGTAATAGCAGTTACGTCTACTACGACTCGTCACTTTACCACTTTAAACGCAGTAAATATCTTTATTTCAACTAAAAATCTGTATTCTACACTTAAAAAAATATTGTCGCATATAAATTAAAACGCAGTAAGTAGTTTTTGTACCGACAATGTTAATACTGCATGGTGGATCACTAATTTATTTCGCATGAACTACAGATTAAAATGCAGCAAAGTACTTGAATATGGTATTTTATTTAGTGTTATTCAAGTAGGTTCATATAGTGAAAACCAACTAAATTGCAGCAAAATTAAAATTTGTATCTTTTACTTTAATCGCAATATTACGTTCGAGTATGAATGCTACTGTTTAAATTGCAGTATGATCATTATTTACTGCAGTATAGTCGGTATTATTTTATAGGTGCAATTAACCAAATGCTAATTAAATAGCAGTATAAGTCGCTGTTACTAATTAAAATGCAGTAAAGAAAGTATTATACTGCAAATTACTTTGCAGTACTTTGCAAAGTAGCAAATAAATCGAAAGACTTTGCAGTATCAAGTATTTTTACCGCATTTTAATTTGCATATGCGTACCTTTTTGCCTGCAGTAAATGTCATGATTTTGGAAAAAAACGTTTTATTCAGAATTGAATAAACTAAATTCATATTTTTTCTCGTAGATATCATCTTTGTTCTCACGTAGTCCTCAAGGCAATAAAAATATCCACAATACAAATTAATAAATTAAAAAAAAACAGTGTTAAAAAGTTTTTCGCACTTTACTCGAAACCGCTTTTTCTCTCATACTGCACTTTAGGGCCTGCACGGCAGTATGGGTAGACCATGACTTGGTTTAGGACATAGGAATAATAAAATATATTTATTTATAGGAATGATTTAAATATTATATATATTTAAGTATAGGATTAATAACTAACAAAAAAAAAACTAAAACTAAAAGGACTTACTAAAAGATATAAAAACAAAGGGACCCTCAGGCGTCGAAGTATTCGTCCGCATCGCTGTCATCCGGAAACGTGCCCAGAAGACTGGCAGCATTGCCACGTTGAATGGCAATGCTAATTCTTTGGCCAAAGAACAAGCCAGCCCTCTGGTCACGTGAAGTATCGACCAGTCGGTGAGAAATTTCCTTAAAAAGGAGACGCGCACTCGGGCCCCATGACCCGAGCGTTTCGACCCCAAACGGCTCAAAACTGTAGTTGCCCACAAGGTTACAGTATTTGCGCCGCTTGAGGGTCTCAGCAGCCGCAGCAGCGGCGCCAGCACAGCCCGCCGTGCTAGGAACATGGGATGGCGCAAGGGTGTCGACACACGTTGCGTCCCACACCAGAGGCCTACCCACCTTCCAAGGCAGCAACGTCATGCCATCTGGTCTCTTCCCATCGTCACGTACCAAGCCGTTTGGTTCTAATACCGCTGGTACGCCGGCGGTGACAAGGGCTCGACGAATAATATCGTTGATGCTGGCGTGCCGTGCTATGCGGCCTGCACTCCTGTAGCAGGACAGGCCATGGTGCCCGAGACTGTCGACAGCTTCGCCGCAGTGACACCGATGCGGAGCGACACAAGGTGCGCCTAAGCGGAGACATGTAGCGAGCCGAAACGATGAGTCATCCATCATAGTACCTATGGTGGGTGACGGGAGCGCCTGAAGCCATAAGCCCGACTCCCATTCTCCCACAGCCAGCAGACGGGCACGCTCAACAATATTAGGTGACGTATTTATCAAGGTATTCCGTATAATACTGCAGAGCGGCACGTCCCACCGTCTCTGGGAGGACGGGTTGTCGGGCAAATCCGTATTGGGACAAGCCATTTTCCAAGCGTTCAACGCATCAGCCAAACACGGTACCTCAAAATCAACCAGTGAGGAAGATAAAATGTTCCTGGTTAATTTATCGGTACTGTGGACTGAGGAGAGGAAGGCCGGTAAACTTATACTTGAAATTTTGCGAACGCCGAGACCACCCAAGCGAATGGGGAGTGTGGCTTGCTGCCACGCTCGGTCGTCCAGAGCCACATTTAGGATTGAGGTTAGTGTGTTTCTAATAATTTGGTCTACTTTTTCTAAAAGTTGTGGATGCTTCCAGATGTGTGAGGAACGAAGGCTATATGTAAATTTTGGTCCAAAGCAACAATACCGGATGAGGGTGAAGGCCGAATGAATGTTAATTTTGAAAAGTCTTTCCGAGACATCAATGAAATTTTGTATCTTCTCCTCAATGAACGTTGGAAAGGATTCGTCGAAAATTGGGGACCCCAGGAGGTGAAGTGAGTTTCTTTCGGTAATTTTGATGTTTGGTGCTATTGTGTTAAATTTTGCGATGGTAGTCTGTCTGTCAGTGGTTTGGGGAAGGTAAATTTCACATTTTGAGAGGTTAAGGTCTAGGCCAATGGAGCTGAATTTATCTTTTAAAAAGGTTAAGTCTTTTAGGACTGTGTCTACATCACCTCCTAGGGTTCCGTCATCCAAATACCATACGTTGAATTTAGAATTTAGTTGTCGAATAATTGGATTTATTGCCAAACTAAAAATGACTGGCCCAAGAGGGTCACCCTGTTGACATCCAACGGCCGATTCCAAAAGGTTGTCTTTGTAAAGTAATTTAGAAGGGTGCCTGTAACATTGATAGAGAAAACTGTAAATTTTGGGAATTTCTTTTTGAACTTCTGTCAACAAGGTGTCCCTGTTTACGGAATTGAATGCGTTCTTTATGTCAACCTTGAGGATGACTTCCCCTTTATTGCTATTGAGGTAAGTGGATAGTGCACATAGGATATTTTTTATCCCGATATTCTCCCGGGATTTCAACTTATGCGGGTGAAATCGCGGTGGGCAGTTAGTCCACAATAAAGCCAGAATTCGTTTCCATCTTAATCCAAATAAAAAACCACATAAAAGTTACAACAACTCAACGAAATGGACTAAATCACAAATTGTTCAACTTCCATGTCGACTAAATTGCATGAAACCACTTTTTACAAACATTTAGTCGACCATGTTAGTTCGAAATACTTCGAATGCCGTAGACAAATGATACAATTTGTTCGTGGGAATAAAAATATGTCGGCGTCGCGGTCGCTGTGACGTACCATCATTTGGTGCGGCGGCAAAAAGTTAATGTTGATTCACTGCCGCCATTAAATTGTCGAATTTATTTTCTTCTTTCCGATTAAGCTGGGTTTTTGATGTAATAAATCAGTTTCTTTAGATTACATGAGGGCTTAGTGGGTTTGTAAGACGGAAACTAACAATTTTATTGTTGATGAACTTGGTTTTACATGAAGAGCTCGTGGCTTAGTAATAACAGCCGCACGTGCCAATCTATCAGGTAAAGCTACGGTTGCCGGAGTTGATCCGTGGATGGGTGACCATCTTTACATACCGAGACTCCTCCGTGTCTCGGAAAGCACGTTGAGCTGTTGATCCCGGTTGTCATTTGTGGATCTTTGACAGTCGTTACGGGTCGTCAGAAGCCCGAAAGTCTGACAACCAGTCTTACCAAGGGGTTCATAATCACCCAGCTACTGGGTTTTGGAGGTTAGATAGGCTGTCGCTCCATGTAAAATACTATGATATATTTGGTCTTGATCATAATGTTGCTAAAATAAAGAAAGAAAGTATTTTTTATTTTTTTATTTCTACGTTTATTTGGGCAAAGTTCGTGAAACACAAAATACAAATAAAAAAGTGAAACAAATGTTTACTTATAATACTAAAAATCTACTTACTATTGAACAGGTGCTGTCTGCATTTACCCTTCAAAAGTTTTGATTCTAGATTATTATATTATTTCTCAAATTAAAACCAGAGAGCCTAGACAAGTGACAATCGCTTCCAAAGCGTTACGTATTTCTACAACGACTTTCAACAGGATTGACATAAGCTTTTCGATAGCTTATGTCAGTCCTATACATTTTTGCCTTTTCTATCATCGTTATCGCTGATAGAATGTCACTTTGTCAAGGGCTCAGGACATTATCAGGAATATTCGATTTCTGATAGTAATGAATTCGATAAACAGACAAAAGACATAAAATTACTATGATAACAGAATTCAATTCGTTCAAAGGGTAGTTCATAACTTTTCCGACTTCATTGTTCAGTAGTTGCATAATGAGTTAATGTCTCAATTGCTCATCGAACAGTCGAACGTCCTTTATATATTTTACGATGAAAAATAACGGGTAATATTGAAGGTAATTTTTGGCTTGGATTGAGTCCAAGTTATGCGGAGGATAAGGATATTTGTTCAAAGCCTGTTGTAAAATAGTTAAATATATTGACAGTTTTCTTTGTGGGTAATAAATAAGATGAATCATTACATAACAGTGTGGTTATTGTTTTTTTTTATACAGGGAGACGATTTATCAAGTTATCAAGGGGGTGATTCTACCCGTCATACTAAATTGCTAGTGTCATGTAACACAGGTTTTTCCAAAAACGTATATCAGGCACCAGTCTCTCACAAAGGTGGAATACACCTGAGAGATTTATTGTACACATTACCTTAAAGTCAGCTTTGTGAAGAGAGAATAAAATATGATAAATTATTATTTATAATTATTATTATTATACTAACCACTTGGTTACCCAAACTTGGTTAACAACTACCAAAGACACCGACTTCCGAAATTAAGGTAATTTTTCACACTTTATTGTTTTTTTTTTTTTTGAAGACGGCTGTTTTGATTTTTTTTGTAAAAAGTTTTTATATAAAAAAAATATGAAAAACAAAATACACGCAGATGAAGTCGCGGGCAACTGGTAGTGAGTTATAATTATTTGAAAGGGTAAACTAATACCCTTCTACATTACAAACACCCACACACACAACATGAGCACACGGTACTATTTGCCAAACGTTTTATGTATGGACCCTTTAAGAGGGAGTGAAATTGGCGGAGAACACAATAAAGGAATAGGTCAATGACTGACACGTGACCGGAATAAGGCACGTTTACAATGGTTTGTAATGACGTCACACATTTAGAGCCATGTTTCCTGAGAATTGGTCAATAGCTTCATAGAGCGAAGTTTTTGGAGAATTAATGACCTCATTTCTATTGACGGTTCTCAAAGGGGTGACGGAGGAAATCTCGATGGGTTCCGGTTCCGGTTTTATTCACATAGCTGAGGTAATTTTTTATACTTGTAATCTTGTATACATAATCAGCCTATAATGTTCCCACTGCTGGGACACAGGCCTCCTCTCTGTGAGAGGGTGTGGGCCGTAATCCACCACGCCTAATCCACGATGTTTTCCTTCACCGTTTTTTGAGCAGTGGTGATGAAATTATTTACACAAAGCAAAGCGCCTATCAGGGTTTGAACCTAAGACCTACAATTCGTAAGTCACGGCCATTACCACTGGGCCACCACTGCTCTCGCTGGGCCACCACTGTTCTGCATACTTGTATGCAGACCACAACTATGAACACAAGTATGAAAAATTACCTCAGCTTTGCGAGCTAAGCTTAATTGGGTTAGGATATTATATTTTAATTTTAAATAATCTATTAGATGACTTGTACATAATATATGAAAAAAAAACAGTTAAACTAACTTAGCTTAGTCTTTGGTCTGTTACCGTAGTAAGTGTTATGCTGCCCTTGAGCATCGGACAAGTTGCCAAAAGCCACCAGCTCAGTTGTTTTCGGCTGTTTTTCTTAATCCCCCTTCAACGATAGGGATTTGGCAAACCGTTTTGAATGAATGAAATGAATTAAGGAAACCGTACACACATTTGGTCTTCAGTAATGAGTGAAAGTTTTCGAATTAATGTTGTACATTTATTTCTAAAGTGTATACTTGTCTTTACGAGGATTTATTAAGACCATTGGTTCATGAAGCAGTGTTTGTAAAGAAAATACACTATAACACAAGAATAGGTAGGTACTATAGTACCAGTCACTGAAAGATTTCTTGGATATCCTGAACGATATTTGATGACTATAATTTTCCGCTTAGGACAAGATGGGAGGCTGTTTATGACGCGAGTTGGGGTTTACTTGAAGAGTTTGTAACGAGTGTTTAGACGCTCGTGAGCGTTTCGTCAATGGATGGTTATGCCCATTTCCATTACACTAGGCGGCATGTAATAAATCAAATATTTTATTGGAACCAAAAAAAAGTTCACAATTTTTTTTTATTAGAAAAAAAGTAAGGTATTTTACATACCTGTATTGTTTGGTTTTATTAAATAAAACAGTTTGGTTTTACTTTGTATTCTTATTTTAATAATAATAATCTTACAAGCTACAGCCTCAAAATGACGTGTCGGTGACAGGTGACAGTTGAAAAGTATGGTAACGTTCCATTACTACAATACCTTTTGTCAACTTGTCGTAACTATGACCATTCGTAGGTTCAAAATTGCTTTGTTTCATCTAGTTATATTCTAACTAGCTTCCGCCAGCGGCCTCGCCCGCGTGGTATGTCGATAACAAGTAGCCTTCCTCGGGAAGCCATCTATCTCCTTGCCAAATTTTATCGAAATCCGTTCAGCGGTTTAGGCGTGAAAAGGTAACATACAGACAGACAGACAGACAGAGTTACTTTCGAATTTACAATATTAGTATGGATGTATAGCAAGAAAAACATGAGAACAGAAAATTTTAAAGATAGGTACAGCTTTTTGTTTTTTTTTTTTTACAAAAACTACTAAATTGGAGATTGCTAATTTTTATTCTATACTCATTGTCAATATTATGATGATTATGATGATGATATATGATATTATGATGTAATATTGTTGCTTATCAATATGTCATTTCTATTAAATAATCATCAACAATACATTGCATTGAACACAAGTAGAGCGGAGAGTGAGAGTAGTGGTGGCCCAGTGGTAACAGCCGCGACTTACGGCTTATATAGGTCGTAGGTTCGCACCCTGACAGGCTACTACTTTGTGTAAATTATTTCATCACCACTGCTCTCAATACGGTGAAGGAAAACATCGTGAGGAAACCGGCATGTCCTAGAATCAAAAATTCGAAGACATGACATCTACCAACCCGCACTGAGCCCGCGTGGTGGATTATATGCATCCAGTTAGACTGGAAGCCGACCCCAACATAGTTATTTTATTTTATTTTATTTATTTAAGGATTACCAACGAGATACATTACAACTATCTTTTACAATAATAAAAACTAGTTTAAACATAAAATATCCTGTAATGCAAACTCAATTACAGGTAACCACAACTTACACATTATTGAGTACACATGCTCTGAATATATAATTAGAATTAAGTTGGGAAAAGGCTAAGCAAATGATGAACATACTGTATAGGAATGATTTACAACAATTTTTTTCTTTAATTTCAGGTACTTTATGCATGACCTTACAAAATTCTTGTCATAAAAGAGTGATATGGCGCTGGGGTTATCTAAAGGTTAGTTAATTAGACGGTATACGTACATAAATATCTTTTTCCAGCACACAGGATGTCTGTGTGTTACAGGATAAGAATAATTATACAATATGTAACAAAAACCTTGTCCAAGACGAAAGGAAAAACTAAAAAGTGTATTTTTTTTTTTTTTAATAAAAAATGATTACTAGCTATTTTAAATTCACGTTTTTAGAAGGTACCTAAATTAACCTAATTTCATTATAAATTAGCAAATTTTCTACAGAGGTATAATATATAAGTTATGATATAATATATTACGTGTACACACCCACTAGAGGACGGCCACCGGTGCCCCATGTTATTCCGGTAAAATTCTCCATTGAAAAACAATGAGGCGATTTTATTTTTATATTTAAAAAAAAAAAACCTCATAAATAGACTTTCTGTATGGTATGATTCTTAACAACACCCTCACGGATCAAACAGGGTTTTTTTAACACGCTGTATAAATATTCTAAGAAAATTATTCTAAGAAATTCTATTTTAGTAGCATTGTTAGTAATGATACCTTGTTAGCTTGTTATTCCTGGTACAGCCTACGTGTTAATAATGCTCAGTTGCATTTAGAACGAAGATTACTGTGAATAATATCTTAAATGTGGGCGTAGCAATAGGGCAAAAAGATTTTACGTTAGGACTTAGCGACCCGCCCCTGGTTCGCCCGGCTTTTTACGACTTTACAAAACAGTGATATTTCTTTGTTATGTTATGATTTAATAACAAACATATAATATAAACCTTCCTAATAAATAATAATTATTGTAACAATTTTTTTATTTAAATGAGTGTCCGTGGACTTTCTTGCCCGTTCTTCCCATTAAGTACCTACTACGCTTTGGAATGGGAAACTAGCTTCATATTTCTGACTGACCGACTCCTTGACAATTCAAAAGTGCCTGTAAATGGTTTAATTGAAATAAATGCTTTGAGTTTGAGTTTCCAGAATATTTTGGTGAACATTTTCGTGAAAACCGCTTCAAAATCCATTGTGTAGTTCAGAAGAACTAGCGATCACACAATGATACTCGAATAGCGACTTTATTGTACATGATTACAGATGTAATTGGCTGACAAGGATATCTGATCGCATGATTTTACCGCCTCCTTTGGTATCCTGGAATATCATGGAGCCATCCCAGGGTCGTTCCTATCCCAGCACGGGTAGCATGACCACGTTAGAAACGGGTTTTGTCGACGGAAGAATAGACAAAATGACAGATTGTGATTGTTTATCTGTCATTTTGTCTATATTCTTCCGTCGACAATACCTATTTCTACGGTGGTAATGCTACGCGTGGTGAGACTAAAGGTGAAAAATGTCTCTTGTCAACCAATTTATAAAATAAAATACCAGGCTATTATTTATTTATTTTATTTATTATTGTCCTCTGCAGGGCAAAGGCCTCTTCTCATACAGAGAAGGCACCAGCATTGAACCCCACGCTTACTCAAGACTTTTTGGCGATTGCAGACCAATACTTACTTAGTAGGTACAGGTATCATTGGAACGTAGGGCGCTCGTGGCTAAGTAATAACAGCCGCACTGGTCGATCCATCAGGTTAAGGTACGCTTCCCGGGGTTGGTCCGTAAATGGGTGACCATCTTTACATACTGAGACTCCTCCGTGCCTCGGAAAGCACGTTAAGCCGTTGATCCCGGCTGTCATTTGAGGATCTTTGACAATCGTTACGGGTCGTTAGAAGCCCGAAAGTCTAACAACCAGTCTTACCAAGGGGTATCGTATTACCCAGTTACTGGTTACGTAGGTCAGATAGGTAGTCGCTCCATGTAAAATACTGGTATTGAGCTGCATCTGGTAACCCTGGAAGCCGACCCCAACATAGTTGGGAAAAGGCTAGGCAGAATTTTTATTTATCATAGGAACGTAACTTGCGTACAAAAGCACTCTGCGATTTCAAATACCTGGAATAAACAATTAAATGATAAACATATTCTGAGAAAGAAGACGTGGTTGCTTGTTGTTATTATTCAGTAGCTACACAGCAACTTAGAGTAAAGTATTACTTGACAACAAGTGGGAAAAACATTTGAACAATGAAGGTATAAGTAGAGCAATCAATTACGGTAATGTTCTACATTTAATTTAAAACTGCTCAATTAAGAAATAAGTACCTATCTTAAGCTTCTGTTGTCCTGGTAATTGAGAAGATTCAAAGTTGCTAAAATCTTATTCAGTACTAGCTGCGCCCCGTGGTTTCGCGTAAGTCTTGATCCCGTGGGAATATCGGGATAAAAAGTCCTCCTATATCCTATGACCTATTCCAGGTCATGGTCTACCACTGTGCCAAATTTCATCCAAATCCGTTCAGCCGTTCGTACGCGTGATGGCGTGACCAAGGGAAATAGGGATTCATTTTTAAGATATATCACGTGTATAATTACTTATCTTTACAAATACCTCAAAATGATAGAACCATCTTTTAAACACAAAAACACTTAAACAACTCGAAATCGATAAAAGTCGACCAAACCGATCTCGAACATCGATAGGAAGTTCGCACGAAGTCTCACGACATCGGATGTATAAATAGTCCCAATTAATTAGAGCCGGCGACTCTTTGAGAGTTGTAGCTAACTCCGGAATACTTCGGATTACCGATATATTATTTATACGGATTAAAAGGTGCGAGTTCTTTCAGAAGTTAAGAATAGGATAGGTATTAGTCTATCTAACTATCCTACTAATATTATAAATGCCAAAGTTTGATGGATGGATGGATGGATGGATGGATGGATGGATGGATGTTTGTTACTCTTTCACGTAAAAACTACTGAATGGATTTGGATGAAATTTGGCACACTGATAGTTTATAATCTGGATTAACACAGGATACTTTTATCCCGATATTCCCACGGGATCGAGACTTACGCGGATGAAACCGCGGGGCGCAGCAAGTAGATCATATTAGAGTGAAATTGTAACCTTTAAACAGTAGTTATTCTATCTCAGCATTCTGGCATTGGAAATTAATCCTAATCCTAACTAATATTATAAATGCGAAAGTGAGTTTGTTTGTTTGTTACGCTTTCACGCTAAAACGGCTAAACAGATTTGGATGAAATTTGGCATAGGAGAAGACCTTAACCTGGAGAAGGACAAATGCTACTTTTTATCCCGATATTCCCTCGGGATCTAGACTCACGCGGGTGAAACCGCAGGGCGCAGCTAGTTACAGAATAAAAAGTAATGAGAGACTGCCTCGTTGGTCTAGTGGTCACAAGAGCTGCTGCTCAGCATGAGGTTCCCGGTTCGCTTTCCGGGTTGGGCAAAGTGTTATTGGGTTTTCCATCTGGAAATTCCCAGTAGCAACCCGGAGTCTGGATTTGTGCCCGATTGATGGCAAAGGACTTAAACATACCTAACTGGCGAAATGTGGCTGTACTATAGGTACTCCTCTGCCTTATCCTCCGGGGAAATACAGGCGTGATGTAACGAATATATTGTAACAATATTTTTATTTAAAAGAGTGTCCGTGGAGTTTCTTGCCCGTTCTTCTCCATAGGCACCTACTACGCTTTGGAATGGGCAACTAGCTTCATATTTCTGACTGACCGACTCCTTGACAATTCAAAAGTGCCTGTAAATGGTTTAATTGAAATAAATGCTTTGAGTTTGAGTTTGAGTTTGATGTTATGTTTTAAAAAAGAAATCTTAACCAAATCAAATTAGAATCAATCGTTGTCTAAACCTTAATTTTTTTAAGATCGGTACTTTCGGACGCTGCTACACTCAACTGACTGATGCATACAATATGCCGTGCAGTATAAGGCGATCTTTGTTTGAGTTAAATTGTCGTTAAATAAGTCTCAGTTTTTGTCATTTGAAGTACGGATCCCTAAAAATACTTATACACATACTAGAGCAGCCAGCAAACATACTATCACATCTCTCATCTAACTGAATATTACACATACATGAATACGTGCATCATTTCAATGTACAAGTAGTGACTCCACACGCACCCGACATTTCTCTCTCCACCAATCATATCACAGCTAGCAATGCACTGCTTGAATCTACATCAAATATCAATTGTATTCCTTCAGATATCTTCGATACACATCTATTCCTGTTTATAAATATATGAACAGTGGAGCTGCAATACTTGTTTGTGTTTATTGAGATTGTTTCCGATGTCAGACTCAAAGGCAGGCACGTTTCTAGCAAGATGGGGGATAGTGCCGGTTTCCATGTTAGTTTAGAGTTAAGATTTCTTGGGGGACAAACATTTCGAGTGCTCTCCCGGCCTGCAGCAGGCGCACCGGCGCGCGGCGGTGTCGGCAGAGGGCAGGTAATTCCCTCTTCCGGCCCCCCTAAATGGATCCAGAGACGGCGAACCTGGGGACGTCTGCCGGCCCCGGTATGTTCCACGCACGCAGACGTCGCGGGGGGGGGGGGGGGGGGGGGTCAAACATCACTCCCCCCCGCTTGACCATACGGAGCGCGCAGAGGCGGGCTTGCTGAGCTGTCGGGGGCTGCGTTGAAGAGTGCTTAAGTGTCCCTGAAGCCCCTGGTGTAAGTGTGCGAAAGAATAGGGGTGGTTTTAGTCAGTAGAAGTCTGACAGATCCCTCCGTCCGGCCCAGGGCGGAGGACATCCATGAGGATTTCCACCTGGTTATCAAAAAAAAAGGGTTTAAATAGGTTTCTTGTTGTAACTGAAAATCTAGAAGATAAAATGAAAATATATTTTGTTATTAAAATTGCGGTTTTTTGGTATAATCGTCACCTCTTCTTAGCTCGGAAAGACGTTTAAAGGGTGATAATTATAATCGGATTTAATTTTGAACAGTGAACGTCGTAGGACTGATATTTAACGTTTTGCATACAACTGAATTTTGTTACATCCACCAACCCATACTGGGCCCGCTTGGTAGATTACGGCCCATTCCCTCTCGAAGAAAAGAGGCCTGCGGCCCAGCAGTGAGATTACAGGCTGATTATGCTTACACTGTGCTGCTAAGCAAATAAATTATAATGAAGAGTATTGTTTAATTGCTTTTCCGTTTTTCACTCCAGATATAAAACAGGAACGTTCAGTTGCCTTTTCTCTGAGTTATTTTTATACATATTACTTGATACTGTGTTGTTTACTTGATATTTGACGGCTGTTGTTATGCCAAAATATTTATTTTCCTTATGTGTCTGAGAAGCTACAGAATCTTCCACCGTAACAATAATGATATTCCGCTAACATTTTAATAGTATATGCTTATATGAAACTGCCTGGCTTTAGTTATTCTGTAGAAATATTTTTCAGGTCAGTTGATTCACATCTCATTATTCAGTAAACTTGAGAACAAAGCTGAAAAGCCTTAAGGAATATTTTATGACTAAAATGTTTTAGCATATTTTTTATTTTTTATCATTGCAACTTTGGTTCATGTTTGGTATTTATTTATGTACTGAAGAGAAGTGATTAAAACTTGGGGAGAAGATTTGTTAAATTGCATCTTTTTGAAGCAAACACACACAGGCCTTACCACAAAAACTTAGACACTTGTTCAACGTTTTAATGTCAGTTTTATGTCAAACTCCATACAGAAATGTCGTGTTTAAAAGGTGTTTAGGCTAAACAACTGATAAACACGGTTATTACTTATTCTTTGGTGAAAGATTACCCACAACAATTACTGTGTAGGTTTACCATCCAAATCACGAAATAGCGGCGTATCGTAAAATGGCCTGGCAGATCACGATATGGCCATTTCTACAATCGAACCATTACGACTATTACGACAAAACGTCTTTACGTCAAAAAACTGTCAAAATAGTTTTGATGACAGCTGCGCGCACAGATTGCAACCCGTGGTGCGTGAGTCGCCGACGGAACGGAATATTGCCATCAATAAATATTATATTTTTATAATCACTATAAGTTAATGTATTTATTTTATTTATTATTTTGTTATTGTCCACTCATTATGTGCTGCACCGATTGACGTCATGACGTCAACGCCGGCTGTCACTGAAAACTAGCGCTGGGGCTCTGTCTCGCATAAGGTCGCAGCATTATGCTGAGTGATGGCCGTTTTGCGTGAATGTGAAGCATATTTTCCCGCAACTTGTTATTTTCGTGTATTCGTCCTTTCTTGGCGTCATGTTTGCCGCAAATAAACATATTTTCTTTCTTTTCTTTCTTTCTAACCACTACATAGACATTAATTTGGATAAACCATTTTTAATTCAAAACGTTTTTGAAACAGTTTTTGTTCATGTAAACATACACTGTACATACAACATACTAGGGATGTATGAAAATAATAAAATGCCAATGAGAACACGTAGTGTGGTGTCACGTTTTGTGATTCCAATTTTCAAAGCCCTATTGTTTGTTGGTGCCGCGTCGATGCTGTATCGATACCAGCGAGCAATTACCTCATGCAAGCTGCTTGTTTTTATGTAATCCTGGTACCTGGATGCTTTGTTGTCGGTATAACAGTACGAAATAAGTAGTTTTCATCTAGGCTTAGCAGATGGCGAACTTACTGTTAACAATAATGTTCTGATTAATTGAATTTGGTAACACGCCATTATTTGTTTTGTAACTTATAGAGACTGATAGATAAGATTTTATTTAAGCGTCTGTAGTTTACAGATAAGTTAGGTATTTGGATTATAAATTGTTTTTAAACAAAAATAGATAACTATTTAAAACATAATTATACACAACAACATAATAATTATTATTACAACGGAATGAAATATACTGTAATTCCTATTATTTAAAATGTATTATGATTATCTACATGAAATTTTGAAATAACGATCTATAGTGCATTAAAATATTGATTATGAATAGCAATAATAACACTGAATTTTGGGTATTGTAACAGTTTTTTTTACACTGAATTTAAAAAAAAAATGGTTACTCTTGACTTTACTTTTTGTCTATCTTATCAGTTAGTTACCATAGAAACATAGGTAGGTATATAAGTCTTATCTATCAGGCCTGATACCCGGAAGACATGTAAATCAGATAAGGCTCCGCATACCGACGGGGTCAGGCAGACCGGACCCGAATTCATATGTCAAGTGCTACCGGAATCATTTATATACGTTGAGGAGGAGATGAATGAAGGGAGGATGGAGGAAGTTTGTCGATGTGTGGTTGTAAATATGTACATACAAGTTGAGGCTGTATGACTATGCAATTTGACAATAGGGATTTGCATGTGATTTAAATAAGTGTCAAGATTTTTTTTTATAATCTATGTTACTTCAGAATTATGCCTCCATCAATATTTTTGAATAATATTTTTTATTGAGCAACAATTTTTTTTTTTAAAGTGCCAAAAAACTGTGGGATATTCAAATACTTGAAAAGCAACGCTATTGGTCAGAGCGGATGTGACGTAACATTCTATGACAACAATCAAAAGGACATGACCAGTTCCTGCACTCGAATTCAGGAACTTGTGCAGGATTACAGTGTTTACACTATGATTTAAAAATTAAGATCTAATTTATCATGGATAAATTATACCGAATAAAGCCAAGGTTAAAATATCTGCAAAAACAGTAGTTTAATTGCTTCCGCTATTCTTTTAGAGGGCGTTTCATCCTATGCCGTAGTGTTGGTTCCCCTGTTGTATGACGAATTTTGTACGTTACGGCGCCACCTAATAGGTCCGTTGTTAAAGTGCCAACATTACGGCATAGGAACTTTATTGATGAAAAGCACTCTATAAGTACTTTCCGATTTTGACGTTCCATTGTATCCATAATCATCCGGTAACCATAATAAGCTAAACAGTATGGGGAAAAATAAAATAAGAACGAGTTATTTTCGATCAAGAGAATAAATGACATGGAATAATATATTATAATGCATGTTTTGTTTTTGATTAATTTGATTAATTTACATTTTATAATCTAAGTTTGCACGCCTACAGGTTAGGTTTTTATTGACATTTGGTGTATAAAGGACTGTTATTTCTTTGACAATGCATCTGACATTAGTGGCGGGACCAAAGGCACAATGTAGGAATCTTTTTCATAAAATCCCCAATTAATCGATTAGAGTCAAAGCATGAAATCGATTCACAAAAAAAATATTTTTGAAAAATATATCAATTCAAAAATATTTTTATAACTGTGTTTAATAATAACATAACATAACATCTCGCTTCTAATGCCTGAAGGGAGAGATGTACCTATACACCCTCATTTTGCTAGTTGTGTTGTAAGTCTCGTGCATTAGGGGGCGAGCCTATTGCCATCAACCGGGCGCAAATCCGGACTCCACTTGCTACTGAGATATTCCAGATGAACAAACCCAATAACACTTTGCCTGAACAGGGAATCGCACCCAGGACCTAATGCTCAGGTGTAGCTGAGCATGAGGTCCTGGGTGCGATTCCCCGGCACAGCGCTACAGCGCTTGGGACCACTAGACCAACGAGGCAATCAAATGATTTCGATTTTAGTGTTTTAGGTTCGAGAAAAAATCGAGTATCATTTATCGATCTCAGATCGCCATTCACCATCCCTACCGATCCATCCGATCTTGGCGTCACGTTGTGTTTACATATTCGTTGTGTACTGTGCGATTATTGTGTTCTATTTAAGGCGGGTTCAAAGGCATATTATGTCAATGCTAACCTTACCCCTGCAAGCGAGACTTGCCCGGTGGTTGAATAATCAGGTATGTAGTTAAACGACATTGGAACAATACCTACTATATAACAACAACACTGAAGGTATAAAATCTGACATAGCGGTTCGATTGCATGTGAGCCAGCAAAACTTAATAAAGCAGCGTTTATTTGGGGAAAGGGTGGCAATGCATCAGCAAAAACCCTGCTATGGGCGGCGGTGATTGCCTAATTCCCGTATCTAAAAACGTTCAAATTCAAGTCGCAATCTCATCTCAGCGACAATTATTGTCAAAAACTCGATTACCACAACGCCTAGCGCCATCTCATATCGAAAACCAGAGTTATTTAATGAATACTTATCTTTATTTTTCTCAGTTTCCTGATCTTTTAGACTCGTGAAACTTTTTTGTCTGGAGACTGTAGAATACAACAATTGCAAAAATAAAACAATATTTGCTGCACATTGATTTCGACACCTATGCCGGCGCCCATAGTCCCACTTGTCATGTCATTTCAATGTGTTTTGTAGCAGTGTTTGACATTGATTTGACACTTGTTTGTTTGTTGTCAGAGACTGTCACGTCAACATATCAAGCGCGCCAAATAGAGGTCGTTTAAATAGCCCGGGTCGGTTAGATATTGTTAAACTTTTTTATAAGTACTTTAACCCTTAACCAGGCCCAAGAAAACCGCTAAAGCTGGGCAAGTGGTTTCTGTGGATTTAAGTTACTATTTGCGTCTTGTATGACGTGTAGTCGGTGAAAATTGGAAAAATGTATGGAAAAGTAAAGAAAATGATGTGGGAAAACCTATTCCGTTTGCCTGGTAAGGGAATAGAGAATTGACCGCGACTACATTATATTTGAACCAAAAATTTTCAATCAGGTTGTCACTAAAAATATGACAAAACCACACTACAAACTCATAATCTATAACATACAAAAAATAGCACGACTTATCTTTCGTGAAATGTCTAAACTGGGTCAAAAATGAACAAATTCAACGACTTTACGAATTCAAATGGCTGTCACTATGACATTAACGTTCTGACGCATGTTCGTTCACTTTCGTTGCATAAATAATATATTTGGGATGACATTTTATGAGAAGAATGAGCAAGAAACTCCACCGTTATTCTTGTTTTTTTTTAAATAAAACAGGACTTAAGTCCTGTTTTATTTTAAAAAAAACAAGATTAAAGTTTCACTTTGTTCTAATTTACCCCCAATTTCAACAAGCCTACAGCCTCTAATCAATAGTAGCGCATCTGCCTAGATTTGGTAATAAATCAGAACTTGCCAACTTGCTATCTGCCACGTCTGGTACAGATGGCACTGTCGCCGCGTTCCACCACTGTGATGACTTACGAGCCTAGTTTTCAAATATTTTGGAGGCCGTTTACAATTAAATTTTGACGTTTTTGAAGGAAGATTGTCTTTTTGGAACATGCGTATTTAAAAAATACGGATTCCGGGACGAGCGGTGGCCGTCCACAATTTTGTTAGTAGTAACAAAAACTATGTAACTGCTAGCGCCATCTATTAATGTGAATTAATTATGTGTTATTAATTAATGTGAATTTTGTATGCCTCAATGGCGGGACATAGCAGACTTACTTGTTACTAACACAACATCTTATGAACCTATGATCCAAAATAAAATGATTTGATTTGATTTGATCTATTTAATATTGTAGACATTATAATAGTCAGTCGTAAAACTAGAAATTATCTTTTATTAGGTTCTGGGCCCAGACACTAATTTTTTTTTAATAGACGAAGCGTTAATTACTGAGCGGTTTTATAATAAAAATAACGGCCAATTATAGCTAACGTGCCTAAGTTGCGCGGCCGTGAGAATTACGAGGCTTGATGTTTTGCGGCTCAAAATGTATTGCTGTTGGAAGGCGTTGCGGTCGGCCATTGAGGAAAATTACTAACAACGGCAACTGCAGCGGAGAAAGCAGAAGACGCCAAAGCGAAGGCAAAGTTACGCACCGGCGAATGACGTCACTGAAACGTTATTTATGAAAGTAAGTTGTGTGAAACCGACGTGTCACCACGGAAGGTATTTCATAGAATCACATAGAAACCTGCTGCCTGGCTACGGATTTGTACTTTTAACCCGACGATTCAAAACATTTGTGGACACACGGAACAATAGATTCCCAAAACAAAGAACTTTTCACCCGTTTGTAAGACTTTAACTTGTAGGGTGGGGTGACTAATTGTTGTCCTACAGTTTGTGTTTACTTGTTTTTAAAGAAAATAATTTCACTGCCTTTGCCGCACGACGACGGGCACAAATGTATTCTATACGAAAAGTGGCGACCATAAATGGTCCATAAATTGGCAAACTCTGGATGTTGAAGCCTTTCCATCTACAAAACAATAGAGGTATTCTCACTTTAATTTGAGTACTACCCTTCGTAGCGGCTTCGCCCACGTGTTATCTTTATAAATTATAGCCTATGTTACTCAGTGATAATACAGGCTGTAGGGTAAACACTCTTGTCATTCAAACCTAAAAATAAATAACCGAACACAACAACAAAAAAACGTTATTTTCATTAAAAGATTTTAAAAAGTTTCTATCCGACACCGTGCTCGCTAGCGAAACAGCTGACTGACTGAGGGAGGTGTCGCGCTGGCGGCCGATCAGGTCACATCCAGCACCCCCACTCCGTGTTGAGACGCAAGTTCGTTGCCCTAGCGCATAGGGCAACGAACTTGCGTCTCTTGTGGTAAAATGTAGATTTAAAAAAAGAAAAAAAAAGTTGTAATTTTCCATTGTTTTTACGTTCTACAAATGAAACCAAACCACTGGTTGCAAGGATAACGGTGTTTACCCTAACACCCTGTATAGCATTCTCTTGGTGAAAGACTTTTTAAAATCGGTTCAGTAGTGTTTGAGTTTATTAATTACAAACAAAAATAGAAATCTTTTTTATATATTAAGTGTAGATGTAGAATTGTAGATATTTCTAGGCCAATAAAGGTGATCTTTATCTTTGCTAGGTTTTAAAGAATTGGGATGATCGAATAGAAGGTAAAATCAAGTAAAGATTTACTTTGGTAGAGCGGAAACCTGAAACCCGATATTTCCAGTTGGTAAAGGAAACATAACTGGTTGAATTGGTTTATTAACCCGGATTGGTTTGAGCGATTTTCGGAACTAATACCGGTAAAAGGGTTGACCTAAGTGGCGCCCTGACTCAAAGGTAGGATTTGAGCCGAGCTGATCTTGTTTGGGGTTTGAATCTATACATCTATACAAATAAATTAAATTGATTTACTAAATGCTTATGAAAGTAGATAAGGTACTAATTTTTTCTTTTTTGTCTGTCTGACTCCGGGTCCGGGTAAACCGAAACGGTAAGACCGGTTTTGACGGGACTTTCACTGGCAGATAGCTGACGTTATAAGGAATAACTTACTATAATTTTAGAAAATGATTTAGGGTTCACGCGGGCGATACCGCCGGCAGTGCTAGTTTCACATTAAATGTAGCTAGTTTGAGAAATATTTTTTTAGCCAAAAATAAGAATAAGAACCAAACCCAGCAAATGTTTAGGGTATCATCTGACAAAACTGGTAGAAAAAGCGTTGAAACAACATCGGAAAATAGTGCCTATTGGGCGGGTCATGTCAGCCGCGCATAGCGACCGCTGAGCAACGGTCTCCACACGGTGGGTGCCTGAGGATGGACGGCGCCGCCGAGGCCGCCCAGGAAGAGATGCCGAGACGATCTAGACGCGTACCGCAAGGGTTGGATCGAGGTGCCCCTGGAAAAGGATGTTTGGAAAGATTTGGGGGAGGCCTTTGCTCAGCAGTGGGACAGTGCACAAAAAAAACATGCGGGGCAGTCTTTCGGGACTGCCGCTAGAAGTGAAAACTAAGCAACAATGCGTTACCACAACGTAATTCAAACGGTAGACGGTAGATGGCGCTATAAACATTTCTTCAAGCGTGACGGTGACGATGACGCGAGTTCCATGATTTCGTTCACCCAAAAAGTGCTCAACGCGCCTAAAGAAGTTTTCACTTCAAAAATAAAAAGTGCCTATCCTTGCACAGTGAATACATGTTCTTTGCTAAACATAAGTGTTAGTTAAGTTGTCTAGGTACTCGTACATAAAATAAAACCTATGAAAAGAATTACAAAGTGAATTTTAGACGTCACCTGCAGCGCAAAACAGGCACTTTCACCTTAACACCTTGAATTCAGCAAAAGTTTTTCTAACTGCGGTCCGCGGCCGGACAGCGGCCCGTGTGGACACCCCAACACCCGAACGCCCGGACACTACCCCCCGGACGGTCGGACACCCGATAGTCCGCTCTCTCGGCGGATTCGCGCTCGGTATACTTGCTAAGCTTTTAACCGTCTTTTTTTTCTTTTTTTACAGATTTAGGAGCCTGATATCCGGTGTTGAGTGAACTGTGGTGTGATTCGGAAGTTCCTACAATGTTTTTATTCCGAAATGTTTTTAAATTGTAGCTGTTTTGTTTTTTGAACGAAAAGTTTTTGAAAGACACCAACTCTTTCAAAATTCTAATTTACAAACTTTTCGTTCATCATTTAACCCAGTTTCTTGTACTATCTATGTTAGTTCCATGCTATGATTACACTATTCAGTAAGTAATGAGCTTCAGTAGCAAACAAGCTAATATAAAGCTTTTAAAAACAAAAGGGCCGAAAGATGACAGAGGATTTACTGAATTTATTTCACTAACAATTAGATTAGGACTACACTAAAAGCGGTCCTAATCTAATTGTTAGTGAAATCAATTAAGAAAAAAAAGAGTAAAATATTTTTCCTCGTCTGAAACCGGCTCTCAGGTTCCTTTAATATTGAGGCCTACTTTCTGTGAGTAATGCCGCTACTAAACTAATATTAACTTGTAGTTTTTTTTTTATTATTACCTTTACAGACTTGTACATAAGTTGAGACTGGTCATCTCTTATTTGCCAGAGCTTATTTTTAATATTATATTTGGAATTGTATTTGATTATTTTTCCTTTTACATTGTTCTCACATAAGTATTGAAGCATCAAAAATACTGTACCCAGGATTTTGTAATTATCTATATCCATATTTAAAAGAGTGTCCTTGGAGTTTCTTGTCCGTTCTTCTCCATAGAGATCTACGTTTTGGAATGGGCATCTAGCTTCAACTTTCTGACTAACTGACCGACTCTTTGACAATTTAAAAGTGTAAATGTGTAAAGTGTGCAAGCCTGTAAATGGTATAATTGAAATAAATGCTTGAGTTTGAGTTTGAGTTCAATGAGCTTAAAGCACAAAAAATAAGAAAAGCCGGGCTTACACATAATAATTCATATAATTGATATCCTTTTTCCTCCTCACTTCACACGTCGGGAAAGTGAATGACACGTGCCTTCTCACGTCAATGCTCGTTATTATTTCACAGCTCGCCGGTTTTCTCCCGCTTACTCCTATTTGTTCTGTTAAACTTGGGGTAAATGTATGTAGGTATTATAAATACATTTTGTTATATTATTAGTCCTGTATTGTATAAGACGAAATTTCAACGCTTCATGCGAATCTTGCCATTGTGGGTGCTGTAAATAAATTGCAGGGTAATCAATAGTTTTCATTTTATTACAAAAAAAACTAATTTAAACGAAACATTTGTCAAGTCTTTTGGTCCTTAGAAACGCCTTCAACATGATGAATAAAATAGAAATATTAATTATGGCAAACCTTGGTCAAAAATTGCTATTTCCTGTCATCATCATGAATTTATAAACACTAGAATCAGCAATACAACTATCTAAGCTCATAAAAGTGTATTGAATTGCTATTTCATGGAATCATGACATTTGGCACATAAAAGAACTGAAGGAGTTGTATGGCTGATTCTAATGATTATAATTCTATAAAGCCATATTTGTTCTAGTAGCGAATTTTTTGGACATCAATTAATTCAGTGACTAATGTTTTTGACTAAAATTTATTTAATATGACGTTAACGATGCAATATTTATGACAAATACCAATAGATATTTATACTTAATTTATTTTCTCTAATGGTTATTATGTTACTTGAATGATTTTATTTTGTTTTTCTTTTGACATGTAATTAAGATTGTACACCCCATGGGTATGTTACAGTGATACTTTGTTATAATACTAATTTTAAGAGCTGAATTTCCACCTGTGACAAACAATAAATAAATCTTATCTTATCTTATCTTATCATATTTTGATATTGTTTGGACGATTTTTATTTCGATTTAGTTAATTTTAGAATTGGTTTGGATCAACATACAACCTGACACTGGCCTGCAAATTGCAAAAAACGTAAGAAAATTTGAATTTCGCGGGCTATCTTAGCGCATCAGACGTGATAACTACATAAGTATTTGTCAAACATTCACTCAGTGATGCCCCGGGGGCTCATAATGCAATTTGTGATGCTTTCCGTCCTCGTGTAGTTGTGCTAACTCCATTACAAAGTTGTGCCGGCTTACCCCAAGTTTTAATACGCCCAGTGCTTGCCTGATTGTTTTTTTTTTTAATCGATAACTTTGGTGTTATAGTTTTTAATAATAGTTTTAAAGTTGGAGTTAAAAGAAGATAGTTGGAGGAGGTAGTTTCTTTTATAACTGTCGCCATCTTATTTTCATCGCTGCCTTTACTCACATAACCAGTCTATAATATTTGTACTGCTAGTACTCGACTCCTGCAAGGCCTGCCGGACTATTGTGTAAAAATCTCACCTTGATAACTTAAGTGAAGTAAGCTGTCATTCTACCAAACAATATTGAATTGACAGCTTACTTCAAACTCACTTCACGGACTCAAGCGCTCGTGTTTTGCGTTGCATACAATTTTGAAGAAGTCTTAGGTAATAACTGAGGCCTGACACGACAAGATTTATACAGAACTAGCTGCGCCCCGTGGTTTCACCCGCGTAAGTCTCGATCCCGTAAGAATATTGGGATAAAAAGTATCCTATGTCCTTCTACCCCTGTGCCAAATTTCATCCAAATCCGTTCAGCCGTTCACGCGTGATGGCGTGACCAAGGGAAATAGGGATTTATTTTTATAAATATAGAATATAGGTTCCAGCACATGTTTCCTCAGGATGTTTTCCTTCACCGTTTTTAAAGCCTGCCTTTTATTTTAAGATGAATCAAAACATCTATTTTTAATTTGTAATCATGAACTTGGCCATTCATGAACAGATTATCTCTGCCCGAAATAAGTGTACCCAAAACTTTGTGAACTCTACTGAAAATGTACGCGACCAAAATATATTTTGAACTTTTAATTCCAGTTTATTTAGTAAAAATTAAACAAACTAAAACCCAGCTTTAAAGTTCGTTAACTCGTTTATTTTAGTGGGTGCTTAATTTCATGACAGTTATAATGACAGATGAGATATTACTTTAGTTTTGTCTCTGGTATAGAAACAGACTTGCGACACCTCTAAGTCTGTATCCTTAAATTGGCTATGGCCTCCAATTGCCATCAACCGGAAACAAATCCATACTACGGGCTGCTACTGAGAAATTCCAGATAGAAAAACCCAATAACATTTTGCCCGACCTGGGGATTGAACCCACGACCTCATGCTCAGCAGTAGCGCTTGCGACCACTAGACCCACGAGGCAGTAAATCTAATAATAAAATGGTTTCAAAACTTTCAGGTCATTTTAGAGTTTGTTATAATTTAATTTTTTAACAAGAATGCTGGCAAAGATAATAATAGTCTTAAGAGTTTCGAGACTTGTTATACAGGGTGGTACTTTAGACACCTGCATCCGTCACGGGGGTAATTCTACCCGTCATACTAAACAACTTTCACCATGGAACTCATATCCGATTCGTGAAAAAAATATCAAATTCCTATAAAACAGTGGACAGACTATTTCGATTCATGTAAGTATGAAAAGTTATATTATATTGTGTATCATAGCGAAAGTTGTATATTATGACAGGTAGAATCACCCCCTTAACGGATGCATGTCACTAAATCACCAAATAGTACAGGAATAATACAAATAATAAATACAGGATTTATAGTTGGTTTAGAAAAATAACCATTTAAATCGAAATTGTAACTGATTGAGAAGCCTATTGTATTCATCATATTCTTAAAAAAAAACGGAAAGACAAACTTTCTATAAATTCAATAAACCCACAAACCTACACTATTTTGTTTCGGAATTCCTCACTTCTAAATGAAACAATACTTTTTCCCTGACATTCCTAAATGTCAAGCTGCCAGACCTAGACACTAGATATGGTGACACTCCTGACATTCGTGACACTCGCGACACACGAAACTGTCTGTATAACTGGGAGCCAGAGTTTTGGCTTTAATAATGTACCGCCGAATGTCAGTCAAATGTCTTCTAGACAAGTTGCATCGTGTGAGAACCACCATAGAAATAGTAGTTTAGATAGTTTCCTTCTTATCTTGTTTCTCACTTCCAATATCTGTGTTCTTCACACACTAAGACCCTGCGTTCTTCTAACAATCTTCTCCTACTCTGTCCTTCTCATACTTCTGACTTTGTTCATTCTTCTTTTCATATTCAGTCCATTCTTCTTTGGAATGCGCTTCCTCTTGATATCAGGACGGCCACCAGTAGTTATGCATTTAAGCGGAAACTGCGGAGTTTTTTCTCAAAATAAATAGAGTAGAGTCATGTCATCACCGCTCACCCTTGAATTTGTATGTTATATATATATTATAGTATTTATTACAGTAAATATATGTGTAAGTATATGTATCATAAGTTTATAGCTTATTTATGTACTGTTCTGCTTTATCTATAATGCAATATGATATATTATTATTATTATTTTTTCTCTTTGTTCCTCTCAATTAGAGCACCTGCCATCTAATCTCTTCACCACCCTTGGTTGCCTGGTAGAGAATGCCTCAGGCATTAAGTCCGCCTTTGTACCTTTTTTAGTGCGAAAAGTTTAAATAAATAAATAAATAAATAGAAATGAATGTGATAATTAACGCGATTGGTTATGTTGGTCACCTCGTGAGAGACTGGGACTAAGATGAAATGGTTCTTATGCTGTATTGTAGGTACTAAATTAATTATCAGAATTGAAATTCGAAAAAAATATAAACGAGGTATGTAGGTATTACTTATAGTACCTATATCGAGCTCCGTGGGCCTAGCATGAGCGCGCGGTGTAAACGTAACGAAATTTCGATCGAATAAAAAAATAAAAAAAACTCATTTCGCACATAATATTGACTTACTTATAATTATATGGGTGATACTAATGATTTTGCTAAAACAAAATGCTACCTATAGAATTTAGCCGTTTGTATTATCGATTTTAATCGAAAACTATGCAAAAATCGTTCGTACTTACGATACGTTTTTGTCGCGCGTTCATGCTAGGGTCTCCGTCAATGGTAACTACTAAGTACCTATGACATACATAAACATCATCTCAGTGTTATGTGGCCCTAGTACCATTACATCCGACTCTCCTGTCAACCCGTGTTACTCGATATCCGGATCCGTCTTTGATAATGTATCACGTTTCCTGGATGCCGGATATTACTGCGTATTAAAAGAACTCCACCGGAGACGTAGTACAGTTCTTAATAACTAGCTTTTCCGCGACTTCGCACCATATGAACTTGGGGTAACAAGCCAACATTTGTCACTTTTTCAGCCCATGAACAATTTCTATGCAAAAATCTAAACAAAATCATGTCGTCAACATGTTGCCCTGTTGCTTCAAGGGGCTGCTCTTGGCCTGCGTCTCACCTGATGGTAAGTAATGATCAGGCTGAAGGTGGAAGCGAGCTTCACCAGGCATCCTCAAACACAAAGGGGCTGTCTTACCTCTAACTGCCGAAACACAACAATGCTATTACTATACATTGTTGTTATGGCGACAGGCTTAGATAAGATGGTGGTAGCTAGCCAGGCGGACTTAGAACTAACCCTACCTCCAACCAAACCGAGCATAAAATTTTTCCCGCGCTGGAAATCGAACTCGAGCCCTATGAGACAGGGTGGTCTAACGACTAGACCACAGAGGCGGTTAATAAGATTGTGTCTAAATAGGATGTGTAGAACAGTAAAGTTTTGTTTTGTGCAGCTGGTAGATTATTCAGAAATGGGACTATCCTTCAATTGTCGGTATAATGCCCAGTAATTGGGTCGTCGCAGTCGCTCCATGTACTGTACTGATTTTCAGTAGCGACTGGTTTGACTAAAAGCCCATCTCAATCGAGTTGGGAAATATGGCTAGGCGAATCTCATAGCTACCAGTTTCAATAATTTTCAGTGAGTGCGTTGTCTGTGAGTAAAACTGAGGGGCAATTCCCTTAATTTCTAATAACGTTCGCATTCGCAATCTGTCAAAAATATAATCACATTGTTGATATAGTGACACACTTAGATGATATGGTGGGAGCTAGTCAGTCGGTTTTAGAACAGGCTCTGCCACCAACCAAACCGAGCAGAACTGGGAATAGAATTGACCTCTGGGTCTGAGACAAGAGGTCTTGCCACTAGACCATAGATACGGTTAAATAATAATAACAATAATACCAGGCTTTATAATAATACCAGCCTATTATTGTCCCATTGCAGGGCAAAAACCTCTTCTCATACAGAGAAGGCATGAGCATTGATCACCACGGTTGCTCAAAACGGATGGGCAATTTCAGACTTTGTTTTAACTATATTAAGAACTAGGTTTCCTTTACTAATGTCCAATATAAACTAATAAAGTAAAGTTTTGAAGTGAAAACTTGCTCTTTCTGAACGAAACTGTACCGACGCTAAATCGGGTATACTCGGCTCTAGTCGGTCGATGGCGTTGAATCGGGTATACTCGGCTCCAGTCGGATTGTGACGTTGAATCGGGTATACTCGGCTCCAGTCGGTCGGTGACGCTGAATTGGGTATACACGGCTCCAGTCGGTCGGTGACGCTGAATCGGGTATACTCGGCTCCAGTCGGTCGGTGACGCTGAATTGGGTATACACGGCTCCAGTCGGTCGGTGACGCTGAATCGGGTATACTCGGCTCCAGTCGGTTGGTGACGTTGAATCGGGAATACTCGGCTCCAGTCGGTCGGTGACGCTGAATCGAGTATACTCGGCTCTAGTCGGTCGATGACGCTAAATCGGGTATACTCGGCTCTAGTCGGTCGATGGCGTTGAATCGGGTATACTCGGCTCCAGTCGGTCGGTGACGCTGAATCGGGTATACTCGGCTCCAGTCGGTTGGTGACGTTGAATCGGGAATACTCGACTCCAGTCGGTCGGTGACGCTGAATCGAGTATACTCGGCTCTAGTCGGTCGATGACGCTAAATCGGGTATACTCGGCTCCAGTCGGTCGATGGCGTTGAATCGGGTATACTCGGCTCCAGTCGGTCGGTGACGCTGAATCGAGTATACTCGGCTCTAGTCGGTCGATGACGCTAAATCGGGTATACTCGGCTCCAGTCGGTCGATGGCGTTGAATCGGGTATACTCGGCTTCAGTCGGTCGGTGACGCTAAATCGGGTATACTCGGCTCCAGTCGGTTGGTGACGTTGAATCGGGAATACTCGGCTCCAGTCGGTCGGTGACGCTGAATTGGGTATACACGGCTCCAGTCGGTCGGTGACGCTGAATTGGGTATACTCGGCTCCAGTCGGTTGGTGACGTTGAATCGGGAATACTCGGCTCCAGTCGGTCGGTGACGCTGAATCGGGTATACTCGGCTCCAGTCGGTTGGTGACGTTGAATCGGGAATACTCGGCTCCAGTCGGTCGGTGACGCTGAATTGGGTATACACGGCTCCAGTCGGTCGGTGACGCTGAATTGGGTATACACGGCTCCAGTCGGTCGGTGACGCTGAATCGGGTATACTCGGCTCTGGTCGGTCGATGACGATGAATCGACTATACTCGGGTCCCGACCTAAGTTTTCACATAAATCGTGTATTATCATATCGCACCTAGCTTCTTTTTTATTTCAGTGAACACAAACAAACGACCTAGGTATTAAAAAAATTAATAATATTGCATCTTCTGTTATAATAGCTAGCCAAACTAGTATGTTTATATAAACACATAGGAAAAGCGTAATATCAGCACTATCAGGTTGTGAACCAATGCGATAGCTTCCTATGCAGCGCACGTTCCAGATTAACAATCAATATA
Source organism: Lithophane socia (assembly GCA_947522985.1). Lineage (NCBI taxonomy): Eukaryota > Metazoa > Arthropoda > Insecta > Lepidoptera > Noctuidae > Lithophane > Lithophane socia. Next base: position 12,405,438 of record OX383271.1, on the reverse strand, counting down.
ATTAGAGCGTCTATGTTGGTGGAGTGTTCCATGCTTTTGTGCGAAGTGAGGTTTATAGAACGGTGTAGCATTTAGAGTATTAAAGGCTATGTTGCAGTTCTAGAGGACCTCATTGATTTCTTTATCTACACCAATGCTATAAATCCTCTATAAAAGTTTCTGAAACAGTTAGGTTATTGCCAACATTAAAACATCCACTGTCAAGGTAACCAAAATATCATCCAAACGGGTGTTATAATGTTGTACTGAATTTCATAATGCAACTCATTTCAAAAAAGGTCATTGTCATTCACGAGCATTTCACTAACAAAGCACCGTAATTTAAAAACAAAACACATTCGAATTCGAAAAAATCGAATTGACGTCGTACCGCGCAAGATTCATAATATATCATGGGTGTAGATAAAATCTTGTATGCAACTGTAAATAATGAGGTATTAAATAACAGTTGCAGAAATAACTATTATCTACACCCATGCTATTCCTCTATAAAAGTTTCTGAAACAGTAAGCTTATTGCCAACATTAAAACAACCAGTGTCATAGTAACCATTATGTCATCCAAACGGATGTTATAATGTTGTATATATATATACAACCAGTGTCATAGTAACCATTATGTCATGCAAACGGATGGTATAATGTTGTATATGTATATAATGTTGTACTAAATTTCATAATGCAACTCATTTAAAAAAAAGAACGCTGTCATGCAGGCGCGTTTCATTAACAAAGCACAGTCATTAAAAAAAAACTTGTAGTTTATTCGAATTCTAAAAATTCGAATTCACGTGTGTCGTATCCCGCCATTCTTGTTCGATATTAGTATTGTAAAGAACCTTTTATAGAGGATTCATAACATGGTTGTAGATAAAGTCTTGTATGGAACTGTAAATAATTAGGTATTTAAAACAACGGACGAATTTTTGGTGCCCTTTGATAATTTTCCCTTGTACATAATTATTATTATAGTTCTGTTTTAAAACACTCATGTGATACTATTACATTCGTGTTTTAATACCCCTTATTATATAACAGTTGCATAAATAACTATTAATTTACTCGTCTCGGCCTAAATCCTGGGGTCTTGAAATAAAAAACTTCCTAATATAACGAAGATGCACACTAACGGCCAGTTTCTTCATCAAAAGTAACAGTCAACTGTTCTTCCGCGCTGTTGGATTTACAACGCTCGCCTCAGCGCTGAGGATTGAAAATAAAACACTGCAAAATGACTATTACTTTGGCTGTTACTTTTGATGAAGAAACTGGCCGTAAGCAAAGATTATTTAAATATTTACCCCCTAAAGGGGTTAAATGGAGAATTAAAGTTTGTGTGGGTATTTTTGCCGATCGGAAATCCTATCACGCGCATGGCTTGTGCGTATAGAATGTGTAGATGATAATAGAGTCTAGGACTTCAATGTACCATCATCATTGTCCCTAATATAAGGATTTCCGAATCGTTGGAACTGAAGGCTTCAGGAAATAAACATCAAGACCGTACTCAAATCTAGTGGAGGAGGTATAAAAATAGAATAATATATCTCCTTCATCTCGCATGTTATTACATGTGTCGGAAATTGACACCGTTTTATTGAGGCACGTCTTCAATACATTTGTTTTTTTAAGACTTAGGCCGTTGCGGGAAAGTCCGAAAGGGATACCGGGACCTTGGCTACAGGCAACTGAAGGAACATGGGTGGGTTTTAGTCAGTAAAAGTCTGACAAGCCCTTCCGCTCCGCCCAGAGCGGGAGAAGTAATTTGATGATTTCCCAAACTAAAAAAAAAAAAATAGGCCTTTGGCATGGCGTTCACAGTTACGGACATCCCAAATCGTACGATCCATTAACTCATAGTAACATGAACCAATAATATAAGGTGATAACCACATCCGAAATATCGATTTCCCGCATGTTGATTAAAAACTTCCTGTCAATGTTGTTTACATAGCAAATATAGAAATTTCTGTGGGGTTTAAGTGGTGGTTGTATACAACAACTAAAATGTGAAAAATATATAATCGGAGGCAAAACCGAAAATACAAAACCAAAGCACCGAGTTACGGAATTATATATATTTTTATACTTTGGATCTTACCAAGGGGTATCGTATTACCCAATTACAGGGTTGTGGAGGTCTGATAGGCAATCGCTCCATGTAAAATACTGGTATTCAGCTGCATCCGGTAAGACTGGAAGCCGACCACAACATAGTTGGGAAAAGGCTAGGCAGATGATGGCAGATGAGTGTTTTTTTTGGGAGTTGGTAATTTAGGTACCTACTACATAGTAGGTACCTACCATTCATTCATAGTAGGTTCTATGCACTAACGCACTATTAGGTACATAGTACCTCAATGAAGTCGGTTGTTTTTAGAATTGAGTATTTTGAATGTTTACTGAAATACTTTATCCGCTCAAGAGACACGCCGTTATGGCGTCAACATTTTAATACAGATCTTTCCAATATGTCATAGCCTTTTTACGAAAATAAAACCGTAGATGATTTCGATTCGACCCTACTAAGGATATCCGCATGTCTAAAATATAGTGCAGATAAAATAAATGGTAGCCTAGATTGCTACATTGACGAAATGCCTACTTTTTATGATTGAGGGCTCACAAATCGCTCAAGGGACATTCTGCTCTAGAAATAAATCTTCAGTTACTAGATTATAGTAAGGATAAGTTAGCAAAAGAGAAATAAAAAACTAGCCAAGTACGAGTTGGACTCATGCACGAAGGGTTCCGTCCCATCCATACTTAATATTATAAATTCGGAAGTAACTCTGTCTGTTTGTCTTTCTGTCTGTCTGTCTGTATGTTACCTTTTCACGCCTAAACCACTGAACGGATTTCGATAAAATTTGGCAAGGAGATAGATGGCATCCCGGGAAGGACTTATGCTACTTTTTATCGACATACCACTCGGGCGAAGCTGCGGGCGGAAGCCAGTGTTATTATAGATGCGAAAGTGAGTTTTTTTGTTTCTTACGCTTTGACACTAAAACTGCTGAACGGATTTGGATGAAATTTGGCACATGGGTAGACCATGACCGGGATTGGATATAGAATACTTTTTAGCCCGGTAGTACGTTCCCGTGGGATAATTTCCGACCTTCACGCGGGCAAAGCCGCGGGAAAAAGCTAGTATAAGGATAAGTAACAAAACAGAAAAAAAAAAAAAAAGGTTTCCTTGGTGTATAAATACAAAGTTTATCAGGCTCTTAGAGCTCGTGGCTAAGTAATAACAGCCGCTCGGGTCGATACATCAGGTTAAGCTACGCTTGCCGGGGTTGGTCCGTGGATGGGTGACCATTTTCACATATCGAGACTCCTCCGTGCCTCGGAAAGCACGTTAAGCCGTTGGTCCCGGCTGTCATTTGTGGATCTTTGACAGTCGTTACGAGTCGTCAGAAGCACGAAAGTCTGACAACCAGTCTAACCAAGGGGTACCCAGTTACTGGGTTGTGGAGGTCAGATAGGCAGTCGCTCCATGTAAAATTCTGGTACTCAGTTGCATCCGGTTAGACTGGAAGCCGACCCCAACATAGTTGGGAAAAGGCTAGGCAGATGATGATGATCAGGCTCTTAGAGTACGTTTACGAAAACATTGGTAATTAATGTTCACCTGTAAACTTTTAACTGTTGTAAGTTAACGCTAATCAGCATCATCTTTTATTATCATAATAAAAAGTGACTGTAAATGTAATCTCCTCTTGTGTTTCTCATGATGGCCGAACAAAAGTTTAAGGCGGGCCGTCACCGACGACTGCTTAATTAAGATAAGCCGTTTATAATAACGGCCTAATTGACGCCGTGGGGTGTTCCGGGCTCTTAGCCCTGCACTAATACGTATAATGTATGTAAACATCACAATAATTTAAATCTGCTTATGTCTATATTTGGCCAAGACGGGAAAAAGATAGAGCCACCTAGAAGGGTTTGGAGGAGGCTTTTACCGCAAAAGGCGGACCTTACAATTCAACTCAAACTCAAAGAATTTCAAACAAAAAAACTGAAAATTCGAAAACATCTGACATCCAACGTGTGCGTGCGTCACATTGCTCGCTATCGTAAACAGCGATTTTTCACAATAAAAACTTTTTACAAAAAAAAAACAACCGACTTCGAAATTAAAGTTATTTTTCACTTTTAGTGTAGTCTACATAAACTAAGTGGGAAAAATATGAAATAATGAAGCTAACTCAAAAACTACGCAAGCAAAGTTAATAAAAATTATATGGGACCACCTCGGGAGAATAACCTTTCGAACTAAAAATATTTTTTTAAATCGGTTCACAATTGGCGAAAATATCGATGAACATACACAAAAAAATAAAAATATACATACAGGCGAACATAGAACCTCTTCCTATTTGAAGAAGTCGGTTAAAAAATAAAAGTCGATTCCCAGCAATAATTTTTGGTCATTGTTACTTAGTTTGATGTAGAAAATGCATAGATAACGGTAATGTGATAGGTATTTTTATTGGAAAGAACACAAAGTTTTCAAACTTTATCCAAGAGTTACACAAAAATATTATCCGCACCTCTTAAGTATTAATTAATTAAAGCTTCATCCGTTGTAAATAATGAGGTCGTCAATTTACTCATAATATTGTGATTTTGCTCTTAAACACTTCACTTACACCAAGCGCCCTGCTTGTGGCATGTTAAATAAAGCGACAATAGCGAAGAAAATAATGAGTTCAGGCAAAAGCGTCAGGGAAGCCCGCGAAATCTTTGCTTACGTTTTTTGAAATTAGTCTGCGAATCATATTTTAATCGACAAACATACATAAAGCTCATTGTCAGAACAATTAGAAGAATAATTATTATAATAGTAAGTAATTAGGCCTAAAAACAATACCACAGTATAAATAAGTAACAGTATTCCTCGGAAGTGACCTTGAAATAATTACCTACGGCCGATCGATAGCTTAATATACCGAGTCCGTGCGTAACTGCCGCGCACTAAATACTATCGCTAATTTCGAAGCGCGACGTTTCGGCGGTTTTGCTATGAAGATTATAATACTGTTACTTATTTATACTGTGACAATACAAAAATTAATTTCACACAAATCTGAAACAAACACAAGGGTTGGCTTTTACCTTGGTCAGAGGCTAAGCATTGCCATACAACGTGGCAATGCCGCCAGTCTCTTGGGTACATTACCAGCCGACAGCGATGCGGAGGAATTTTTCGACGCCATATTTTAGTTTTTTTATTTTATTTGTATAATTAGTTCTAATTCTAATTCTTCTAATTAGTTCTAATTCTGTTGTTTGGTTCGTATTCTGACAACCAGTCTTACCAAGGGGTATATCGTATTACCCAGTTACTGGGTTGTGGAGGTCAGGTAGGCAGTCGCTCCATGTAAAATACTGGTATTCAGCTGCATCCGGTTAGACTGGAAGCCGACCCCAATATAGTTGGGAAAGGCTAGGCAGATCTTGAGTTATTTTTAATTAATATTAGTTAGGATTCCATTGGCTAGGTAATAGTTAGTTGTATAAAATATTGTTTGCAGATTGAAAAAAATAAAAAATAAACATCAGTTTCCCACTGTCGCAAGCAGGCTAATTTTTCTCAGACGAACTATGTTCAAGATTTCTCCGCCTACGATCATTACTTCTAAGCCTAAGTCTTAGACGAAAAGGAAGAAAAATACTTTCTAATAAATCATAATGGATGCTGATTGCTTTATCGATAATATTGTTCTAGAATTTTCGTCACGGAACATCGTTTAATATCTTCGATTCTCGCCAATAATCTCCTTGGGGACCTGAATAATATGTCGTGGTCGTTGAGTAGAGAGGAAATGGAGTGCTAAGCAGCTTCGTGATCAAGTAATTTGTATCACAACAACAATTGGTTTTTATTTTTACCGGTCTTTAATATTTATTAGCTGATTTTATTAGTAAAATCAGGGAAATTAATTGTTAAAGTCAAAGTCAAATAATTTATTTCAAATAGGCACTTACAAGGCACTTTTGAACGTCAAAAAAAACAAAGAAATAGAACTGATTCTAGTTGCCCCTTCCAAAAGGTAGTTTTCGTATGGAGAAGAATGGGCAAGAAAGCAAGCATAATAAAGTTACTACCGACTTGAATGGTATTATACTCAATTGGATATAATACGGAAAATTGACTTAGGATGTTAATTTGCTTAAGAATTATTTTCTTAAGATAGCATGTAGTTTTAAATGTCAATAAAAACACAAATAATTTCTATAATTTGGTTGCAATTCCAATTCCCGAAGCTGCATTTATTTCATAAATTCTGATTCCTTTCTCAAAGGAAATGTGATAGCCAGATTAAAGAGTTTCAGGAAATTGATATCAAACGGGGTTAAATGAAATAGCGATCGAAATAAAATCGTCTGTATTTCGAGTTTCAAAATGTTAGAAATCGGAGGATTTACGTATAAAGCGCAGTTCCAATTAGGATTATTCGCATTCTGTTCAATAATTACAATGTTAAAGGGATTCGTTAGCAGTAATTACTTCATTTGCTTAATACCCTGTGGTTTTTAACTTTTAATTATCTGGGTATTATTTAGCATCTTCTCATCAGAATAATGATGGTTTATTTTTACATTAAAGATCATAATTATTATAATTTATGTACAAAGGTACTTAAACAACGGTGAACTCGTGTTGTTAGTTGTTTAATTTTCATTTGTTCGTACTTGTTAGACAGCATGTTAACTAACGAAGGGCGTAGATTAATTTATAAAACTATTTACAAAAAAAATATTAATAAAAATACCGACGAATTGAAAACCTATCCTTTTTTTGAAGTCGGTTAACAAAGTATTCAAATATCATCAAATTATTTTCTTATCTGCCACCAATCCTCATGATAGACTAGTTTTCGTAACCAAGAATATTCTCGAGTTTACTTGGGCGAAGAAAATCGAAAGCAGCTTTAAATCCAACCGATTGGAATAAATATTGAAGATATTGGTGTCGAAAATTTTCGCCTCCAAGCGGTTGAAAATTTAACCGGTATCTGAGACTTACCTACTGTCTCGGATACCGGTTAAATTTTCAACCCGGTATGAAGTACTTGACGCAAATCCTTTACATGCGGTTTCGTTTGCATAAACCGCGGTTTTTTTAAACCGGTATTTGGAAGAGTATTATATAAAAGTTTTTCTGATTTACCGGTATAGAGTAACAAAAACCGGTTAATACTTCCGTTTTTATTCTGCGGGGCGTCGTCACTTGTAGTCACAAGTTGCAATGCTTTTACTGACATGCCGCTCTTCCAATAAACTTAATTTAGGTTAAAATAAAGTTCTCTAAATGTTCGCGTTCTTTAGAAAACTTCGAAGAAAAACCGAAATAAACCGGTATGTTTTAAACCGGTTCCGAGTCTTGCCAGCGAGAAACTGATTTTAAACTGAACGTCTGATATTGACTTTTAACTCTTTGCTCTGGAACTGGTGTTATGTCAGTGTCATGTGAGCAAACTTTTAGTTTAGAAGAAAAAAAACAAAATGGCTGTGCGCTATGCTTTTGAAAATGGAACAGCGGTATTCGAAACTACAACGGCGTGTTCATTTGTTTTTCAGCTCACAAGGTATTGTGACATCACAATATCATTTGAGATACAAAAACCGTTCGTTTTTTCTTTTTGTGTTAACTTTATTCATTAATCTAAAATGTTTGTTGTTTTTACTGTCAACAATTCAGCATCTTTTCTCTTGGAGTTACACAACACGGCTTAAGTGTTGTGTAACTTCGCTACCTGGGACATTATTAAATATACTTCATTTCATTTACTTTTTATAAAGTGTAGGTATCCGTGATACATATAAATGGACCTTGTTATAATTATAAAAAACTTTTTACAAAAAAAACAACCGACTTCAAAAAGGTGTCTTTGCTTTTTTAAATTTCGTTTTTTACCACCGACTTCCGAAATTAAAGTTATTTTTCACTTTTTTAGTGTTTTTTTTGAAGTCGGTTGTTTTTTTTGTAAAAAGTTTTTATTTTTCACTTTTTAGTGGTGGTACCTACCCCACACAAGTTACTACCTGCTATGTAAATAACAGTGAAGGAGTCTCATAATTATATCGTCTACATAGACTGTGGGAAAAATACGTAATATTGAAGCTAGCGCAAAAACTACGCAAGCAAACTTAATAAAATTTATATGGGACCATCTCGGGAGTATACCCTTTCGAACTAAAAAATAATTTTTAAAATCGGTTCACAAACGGCGGAGAAATCGGTGAACATACATAAAAAAAAAAAAAAACAATCATCCGAACGTAGTACCTCCTCCTTTTTTGAAGTCGGTAAAAAAGTCGAGACGTGTCGCGACATCGCTTGGAACGAAGCTATTATGTATGCAACGGTTAAGAGTAACTAAATATAAAAAAGGTGTTGTGACGGGCAAAAGTGTTACACTTTTTTCGTTCTGCAGGTCGGTGTGTATAACTTGCTATAAGGACCAAAATGATTTTTCCTGTATTCACCCAGATAAACTAATTCTTTCACAAATAATAATTTCAGGAAACAAGATTCTCGTTTATCAGAAGTAGCGACCCATATCAAATTGAGCACGTGTCGAGATACATACATATGTATCTTATTTATGTACTGACGTCATCTATGTATACGAGATACCCTAGAGACAGCGTGCGAGCAGGTTAATGAGTTTTGCGCTATATTTTGTTATATTTATCACGTTATACTAGCACTAACTGTTCTCCGTGACTTCGTGTAAAACGTTCTTCAATATTTGAAAAAAATTGGCAGTTAGCTCAAATCAATGGAAAATGAAGTCTTGTGACAAAATTGACATTATAGTTTTAGCCTCTGAAAATCAATCTGTCTAGCCTTTTCGCAACTGTGTTGGGGCCGGCTTCCAGTCTGCACGGATACAGCTGAATATCAGTATTTAACATGGGGCGACTGCTTATCTGACCTCCACAACGCAGATATTCGGTAACATGATACCCTTGGTAAGACTGGTTGTCAGACTTTTGGGCATCTAACCCACAGCGACTGTCAAAAATCAACGAATGACGGCTTAACGTGTTTTCCGAAGTACGGAGGGGTTTCGATATGTAATGGAGGGGCACCCATCTACAAACCGACCGCGGCAAGCGTAGCTTAAGCTTCGACCAACATGTGAGGCTTTTATTATTTAACCATGAACCTCTCTTTTTAATTGCTTCTAAATTATGCACGATTATTCGATTGTAACAAAATTAGAAAACAGCGATGAGCGGAAATTGAGTAAAATTAAAGGGCCTGTCAAGCACAGACACATGTCACTCACAGTCAGTAGATGTCATAAATTCATGATCTATTAAAGAGTGAGTTTTTTGTTGTTCAAGATTTACGTCCACTTTATTATCCTTGTGACGCAAGCGTACCGTGGACAAATGCTAGTATGATGTTGTAGTTGATATGGTATCCATGGCTGACACCTCCACAGTTAATATGCCTTCCTAGTACCTCACACGGGGGCCTTTACGGTGGGTGACCCAATCATATTCGGTGAAATTCGTCCCAATAACATTACAATTATTGTGACCCTTCCAGGAATATGCGCCCCTGGTACCTCAAACGGCTCAACACAACAGTTTATCAGAATCGTATCTGGCGATGACACAGTGACAAAAGCCGGTATCGGTACATCTTTACCGATGAATTCTGTAGGCAATTAATCAGGGTCGCTGCCTGTCACCCACAAACAAGATTGATGGTACCACTTCAGTCGAAAGGTCTCTTGTCGTAAAAGTATTTATGAATGTGATATTAAAATGGGCCTTCTTCTTTTTCAGGTACTGCTGTTTTCCTTATTTTCGAGTAAAATATGTAAGTGTCTTATTTCGTTAACGTATACGGTTTACAAAAAGAATGATTTGTGCCTGTGAGTTGAATAGAACGGGCGAAGTTTTAATTAAAAAAAAAATCTCTTCAAAATATCTAAGCTATATTTTTAACATAAAATAAACTTATAGAACTGCATTCATAAAATAAAATACAGTCACATAAGCTGGCCCTAATAAAAAGCGGAGTACACACTGAAGAAAAAAAACATCCTTAGCCAACAAAATCGTCACATAAGCAAGGCAGCCACTCTTATGAAGCGTTCTCCGTGGCTTCGTGGCAGGGTTCATTAGTGTTAAGGCACCTGACAAGGCTCGAGTCGTCTCTAGAGTATCTCTTGTACCCGCGGCCTAACGTCGGAGTAAACAAACCTTTAAACTTGGCTTCTTATGACTGTATGTTTTTTTGTTTAGTGTAGATTCAGCCTTATGAGGAGTTGTAATTAACTGATGTAGGACTGGTTTAGCTCTCGGGTAATTTTTGGCTTTTATTATAAACCGAATCTGTCAAATGTCAATTAATCTTGAGCTAAAAGATATCTAAATAAATAAAAGTAAAGTAAGAAACTTATTTTCACAAAATTAGAGTTTAGGGGTATGAGGAACAGGGTGTATAGTTCACTCATCCACCATAGAAAAGGGAGGATCCTCCTACCAGACGGGTGTTGTGTCTGGCGGGCAACTGCCCAATGATTGATATTGGATTCTTGTATAAAATGTTCACTGCACGGTAAACTCTAATTGCGCGATGCAGGATTTTTGTGACGTCAGGATTTTTGTGTGACGTCAGGTCTTCGGTGCGTAGTTCGCATGTGGCGATGTAGATACCGCCACAAGAGCATTCACAAGAATTTACTACATAAAACTTACGCGGGTGAAACCGCGGGGCGCAGTTAGTATTTTAGTATGTTGAATTTTGGACAGACAGCTTGGCAACAGAACTACAAACACAAATAACTTCATATTGTGTACAAAATCACGCACTGTAGCAATAAATGTGACACTGCACCGCAGCAATTCTGGGTGTATGAGATTTATTTATGACCAGCGGACCAATACGAAATAGGTAACAGAAGGTCGGCCCCATACAACGAACGAAATCGCACCCACACATACACTCGCTTCACATACAGCGAGTGTAAGTGCACGCGTAAGAAAGAAAAATTGGTTTATTGCTAAAGAATTACGTGCTTAACACGTGCACGTGCTCAAAACGGTGAAGGAAAATATCGTGAGGAAACCTAGAACCAATGAAGACCATCAACCAACCCAATAACCAAATAAAAATCTATAATTACGAGCACGGAACTGAAATCGTCGTCAGCAGCACGTCATGACTGTGACAAGAGGCTCAGCATGATGCTGTGCTGTATGAGACCCACCATAGTGCGTACGCATGTAGGTGTGCGTGGGCCTGTTTCCGCCTGTTGAATGAAGCTGGCCTTCTGTATCTGTTTCTATTCTGTGGAACTGACGGCATACGCCTTATGATAGTAACCACGTATGACCGAGTTTCCTTATCTGGGTATTTTTCAATGGAGTGGAGATGATTTAAGATGGGACGAAAAATTAGCTGAAAGAGGATATTTTCTCATGGATTAGGGATGTTTCTTCAAATCGATTTTTTTTGTTTTTAATAATGGCAATGTTTGACAGTATAAGTATTCCTGATAATCTCATATAGGAATACGCATTTTCTTGCGAAAATTAAGAAAATAAAGAAGAATTAATAATGTTTAATTAGAAGAATTAAAAATAAGTGGGTTGGTACCATCTGACAGCCAACTCTAGCACCGCGCGCGTTCATCGGAAAAATCAAATAGCGCGCGTTTTCCCAGCTTCCTGTTACATACTTCCGTTCATTTTCATGAAATCACTCCCACAGATTGCAGGAAAGTGAGAGGAAAGATGATACACATTTAAAAAAAGTTTGAAGGCCTATCAGCAGCATCAGCTGGCAGCTCTAAATAAACCTCCATCAGACTGACACTGAATATGTTCAGCTGTAAGCCACGTTACCACGTTGTTCGGCTTACATAATTATCTATTGGTATCTACTGGTTTGAATTAACCTAGTTCGGGCGGGTTGCTATCAAAAATTTTAAATTCCAATCCAGCACTACTTTTTGCCCTGTAAACAAAATATTTTAGTTTATCTTTAGGTAGCTACTTTAATTGTGTGGAAATTCTTACTGTTGTCGAAATATACAATTTTTAAACGTTTTATATTCAATAAAATTATTTATTTATTTATTGTAATAATCATGCAGGTCATTTTTTTTTTTGAGTGTGGGAAATCATCCAATGACTTCTGCCGCTCTGGGCGGAGCGGAAAGGCGTGTCAGACTTTTACTGACTAAAACCCACCCGTGTTCCTTCAGTTGCCTGTTGCCAAGGTCCCGGTATCCCTTTGAAAAAAAAAACTTGAACCCCTTTCAAAACAAGTTTATTTTCAATCAACATCTCAATATTTCATCTATCGCTCAACGTAATATCTAATAAATAATTAATGACTTCTAAAACTATTCTGACTCATTTTTCATTCTTCAAAGAAAAGAAAGCATGTTCGATGTACCCGCGAATCGTGCACTGCCATAAATCTTCTGAAGTCAGTGCACACAATGAGGCTTCTGTCAGAGTGACGTCAATTTATTGCGTCAATATATTGACGTGGACGGCAGATAATTGGTGCTCCTACCCTAGGGAGCTCTTGAAGTATTTTTAAAGTTAAATGTGAGAGTACTTTGTTATCTTGTTTTACGGTATGAATGTATGTATGTGTGTCTACTGCAGCTGCCATTTGTCATGCGCCCAACGCAATAGAAGTCAAAATCGGTTGAACGGACTGTAAAAAAGGTTTATTTAAACGTCTAATCTTATTTCAAATGGAGTATAGAGAATATTCCGTAGTGCAATCGTCCCAATACCTAAACTAACGTGGGCCCAGTTGCCTATTATCAAATTTAAAAAGATGGAATTGGTCCCTGGTCCCAGTTTCGAAGTAGGACGAGTTGCACCCTAACCCAAATCCAGAGTTTAATTAACACATAACCAAAAATTTTCATGTTTCTCGTGCTAAATATACCACTTCTTTTTTTTTGTGTGGTTAGTGACTAACCTGGTGTCAGAGATTTTATACCGCCCATGGGCCTCTGACTCGGCTTCACATGCCGCCGAGAAATATCTCTCAGGCATGCCGGTTTCCTCAAGATGTATTCCTATAGCGTTTTTTAAAGCGAGTAATAATATGCGCCCGTGTATCCGAATATACTACTAATACGTATGCATAATATTCATGCAAGTAAGTATAGTAAACTTTCTAATCTTTGCACTAAGTAGATGCAGGTAATATAAGTAGGTAATATACCGCCGGGTAAGCAATCTTCAACCCTAATAACTAAATGTGAGAGTACTTTGTTATCTTGTTTTACGGTATGAATGTTTAGGGGTATGAGGAACAGGGTGTAAAGTTCACTCATCCCCCATAGAAAAGGGAGGATCCTCCGACCAGACGGGTGTTGTGTCTGGCGGGCAACTGCCCAATGATTGATATTGGGTTTTTGTATATATGTTCACTGCACGGTAAACTCTAATTGCGCGATGCAGGATTTATGTGACGTCAGGTCTTCGATGCGTAGTTCGCAGGTGGTGATGTAGATACCGCCACATCACTCCCCTCCGGAGACCGGAGGTCGATAGTGGGCTAAGTCTTGTATCTTGCGATGCTTGCCAGTGCCAGTTGTGGTTCCAGTGAGTCGGAACCGGGTGCCGCATTGTTCGCGGTGGGTCGGAACTGTTTGCGGTGATTGAGTTGATTGCGGTGATTCCCCAGTGGCTCAGGGTGATGAGGTTGAGGTGATTGATGTGATTCCCCAGTGGGTCGGGGTGATGAGGCTGAGGGTGATGACCAGGAATGCGCGATCGCTGCATGCTGGTGGTCAGGATACCCGTTGACGCCTCGGGTGTTGGCTTGGCTGTGTGACTCGCCTCACTGACCGCTTGCGGGAGTGATGATGATGACGTCACGCTGGAGTAGTTGCACGAAGGCTGCGTTGACGTTCATATTCGGGGTCACCAATTTAGGGGTATGAGGAACAGGGTGTAAAGTTCACTCATCCCCCATAGAAAAGGGAGGATCCTCCGACCAGACGGGTGTTGTGTCTGGCGGGCAACTGCCCAATGATTGATATTGGGTTTTTGTATATATGTTCACTGCACGGTAAACTCTAATTGCGCGATGCAGGATTTATGTGACGTCAGGTCTTCGATGCGTAGTTCGCAGGTGGTGATGTAGATACCGCCACAAATGTATGGTTAAAGAGAATCCTCATTATTTTATTGTTAGCAAATAAACATATCATAACATCACGCCTGTATTTCCCAAACGGTTAGGCAAAGGTGTACCTATAGTACCAACAACCACATTTCGCCAGTTATGTTCAAGTACCATGTAATAGGGGGCGAGTCTATTGCCATCAACTGGGTCACATCACTTTATTGGGACCAATAAACCCCTATACCCCATTTGAAATAAGATTAGACATTGAAACAAACCTTTATACAGTCCGTTCAACCGATTTTGACTTCTATACCGTAGGCATAAGGATGGCATTAAAGCAAAAAAGGTTACACAATACCAACTGTCTACTGCAGCTGCCATTTGTCATGTGCCCAACGCAATAGAAGTCAAAATCGGTTGAACGGACTGTAAAAAAGGTTTATTTAAACGTCTAATCTTATTTCAAATGGAGTATAGAGAATATTCCGTAGTGCAATCGTCCCAATACCTAAACTAACGTGGGCCCAGTTGCCTATTATCAAATTAAAAAAGATGGAATTGGTCCCTGGTCCCAGTTTCGAAGTAGGACGAGTTGCACCCTAACCCAAATCCAGAGTTTAATTAACACATAACCAATAATTTTCATGTTTCTCGTGCTATTTGACTTATCAGCGATAACGAATATGTAGTCTTTACTAAACAACCTTACGAAAATAAAACAGTAATGATATGACGTCATTTATTATCCAATATAAACAAACCCACGGCATTTACGTTCAACACAAGAACTAAAAATATCCCATTGTTTGGACACTACAGCCGACATACTTCGTGAGTGAGGTGTTCCTTCGAATGCTGTCAATTTATACCGACGCGACGCCATATTGACATAGCGGTCACAGATAATAGCAGTGACGCACGCGCGGATTCCGCGCGTTTCTCTGTGGACGTTCACATTCTTTGGTAGCATGGAATTTGTGTGGGAGTGATGAGGTGTTTAATGTTTTTAATATACGTACTTTTCTTTTTATAAGTAAGTTTAATATTAATGTATCTTATTTCGGAATAAATTCTGTAAATGATAGTGAAAATCGCATCAATATTCATTGCCTAGTTTCAAAAAACAAGGCGGTAACACAGATTGACACGAAAAGCGACTTTAATTTACAATGTCTGTATAAAGTGTATCTATTCACACGAAATCTCAGGAGGCCATTGTACTCGTCATTATGAACAACTTTCACTATGAGACCAACCATGAAATCGCGATTTCAATTAGTGAGTACAATGACCCCTTAAGAGATTTAATGTATGAATAAGTACATAAGTACACCATAATGGTGTTAAAAAATTTAACTTTTCAAACTTTAAGAGGTGGTTTAGACCATCAAACTGCGTAACTAAACAAATTCTTTTTTTTGTGTGGTTAGTGACTAACCTGGTGTCAGAGATTATGGGCCTCTGACTCGGCTTCACATGCCGCCGAGAAATATCTCTCAGGCATGCCGGTTTTCTCACGATGTATTCCTATACCGTTTTTTGAAGCGAGTAATAATTTACGCACGTGTATCCGAATATACTACTAATACGTATGCATAATATTCATGCAAGTAAGTATAGCAAACTTTCTAATCTTTACACTAAGTAGATGCAGGTAATATAAGTAGGTAATATACCGCCGGGTAAGCAATCTTCAACCCTAATAACTAGCGTATCTTCTTGCTCAATAACTTGCGTACTTTAATCTCATCCTTTACGTCGTTGTACAGGCTTGTGGAACTTTATTTGAGAACCTGGTTCTGAGCCAATCTATGAGTCTCTGTAGTGGTGTAGTAGTGGGGAAATATGGTAAAATTAATGAGAACGATTGAAATGATTTACTTCAAAATTTTTCGAAAGCTGATTTTGTTTCAGTTAGAGAAAAGACAGATTTTATTTTTGTATATTCTGCACAAAAACAAAAAAAGTTAGCCAAAAGCGTCGTTTTCAATCAATAAATAAAATTTAAGTAAAAATCTTTTTAAAAACAAGTCTTTAATGAACTAAAAAGTATTAAATAAAACTGTCGTTCAGTTCGTTTTATGGTTCGTTTGTTGTAGTTCAGTAGGGAAGTTCTAGGAATCTGTTGGCTGACACAATTTAGATTGCCATCTACATGCTATGAAGCAGTAGAAGTTAAATGCTCCCGCAGACAGGCGCGATGCGACCCTGGTGGAACAATTTCAATGAAAACTTCACGGGATTTTTTCTACCGATGCCACAACTATCGTGATTGTTGGAAAAGATGTAAGAACATGGACGAAGCAATAGGCTTGGATCCGCAAAAATCATAGAAGGTGGCGTATCATAGTTGGTATACTGTTCTTATCTTGCCTGCCTAACCATTATCTAAAAACGCATTCGTTTAAATAAAAAGTAAATGAGGAGCTCGTGGCTAAGTTATAACAGCCGCACGGGTCGTCCCATCAGGTTAAGCTTCGCTTGCCGGGGTTGGACCGTAGATAGATGACAATCTTTACATATCGAGACTCCTCCGTGCCTCGTAAAGCACGTTAAGCTGTTGGTCCCGACTGTCATTCGTGGATCTTTGACAGCCGTTACGGGTCGTCAGAAACCCGAAAGTCTGACAACCAGTCTTACCAAGGGGTATCGTATTACCCAGTTACTAGATGTGGAGGTCGGATAGGCAGTCGCTACATATAAAATACTGGTATTCAGCTGCATCCAGTTAGACTGGAAGCCGACCCCAACATAGTTGGGAAAAGGCTAGGCAGATTGATTTAAATAAAGAGTAAAGAAAGTTCAATACTAGAATTTATTGATCATAAAATGTCCAAAACCAATTCAATGCGCATATATTTTCGTTCCGGAAGCAACCAATTGTGTGGCAGATCGATTTCAAAGCCGTATGTAAGTGTCGAACATTCAACGTCGTCATTACTTCCCTCCCTTTCAAATCATGGACGTTAGAACGAGATAGAGGATGGCAAATCGTTATAGATATAGACGATCACATTTATGAGAAGAGAATTTATGTTAAATCTGTTGACGTTTTGTTCCATGAGTCAGGTTTTTTTCCAAAAAGTTTTATTGGTGTTTTTGAAACTTTTTACATTTATCGTTTTTTATAGAACCAACTGGGTAAAGCCCCATTTACACGGAGCAAGTTTATTGCCTGTGACGTAATAAAATACATTAAAATTTAAGTAGGTAGCAATTAACTGTCACCGTATAAACGACACGTACAATTGTTGCACGATACGGAAAAGTTAGTTGCCGTTCAAAACTGGTACAGGTTTACAGCAGCTACAATAAAATCGCGCGTAAGTCGTAATCAATTTTATTGACACCACCATTTAATGCAAGTTGCATTAAATTGTTGTGTGCCATTTATGGAAATCGAACGCGTGTAAACACTTACATGCAATCCTTGAATGGAAATAATTGATCGTGCTTTATGGCATGCGATTATTGCTCTTGAACGTTTCAAAAACTTGTACCGTGTAAATGAGGCTTTATTTTTTGGTCCTATTCTATGCGTGGCTCAATCTCTCATATTGAACAATCAAAGAGGCTGTTATTTAGCTCCTGAAAGATATTTATCCATTTATTTTGTTTTGCTTGGCGTTTTTTTATTTTTTATAAATTAATTAGAATTAAAATTCTTACTTAAGTTTTAAAAAAAAATTGCTTAAATTCTAAAATAATACCTGAACCGCTGAATTATTGAGCACAAGTCCTATGCTGAATTCAATGGGAATTATTTTAGAAATTAAGCATTTGTTTTGAAAACTTAATGAATTTTCAGGCCTTTGTGATGATGTTTGGGGGAGGCCTTTGTCTAGCAGTGGCCATCTTTCAGTTGACATGATGATAATTTCCAGAAATATTGAAAATATGCCTTTTTAAAAAAAAACTTAAAGTTTTATTATTCTAAAGAAGCTTGCTTTTAGGACGTTTTGATACGGAGGGCATATTTATTTGTTATGTTCCAAACACTAAGCGACAGAAAATGTCGATTAATCGAATAACCAACAACTCGATTATTAATTGTTTACAGTCTGCGTGGTGCGATTCACGGTTGACTCGTCTCGATCTTGCTCCGAAGCTAATGGGGCGCGAAGCTAAGCTCTGCGATGCGGTAATCGAGTACTCGTAACGATTCCATATCGATTGTTGATTATTATACGCGAATTTCGAACGTTAAGCCTTTATTTTCGGGTAGTTAAGGGTCAATGTTGTGAAACAGAAGAGGTTGTTTTTCAAGGTTGGTTGAATGAATTGCTTGAATGGATGTAAGGGGTTGATTTGCATTTAGATTTTTTGAATTCGATTCTATGATTATATTTCGGAATTTTCTGGCGTTAATTCTATTTTGACGCGATCAGAGGGCTGGCCTATTTTAAGGCCAAAGAATGAGCCATCCAACGTGGCAATGCTGCCAGCCTTTTTGGCGGAAATGTACTAGGTACACAGTTTAACTAAGCGGATTATTTAAAAAACCTACGCTTTTTGATGTTGATGTTACACTGGGAGTCGGCATTCCGACTTTTCAAAGGAAAAACCATAAACAATGGATGACCCATTTTATCTTTTACCTGCCGTATTCATTATTTTTGTGAGTTAATTTGCGATACACGTACAGTCACGGACTTTAATTGATGAGCCACCTGGCACTGTTCGTATTTTAGCCGTGTAATGCAAATCGGGTTTATTCGGTTCCTGACACAAAGTCAAAGTCATATGTCTTCGTATTAGAAGAAGCAACGTTAGCTTTCGGAGAAATCTTAAAGTCATTTCGACAAGTTCGAAAGTAAAGTCTCTGACTCTGACATCGATACTTCAACTGTCACTGTCTTCAGTTAGTTTTCAGAATTATCGAGTTAATGTATAAACATACACAACACTAACTATTAAGATAAACAAAAACTTCAGTGATTTCCTGCATAATTTGAAGGCACACGTAATCAATGCGGTTATTATGAACGTCCCTACGAAGTTAAGGTGATTATAGACTAGAGCATTTACTTGTAACAAAGCATCAAGCCGCTCTCACCAATTGGCGAACCGATCAATGGCGCTCGACCCTCGGCGCTTTGTTACAACTTGATTTTGCAAACAAACGAGCGAATTTATGTAACATTTTCATCAAGCAAGGACACGAGCGCAGGCAAACTGTGCGACGCGTAGTGAGGAGTGCAAAACAGAAAGGATTGTTACAGGTAAATGCTCACTCGCCGAGCATTCGCAGGAACGATGCATTACAAGGAAATGCTTTTTTTAATTGAGTTTTAGCTTGTATTATATAAATACTTTACATTACATGGAAATGCTATAATGTATATTCACCTTTATGTTATGGTAGCAACGATCTGTTACTTCCCGTTAAGTAACAGACCGTTGCTATGACAACGGTCCGTAAGTTTTCCGCTATGATGCGTTTTTATTTGGTGTTGTGTTGTGGATTTGGATTTGGATTCGGATTCATCCAGAATTGTAACAGAATCAGATGAATTTCTGTTTCAATGGCATATTTTTGTACGACGAGAATAGACGAGAATAGAATAGAGTACTCTTTATTATGTACACCATAAAAAGTACAGTCTAATTTGATAGGATTAAGTTTTGAGTGTAGGTTAGTCTGCCAGCAAATTGTGCCAAGCTCTAAACTAACAGTCGAGTTTATTTACATAATATTTATCCAAATTCTAGGAACTTACATGCTTATAAAAGATAACTAAGCTGAAACATTGTTTTTTTTTCATTTATTTATTTAGATGAACGAAAATATACATTAAAATTACTATAGACAATATAAACACAACACAACTAACTATTTACATTAGGAACTAAATTAAATGACTCATTAAAACTAACTATAGGTAGGTACCTACAAATAGACAAATAACTAAAATATGGCGTCGAAAAATACTTCCGGATCGCTGTCGGCTGGTAATGTACCCCAGAGATTTGCGGCATTTTCGTAAATAGTTTAGATAAGTATGTATATAAGTCTGACGGCGCATTGCTAGCGCCATCTGTTAAGATATACGTCGGAACTAGATTTGACAACTGTCAGTCTGGTGGAGCGTCGAGGCGATGGTCAGCGCGGCCATTGAACGTCGGCTTTTCGAACGTCAACGGCGAGCGCAACACGTATCCGACGAATCGCTTTTGTTCCGAGTAATCTTGTCCCTTTTTGATTCAAAGAATAATTAAAACCAATTGATTAAGTGATTCCCTAATTACTAGTGAATAGATTTAAGTGAAATTCATAAGGAAGATATTTTGGAAGGAAGGAAGATATAAGGTGATTCTTTGTTGGTTCCTACTCAAATTACCACTTATTGAAGACATGACCGATTCTGATGAAGACATGCACTTGCCCATAAGTATAAAAATACATAAACATCGTAATATCCAAAAAAGGGTTATAAATAAAGATAGCAGCTTCCAAAATAATCTACCAGGGCGGCAGAAACATTAGGAACTCTCACGAGAACGTATGACGACACTAATCTTCCCAGTAACACTGAGGTTACACTACAGCGTGTCACTTCTCCGACTGTCACGCATCCATCAGAGGAACATTCCCTACCCTCTTATCCGTGAAGCAGGTTTCTGGGAATCACCTTCAATTTATGACAACACTCACATACAGGATGTTCATATTATCCAAGTACAAGAGGCATTATTTGAATGACGTGATATGGGTTTATTTTCCTCAACATTTCATAGATTATGTCGTGTCGCGATTAATTTATTTGTCTTATTAACTTATAGCCTTTTTTTCTCACCTTCTGATAAAGTCCTGCTAATTTATCTAACAGATAACTTAGAAGCTGTGTCGTATTTTCTCTGATGCCTTTATTTTGCCCGGTTTTTACAACTTGACAAAACATCGAGATTTCTTAGATAATGTTACTTTAATAATAACGTATTAAACACAAAAACCTTCCGGAATAAATTCTCTAAACGTTGGAGGAAACTTCATCAAAATCTGTTTTGTGGTTTAGAAGAACAATGCGGTCATACAGACAAACACGAAAAGCGACTTTAATGTTTAATATGTACACTATACAACAGGCCTTTTGGAATATCTTTATTAGTTAAAAAGATCTTGTACGTCAATTTATTGCTCATTCTTTTACATAACATAAAATTGTCTGTAATCCCCGTAGGGTTAGGCAGAGTCCCTGTAGAACACCCACATTTCGCCAGTTATGTCTAAGTCCTATGTAATAAGGGGCGAGCCTATTCCCATCAACCAGGCACGAATATAGGCTACTACTGAAAAATTCTTAACGGAAAAAACGCTTTGCCCGACAAGGGAATCGCACCCGAGACCTCATACTTAGGAATAGAGCTTACGACCACTAGACCAACAGGACACTCATTATTATTTCGTTTATTTATTTTGTTTCTTATACAGGGTGTTAGGGTAAACACCGTTATCCTTGCAACCAGTGGTTTGGTTTCAATTATAGAACTTTTTTTTTTTTTTTTAAATCTACATTTTACCACAAGAGATGCAAGTTCGTTGCCCTATGCGCTAGGTCAACGAACTTGCGTCTTAACACGGGCGGGAGGTGTGGGATGTGACCTGACCGGCCGCGAGCGCGACCCCTCTCTCAGTCAGCCAGCTGTTTCACTAGAGAACACGGTGTCGGATAGAGACTTTTTAAAATCTTTTAATGAAAATAACGTTTTATTTTTGTTGTGTTCGGTCATTTATTTTTATATTTAAGTCAACTATCCATGGTTTGAATGTCCAGAGTGTTTACCCTTACAGCCTGTATATATTTACATTTTTAAATATTTTTATAAAATCATTAAAAAAAACATTTAAAAATATAAAATAGAAACAAAGGGAGCTAGGATTGCAGCTCGTTCCAAGCACCCGCGTATGTATGTAATAGCTAAGCGGCTAAATACAGCACTAACATTATTAGCTATCGTCGCCCCAACCTAACTGTGTTGTGGTTGGTTCCGGTCAAACCGGATGCGGCTAAATATCAATATTTTCTACATGGAAAAGCCATCTGACCTCGGTAACCCAATTACTAGAGCAATGCCGTTATTCTTAGGATAAACCTGGGATTTCTGATGAACTGGTACCTATACCAGCTTTTGACTATACCACTGCATGGCAAAGGGTTGTTGTCGTAGGTAAAGAGAAGGCATGGTTATTGATCACCACACATTTTGTATTAACAAGTTTATATACATACTAGCTGCGCCCCACGGTTTCACCCGCGTAAGTTTCGATCCCGCGGGAATATCGGGATAAAAAGTATCCTATGTCCTATTTTAGGTCACGGTCTACCCCTGTGCCAAATTTCATACAAATCCGTTCTGCCGTTTTAGCGTGAAAGCGTAACAAACAAACAAACAAACTCACTTTCGCATTTATAATTATTATATTAATAAGTTAGGATTGATACCTATCACTCTGCAGGCTTTTACTAGATAATTAATCCGTGAAAGACCGTGAAAGTTTGGGTGTTTGTTACTCAATCACACAAAAACGGCTGAACAGACCATTAACACATAGGATAAGTACTTTTTATCCCGTTAGTACACACGGCTACACATCAAGCTATACATTTCCAGTTTATACTGATCTCGCATTGTATAGAATTTCCTTACATGCGAGGTCAGCTTATGCTGGAAATGTATAGCTTGATGTGTAGCCGTGTGTACGTCCCCGTGGGATAATTACCGACCTCCACGCGGGCGAAGCCGCGGAAAAGAGCTAGTTGAATGATAATTTTCCTTTTTATACACGAGAAAAAGTCTTTTAAGGAAATACTATACTTGATTTTTTTTTAATATAATCTGGTGTTCTAAAAATATTATTCAACACTAATATATTGTAATGAATGCGCCTCTTTTTGTAAACCGCAAATAATTCCCAGTCCTAAAAATACTTAATAGCCAAGTAACTGCGACCAATTTGGATGTAGCGCTCACCGGCCGCTCGCGCTGCGACGGCAACGCTTGCTTCGCTCGCTCGACTCGCGCGTGTGTTTTCACAGTTCCAACGTAACCTAAACCGTTTGGTCGTGGTATCCTTAGTTAAGTTACCGCGACCAACGGTGATAAAAAGCCAGAAAGTGAAAAAGACACTCAATTATTAAAAAAAGTGTGCATCATATAGGTACAATTCCGTAGCCGCCTTGGGTCGACTACTATGTCCCATTCCGTAGTACCGTAGTAACCTTTACAAGCGCAAAAAGTTTTTAGAGGTTCGTTAATTTAAAAAAGTGTCCTGCATTAGAAGGTCAATAAGTTTTTAGAGGATCAATTATATATTTCCCCTAATAAAACACACCCTATACATCAAAGAACTTTCAACGAAGCCGTGTTATTCAGCGTGGAGTCTAACAAACTTATTTGCATGTAAAATCCGTCACATACGCCACTGAATTAGTCACAGTATTAGCTTATTCAAGTGTTATTCATGCGATGTGAACTAATGTAAACTAAACCTCAAGTTTTAGAGTAGAATGTTGAATGAATGGCATTAATTTGAAATACAGAGTTGGTTTGTGAGGTAACCGTTTGATCTGTGATTTACAAATTGGTATTAATAAATAGTGAGTGCTGTGCCACCGAGAGGAGGCCTGTGTCCCAGCAGTGGGAACATTATTGGCTGATTATGTATGTATGTCGCCCGCGTGGAACATTATTATTTTGCAAAAATAAAATCCTGAATTTACTCCCTATAACATCAGTTACTGTCAGCGAAAGTACCGTCAAAACCGGTTCAGCCGTTTCAGAGATTAGCCGGAACAAAACAGACAGACAAAAATTAAAAAATATGTTTTTCTTTTATTTACTTCTTATTTACAACATACACTTCAGTTTTATTTGTATTGTGTATTGTATTATGTTTTATTATTTGTATAGATGTATATAATCATAAGTTCTTATCACCGTCACAAGGCTTTTTTGAACATACATAAACTAACTCACGACTTCTTCCCATGGGGGTAGGTAGTAACTACAGAAGGCCTTACGATCCTTACATACCTACTCCTTTTGCTTTTTAGCTAATTAAATATAGTGAAACTTTAGGGGAATGAGGAACAGGGTGTAAAGTTCACTCATCCACCACGGAAAAGGGAGGATCCGACAGACGGATGTTGTGTCTGGCGGGCAACTGCCCTATGATTGATGTTGGATTCTTGTTTAAGTCCATCGTGCGGTAAACTCTAATTGCGCGATGCAGGATGTTTGATGCGTAGTTCGCTTGTGGCTAATATGTAGATGCCGCCACAAAACAATGAAAAGAAAAGCTTTATGTTCCTTCAAAACCTTTTTCAATCCGCCTAGCTTTTTCCCAACTATCTTGGGGTTGGCTTCCAGTCTAACCGGATGCAGCTGAATACCAATATTTTACATGAAATGACTGCCTCTGTCGATACGGGTCGTCAGAAGCCCAAAAGTCTGACAAGCAGCCTTACCAATGGGTATCGTATTACCCAGTTACTGGGTTGTGCAGGTCAGAGAGGGAACCGCTCCATGTAAACTAATCGTATTAAGCTGCATCCGGTTAGACTGGAAGCCGACCCCAAGATAGTTGGGAAAAGGCTAGGTAGACAGATTATTAATGACGATACCTACTAGGAAAGTACAGTAGATAGAACTACAAGGAAAACAAACATAATAACGGCGATAGTCTTCCTGCAAAAATATTATATTTCAGACACAATAGGAGAAATGAATTGAAACGTACGGCAATACCCTTCGCCGGGTCTCTCGGAATCCATATAAGAATATCTGTTCGAATGCGTAGAGAGATTCTATCTGAGTCTAATCTTATTTCATTTGATAATGGAAATTAATGATCTATTCATAAACATTTTGCTTCCTTGCATATAAACCTAATTAAAGACTTTCTTTTTATTTAATGAGTCTGGTTTTGAATCTTGCAGACTAATTTGACAAATGTCAAACTCCAAATTGAAAAAACTAACAACAATCACTTGAAATGTCGAATTAGTCTAGGAGCTTTAATAACAGACTTTAGTAAATTTTTTTTCCTATTTTACTAGACATTTATTAAATATAATTCGTTATTATTTATTTTATAAATATTTTTATATAAACTCCATTTTTTTTGTTTTCATTTCAAGAATAGTCGTTCGTTTGGTGTATGTCTAGTATATAAATTATATTACGGACTAGCTTCCACCCGCGGTTTTGCCCGCGTGGTATGTCGATAAAAAGTAGCTTATGTCCTTTCTCAGGCTCTAGACTATCTGTGTACCAAATTTCTTTTAAATCGGTTCAGTAGTTTTGGCGTGAAAGCGCGACAGACAGACAGACAGAGTTACTTTCGCATTTATAATATTAAGTAAGGAAAGGATTTATAAATAGTGTCAATTATCTATATTTATAATAGTACTAATGTAATTAGTCAAGTCATGATATAATTAACATTGTTACCTATAGCCTATACCTATAGCTTGATTTGTCATCAAAAGAGTGACGTAACAATAGTCTTTTGCGTCATCGTTTTCGTTACCACCGTTCAAATCTCTTAGAATATAAACGTTTATTTAGTTTTGAATCGCAGAACAGTTCGTGATGATCCTTTTATCTACAAATAAACTGCAGTAAAGGTACTAGAAAAATCTGTAGGCCATACGTTAAAAAAACGCTTGCCCGACTTCATTGTACACAAGCATTACGTAAACATCTGAATAAAACAAGACTGCGGTCGCTATCTCACTCCGAATTCCTCGAAAACTTCAAACTTTAGCGTTCCATTACTGCGTTTGTAGCATTGTTATTGTAGTGATCTGTCTTGTCGCTATACAGACGGCGCAATGGACTGTCAAATAGGGCTTTAAGATTGTTGTCGGGGCACAAATATGTACAGTTTGTTTCGAATAAAAATAGGAGAGAATGTGCTTTGTGTACACAGAGCAGATTCCCTCCTGTTTTTAGGCCAGGCGTTAGGGAATTTTAGTAGTTTTGTCAGAGGTTTTGTCGAAGTAGTATGTCATCGAAGTAGTATGTCGTCGAAGTCATATCATTTCGTAGTTAAGTCATGTCGAAGAAACGTTTTGACGGAGTACAGTACCAGTGTCGGACTTAAGATATGTCGAACTAAAGTATTGTCGGAATAAAGACGTGTCGGAATTCCGTAATGTCGAAATAAAATCTTGTCGTAATACCGTTTGTCGAAGTTCAGTTTTGTAGTCGTTTTCAGTACCTGTGTTAATACTTCACGGAACGATTGTTTAGACTTTTTATTGCTTGACCTAGATTAGGTTATACAACTGGAATTGTTTGGCAGTCGCCTCGTGTAATATACTAATTAAGCGCGGGCCACACTGAGAACAAAGCGAAACGAACTTAGTTTCGTTTCGCGTTTGAAGACCCGTAACGACTGTCAAAGATCCACGAATGACAGCCGGGACCATCGTCTTAACGTGCTTTACGAGGCACGGAAGAGTCTCGGTACCTACCTATGTAAAGATGGTCACCGATCCAATAACCGACCGTGACAAGCGTAGCTTAACCTACGAACCGTGTAGCTGTTATCATTTAGCTAAGAGCACCTTTTTTAAATTCTACTATCGTAATTAACTATTAGGCCACTCCGACCAAATACGTCAGGTTAGAACAGAGGCCTTAGTGCGAGTTTCTTTTAACTATCTTCACTTTACGCATCGACCGCGTTCGGCGCTCCGATTGGCCCTTCACTGGCCTTCACTGGTGAAGGGCCAATCGGAGCGCCGAACGCGATCGATGCGTAAAGTGAAGATAGTTAAAAGAAACCCGCACTAAGGCCTCTGTAACAAAATACGCGCGAGCCAAGCGAGCGAAACGAGCGATGACGTTGCATCGGCAGCCGACCGTTACGCCGGAATTGGTCGCAGTAACAAAATTAGGCCACTCTGTCAGTTATGAACACTTCCTCTAGTTATGGCTGCAGGTCACCTATCGCCGATCGACTTTACTAAACTATCAATTAATTAAATTGATCAGATTGGTTGGTATTCGGCTTTGGAGCTTAAGATGCCATTATTGTCTACTTAATCCCCTAAGATTACCTAGTATAATGGCGTTATTAATTAGGATGCAAAATGAGGTATCATAGATATTACAGAGTATCTAGTAGGTACTTCTTATTTGACACAGACTTCAAAATTATTATTATTTATCCTAATAATTGCTTGACTGTCTCGTTGGTGTCAAGCGCTAACTGCTGAGCATGAGGTCCTGGGAACGATTCCCGGGTCGGGCAAAGAAATATTGGGTTTTTCGATCTCGAATGTGTCTGTATTAATTGTGCCTGGTTGATGGCAATAGGCTCGCCCCCTATTACATGGGACTTATACATAACTGGCATAATCTGGGTGATATACAGTTACACCTCTGTGCTACCCTTTGGGGAATACATTCATGATGTTATGTTATGTTATGTAATTTTAATTTCTGTCGTGCAATTTATAGAAATATAAAGCATTTATTTGCTACGAGCGACTCGCTTCCGCTTCACACCGTTTTTACGACTTGACAAAACATCGAGATTTCTTACTGATATGTAACTTTAATATTAATATACACATAAACCTTCCGGAATAAATTCTCTAAACGATGGTGAAACCCGCATCAAAATCTGTTACGTAGTTTAGAAGAACAACGCGGACATACAGACAAACACGAAAAGCGACTTCAATTTATAATATCTATAGATAAATCATTTATTTGCTATAATGTATGCTCTGTTTATCCTGCTGCGTTTCCCTGCTAAAAACAACATAATCTGAATAAGGACTTATAATATGATTGTATCTTTTAATAATAAGACTCTCTGGACAAAATCAAACTGATAGCTAATTTAGTTTTTTTATTTATTATTTGTATGTACTACTTGTAACAATGTTAGGACTATTGTAATATCGTATACTTTTACAATCTTTGTAAATATGTGAGCACCATGTATCTGGTAATTAATTTATTCATTATTGCTCCATTTATAATTCTTTTTACCTTTTGTGGTACAGTAATCTTATTATAGGTGCATCGTCTTCACATATAATTATATAATTAATGTATACAAAATATTGTAAAACATTTTTAAAAGAGTAACGGTGGAGTTTCTTGCCCATTCTTATCCATACGAAAACTACCTTTTGGAAGGGGCAACTAGAATCAATTCTATTTCTTTGTTTGACGTTCAAAAGTGCCATATTATGTGCCTATTTGAAATAAATTATTTGACTTTGACTTTGACTTTGACTTTAAGAAATAAAGAAAGAAAGAAAAATGGTTAAATCATAATCTGCTATAGGTATCCTTCTATTATTTAGTATAATACCTTTGAAACATGAAACTATATAGATTAGACTATGCCTTGCCAATGGAGGTGTTAGCCCCGGGATTAATTCAAAGTGTTATGTCAACACCGTCCAGTACTATACATACCTATAAATTATCGGGATATAGACTTGTGTAGTAGGCCAACGATGAATTCATCCAGGCAGCATGCTATTGTCAAGTTTACCTGAAGTCAAGCTTAATACGGTTCCTAGTAGAGCGGTGGCCGCAACATAGTGTCCGCAATTTACTGACTGAATGACGTCCCTGAAACTTATTTATCAAAATAAGTTGGTGTTTTTTGGCACCCCGCTTTTTTTTTTTTTTGAGGGTCATCCAATGAGTTCTCCCGCTCTGGGTGGAGCGAAAGGGCGTGTCAGACTTTTACTGACTAAAACCCAACCGTGTTCCTTCAGTTGCCTGTTGCCAAGGTCGCGGTCTCCCTTTCGGACTAACCCGCAACCCTGGCCCCTTGCCTTGACCTTAAGCTTCGATTACCTTAAGCTTCGATTCGAAGGTAGATCTACAGTGGTAGACCGCGAAATTCAAATTTTCTTAGGTTTTTTCAATTTGCAGATCAGTGTCAGGTTGTATTTTGATCAAAATATGATTCGCAACCATAACAATTTTTTTTTGTTGTAATTTTTCTTTAAGAATTGGAAAAATTGGAAATTGTTTCATAAGAACAAATCTATTTAATAGAGATTTATAAAGCTTGTCAGTAAATATGTAATATTTGTTATGGTCGCGAATCATATTTTGATCAAGAGGATACTGACCTTTATGCAAATTGCAAAAACAAAAAAAAAAAACTTTCGCGGGCTACCACTGCACCCGCTGTGTGTCAATACTATTTGCCTACTAAAGATTTTAAAAAAACATCTGTCACACACATAAAGAGCCAATAAGATAAATTACTCTTTTGACGAAATCCAATGGATTCCATTGATTTTATTCCATTTTAACTGAACTGTACTACCAAATAGTAGGTACTTACCTAAAGTTACATAATATATTCATTGGATCAACGCACCACCCATTAGGTTTGCGGCGAAGTAAATTGACTGGCAGCAAGCCAGACTACCAGGAAACCAGACATTTACGAGTGGTAACGTTTTATTTCAATTCTTTGTTATGATGCAACCATGCTATGATAGAAAAAATTACCAGCAGGCTTAGCATGACCCTTACTATTTCTACGAAGAATTAGACAGCTATTTCTTTATAAAGTGACATTTCGTTTCTCCCAATTTTTCTTTTCTAACAATCTTTGTCTAGGTGGGATAAATGTAGACTATTTCAGAATAAAGTTTTCTATCCCAAACTGTCAAAATCACACTAAAAACTGACAGTTGTCTAAGAAGACAATTTGATTTTGTAATCGCCATGTTAGACTGTAGAAAACTTTCTAGTCAACGGCCAAAAAGTGTTACGGTTTTCTACAAAATCATGATTATACAAGAGAGCGTTTTGAACGCAAAACTGTGATAATTAAAAAAATAACAAAGCTATCTTCTCCTATTTTACATCATTTGATTAATAGGGTATTACCAAGGAAATGGTTAAGGCTAATATTACTGTAATATTTTTTTCTTCCAAATTACGGTGCTTCGAAATGTTGAGACCAAAATTG
Organism: Lithophane socia; assembly: GCA_947522985.1. Lineage (NCBI taxonomy): Eukaryota > Metazoa > Arthropoda > Insecta > Lepidoptera > Noctuidae > Lithophane > Lithophane socia. The sequence goes on along the minus strand of OX383271.1, from coordinate 12,375,323 downwards.
TTGAAGTTCACGTGACTTAATATCAGTAAAAATTGAGAATCAAATAGAAAAAAACATCCGGTAACAAGAGTCGAATTATGTAAAAGAGAGAATTTCGTAAAAAGTGCAGTTGATTCTTTCTACTTTGCTGCCGTCGTACTGTCTACACGGAACGTCATTTTTGTCTATTCTTTCACAAAACGGTACTCGTGCCTATTTGCTACTTTGATAATAATATAGTGCTCGGTCAAGAAATGAAATGAAATTGTTTATTCTGTAAATAGGATATTGGAATCACTTTTACACGTCATATTAAAAAGTTGTAAAAATAAGCTGGATGAGGTCGGCGTTTCCTATCTGACTACTCTGAGAAGAAAGGCCGAAACAAACTCAGAGGTCACCGTCTCCTTTAAAGTCCAGACATAATCTTGGTCAGGCCATATGAGGACCATGTAGATAAGAGTCTGAAATGGTCTTTTGAGGAAAGAACCACACAGATTTGAGTGGACCTGTCCAGCCAGTGCAAGCATTTGTCAGTAATAGTGGAGCTCAACTCAGAACTTAAGGAGCTCAATGACTCGACGAACAATACCAAAGAAAGGACATTTGGGTAGGTCGCATAAAGTTCTCAAATCGCCAGACAAGAATCATAACATTAATATTACTAGATAAACTGGATTTAAATGTGGTATATTATTATACTATTTTTTATGGGAGCATTGAACGAGCTTCCACAAAGCAAGCAGCTTATCAACCTCTGATAATAGCCGTAAAAATAAGTTCTGTACAAATAATTGATGACAGCCGGTTATCAATACCAGCCAATGTTGCCCCTTCTCTCAAGAATTTGATTTCTAAGGAAATCTGTTACAAGATTTTCAGTTATTTCAATATAATCTTTAATCCGGAAGCAATAGTAAAACAATGCTATTTCCAATGCTTGTCTGTTCCATCTTGTTTTATTAAATCCCGTACTTTACAGGGAAATTGAAAATAATTTATTCAATAATCAACCTTTTGTACCAAAAATTACGAGGCCCCGTTTTCATTTATAACAATAGTTAGCTAAATATTATGTTTTCATGAACAGTATAGAAATTGTACTACACGCTTGAAATGAGAAGAAAATGTTTGTCTAATGAAATTAGTATAGAATGTACGGAATCGATAAGTAGGTATCTACTACGCGGTTATGTGTGCCTAGTAGGTAACTGAAAGGCAGGCAATATTTTAATTTTAATATTTTAGTAGGTAATAAGTACCTATCTACCATTGTCCTTAGCCGTTGCCAGACTGATTCAGTCTGCGTGTTCAGGGTTGAATTAAATGCGAAATATTGCCTCTCTAAAGTATACCTTTGCTGCTCTAACTTTAACAGAATATAGGAAAAAAAACTGGAAAGGCATCACATGTTAAACATCCAACAATAATTGGCGCCGGAATGTTTTATTCTTTGAAGTCCGTGCGGACTACGCTGTCAATGATGGCGACGCTTTTTGATTTATTTTGAGGTGTCGATTTCGGTAATGTTTTTTTTTTTTTTGTTAGGCGATGCCTCTGTCCTGGCAGGGTTGCGGGAAAGTCCGAAAGGGATATCGGGACCTTGGCAACAGGCGACTGAAGGAACACGGGTGGGTTTTAGTCAGTAAAAGTCTGACACGCCCTTCCGCTCCACCCAGAGCGGGAGAAGTCATTGGATGATTTCCCACCCTCAAAAAAAAAAAAGGCAATGCCTTTGTGTTGTATTTTTCCTTAAGTAAATGTCATTTAATAATTTAATTAAAGTAATTTTGTAATAATACAAAATAATTAATACTAACTACTATTATATAGTCCTCCAGACCGTATTTTCGGCCACGGCGGCCAATCTCAACGGAGACTAGCCTTCGGCGCGGGAGATATTATAGTGCACAATAGTTTGCGCAGACACAAGTGCACTCTCTCTTCCCTCACTCTCATAGTCCGATGGGACGGCAATCCGACACGACCGGAGAGAGATCAGGCGTAGGACCAACGGCTTAACGTGCTTTCCGAGGCACGGGGGTATCACACCGCCAACTTCCAAACTCCGGGCTGTTACTACGAAATTCCTAATGGAAAAATCCAATAACACTTTGCCCGACCCGGGAATCGAACCCAGGACCCCACGCTCTGCAGTCGCGCTTGCGACCACGAGACCAACGGGGCAGTCAGTAACTACTATTACTGACTATGTGAAAAGGTGGGGAAAAAACACGTGATTTTTAATATGACGTACCTAAATCTGACATTGGTATTTTGTGATTAATGTGAATCATTATGTTTTTAAATAAATTGTTTTCAATCAATAATCAACTCAGCCTATCGCAGATCACTGCTGGGTGGAACAGGCCTCTCCCAGGCTGCGCCACAACACTCTCCTCCGCTTTCTGATTTGAAATGATTTTAGTTAGTAATTTATAAACTTATTTATCGTACTTAGTAACACTAACTCTATCAATAGAACCCCCACCTCGTTATTCAGTAAATGGGATAAATAAGAAAGCCTTAAATCAACTAAATTTTAAGAAAAAAAAGATAACATGTCATCATCATTATCTGCCTAGCTTCTTCGTAACTATGTTGGGATCGGCTTCCAGAGTAACCGGGTGCAGCTGAGTACCAGTATTTTACTTGGAGCGACTGCTAATTGACCTCCTAATAATAGACAATATTTAAAACTTGTGAAAGTTTTTTGCTAACACAACATAATATAACCGAACGTTCCTTGACCGGAATTCAGTACAACTGACGGGTTACGTTTTAGTAAATCCTATGACTTTTTGCTGTAGTATCCCTTTAGATTTTGCTGTCTCATGTGCCAGGTAAAGCCAGGCTTGTCAGTTTTATGTACCTACTGTTTCTTTTTGTTCTACAAATACTATTGATTTTGTAGGTTTTTGCCACGTACTCGAGTAGTATTCTTAAACTTGGTTTATCAAAACATACGAAAGTGGATACAGACGTATTACTATCATGCAACGGCTACCCGTGAGTGAAAGGGAAAATATTACAGTAATACTTTAAAAACATACTGACCTTCCAATGATGTTTTTTTTTTAAATAAATGAGCCTTTTAACTTTCTGGCTTTTTCTCAAAGTTGGTCGCAATGACTGACCTATGGATACCCCGACAGAATGGGTAAAAGAAGGTTAGAACTGTGACGAATTGGTTTCAGTAAGTAACTAGGCTAGGGCACCCCGACCAAATGGGTTAGGTTAAAACTGTGACCAACCGCGCGCGAGTCGAGCGAGCTAAGCGAGCAATGCTGCGGCTGCGCTTGGTGAGCTCTGCATTCAAGTTGGTCGCAGTAACTTGGCTATTTAGGAAACCAAAATAGGAATTATTTGAGGTTCACAAAAAGATGCGCCATCTACTAATACTAGTTATGAAAGCATAATGGGAATTGGTTAGATTAAATACGAATACATGCCAGTTGCAGGTATTCCGAATGGTCAAGTAGCAATACAAAAACATGGATCTTGAAAAGCATAAACAGAATTCCCGTGCTGTATATCCAATGTCACATTCGAAACTGCCAATAGTGTTTTACAACCCCATTTCGCATAGCGTCTAGTTTACACCCACACTTACAGTGACGTCATCGTCTTCATTTGTTATCATTCTACAAAGTAACATCCATGTTTCATACATTTTAGATATCTTTATGACGTATGTATTGTTTCAAATCTCGGGCTTAGAAGCGATTTTATTGCTGAAAGGTTCTATAAAACGGGGAATGATATCTGAACAGAATAAATAAGTTGTAGTTCTGTAGTTTTAGTTTTATGTGATGTTTTGAGTGGGCTCTAGTTGTGGAGATGGTCCGTGAAGCCTTATTTCATGCTTATTTCATGTTGCTGTACCGCAGCTTAGGAGAGGTCATTGCAGTGGACTGCGATAGGCTGAATTGATTGTTGGTTGATTGACTGATTCTTTTGTGTGCTTCTTTTTTTGTTGATTACACGACCGTGTATTCAATTTTGTTGGCTCAAAACATCGCCACTTCTACAGCTTCGTCCATGACAGTGCAAAAGACAATTTGGGGGCATTTTTTGGGGCACAGAGGGCAGGATAAAAGGTCATCGTCTACCTAGTCTTTTCCCATCTATGTTGCGGTCGGCTTCCAGCCTAACCAGATGCAGCTGAATACCAGTATTTTACATGGAGCGACTGCCTATCGGACCTAGACAACCCAGTTACTGGGTAATACGATACCCCTTGGTAAGACTGGTTGTCAGACTTTCGGGCTTCTGACGACCCGTAACCACTGTTAAAGATCTACAAGTGACAACCGGACCAAGGGCTTAGCGTGCTTTCCGACGCACGGAGGCGTCTTGGTATGTAAAGATGGTCATCCGTCCACGGACCAACCGCGACAAGCGTAACTTAACCTGATCAATCGACCCGTGCGGCTGTTATTAGTTAGCCACAAGCAGGGTAATAGGAAACATAATTATAAACAGTTTGGTAAAAAATACAAGTGATGATTTAACGAAATTTCTTCAGACGACATAAATACTTCTCAGTATTAGGTTCTTGTAACTATTGTATTGTAAAGCCAACTCAAGCCAACTTATTTCACTTGTAAGCCGGTTTTATCTTTTGCCGAAACATGGATCCTTAATGTGGAAACCATAGCGTTGCAAGCCAAATTCGTAGCTAAAGATAATGGGACCCAGGGATTTGGATAAGCCATGCGAAGAGCTAATTTACCAAATTAATTATTTCTTAGAGCCTCGACTAAAGAAATATAATAGTTATAATTATCTTCATTCTAAGGCTCATCACGTTTGTGTAGCACCGATAAAGCCATTTTGCAGACCATTTCATTCAAATTTTTCATTGGCAGCCCGGAGTCCGGATTTGTGAATTGGCGAAATGTGGGTGTACTATGAGGTACATCTCTGCCTAAGCCTTCGGGGAATACAGGCGTGCTGTTATGTTGTGTTCATTCTAATGAAAAACTGTCGTGAGGGTGGTTACCCCTAAGGGAAAACTGAAACAACCAGTCTTTTAACCCTTAAAATTAAAGAGGACAATTAAAATCGTTGCTCTCAATTCCACAGCCATTTTACAAGCGTTTATTTTAATAACTCGAATTCTCTTTACATTAATTATTGTGCATTCAAAACTCCGCAACTCGTTCCCTAATTAGCATTGTTTAGTTAATTCACCCACCGGGCTGTTCCATATAATTGTTTTAGTTCATTAAATGTTACATCTCTCCTGCGGTACTGTCGTCCTGGTACATTTTGGAGTCGTAATGTAAATTGCTACGTAGAATTGTAATTTTGTATTTATCAAGTTTACCTACCAAAAAAACATGAAATAAAACGGTAACTATATAATGAAGTTTCTTTTATTTTATTTAGACCTTCAAAGAACTGTGACCAACATTTTTCAATCAGAAAATTGCCGCAACACTTTGCTAGACTTAGCAATTTCATCAAAAAGCTTACGGTTTTGCAGATACTGTAGAGTTTCTTAGAAAAATGTGGCGCTTGTCATTTCATTAGCACCAGTAGTAAATAATATCTCCCTACAGCTTGAATTTATACATAAATGTACAGGTTCACTGGTTTGCTTAATAAAACCAGTTCTTATAAATGCGAAAGTGAGTTTGTTTGTTTGTTTGTTACGCTTTCACGCTAAAACGGCTGAACGGATTTGGATGAAATGTGGCACAGGGGTAGACCATGACATGAAATAGGACATATGACACTTTTTATCCCGATATTCTCACGGGATCGAGACTTACGCGGGTGAAACCGCGGGGCGCAGCTAGTCGTTTATAAGCACAAAAATGTAGGTACCCAATCTAACCTAACAAAGTATTGTGTGGTCTTTTGATACGAATGAATCTAGAGTATCATGACGTACTTAAGTGTATTTGAATAAACTTTTACTTCTCCCGAAATTTTATACGGCATCCTTTAACCAATTTTACTTCAAACTTCTTACAAAGAAATAACATCATCTTCTCACTTTCCATCGCGTTTAATAACCGTAAATAAATCGGGCTGTATTCTGTAAAATGTGAAAATTGCCCTCGAAACCGGCTATGTAATAAAAAATAACGGTGTTTTTATTTAAACACGGCGAGACTCAAGTGGGATGGAATTTTTCGCGCCTACAATTTGTTCTGTCGGCGGGTCGTTTGCACTTTATTTTGTCAAGATTTAGGGGGAATGGAAACGATAGCGGTACCAGGAATGTAGGTAAGTTGAGGAGGTTAAATTATCTTGTAAGCCATGTTGGTATGTTGGCGGTAATTACGTCGAGTTATTTTCGTCGACTTATTCAGTATGTTGAATTTGAATACTGGAGAATAAACTTACAACTAAGTATAGTTTTTATGGTCTGAAGTTTAGGTTTGTAATTCGATTTTCAGGATTAAACGTGCTTTTGGGGTTTATAAAACAATATTTAAAGTGACAAAATTCTTAAAGCCTTTATTACCAAAGACTAACAAAGTACTTAATTATAAGTTTTCGGCGAGTACAACTACATGACTAGTACTTTGCATTACTATTGCTTTGTTTTTTTAATTACTCGAGCAAAATGATCTTTTTGTATGCACGTGTTCTCGTGACTAAAAAACCTATTTTCTTTTTCTTTACTTAGCTCTTTGAAAAACACTTGTGTACATACTAATCTTTATCTTTAGCTATCTTTTACATCCAAGGGCTGTCTGCAAAATATCAATTTTAGCGTTATAAGACCGTCCATTGTGTCACAATAATTACATTTATATCTGTAATTTTTATGGTGTACATAATAAAGAGTATTATATATCTATCTTTCTTAGATACAAAATATTGAAACAATATTTTGATTTAAAAGAGTGTCCGTGGAGTTTTTTTGCCCGTTCTTCTCCATAGGTACCTACTACGCTTTGGAATGGGCAACTAGCTTCATATTTCTGACTGACCGACTCCTTGACAATTCAAAAGTGCTTGTAAATGGTTTAATTGAAATAAATGCTTTGATTTTGAGTTTGAGTTTATCAATAATATCTTATAGACCCCATCCAGGAACGTTATTATATGCTCGTTATTTTGTTTGTGAGCGCCTTCATTCTGTGAGTGTATGTTTTATTCAGGAGTCTCTTCCACTGATGTTTCAAGATGGAGCGCTCACTATTTGCAACTGACTATAAAATGATGCCTAAATACATTTTAATAAATATTTTTTTGTTTTTGTTTGACAGATAATACAGGGTGTTAGGGTAAACACCGTTATCCTTGCAACAAGTGGTTTAGTTTTATTTATAGAACGTAAAATCAATGGAAAATTACAACTTTTTTTTAAATCAACATTTTACCACAAGGGACGCAAATTCGTTGCCCTATGCGCTAGGGCAATGAACTTGCGTCTCAACACGGGCGGGGGGTGCGGGATGTGACCTGACCGGCCGCGAGCGCGACCCCTCCCTCAGTCAGTCAGCTGTTTCGCTAGAGAGCACGGTGTCGGATAGAAACTTTTTAAAATCTTTTAATAAAAATGACGTTTTTTTTTTGTTGTGTTCGGTCATTTATTTTTATATTTAGGTCAACTACCCATGGTTTGAATGACAAGAGTGTTTACCCTTACAGCATGTATACAACTACTTATTGACTTATAATATCTACTTAATAATAATAATTATGTAGGTACAAGGGAAAATTATCAAAAGGCATCAAAAAATTCGTCTGCATCGCATTTTTTTGATAGCTGGTTATATTATTTGAATCCAAAAAGACATTTTTTGTTCGATTAGTGTCGCTTTTATGACAATTGCTTGATTTAGCAAAATAAATTAGAATGAAACTTGTGTTCGCGCCCAACTAACACAACAACTATTCGACTAACAACGAGCGTATCTACACCACTAGCGAGGCGTACAACACTAGCCGGCGCGCATCATGGCGTCACACTTCTCTTCCTTCCGCCGCTGCACACACTCACAACCTAAAATAACTATCTTCTAAGATTCTACTGTACATAATGGAAACAAGTATAATTAAATTCTTTATTTAAAGCCAAAGTTCATCATTGAAAAAGACCTAAACTACAACCAACTTAATCTTTTGTTTCATCGCAAACAAAAAGTGGCGACCGTGACAGGACAGCACCGCGACCACGCGGGCCTATTTGCTGCCCAACCTACTTCTACGACGAAGCCCGAAGAAACCAACGAGACTGAGGTGCTGCATCGGTCGGTGGGACGTCGCAAGATCTGCCAATTACTAATGTGAGCCCGTTCCTTACTTGTTTCCATATTCCTTAACTTTCCTCTTTTGTCTGAGTGACCGTGTGCCTACGATTCGACGTTTGGTGACTATAGCTCAAGTTAACATTACAATCACCGAATGTTTTTGCACGTATTTGCGCTTAACAACGCCTAATCACTCTTTCATCCTAATTTTATAGGTTATTTTCTATCCAAGGGTCGTAATTTAGTTAAATTTGACAAAACTAAATTCGCAACGTGTCCCTAATTTATTTTCAAGTGCATCCTAAGTTATCTTTTTAAAAACCTATGGCTAAGCTTGAGTGTGTGCGCCTAAGGCCTTTAAAATAAAATAGAAAGCTACCAGCACGCACATCACCCCAAATCACCCATCTCGCACGCCTGTTGCTTGCTTTATTTGGTGTTCAGTCGCAAATCGGTACATTACAGGGTACCTACCTACGCTGAGTCTACGAGGTCACCCACTGTCTCCGCGCCGCAGCTGTCTACGCACCTGCTTAGCAGCTGTGCGGCTCCTCACTAGCTTCGCTGACGACCATCGGCCTCTGCTGCACTTCGGACGGCGAAACGAGGAGCGTACCGTACCTATTTTCTCTTTATTTATTAAAACTATTCGCGATGGCTCCTGAAGCTACGCTTAAAGATTTAATTGTCAAACGCGGCTCCATCAGGGGTCGTGTTACTAAGTTCAAAACCTATTTAGATTCCCTAGCTGTTTTAGAATCAATCTCACCAGTAGAAGTCAATAAGCTGGCTATGAAGTTATCGCGAATGGAGGCATTATTCATTGAATTTGGCGAGCTTCAAAACCTAATAGAGGTACAAAGTGAGACTGATCTGCCCAATGAGATAACTACTCGCGATTTGATTGAACAAGAATTTGATAATTGTATCGCATTTGCCCAAACATTTTCACAAACTCATAATGCTTCTAAACCGGAAGATAACAATAGTTCACACTGTTCTCAAGTCAATGAGTGTCATCACCATGATAGCTATAATAGTCTAGGATTCAAATTACCTGTTATAAGCATTCCTAAGTTCGATGGCACATATTATAAATGGTTAGAATTTAAAGAAATGTATAGTTCATTAATCCATGATAACTCCAAACTTATAAATATACACAAGTTTCATTATCTCAATTCCTATTTAGAGGGTGAAGCTGCCCGAGTACTAAGTAACCTAGAAGTTTCTGACAAAAATTATAATGAAGCGTGGTCCATTCTGTGTAGTCGTTATGACAACAAAAGGCAGTTAATAACTAACCATTTAAATTCTTTATTTCAAATTGATTCTATGCGTGAAACAGATAAAACCCTAAGATTGATAGTTGATCATGTCAATAAAAACCTACGTGCCCTAAATACTCTAGGGCTCCCCACTGACAAATGGGATGCCCTAATCATTCACATTTTACTGCCAAAGTTAGACAATGGTACAAAATTCAAATGGGAAGAACACAAAGGTTCCCTACCTAATGACCTACCTAGTCTTCAAGAATTCTTTTCATTTCTGAAAAATCGTGCTGATGTTTTAGAGACTTATAATAATAACAAGTCTGATAAAATGGATAATAAGAATAAACAAACAACTAATTCTACTAGTAACAATAAACAAACAAAATCATTTGTTGCTGTAACCTCCAAGGAGACTACTCCTTCTCTAGGTAAAATTGAATGCTATGTGTGCAAGGGCCCCCACCGTCTCTATGAATGCACAATATTCAAGGATAAAACTCCTGAAGAAAGGAACTCTATGGTTGCGACTTTGAATCTATGCTCAAATTGTTTACGAACTGGTCACAATATTCAAGCTTGTAAGCTTCCAGGCTCTTGTCGTTTATGTAAAAAGAAACATAATTCTTTACTTCACTTGCCTAATCTTTCGACTGGTTCGCCTAGCACTACATCTGTATCGATGTCTACGTTATGTTCATCTGAAACATTACTATGTACCGCCAGGGTACGCCTAGTTAATCCCCAAACCAATGCAAGTATTACTGTACGAGCTTTACTGGACAGCGGGAGTCAATCGACCTTTATCACTGAACATGTAAAGCAAAGATTGAAGTTGACTCCTCAGCCATCAAATGTCAGTATAGTCGCTATAGGTGATAATCAACTCAATTTAAGCACAGAACGTTGTGCTCTCCAATTGCAATCTAATACAACTTCATTCCAAGTTTCTATGTTTTGCCTAGTTCTGAAAACTATAACTAGTAATGTACCTAAGGTTCCTTTTGATATTAGTAATCTTAACCTAAGTAATTTCGAGCTAGCAGACCCTAGCTTCAATGTGCCATCCTCTATTGATATGCTCATTGGAGCTGACCTATTTTGGGATTTAATAGGTAACCAACAACGTCCAATAGGTGAGAACAAAACTTGTCTCCGGAGCTCTAAACTAGGATGGCTCATTGCAGGTCCCATGCCTATTTCTACTCGAGCTTCATGTGATAAGCCTATTTTTTGTAATTTCATACTCAAAGAAGAAGAATCTCTAAGTGTAGATCAACAGTTGTCCAAATTTTGGGATTTAGAAAATGTTCCTGAAGTTCAGCCATGTAGTAAAGAAGAAACCTTTTGTGAAAGACACTTTCTCTCTAACACCTATCGAGAAAGTGATGGTGGTTTTGTGTAGGTCTTCCACTAAGAGATGAATTAGATTGTCTAGGAGAATCTTATTACACAGCTAAGAAACGGTTTCTAAGTCTTGAGTCTCGTTTTAGAAAAAATCCAGAACTTAAATTACTTTATTCTCAATTCATTCAAGAGTATGCTGACTGTGGCCATCTTTCTGAATCGCCTAATCCCAAGCCGCCTAATTCCTATTTTCTTCCTCATCATCCTGTTTTCAGGGATAAGAGTGAATCCACTAAGCTTAGAGTTGTTTTCAACGCCTCTGAGCCTACATCTTCTGGTCTATCGGTTAATCACCTCCAAATGGTAGGCCCTTCTATCCAAGATTCTTTATTTAATATTCTTCTACGCTTTCGTCAATACAAGTATGTTTTGTCAGGGGACATTGAGAAAATGTACCGACAAGTGCGGCTAAGAGAGTCCGATCGCGACTTACAACTAATTTTGTGGCGCGACAATGAAAATGAGGCTCTACGCACACTACGGTTAAATACAGTCACCTACGGCTTCGCCAGTGCAAGTTTCCTTACCACTCGATGCATGTGGCAAATTGGCGAAGAATGTGACAACCCTAAAATAAAAACTATAATACAAAGGGACTTCTATTGTGATGATTTGCTCACTGGAGCTGACACAAGTGACGAGTTACGTCAAATTCAGAGATCAGTTGCCTCTGAACTAGCCAAGGGATGTTTTCCCCTCAGGAAATATCGCTCTAATTTACCTAATCTAATAAGTCAAAATTCTATTGATAACAATGAATCCAATTTAATAATTAGTAATGCCACTAGTACTTTAGGCATAGGATGGTCTCCTGTTACTGATGAAATTCATTTCCCTATAAATTCTCCTGATAATACAAAGTGTACAAAAAGAACTATTTTGTCCACTACATTTAAAATATTTGACCCACTGGGGCTCATTTCTCTATGTACCATCAAGGCTAAAATATTCCTTCAAAGATTGTGGATGGATAAACTTGAATGGGATGAGCCAGTTCCACAAGACACTCAAAAATTTTGGATTAATTTTTCTAAACAAGTTAATTGTCTATCAACATTAAGAATTCCAAGACATGTCCTAATTGATAATTTAGTTTCTGTAGAACTCCATTGTTTCTGCGATGCCTCTCAGCAGGCCTATGGAAGTTGTATCTATTTACGATCTGTTGATAGAAATGAAAAAATTCTAGTTCATCTATTGTGCGCGAAGGCGCGCGTAGCTCCCATCAAGGCTTGTACTATTCCAAGGTTAGAACTATGTGCTGCTTTACTAGGTGCTGAGTTGTGTGCCGCTGTCGGTAAAGCTCTAAGTTGTAAACTTCAACGTAAGGTCTACTGGACGGATTCAAATGTAGTGCTAGGTTGGCTTAGGTCTCCCGACAAAACTAAAACATTTGTCGCTAATAGGGTTGCCGCTATAATTGAGCTTACCGACACGTCAGCCTGGCGCCACGTTCCTACCGCTGAAAATCCAGCTGATCTTGCGTCACGCGGCGTGGATCCACAAGACGTCATTAAATCCGATTTGTGGTGGTCCGGACCCTCTTTTCTCAAACAGCCTGAATCGACATGGCCTGTACTAAAATTAAATCTAAATATTGACTTACCTGAAATAAAGGCCATGCCCGCTGTGGTAATAGATGATCCACCTACGATACCTAACTTTCAACAATTTTCTAAGTTGTCTACGCTACAGAGAGTCTATGCTACAGTTTTAAGGTTTATCAATAATTGTAAACACCCTAAAAATAAAACAACAGGAACACTACAAGTTCCAGAGCTTAAGAGGGCACTATCAGTTCTCATTAAAATAGCTCAATCTCAATCTTTTCCTAAAGAAATAAATTTATTAAAATCTAAAAAACCCCTAAAGACTAAGACTAATATTTTATCTCTAAATCCATTCCTCGACGACGTAGGACTCCTTCGCGTTGGAGGTCGTTTAGACAAATCTTCGTACTCCTATGATAAAAAACACCCGATTGTTTTAAAGACAGATCATTGTCTTACTAAGTTAATTTTTGAAAGTGAACATTTACGCCTACTTCATGCAGGGCCACAACAACTTTTAGCCTCTATTCGAGACCGCTATTGGCCCGTAGGAGGTAGGAAATTAGCTCGAAATGTTGCTCGTAATTGTTTTACATGCCGCAGATTTAAAGGAGAGACTATGTCTAATATAATGGGTAATTTGCCTACCGATAGGGTTGAACCCGACTTTCCTTTCAGTACTGTTGGCACTGATTTTGCAGGTCCTTTTTTGATCACCGATCGCAAGGGCCGGGGGTGCAAGATAACAAAATGTTATCTCTGCATTTTTGTTTGCCTACATTATAAATGCCTACATCTTGAAGTCGTTAGTGACTTAACTAAGGAAGCGTTCATTCAAACCGTGAGTAGATTCATTGCTCGCAGAGGAATGCCCAATACTATTTACTGCGACAATGGTCGTAATTTTGTAGCTGCCGCTAAAGAAATAGGTAGCTTTCTAAGAAAGAACAATGAACCTATAGAGGATTTTGCTGCTCGCCGGGGCATTGAATTCCGCTTCTCACCCGTGTACGCTCCTCATTTCAACGGAATGGCAGAGGCTGGTGTGAAATCGGCAAAATTTCACCTACAAAGAATTCTAGGCCAGTCTCACCTAACTTTCGAAGAATTAACCACGGTATTCTCTCAGATAGAAGCCATCTTAAACAGCCGCCCCCTATGTCCTCTCAGCCCTTCTCCCAACGATTTCCAGACCCTTACCCCGGGACACTTTTTAATTGGCAGGTCATTGACGTCACTGCCCAAACCAAGCATTGTGGACTCCAACGTAAATCGTCTCAACCGCTACCAGCGCATCGAACGAGCAAGGCAGCACTTCTGGAAGCGCTGGGCCTCCGAGTACGTCTCAGAACTCCAACAGAGGACGAAGTGGCTAGTAAAGGGCAAAAGTCTTCAGCTCGATGATTTGGTGCTGATCAAGGATGACCAGACACCCCCTCTATGCTGGCGTCTAGGACGAGTCAGCAAATTATTTCCTGGCTCCGACGGAATACCTAGAGTCGCCGATGTCAACACAGCGAAAGGAACAATTCGCCGTGCTCTAAACCGTCTGTGCCTGCTGCCTGCCGCAGCGGAGTAATTGGGTTGAAAGCCCCTTCAACGAACTAGTTCTTTCAACGGCCGGGAGGATGTTCGCGCCCAACTAACACAACAACTATTCGACTAACAACGAGCGTATCTACACCACTAGCGAGGCGTACAACACTAGCCGGCGCGCATCATGGCGTCACACTTCTCTTCCTTCCGCCGCTGCACACACTCACAACCTAAAATAACTATCTTCTAAGATTCTACTGTACATAATGGAAACAAGTATAATTAAATTCTTTATTTAAAGCCAAAGTTCATCATTGAAAAAGACCTAAACTACAACCAACTTAATCTTTTGTTTCATCGCAAACAACTTGTTTTTTTTCAGGATAGGTACTGGATTAAGCATAGCTTTTTATAGAAGGTGGTATAGCTTTTTATAGAAGGTGGTATAGCTTTTTATAGAAGGTGGTATAGCTTTTTATAGAAGGTGGTATAGCTTTTTATAGAAGGTAGTGGGTAGGTTTTTTTTAGGTAAAGTCTATTTATTTCGAATGAAAATGAAATATACATTAATAAGGAAAGCAGTAGTGGCCCAGTAGTGACGGCCCCGAATTACCTACGAGTTTTAGGCCGTAGGTTCGGACCCAGACAGGTGCTTTACTTTGTGTAAGTAATTTCATCACCACTGCTCTCAAAACGGTGAAGGAAAACATCGTGAGGAAACCAGTATGTTCTAGAATAAAAACATCGAAGACATGTGACATCTACCAACCCGCACTGGGCCGCGTGGTAGATCATAGCCCCCTCCCTCTCACAGAGATGAGTCCTGTGTCCCATGAAATAAGGTCGGTCTTTTCTTCATACAAAAAGTCATAATTCGAGGTTCGGCTCTCGTCTATTTCCTCCTCCAATATTGAACCAATTTGAAAGATATTTTTTAAAATTGAATTAGAAGGATATTTACTGTGCCCCTATGATTTTCTTTATTCATTAATAGTTGTCTTTGTACAATAGGCCTCTGATGACAGCGGTGTAAACAGGCAATTTTGAGCATTTCTTGAGGGTTCTAGTGCTTCTAACATAGGGGCATAGAATTAGTTGATATTTGTTTTACTGTATAATTTTTACTGTTTGACGACACGGTTGGCGCAGTGGCTAAGCAATGGACTGCTGCGCAACGTGTCGCGGGTTCGATCCCCGCACGGAACAAATATTTGTATGATCTGCAAGTAGTTGTTCCGGGTCTGGGTGTTAGTGTATGTGAGTTTCTATGTTTGTAAACGCACCCACGATACAGGAAGAAGTTCTTAGTGTGGGGCAATGTATAAAAAAAAAAAATATATATATAAAATCGTTGCTCTAAGGCCATAAACCGGAGAGAAAACAGGCGAGAGCTTTTGTATGGGGAGGTGACCGACCCTATTTCCTTTTAATATGAGGATAATTTGGATTAATAATATTATCTTCTTGACCTAATTAAGAATATAATAGAATAGAATACTCTTTATTATGTACACCATAACAAATCCATACTAATATTATAAATTCGAAATTAACTCTGTCTGTTTGAGTGTATGTTACTTTTTCACGCCTAAACCACTGAACGGATTTCGACAATATTTGGCAATGAGATAGATGGCATCCTGGGGAAGGACATAGGCTACTTTTTATCGAAATACCACGTGGGCCAAGCCGCGGGCGGAAGCTAGTACAGATATAAATATAGAAAACGAATGAACAACTAATGTGATGTCTATGAATGTGTATGTGTGGTTACCTAGGTCTCTGCAACGAGTCCCAAAGAAGGTATTTTTTGTTTCTTCTCTATCTAAATTCTTCAGCTTCCGCGTTCCGTTTCACTACTAGTGACAAAATAATCACAGATACGTAAAAAAGTGATAGAAAACATTCCCGGTCAGCGAAAGTGTTTTTCGATCTGACTTGTGTTATCGTTATCCAGAGAAGGGTTGGCAACATGCCACGACACTTTATCTAAGGCTTTACACCTGACATGTTGCTTTATCTATGAGCTTTAAATAAAAAGGAAAGAAAATAAATAAGTAAGAAAATGTTAAGTTTGTAAGAGGAAGGCAAGTAATACACATGAATGTGGTTTACGCACGCATGCTTTATTTAAGAAAAACCCAAGATAACAGGACGAGGCTTCCGTCGTCGTCTTGACAGATGTCTCTTAGCAACTAATCACAGTTATTGCCACGTTCATACATCATTACTAAATAAACAACAAACTGTATCTATTCACTCAGGGATTGCTTAAGATTTGTGATAAGAGGAGCCTGGGAATCAAACCTAGGACCTCATGCTCAACAGTAGCCTTGCGACCACTAGACCAACGAGGAGGTCGAGGACAACAATAAAAAAATGCAATAGACATAGATATATTTAGTAACCTATTCCGCTTGACTATTCTTCAAGAGTCATACAAACCCTGTAAGAAATCGACACGTGTTTCACCTCTCAACAAGGCATCCTCAGGATGACGATTGACCAATTGCAAACCAAAACGCGACGTGTTACCACACCGAGCGCGTGACACAAAGTAAGTACAACAATGTCTTGCACTTATTTTAGTTCTATTCCATTTACAGCTTTCCTATTTATAGAAGAATTCTCGGAAATCCTTTGGTCACAACTGACAAAGATAGATCGTGCACAAAACTCGTCCTTCACACTGCAATATCAATAGCTTTTCAACTGAAGAAGTTTCTAGAAAACCATTAAGAGTCCACAATATCTCTGCTCAAATTCGCTCTTTATCTAGCTCGCACTTGTACTGCTCGCGTACTGAATGAGAGCGAGACTGAGCGGCGGGGAGAAGGCTCTAAGGCGTAAATAGTTTAGGTAATTTCTTTTTACGGTAATGAAATTAAAGAAAATGATGTAAAAAATAAAAAGAATTTAATAAAAATAAAAAACATGGTATCTGCTTCATATTTAAAAGAATAAAATTCTTTGCTTTATTGCATGTGTATTTATTTCAGTTACTATGAAAAGTTTCATGATGTTTGTAATATTTTTTTACAGCGGTTTATTGTTTGGTTCAGAGTCAGCTTTGTTTTTTTTCTCCAATCGAGCAATTTTTATGGAATCGTGTTTCGTGTCAAACATAGTACCTAACATTAATCCTCAACTTTAACCTAAATATTTGATTTAAAATGAATGCAGCAATATTTTTGAATTAACGGAGGATCATGCTATGCAATTTGAGGTATTACAGACTCTTCATAAAACATACATACTCTTTACATAATCGAGACTCCTTTGTTACGGGTCGTCAGAAGCCCGAGAGTCTGACAACCAGTCTTACCAAGGGGTATCGTATTACCCAGTTACTGGGTTGTGGAGGTCAGATAGGCAGTCGCTCCATGTAAAATACTGGTATTCAGCTGCATCCGGTTAGACTGGAAGCCGACCCCAATATAGTTGGGAAAAGGCTAGGCAGATGATGACAGACTCTTAATAAAAATGGAGTAGTTTCCAGTATGACTTGCAATTGTAAGACAAGTTCACACTATATTGAAATGCTTGCTTTTCTAAGGAATTGACATGCGTTATTGGAAGTTTAAAATTCATTTTCTTGAGAATTCCGTGCACTTTGTTTGAACAATTCAGTCGGACTATTTATTGTGTCATGACAGCAAATACTACAACCAAGAGATAAATAAACTAGCGTTTCCTTGCAACTGGCGTGTAGTTTGTGTTTCAACTATTTCATTATCTATACATACATACTTAAAAATAAATAAAACTGAGGTGTCTGTTTGTAATGTCAAAATAACTGCTTTTTACTAAATATGAAAGTAGTAACTTACATATTGTGTATTTAGTAAAAAGGAGTTTTTTAGTTTTTTTTAGGGTTATGAGGAACTGGGTGTAAATTTTACTCATCCACCATAGAAAAGGGAGGATCCTCCGACCGGACGGGTGTTGTGTCTGGCGGGCAACTGCCCCACGATTGATGTTGGGTTCTTGTATAATGTCCATTGCACGGTAAACTTTAATTGCGCGATGCAGGATTTAAGTGACGTCAGGATTTTTGTGTGACGTCAGGTCTTTGATGCGTAGTTCGCATGTGACGATGTCTGTTATATGTGTACATATATTATGGTTATAAAAACAAACAATTTTTATTTTTTCTGGTGGCGGTCTGTCTGTCTGTTTGTTCTGGCTAATGACGGCTCCAATTTTGTTTTATTTTCCTCAAAATATTTTACTCTCTGTACATCTACCGAGTGTCACTTCAATGTGTTACTTCTTTAAAAAAACACTGTTGATGTTGATATTTGTTTTGTTAATTAATATGTTCTATATAAACGACATAATTATAATTTGAGTACGCAGGTACAGTATGATCATGATATTTCCTTCTCACTAAAGCCGTCATTATCACGACCTATTATAAATCTCCAAAGAAAGAGAGATCGTCTGATGTTGAAGGTTTCCTGCGTGGGCAGGACTTACTCCAGTCCTTGAGATGTATTTCCCTTTCTTGGTATTCTTTAATGAAGTTTTCTTAGTATTTATTTGATATTGATAGCATAATCAGCCTATAATGTTCCCATTGCTAGGACACAGGCCCCCTCTCAGTGAGAGGGAGTGGGCCGTAATCCACCACGCGGGCCTAGTGCGGGTTGGTAGAAGTCACATGTCTTCGAATTTTTGGTTCTAGGACATTCCGGTTTCCTCACGATGTTTTCCTTCACCGTTTGAGAGCAGGGGTGATGAAATAATTTACACAAAGTAAAGCACCTGTCTGGGTTCGAACCTACGAGGCTACGACCTACAACTTGTATAAGTTGCGGCCGATACCAATGGGCCACCACTACTCTGTTATTGATAGCTTTCGTTATAAATAATAATGTTAATTGGTTTTTCTTGGAAGAAAATGCTTTTTTTTCTTTAAAGGCTGGAAGAACGATACTTAGTTCAATAACTTTGTATTTTAATACAAAAATCATAAACCTGACTCCAATAATATGATACTAATAATTCGCTGATACTTATAAAACATTATAATATTTTATATACTAATAACTGATGCCCGCGGCTTAGTCCGCGTGGATGTCGGTTATTAAAACTTCCTCGAGAACCACTCTGTCCATTGGTGAAAAAAGCATGAAAATCGGTGCAGTAGTTTTTGAGTTTATCGCGAACAGGAAGACAGACAGACGCGGCGGAGGACTTTGTTTCATAATATGTAAGGATGTATGTACGAACTAATTCTAGATTAAATAAGCGCACAACTTTTTCAATTTCGTTTTAAAAATCCTACCTTTTAAACTAAGTAAGGTAGTTTAGCGGCTGCTCCACTGCATTATCTACACTCTCGAAATCATAACAATACATAATACTGCATCCACGTAAAAACAATAAACTAGATTTTTCAAGCGGATACACTCACGTAAAAAGTTGAATTTATTGCTTTCCCGGGACCTGTACATTTAAGTGGGATAAGGCAAATCATTGTTTTTCCGTCTATCTGTAAGAATCTGGACGAAAAATATTATATTTGAAACGAATAAGCTGGTTCGAATTTTAAAAGGATTGCACTGTGGTTGCTACGTCGTAGTCACGTAGCTGAAGATTATGATGTCACGGCTACGTTGCTACGACGTAGCAGATAGTCATGATATTAGTCTGTATAATGTGTTGGGAAGACTTGGAAACTATTTTTTTTTTCTGACAGAGAAAACTGGCTCTCTCTCTCGGCAATCTGCCTAACCTTTTCCCAACCAGTCAGCTTCCAGTCTAACCGGATGCAGCTGAATACATGGAGCGACTGCCTATCTGATGTCCACAACCCAGTAACTGGGTAATACGATACCCCTAGGTAAAACTGGTTGTCAGACTTTCGGGCTTCTGACGACCTGTAACGACTGTCAATCAAAGATACACGAATGACAACCTAACCTTAGTCTCGGTATGTAAAGATGGTCACCCATCCCCAAACCAACCGCGGCATGCGTAGCTTAACCTGATGGATCGACCCATGCGACTGTTACTACTTAGCCTCCTCCCCAATGATTGAGTATATTCCAAAATACGGGCCAACAAACATAAAACTCCAAAAAAAATCAAGGTTTCGAATATCAAATTGCAATATCGCTTTCACTGGAGTACCAGGGTATAAGCAATGTGAGAATGTTTGTGGAAATTCCCGGAATAACGGTGTAAAATAAAAACGGTCTATTCACTTTTATTTTTCCCTCTCGGAGTCCCGAACAATTTGCTGGCAGTTCATTTTTGTGGGGTATCAGTTACTCGAGGTAATTTAGACAAGCCGTACTTTCGGGATTTCGGGTATAGTATATGTTTGAAAGTAACCCGTGTTTATTGATTACGTTTTTGGGGGCTACCACCACCGCTAACAGCAGTATTATTTTAATCTTACTTCGTGGGGGAAAGAGGTGGAGCTATACGTCCTATAGAGCTTCATCTCTTTCCTGCACTGAAGTAATATTAGAATAATACTGCTGTAAGCGGTGCTGGTAGCCCCCCTGATGTATAGTGAGTGATGCACATGAAGTGGTTATAATAGAACAAAAGTTATTGTCGGAATAGATAGCCAGGTACCAAGGTACTTGCGACCATCAATTATCATAATTATAATGTAAGTACTATTTTTGTCGGAAATGCATTTCTTTTTGCACTATGTTTATACAGGGTGACTAGATGTGGATCTGGGATCTGCCATAGCTAATTTGCATATAGAGGAGGTCATTTGCTAATTATAAGACCTTACTTTCCCTAGCTAAAGTTTTATAGTTTAGGAGATAATTATGTTAATCTTTATACAGGCTGTAAGGGTAGACACTCTTGTCATTCAAACCATGGGTAGTTGACTTAAATATAAAAATAAATGACCGAACACAACAAAAAAAAAACGTTATTTTCATTAAAAGATTTTTAAAAGTTTCTATCCGACACCGTGCTCTCTAGCGAAACAGCTGACTGACTGAGAGAGGGGTCGCGCTCGCGGCCGGTCAGGTCACATCCCGCACACCCCGCCCGTGTTGAGACGCAAGTTCGTTGCCCTAGCGCATCGAACTTGCGTCTCTTGTGGTAAAACGTAAATTGAAAAAAAAAGAAAAACTTTGTGATTTATATTGTGTGTACTTGTGCCAAATTAACATAATATTTTCTATCATTCTTATGTGAAAAATGCAATCATTATTTCATAACTCTTTTTGTTTTGAGAAACGAAAAGTCACAATCTGAATACATTCATTAATTACTTTCGTCTGAAAATTGGTCATTAGTCCATAATAATATGTATATTCTCTGATTGCCTCGTTGGTCTAGTGGTCGCATGCGTCTCTGGGTGCATGAGTTTCTGGGTTCAATTTAGGGTCGGGCAAAGTGTTATTGAGTTTTTCGATCCAGATTTTCTCAGTAGCAAAGAGGAGTCCCCAGCCCAGTTGATGAAAATATGCTCGATCCCTGCTACATGGGACTTAATCATAACTGGCGAAATGTGGGTGTACATAGGTACAGTCACGGACTTTAATTGATGAGCCACCTTCAAACTTTTCAATTTTGCAGTTTCATACATTCACGAGATTACACGATTAAACACGAACTCAAATTGCACGCTCGTAAACAAGATGACAAATAAATTACTTTTAATCGGAAATATCCATAGAGGTTGACTAATAAGTTCTCAATGATAAAAATAAATACAATGTTGCGTTAAGTTTATTCAATCTATTTGATACCGACCTCTTTTGAATCATAGCTCATTAACTCGATAATTATGAAAACATAACTGAAGACAGTGACAGTTGAAATATCAAGATGACAAATAAATTACTTTTAATCGGAAATACTCTTATCCATAGAGGTTGACTAATAATTTCTTAATGATAAAAATAAATACAATGTTGCATTAAGTTTATCCAACCTATTTGATACTGACCTCCTTTGAATCATAGCTCATTAACTCAATAATTCTGAAAACTTAACTGAAGACAGTTGAATTATCGATGTCAGAGAATTTCTCCGTACGCTAACGTTACTATCGCAACAGTAACCTAGCAACAATTATTTATTGTTGTTAGGTTACTGTTGCTAGACCTGCAATTGGTTGACTTTGAGTAGTCACTCTGCTGTCAAGGTGACTCTCAGGTTAGCCAACCGGTATGAAATACAATTTTCTTCTTCTAATACGAAGACATAATATGACTTTGCGTGTCGGGAACCGAATAAACCCGATTTGCATTACACGGCTAAAATGCGAACAGTACCCGGTGGCTCATCAATTAAAGTCCGTGACTGTACATCTCTGCCCAACCCTTTGGGGAATACATGCGTGATATTATGTTATAAACTCCGGCTCTTTTGTCTCCAAAAGAACGCACGAGTACATGTCCTTTACTACATGAGTCCCTAATACTATTCATCGACAAACTCCGCTCAAACGAACTTCAAGAAAATAAAATTTGTAGTTATAGAAAAAGTGTCTGAAATAAAATAAAATACATTACAAATAAGCTTTATGTTTCAGTAGGCATGTGTGCTGAAACACCTGAATTAAGCCTGAATGTGTTTATTGAGGAGAGAACAAATTCCACGAACAAAATCGCTGAAGCGAATGTCTTAGGAGTTTTATTGTTTACTTACGTACCTAAACTACCTATGTGTATAAATATGTAGCATTTTGTCTTTGTGTACGATTTAGTAGACAACTAGAAGTTTAGAAATGATTTTAATATTTTATGTTTTGTTTTAAACAGACTGCCTCGTTGGTTGCAAGCGCTAGGTACTGCTGAGCGTGATGTCTTGAGTTCGAGTACCAGCACCATTATTGCGTAATGTCGAGATCCGACGATCCGCAATTTTGCGGACGGACGCGCACGGCAGACGACCACAGACCGCCACGCACCGCGCACCGAGGAACTTCCGATGTCTGCGATACCCCGCACGTACCTACCCACGGTGCGTCGTGCGGGCTCGTCTGTGTCCGTCCGCAATATGGCGCACCGTCGGATCACGGCATAATACACGATCAATCAGAATTGGAATCGGTTCGAAACAAATGTCTAATCTATTGGTTCGTAAGTTACCTTGTTGAGCAGAATTATTTTCGAACTTATGAAGCAATGGATATTTTTTTTTAAATGTTTTTAGAATTTTTATTTCGTTTATGATTCAATTTCCACATTATTTTACATCTAACACTACAATACTATACTAATAATATGTACAAGTATGAAAAGCGGAAAATCTCAAACGGCGCAAATACTCCAATCTCATTGGGTCTTATAAATGTTCGAGCCGTTTGGGGTTGAAACCCTGGGGCCATGGGTCCCGAGTGCTCACTTATTATATCAAGACATCGCCAAGCCGTTGGTCGACTCTTCTCGTGACCAGAGGGCTGGCCTATTCTTCGGCCAAAGAATCAGCATTGCCATACAACGTGGCAATGCTGCCAGCCTTTTGGGCATTTTTCCTGCTGACAGCGATGCGGACGAATTTTTTGATGCACTTTAATAATTATTTCCTCCCCCTTTTTACATACTTTTACATATTATTAGCAATGGATTAGATATCTGTTTCAAACCGATTCCAATTCTGACCGATCGTGCATTACACTTAGGTATCGTTAAAAGTGTTGCTAGGTTTTCCATCAGGAATTTCCCAGTAGCAACCCAGAGTCTGAATTTGTGCCCGGTTGATTGCAATAGGCTCGCTTGATGGCAATGTGTTTAAAGAGTGTCCATGAAGTTTCTTGCCCGTTCTTCTCCATAAAAACCTACTATGAATGGTTAATAGCTAGGTCAGGAAGAAAGATGAAGTTATTGTCCATTCCAAAGTGCAATAGATGACCTTGAAAATTCAAAAGTGCCTCATCATCTTCCTGCCCTTGTCCCATGTTACTTGGGGTCGGCGCAAGACGTTTTCTTTTTCCACTCTCCCCTGTCAAACGTCACGCTATCATTCAGTCCCTTCTCTTTCATACCATTCCTCACACAATCCATCCATCTTTTCTTTGGCCTTCTCTCCCGCTCCATCCATCAACATTTATATTCATCACAAAAGTGCCTGTAAATGGTTTAAGTGCTTTGAATTTGAGATTTCTTTTTTGTGATAAACAATTTCTCTTTGAGTTTGCAGTCATTTAAATTAAGCAATTTATCCTGTAATGGCAGCAGCAGGCAGATCACGTAGCTCATGCGTCGTAATAAAAAAAACAACCTGATTGATCATCCCGCGAGCGTTAACAGTGGTTAGTTAGCGGACGGGCTATCTAAAAATAAAAAATAAATTGAATTATCGGGAGAACGCACCACCCCGATTCCAGTTACATGATATATAACGTGTTTTTTTGATATCCCATAACTCTAGGGTATTATTTCCATAGTTAAAAGGAGATGTTTCTACCAACCCCATTAAATCTTTTAACCAAACTGATACGTCATAACATCATCATCATCGTAAAATAATGGTATTCAGCTGCATCCGGTTAGACTGGAAGCCGACCCCTCTATAGTTGGCAAAAGCCTAGGCAGATTGGTTGATACGTCAATACATAAGTTCTACACTAAGCTGAGTTAAGAAAGTTCAGGCAGTTCTTTGTTTTTGACGTCCAAAAGTGCCTTATAAGTGCCTATTTGAAGTAAATTCAATTCAATTCATTTATTTCCAGGTAAATAACACCCATTGCCAGACATAAAATAATAGAAATCACAATAGAATAAAAACAAATAAAATCAAACATTAAATTAAATCCGATTAAGTAAAATCAAATCAATAAAAACAAAACAAATCAAATTAAAATAAAATAAATACATAATCAAAACGTTAAAATAAATTATAAAATAATTTACTGAACCACATAATTAATAAATTAATAAAAAAAATTTTTTTTAAATAAGTATATATATACTTACTCCTAATAATACTCCCGCCTCTGAGTCATTTGTTTGTTTGTCATTACATTAACCATATAACAATGGTTAATGTACTGACAATCAAACCTGTTCGCAAATACGCTCAGGATGGTGTTGGAGGCGCCCCGGAGCCTGCGCCCCAGAGATGTGCACCGCTTTCGCATCGTCGTGTAGAAACAGTCGACACGGGCGTCGGCGAACATCCCCGACGCGCTACAGTGCCGGGGCAGCCCCAACAACACCCTGAACGCATTATTATACTGGACCCGGAGAGCGTTGTAGTGCTTCTGGGTGTATGACACCCACAGGCTGGCTGGCTGGATGATTTGACTTTGACTTTGATTTTGACTTTGACAACCTCACATAAATACATACATAGCTCAAACCAAACATATGATAAATTCGCAGAGATTAACTGTCCCGACTATGTCCACTCGTTAGAGTTCGTTACGTAAGCCTTTTGTTAGGCCATTCTATTGAACGACAAAAAAGAGTTAGGTAAGTATTTACGTGGACGGAATATTAAACGTTGTAAAATGGTCAGGGTTTTATGTTGGTGTCCTTCGAAAAGTTTAGGTGTTTATCAACGTAATACCAGGCGCACATGTATGGATATGAGCAGCCATAAAGTTATGCTCAAAATAACGGATTTATATCGAGGGCCATGAATCGCTCGCGTCGCTCAGGATTCTAACACTTGAATCACTCGCTATGCTCGTGATTCAATCATCACGAATCACCCTACGGTACGGCTTTAAATCCGTCCTTTATTCACTAATTGCATAATACACTATTATGCAGGTTAATTACTTGAGAGTTGTATTCAATGATCCCATTATTATTTTTTAACATAACTGTTTTTTTCAGGTAAACGTCAAAAAAGGCGTGTCTTCAAGTATTTCAAGTACTTATCTAGTAAGTAGAAAACTTAAATGAAAATCTCTAATTCTTTAGAGGGTTTAGGCGCAGAATGGCCATCTTCATACTAAAAACTCCATGCTTACCTACTATTATTATAACGGTAAAACAAGGAAACTAACCAAGACGAGCAATCTTGTACCACAATCAAGTACCAGGACATCATAAAACACAGAGACATCAACACTACGTCGCCGAAGCTGCTCCGCCCTGCAAGATTTCACCCGACCACAATTGGGTCAAGCCACAATCCCTTCAACTAGGTATGCGTACAGTCCGAATCATTTTAACTAATTTACACAACTGATTCACGTAACTAAAACTTGGTTAAGGTCTTGTTTTGGGTAGATAAGGGTAATTTTATTATTTAAGGAGTACCAAGCTTCTGCAAGGGATAAGACACAAGGGATAAGATAAAATAATGACCTTTTATTTAGTGTAAACTTTTATCCTGGAAGTAAGCTGCAAATCAATTTTCGATTTTTATCAGTTTTTTCGTACAAAAAGTCAACAACTGTCGGACGTCAATTTTAGTTCACGGATAAAAGTTAACTTACTGACTTTGATAAAATCAATGAAAAACTATTTTATACAAAGTTTTATTAGCACTCAGTAGATGTCGAACTTCTTTATGACGTCATCAATTCGTAAACCATCTACATCATCGCCCACGATGTACTAGGGTAACATAAACTCAAGGAACATCAATCACTGGTCCTGCAAGTGGCGCGTCGCCACATAATAGATAGTGTGGTGAGCCGGTGACACGTCATAATATCCTATGTCGTTGATCGACCGGCTTAACACCTAACTG
The DNA here is from genome assembly GCA_947522985.1 of Lithophane socia. Lineage (NCBI taxonomy): Eukaryota > Metazoa > Arthropoda > Insecta > Lepidoptera > Noctuidae > Lithophane > Lithophane socia. Next base: position 12,348,719 of record OX383271.1, on the reverse strand, counting down.
CATTGTTGGTACTTGGTATCACTTGTGAGTTCTGACAGTAGGTATACACGGTACGTATAAGTATGTGTAGGTTTGCTGAATATCAACCTAACGCTAACACGCGTGTCAGTGATGTGATGATTATCATCCAATATCAGTTTCGATCTAATAATCTATAGTTATAGCTAGGGAATTATTGTACCAGAAAATTAGGTCTGTATGCTTCAATGTCTTGTTTCAATGCTATGGAACTCAATTCCTTTGATGGACCTATTATGGTCAACTAGATTGAGACAGATGGCTAACTAGACATAAGTGCTTATTCATTGGATATACCTAATAAGCAAGTTACTTATCAATACCAAGGTATAAAGTTTCGAATGTGATTCATTTAGATTTTAAAATCAAGAATAGAACTATGCGATGGAAGAAGTTCTTCTTAATTCCGTTTGAAAAAAGAACAAGAAATGAAATTATGAGCACATAATGTCGAAACTCTTTGGTAATTTTTCCTCTGAGAGTCATACTAAAGTTTTAATCTGTTCTTCGGAGAGAGAGACAAAGCTATACAAATCTTTACCTATCTCTTTCTAATGGAAAACCACACAAGTTTTCTTGCTTAACAAAACAATTACAGAAATCAACAAAATGAAAACAAAAGCGTAGCCATCATTGACACACTTAAAAAAATTAAACATTCCGGTGTACATTATTTTTGGATGTTTAACATATACGTTATATGCCTTTCCTGTTTTTTTCCCTACACTCTATTAATGTTAGAGCAGCAAAGGTATACTTTGTACACACAACAAGGCATATTTCGCAGTAAGTTCGACCTAAAACCGCAGTTTTTGACAGTCGACTCCATGAGTCGGCGTAACGGCCGAGAGGCTCTGCTATCCTGTTATCTCTGCCTCTCGGCCTCTAAAACCTCTAGAGGTTTTAAAAAGCCGCAGTCGGGTTTGATGCTAACTTTATGAACATTGAATACAACACAATGAAAATTATTTAGAGATCCCCCGGGCGTTACTTTATTACTGACCGCTTTTGATTGTAACTATGTAAAGATTCTATACGAAGTTTTTAATTTTTGAACACACTTTTTTTGTTTATTATGTAACAGCTTAAAAATTAAGCTTCCAACAAAAGAGCCAGCAGGCGTATCATGAGCACCGTTTTGTCGACGAAAGAGTAGACAAAAATGACGTTTCCTGTAGACAGTAGACAGTACGAGACGGCAGCAAAATAGAAAGAGTCAACTGCACTTTTTACGAAATTCACTTTTTTATATAATTCGACTCAGAATTCTTTGTTTTATCATAGGATTTATCGGTTGTCAGTGTGATTTTGACAGTAAGGATAGAAAACTTTCTTCCGAAATTGTCTACATATAAAAAGACCTAGACAAAGATCGTTAGAAATGAAAGACAAAATGACAGATTGTAGAAAGATTTCTACTGTCACTTTGTATAGAAAAAAAAGCTATGTCTATTCTTCGTAGAGATATAAAGCGCCATGCTACGCCTGCTGGTTAGGGCCCCAAAATAGCAATGGAGTTTTGAAACGAAATGTTTAATAGTTTTCTGACATGATCCGGCTTTCGACAAAAAAAAATCATTTAAACTTTTTTCTTTTTACTATTGAAATAGAACTCAATTTGTAGGTGTCATTATAAATTAGCATCTACAGGTACATTTTCTGATCCATTTTAATCAGATACTTTTCGTACAGACCATACTTACTCTCATTTTGCATTCATTTCTGTGTCATTTAATTTCTGTTTATCGCTTAAAGTGTATTAAAAGCTTCTACCAAGAAAATACACACACTGACCAATCTAATAACGAGATGACGCATCGCAGAATTTGAACAATCTCGAACTAAAAAAAAACAACCTAATTATAATTTTAAAAAAAACGAGAAATTACAATTTCTACCCTATCATACTTATTTCACTCCCGAGCCAACAATACGTACTTATGAAAATGTTCCAAAAGGAGTGGTCCAGATCGCGTCCGTCGACTTCTCATCATTTTTAGGCAAATCTCAAGCAGTACTTGTGTATTTTATTCGTGGGCCATTCCCACGCCCTTATTGAGATTGGGAGCTCCTACTATGTGAATAAAACTTTTTTTTTCGTCCAATTTTATAAAAAATGTAGGCAGTTAGATTAGTGAAAACATATCCTAACTTATAATAATTAAATGCGAATGTGAATTTGTTTGTAACGCTTTCACGCTAAAACGGGCGAACGGATTTGGATGAAACTTAGCAAATAGGTAGACCATGACCTGGGTTAGGACATAGGATACTTTTTTCCCGATATTCCCACAAGATCGAGACTTACGCGAGTCAAACCGCGGGCGCAGCTAGTTATTAATATTATTATACTAGCTATTGCTCACGGCTTCCCCCGCATCATCATGTCATTAGCCTTTTCCCAACTAAGTTGGGGTCGGCTTCCAGTCTAACCGGATGCAGCTGAATACTAGTATTTTACATGGAGCGATTGCCTATCTGACCTCCACTACCCAGTAACTGGGTAATACGATACCCCTTGGTAAGACTTCCCGCGCATGTAGGTTGAAAATGATTCCACAGGAACGAACTACCGTGACAAAAGTATCCTATGTCCCAATAAAACTCACTTTCTGGATAGAAGTGATGTCGTTCATATTCGATGTCCAATCGAGAACCAATGTTTAGGCCGTCCGAGAACTTTCCGACATTAATCATTTTCACCAAAATGAGGCATCTGAATTCAGCTGCAGATATCACATAAATATATTTCTTATTCAGATTCTTACGATGGTTCTCAAGAAATATCTCAAGGAATATTTTACCAATTTCCTTGAATTCATCGTAGATACACAATGAAATATATTTTTAACCCCCGACGGAAAAAGAGGGGTGTTATAAGTTTAATGTGTGTATCTGTGTGTCTGTCTGCGCCATCGTAGCTGCCAAACGGCTGAACCGATTTAATTTTTTTTAGTTTTGTTTTAAAGGTGACTTGATCGAGAGTGTTCTTAGCTATGATTCAAGAAAATCGGTTCAGCCGTTTGAAAATTATCAGCTCTTTTCTAATTGATGATTGGATGTGAGCATCTTACACAGGTCTGTTTGGACTCATTGGAAAGGTCTCAACAGATGGATGGTGAGCAGGGTCTGATGATGGAGTAGGAAAGATAAAGGAGAGTAAATTAGTAGGTAACAAGCTTCACTGTGGCAAAAATACGTACAGCTACGCAGATTTCGGCGAGCTGCGTGTTGATCGTAGCGTTTCTACTAGTAATATAACATAAAATTTAAAAAACTGGAAACAAAAATTTAAAAAACCCCCGACAAAAGCCTTTAAGTTTAACATAAAAGTTGTAGGTAATCTTTTGATCCAAGCGTCGTCGTGTCGGGGGACGGCTAATGAAAATAGGAAGTTAACAGCAGCTATCCTTTCTACAACAGCATACATTCATTATTCCTAGTGTGTTGGCGTTTGCATTAGCCGTCCCCCGACACGACGACGCTTGGATCAAAATATTACCTACAACTTTTATGTTAAACTTAAAGGGCCAATACATATTATTTTTTTACTTTTTAAACGCTTTGTTTTTGTCGGGGGTTTTTTTATTGTTGAGTTAGAATAAAATTAACGTTATTTCATTTTGACAATGCTCAAATAAAATATACAAGCTAAAATATCGGGTCGATCCATCAGGTTAAGCTACGCTTGCTGGGGTTGGTCCGTGGATGGGTGACCATCTTTACATATCGAGACTCCTCCGTGTGCCGGAAAGCACGAAAGGCCGTAGGGTCCGGCTGTCATTCGTGAATCTTTGACAGTCTTTCCGGGTTGTCAGAAGCCCCAAACTCCAACAACCAGTCTTACCAAGGGGTATTGTATTACCCAGTTACTGGGTTGTGGAGGGCAGATTGGCAGTTTATCTATGTAAAATACGGGTACTCAGCTGCATCCGGTTAGACTAGAAGCCGACCTCAAGGGAAATAGGCAGATTGATACTATAGCAGAAGTGTCGTGACGGTCAAAACCTTACACTATTATAGGAATAGTTGTCATTCGCCAAGTGTGCAGATTATAACGCGAATTGAGTAAAAAAAGGAATCATCAAAATCAATTCATAATTGGAGGAGTAATCGCGTAACAAACATACAAAAAAAAAACATAAAGTCAAATTGAGAACCTCCACTTTTTTGAAGTCGGTTTAAAATAGGTTAGTTACAATACGACACAACTTAAATGTTGCCTCGATAATATTCGTAAAACTGATGACATTCGAACTGAGTGCGCCTTCAAAATCACCTTTATTACTGCTTTAAGCGAAAATTATCTTTACGCGAACGCATAAACTTGTGGACTAAATAAGTCATATAAATACGTAAAATTGATGCATTAGACAAGTAATGCATCAATTTTATTGGTATTTTATTTTTTTAGAAAGTTATCCTTTATCCTCAAAAGAACAATCTTGTGAGGATAAAGGATAACTTTCTATGTGCTTAATGTAATTTTCTCGATAAGTAATCCACAAAAGAAGATGAAGTGATGTCTCCTCTGTTCTTACAGCAATTGAAGGTTAGCTTCGAGAAACTGTTGAAGTAATGTCCATCGAGACATTTGTAATGTTATAAACAACATTTATCTACATTTGTAACTTTTACGATTCTGGGATCGGCCATAAAGACGTCTCCTTTTCCTGATACCCTTATAATCGCATTACATCCATCCATCCTTGCGTATTACGATGGTAACTTATTTTTCTAAATTATCATCGTAAACTCTATTCCCGTGATCTGCTCATGTGAAAACTATATAACATTTGTGTTCCATTTGTGTTGCATAATTCCGATTACACACTGGAGACGTCAGGTGGCGGTCTCATTTGCGACAGCAAAAAAGTTGCTCAAGAATTTGTACATTTCTTTACCAGTATCCCACTTAAAACTACTGAAACCTTAAACTCCTCGCCATCGCTCTCTTTTGATTTAGTAAGGGCGAACGTTTCAGCCTGCCCGATTGAATTTAACTTTAAGCATATTAACCCCGTAACAGTAATAAAAGCTTTTAAGCAAATCAAGATCAAACTGACCGAGGATCTTTGGGGAATGTCCATTAAAGTCTGCACCTCCATAATTGAAACCATAGCGCCTTACTTAGCCTTAATATTTAATTTGTGTGTGGATCAAGGAGTCTTCCCGGATTTAATGAAATACAGTAAGGTAATACCACTTTTCAAATCCGGGGACAGTAAAGACACTAATAATTATAGACCCGTATCCGTGCTGCCGGTTTTCAGCAAGGTGTTTGAAAAGGTAATGCTGAATCAAATGCTCAATCATTTTAACACAAATAAAATCCTTCACGACCAACAGTATGGTTTCACCAAAGGGCGTTGTACGACCGACGCAGGTGTAACCTTATTAAGACACATTTTTAACGCGTGAGAAGAGGCCCAAGACGCCATAGGAATCTTTTGTGACCTCTCCAAGGCATTTGATTGCGTCGATCACGAAACCTTACTCTTGAAACTTGAGCATTACGGACTTGGAAAACTTGCGCTCAGTTTAGTAAAATCTTATTTAAATGATAGACAACAGCAAGTTCAAATAAACGGTATCAACTCACTAGGTTTAAAAGTAAAAATGGGTGTTCCACAAGGCTCTATTTTGGGTCCTTTCCTCTTTTTAGTGTACATTAATGATCTACTACATTTATTAAAAAATCAACCACACATGGTATTATTTGCTGACGATACTTCCTTAATTTTTAAGGTAGATAGACGTGCTACAAATTTTGACGAAGTAAATAACGCCCTACTGCAGGTCCAAAATTGGTTCACTGCTAATAATTTAGTATTAAATGGAAAAAAAACTAAGTGCATAAAATTTTCTTTACCAAACGTCAAAAATAGGGATTGCGTGATTATATTGAATCAAGAGAAACTAGAATTCGTCGATAAAACTGTTTTCCTGGGGATCACGCTCGACTCAAGGCTACAATGGGGTTCTCATTTAACATCTCTTGCAGGACGGCTAAGTTCAGCAGCATATGCTGTCAGAAAAATCCGTCAATTTACTGATGTAGATACCGCGAGGCTAGTCTATTTTAGTTACTTTCATAGCATCATGTCTTACGGTATTTTACTATGGGGACGGGCTGCAGACATCGAGTCTATCTTTATTCTGCAGAAAAGAGCGATTAGAGCCATTTATAATCTCCGCAGGCGCGATTCTTTAAGGGAACTGTTTAAGGATATTAACATCATGACGGTAGCTTGTCAATATATCTATGAAAACATCATGCACGTAAGAAAAAATTTACATCTTTTTAGTAAAAGAGGTGATAGACATAACTATAGTACTAGAAATAGGGACCTATTAGTACAACCAGGTTTCAGACTGGCAAAAGTAGACTCATCTTTCATGGGGTACTGTTTAAAATGTTACAATAAAATTCCTCCCCACATACTTCAACTGAACGAGACGAAATTTAAAACTTGTATAAAACGCACACTATGCAGGCAGGCATATTATAAGTTGGAGGATTACATTTCTGATAAAAATGCTTGGCTTAATGCTGGTCCTGCTCCACAACCACAACTAACTAATTAACATTCGAAAATAATGTTGGAGCTGCTGAAGATTGAAGACCATCTTTGCATTGTATAAACTCAATTTCCTTTGTATTATATAACTGCATAGCACAGGTGTGAGTACTATGTACTATAGAGCCATTTACCGAGTAATTTGTCTTTAATTGACTTGAATGTGCCCTGGCGGCTGGGAATGTCATGCTCACTCAAATGTCTCGCTGATGGTGGCGCGTGTGTTGGATCATTTAGCTCCCTTCAAAATGGTTGAGCTGAATGGTGCTGATCCATGCGTCATGTTCGTGAACGGGCGCCGTCAGTTGTGACTGGTCATCTCTTAGCTGCCATGGCTTATTTTAATTTTTGATTTGTTTTTATGTTATAATTGCGGACGCTTTTAACGTGCTTTCTACATTGTTCTCACATGTATAATTTCAACATAAATGATGTAAGCAATATTTTGTAACAATATTTTGATTTAAAAGAGTGTCCGTGGAGTTTCTTGCCCGTTCTTCTCCATAGGTACCTACTACGCTTTGGAATGGGCAACTAGCTTCATATTTCTGACTGACCGACTCCTTGACAATTCAAAAGTGCCTGTAAATGGTTTAATTGAAATAAATGCTTTGAGTTTGAGTTTGAGTTCATTTCAACATATTTCACACTCCTCCTTACATGCGAATGTTTTGGGGAGTTTTATAAACAGTCTTCACAATTTATTTAAGTTCGGAACGAAGATTTATTTATGACTATATCATAAGTTTTTATATACAATCTAACACTAAAATGATATACAAAGCGAAATAAAAATTATTGTAGAAAGAAAGGGCTCATAGGGCGTCAAAAAAATTCAAGTTTGGAACTATGTGTTTGCACCAGAAAACATTCAACATGTAGGATGTTCACATGAAACAAATCCCAAAACTTGTTTTTTTTATTTATTTTGCACTGCACGAAACATGCGTAAGTTTTAGACCGATTTCAAAATTTGATTTTACCTGCGTTCGCACTGTCTAGAAACATTTACGATGGACATTTGTATGTTTGTGTCTCGAAACTTGTGTACAGCTTATATCTATTTAGTGCATTAGTGTTTTCCAAAAAAGACGGGTAACATCGAAACGTACACTCGCGACAATCTAAGAAGTCCGTTTTAACGTTTCGTTCTCGTACATGTAATAAAACGTTCAGACTTGAGAGTCAGTTTTAAGCAATGTAGATAAGTCGTCGATTACAAACTCTTTAATCAATATGTGTCGAGAATCAGTTTATAAGAAACCAATTTTTTTTTCATCGCTTCACAAAGCATTTTTATAGTTGTCAAAACGGACTTCTTAGATTGTTGCGAGTTTAGTAGACAACATGTTGCAAGATTCATACAGAAACATTTTGATGGCAATGCGAATGCGGATCAATACATTGGTAGAAAACAGAGACTTCAACATGTTTTCATGCGAATGTTTCCTGTTTATTATTATTATTAACCCAAGTCCAATATACACAAACATAAAAAATATAAAATGATAATGCTCAGAGAGAGTAATCATTCCCTTGAGAAATTAGTAGGTGTGCCCTAAAATTGTGTCTGAAACGGCCGCTCGTTTATAAGATTAGATACTAGGCTGACATAATAGCTAGGTGCCTTGTTGACCGTGAACTGACGTGAATGGCCGCTATCATTCCAGTCGTTATAAATGTCGAATCGTGATGTCCTTTGGGAAAAACTATAGGTCACTTTGTTTTGATTAGAAGGTTCGTTGATTAATTATGGTATTTTTACACAAGGTCAAAAATTGCTTGGCCATAATATATAAACACGCACAAAATGAATTGTCAACGGTAGCCGTGAAGACAGCGTAATATTAATGGATTTAAAAGAGGATTGGAAAGTGGTTCAGTATGTAATGACGGGTAGGATTACCCTCATAGCAAATACAGGCCAGTATTTCTATCGTAATATATACTAAAGAGGTATTTGTATATAGGAAGTTATCTTCGGAACTGTTGAACCGATTCCAAAAACTATTTCATTAATGGGAAGCTACCGTATTGCAGAGTGTCATAGGATATTTTTTATTAAAACATGACATTTGGGGCGTCACCCAGATTAGAACTGAAACCCTCGGGTCACCCAGATCTCTCACAGACGTTCAGGGGGCCTACCACCACCGCTTACAGCAGTATTATTTTAATCTTACTCAGTGGGGGAAAGAGATGGAGCTATACGTCCTGTAGAGCTTCATCTCTTTCCTACACTGAAGTAATATTAAAATAACTTAAAAGCTGAACTAAAAAGCTCTGAACAAACCAGTCGATTTAATTCACTTCTGGAGGGAGGTGGGTTTGTAGGAATAACCACCGACGGCCACCATGGCCCACGCACAACGGTCGACCTTAGGGAATAACAGCAGATATAAAAAAAATGCGTACAAAATCACCGGCAGAAGCTGGTTTATGATATTTATAATAGATTCTGGTAGATACGACAGGAGACACCGTACCTTTTATTCCGGGGGAATCGAGCCAATTTCGCAGTTTCGAACTTTGACAGTTTTTCATTTCTGAATGCCAAAATTAGAGCAGAGTCAAACAAGTTCGATTCGAAATAAGCTACTACTCGTTGCATTTACTTCAACTTTTTAAACGTAAACTGTGCGTTCACTTAACAGATGAGTTTTCTTTTAGCCATCACCAGTTTACGTTAGATTTAGGAATGTCTGCAGTTTTTCGGAAGATTTTCAAGTCTATTTCGAGAAATTCTCCAAGAACCCGGGTGTCTTTACAAAACATAACATAACAAAACATCACGCCTGTACTCCCCGAAGGGCAGTGCACCTATAATACACCCACATTTCACCAGTCACGCTTTTATGTCCATTTAACAGGGGGCGAGTCTATTGCCATCAACCGGGCACACATATATCGACTCCGGGCTACTTCTGAGAAATTCCACATGAAAAACCTAACAACACTTTGCTTGACCCGGGAATCGAACCCAGGACAGCAGCCTCAGCAGCTTACGACCACTAGACCAGCGATGCAGTCTTTACGAAACGTCGCTAAAATTCTCATCACAAATAACACACGCCACACTAAAAAAGAGAAAAAACCTACCATTCTTCCAAAAAATAACTGAGCTTACGCGGCAACATTAATTTTTCACTCATATTACATTATCCTGGTCACAATGGCGGGTGGTATATTAATTCGCATACGTCGCCTGGCGAGGGGCCAAATCTTTAGTCCAGCCCGCAATGGGTCAGCCATGATAACATGTTTTGATTCATTACTTTTTAACATTTACGTAAGCAAGCTTGATGTTAGATTTTATTATTTGAGAAGTACATAATCATAGTAGATTGTTGCATCGAGCGAAAAGTGCATTAATTACTCAGTTTAGCAAGGTGCGTAATCTACTTTTCTTTCAACTACCAATTCGATTTAGATTTTCGACATATTTTCTGTGAAATTATTCACCTTTACACTTAGTAAGTATGTGCTCTTACCAAAAGTAAGATAAAATGTCACCAAAACTTCTTGTAATCTGTTACAAGTAGAAGGATCCTTGTTGAAGTCTTGACTAGACATTTTTTTACCGGCTCTTATGTAGGCCGCCGCGCGCCGTCCGAAAAATTAGGAGAAGCTATTAATCTTTTGAGACATGTTATAACTCATTTATCATTTTATTGAGTTTAGTTGAAAAACGTATTTATTAATTAAACTTTCCGCTATCCGACCGTATGATGTCCCTCCATCTGTCTGTCAGCAGGCTATAATATCTCATGAACCGTAATACGAACACAGTTGAATGTTTTATAGATTATACTTCTATTGCCGCTATATCAACAAACTAGAAACCTGTATTTTTAGGTGTTTTTTGCTAAATATTATACGGAGGTACGGAACCCTTCGTGTGCGTCCGACTCTCACTTGGCCGGTTTTTCATTTCCCCAAACTAACAGGCAGAGATAGACAGTCATTTCCCCAAACTTACAGGCAGAGATAGACAGTCATTTCCCCAAACTAACAGGCAGAGATAGACAGTCACTTCCCCAAACTAACAGGCAGAGATAGACAGTCATTTCCCCAAACTAACAGGCAGAGATAGACAGTCATTTCCCCAAACTAACAGGCAGAGATAGACAGTCATTTCCCCAAACTAACAGGCAGAGATAGACAGTCATTTCCCCAAACTAACAGGCAGAGATAGACAGTCATTTCCCCAAACTAACAGGCAGAGATAGACAGTCATTTCCCCAAACTAACAGGCAGAGATAGACAGTCATTTCCCCAAACTAACAGGCAGAGATAGACAGTCATTTCCCCAAACTAACAGGCAGAGATAGACAGTCATTTCCCCAAACTAACAGGCAGAGATAGACAGTCATTTCCCCAAACTAACAGGCAGAGATAGACAGTCATTTTCGTCGGAAAACTAATATTGTTCTTACCAGGTCCACATTTGCACGACTTTTAGATTATGACCGCCTTACTAATAAACGTTGTATAGCTCCTGTATAGTTACACAACGCTTTGTCTTCTTCTTTCAAAAGTAATTTGACTTTTGAAAGAAGAAGACAAAGCATTGTGTAACTATACAGGAGCTATACAACGTTTATTAGTAAGGCGGTAAGAATGTATGTACACAGACGGATGATAATTTTATTGTAAAGTTTACGAAACATACACGTACCCAAGTACCTACTGCTGCTCTCTCATACTCTCTCTTTGTAAATTATTTCTAAGATTTTATGTTAATATTTTACCAATTTTATACTGAATAAATATATATTCTAGTATTAAGGGAAAAGAATCGTCAACCCTAAGCCTTAATCCGGGCTTCAAAGAAGTAACCTAATTGAAAAACTAAAGCCTTATTATGTTATCACAGGCCGTTCCTTGGAACTTCCTTTACATAGTTGAGTTTTTAACCAACTTCCAAATGGAAGAAGGTTTTTTTATGTATGTTCATCGAAATTTTCGTCAATTGTGGACCGATTTCGGAGCAAAATCGAAAATATGCCGCTTGAATTGTATCGAGCCGACCCGAATATGATTACGAGGGTAGATGCCGAACACAGTTTGCCGATCAGCATGAGCCTAATGAAAGCTGAAGAATATGTGTAGTTAATGCTTCGGGAAGGCTTTGTTGCTCAACGAATACTGCTGAAATTGAGAGTGCCGACCGGGACAACTGTAAAACCCTTTTTTTTTTTTTTTTGACTTTGGGAAATCATCCAATGACTTCTCCCGCTCTGGGCGGAGCGGAAGGGCGTGTCAGACTTTTACTGACTAAAACCCACCCGTGTTCCTTCAGTTGCCTGTTGCAAAGGTCCCGGTATCCCTTTCGGACTAACCCGCAACCCTGGCAAACTGTAACACTCTGCAGTCAGCCTCATATTTGTGTAAAAGAAAAGCATAATCAGCCTATAATGTTCCCACTGCTGGGACACAGGCCTACTCTCAGTTAGAGGTAGTGGGCTGTAATCCACCACGCGGTGAACCCAGTGCGGGTTGGTAGATGTCACATGTCTTCGAATTTTTGGTTCTATAGGACATAGGTACCGGTTTCCTCACGATGTTTTCCTTCACCGTTTTGAGTGCAGTGGTGATGAAATTATTTACCCACAACTGCTCTTAAATGTAAAAGGTAATATAATTTTGCCTCACACAAAGTACCAATAAACGCAGTGTATTAGAACAGACTTCCTTTTATCTAACCTGCTAGAAAATTCATAAAGGAACATATTCTCTTATAAACTTAACGTTGCACAAAGGGATAGATTTTACCGTTACGGGACTTTCATAAGAAAACTTAAGGATATTATGTACCTACCCATAAAAGGAAAAAGACTTAGAGTCTTACGAGAAACAAATGTATGATAAGTTATATGAAAAGCCATACATTGATAACATGTCGTTGGCATAGATAAGCTTTATTTCTTTCTTTTTTAAATGCGTTCGTTACTTATTAGTTTTGATGATACTATTGAAGTCAAGGCTTATCTATACTAATATTATAAATTCGAAAATAGCTCTGTCTATCTGTCTGTATGTATGTTAACTTTTCACGCCTAAACCACTGAACAGATTTCGATAAAATTTGGCATGGAGATAGATGTCGTCCCGGCTACTTTTAGGCTACTTTTTATCGACATACCACGCGGGCGAAGCCGCGGGCGGAAGCTAGTAATCCATGTTTATGGTTCTTATAACAGAGATTCATATGTACTTTCTGAGTTAATCTTAGATATTTTTGCCCTCGGTGAGGGACAACATCGTGAGGAAACCTGAACTTATAGTTATTAAAAGAAAAAAAATTGAAACGGAAAATAGTTAATTAGTTAATTGATTCAGGCGTGACTACGGAAATCTATTATAAAATTACAATAGACGTTGATATATTTATTTAGTAACCTATTCCGCGTAATTGTTTTCCAAGAGTCATAAAAACCCTCGTTCGGTGTGGTCGTGTTCTGGTTTGCGACTGGTCAATCGTCATCCTGAGGATGCCTTGTTGAGAGGTGAAACACGTCAATTTCCTACAGTTAAGCGCAATAGGTCAGTAAACTACTATTTTGTGCAACCTCACAAAATATGCTTTTGGTAATGAAGATTTTATGTATATTCCAACCGCAACTTCGTCCTTGTTTTAACGTAAAATATATCCTATGTCTATGAATTAACTCGGCAATACTGTAGTTTCCTATTAGTGAAAGAATTTTAGGAATCGGTTCAGCAGTTCCGAAGATTGCCCCGCTCATAGATACAAATAATAAGTACCAATAGGATCCATAGTTCCGAAGATTACTGCCGCCTACATACAAACTCTCAAATTGTATCTTTTTATTATAATGTTAGTATAGATTCCATGTAAAATAAAAAGGAAAAGCTAAGTAAAAGTTTATCTTTACGCGTTCGATGTAAATATTATTTTATGAAGGAAAATGGACTATTTACAGCAACCTAACCCATGGTCACATCACCGTAAAATGACTTTACGATACGAGGCACGAATATGACACTATTTTCCTTAAATACGGTAACAAAATCGTACCTTTTTCCGTGTAGGTAGATAAAATACGGTTATCGATATTTATCAATGTTTTAATTTCATAAAAACTGATAATTTCATTATTGGTTTTTGTGTCTAATTCGTTTATCTAATAATTAGAATTAGGTTGGTTTATTTTTTTTATACTTTATTTTAATTTAAGAGTGTCCGTGGAATTTATTCTCGTTCTTGTCATAGGAACGATTACTAATTTCAGCTTTATCTGACTGACCGACCTTGACAATACAAAATTGCCTGTAATTGGTTTATTTGAAATAGATGCTTTGAGTTGAATTGATTTTTTTAAAAGGTTTTATTAATTAACGTACACTAATTATTGGTTTGCTTTATTATTCAACTTTTGTACGCACGTGTTTCTGTGACAAATAAACCTAATTTGTCTTTCTTTCTAAATTGACCACAATAACATAAATATTTCGCCCCTATTCCAAAACGTGGTAGTTGCAAAAAAGTACCTATCAAAAAAATGATTTTTTTAATACCATTTCCATTATATCAAACGTGCTCTCCCAACAGCGTGTGCCAAATTTTCCGTGTCATTACCTCGTTATATTATTTCCGAAACGCATCGAGAGAAATGTTTAGAATCACTAATTTGTTCGTTGAGTGGTGCGGAGGCGTTCTGCCAAGTAACACGAATAAAAACGGGTCATGCATGCCAAGGAGATTGTTGTGTAGGGCTGTACTGCCGGTCCGTAAAAAGTACCGGGACTCGATGTGGGATCTGAGTTTTGTGTGGAATCATGATTTTTGAAATAGATTTATTTTTCGTAAATCATCATCATCATCATTGGTAGCCTTGTTCAACCCACTGCAGAGTATAGGCCTCCTCTCTTATGTGCCATGCTTCCCTGGTATGTGCGAGGCTCATCCAGATCTTCGCTGCAATCTTCTGTAGGTCATCGACCCACAAAACAGCGGTATATTTTCCGACTTTTACTAACTCTTTAAAAAGCAAAGATCCTTGAGAAATATTGGTAAGTAGGCAGGTACTTACTAATTCATTCTAAAAACTACAAGCCAATCATGTTATGCATATTAGACATTTCTTTGTTATCGGAATGGTATCTTACAAATTAATGTACACAAATATCGTCGTCCGACAATAATTTTATAACGTGTTATCAACTGTTATAACGTTATTGTCTCAAAAATATGCCATACCATATTTTTGAGCACAACATAAAATACCTCATTCTCTATTAAGTGACCTGACACTTTACAAATCGGTTACCATGCACGCTTCGATAATGGCTCACACGTAGAAGCCACATTTTACCGTCCCAGGTGGCCGGACGACGGGACATAAATCCCGGGAAATTGGGACGTCCCGCGGACACTTGACATCACTAGTTGGCAGTATCGAACGTCAGAAAGGATTGAAGGAGACCAAATGGGGCGATACAGTTGTGTGAAGCATGTTTTCTTACTTTTTTCCGAATAGTGTTTGTTTTGAGATAGAAAACGATTTGATACTCGTCTTTAGTGATGTACGAGTATTGAGCTCGGGGGAATGTGTCGTAGTTTTTTGCCAGTTTTTATTTCGTTGTGAGATTACAGATGTAGATTTGAAAGGAATATTTATTTCGGAAGGTGAAAGGATTATAATTATGACTCTTTCGTACGAGTGGTTTTTGTTATGTTTAGAGGTCAGACCATGGTTTAAGAAACGATAGATCAACATTATTCTTGAATTTTAGAATCAGAACATTAGAGTCTGTTTTGCGAAATCTTACTCGTTGTTTTGACAGTAACGGTACTAAAAAAAAAAAAAAATTAAAACTATTTATTTCAAAATAAAAGAGACATATTTTTACAGTACAATAACGCTTACTGAAACTGTCTTTACATTAATTTACGGAAGTTAACAGAAATTAATGTAAGGACAGTTTCATCGTGATCCTATGATGAGATAACCCTTTGAATGAACCCTTACGACACGTGGTACATACTTCTTTATAGGTTAAAGAAGACGTGATATCTTTACAAAGAGCAGTGGACCGAAACGAACTGATAGTGAACGGTGAATGAATGAATGATGAATGAACGTAGTGCGGTCGTTAGCCTTGATAGGTCTTTTATTCAGTGGGTTGTGTTGCTTGCACTTTTACGTTCAATGAACTAGTGTAATAGAAGGATGGTTATTTAGAAGGATGTAGATACATTGTAGTTTGGATTTTGAATCCTAACTAATATTATAAATGCGAAAGTGAGTTTGTTTGTTACGCTTTCACGCTAAAATGGCTGAACGGATATGGATGAAATTTGGCACATGGTTTGAACATGACCCGAAAAAAAAATAGGCAATTTTTATCGAAATACCGGGAGAATCCGCAGGCGGAAGCTAGATATTTTTCAGAGTGTGAAGACTTTTAAAAAAACAAGGAAAGAGTACTTTTCGTTAACATAGTAACTCTTCCTGGCATTTTTTTCTCTCGACTTGGTGAGAGTGCCAATAGGTTTTCTCTGCAGTTGGCAACAATTTGCGATGTATTTGCCTGCGCAATATTGTATGTCTGTCTGCGCAATATTCTATGCCAAAAATGCAAATATTTTACTTCCAATAATAAAATCAGCGCTTTACCATAAACAGACATTGTTCTCTAATAACTATTTCAAAATCTGCTAAACATCACATAACTAAATGTTACTCCTTCACTGTGCACGCGGTTCGGTTGTGGAATTCACTTCCGCCTGACATTAGGGACTGCCAAACTGTTGCAGTATTTAAAAGAAGAGTGAAAGTACACTACCTATCCATTTCGTCATAGTTGCATAGTTATTTGAAATTATATTGTAATTGTATATTTTTAAGTGATATTTATTTTAGAAGTATGTATGTAAGTATATTCTCATAATGTATGTTTATATTTAATTTTTGAATTGTTTTTGATTTTTGTATTCTGTTTCTCTTCTACTCTTACGCCCGTTGTCTACATCTCTTTTATCTACTTTCCTATCGCAGGTATGCTGGAAGAGATTTCTTTAGAAATAAGCATTGCCTTTGTACGAATTTTTCTGTTCCTTTCTTCTTTTCTGTATTTATATGTGTGTGCATAAATGGTTAAATAAATAAATAAATAAAAATAACATCACGCCTGTAATCCCCGAAGGGTTAGACAGAGGTGTACCTCATAGTACACCCACATTTCACCAGTTATATTTAAGTCCCATGTAATAGGGGGCGAGCCTGTTGTCATCAACTGAGCACAAGTCTAGACTCCCGGCTCTGAGAATCTTCTATCTTCAAAAAAATGGGGAAAATTGTCGGCAATTTCTATTCAACAAGGCTTTTACGGTACCTGTGGACCTAAATACGTGCTGGTCAAGTGGCGACGTTACCTAAATCCTTACATTACAAAGAGCTTTTACAACATGCTCCGGGATTACATTTACATTTTATTACAAGACTGTTTTACGAAATTGTGCCAGATTTTAGACATGGGACTAAAGATATGGTAATTTTGAATTATACACTTAATTTATTTCAACTTTGTTATTTTGGTGTTGTTCTTTAAATACTTTAGGCTAAAACTGTTCCTGTAAGAAAGTTTCAATATAATTTCTGACCTGTCTTATTGTTAATTTCTTTATTTTAAAAATAATATCAATTAAAGCAGTAGTGACGCAGTGGTGACCCAGTGGTAACGGCCCCGACCGTTTCGTACCTTATTATGTGCGAGAAGTTCAAATAAATAAGTGATTAGTGTCAATCTTATTTTTTTGATATTCGGGTAGGTCATGGCCTAAAGAGGTGCACTAAAGAATATGAATTAACAATCTCGACTAACTACGCGTTTCGCCGGTATATTGATTTTACACAAGAAATGAATCTAATTATACAACAAATGTACAAAATAGTAATAATAAAAGAGATACAAATTAGCCCGGAATAGGTACCTACCAACGCGGATACTGGCGGTGAACCAATTTCAACCATATTATTAACGGCATAAGGGTGAAAAGTGGTTCACCGTAAATGTACACTGCTGTGCCTACTCTGTGTTCTTAGATAGCTACTCGTATGATAACCGGTAGTTACACTTCGATTCTTTACATATTTATATAAGCAACTTATACTACTTATATTTTTTTTTTTTACAATTATGATTCAAAATATCCTATATCATCATGACCACAACATAGGCGGCCCTACAAATTGTCCCTTTTACAAGATAACCCTAGTACTTAAGTAAAGTTCTTCATAAAAATTGCATCACTCATCAACTTCTAAACAGCACTTCATTACACGGGTATCATGGGGTAAATTAATGTTATCACAGCGAGAGCCCCTAATGATGTGACCGACCATCATGGGAAGTCAAGCGAGGATGTGAACGTTGGCAGAATGAAGGCAAAGTAACATAATGAGAGGGAAAAAGGTGGAAAAGTTACAAGATTGTGTGATAAAGGGTACTTATCTTTTTGTTTACCGTGGAAAATTAGAACTCTCAAAGGTCAAGATACTACGAATTAGAAATATAAAAACTTTTTACAAAAAAAAAAAACAACCAACTTCCAAAATAATACTACAAAATGATAAATAATATTTGAAGAGTTCCCTCGATTTCTCTTTCCCATCATCAGATCCTGATCTGATGACAATGTGACTACCTCGGAAGTAGTACCTAGACCCTTTCAAACAAAAAAATAATTTTGCAAATCGGTCAACAATTGGCGGAGAAATCGGTGAACATACATTTTAAAAAAAGCATAGGTATGTTTTTATGTAGACCGATTTGCAAAATTCTTTTAAAACGAGGAGATAAAGTCGAACATAGAACCTCCTCGTTTTTGGAAGTCAGTTAAAAAGTCAGTATCAAAGATCGCGAAAAAGCGAGATTTATTTTTTAAATCAACTGTATAGCTGCTGTAAGCGTTTCTAAAAAATAAAATCCTGCTATCAAAAGCTTTGCCCTTGACATAAGTACGGGCTATACATCCTGTTTCACAATAAACACTGTAATAAACATAAAAAATAAGGCTATAAACAAACGATAAACTGTTTTCTCAAAGCGTTATGCTGTAACTAAACGTTTTACCGAAATAAAAATAAGAACTAGGTACTTTATTTTCTTTCATGTAAAACTTTTTTCGGCTTTTCCATTTTTAGGGACCGTTTTATGTTTAAAAAGGCCTTACAATCTTTTTTAGTGTTTTTTTTTATTTGCCTTCAAAATATTTATCACAGCTAACAATTTACAATCAATCGGCCTAGACCTTTCCCAACTATGTTGGGGTCGGCTTCGAGTCTAACCGTGTGCAGCTGAATACCAGTATTTTACATGGAGCGACTGCCTATCTGACCTCCACAACCCAAGAACTGGGTAATACGATACCCATTGCTAAGACTGGTTCTCAGACTTTCGGGCGTAAGACGACCCGTAACGACTGTCAAATATCCATGAATGACAGCTGGGACCAACGGCATAACGTGCTTTTCGAGGCACGGAGGAGTTTTCGAATGTAAAGATGGTCACCCATCCACGGACCAACTTTGGCAAGCGTAGCTTAACCTGATGGATCGACCCGTGCGGCCGTTATTACTTAGCCACGAGCACCTCTAAACTAAACAAAAATCAAGCCTTTAAAAAGAAATCAATCTTTTCCAGCAGCTGGAAGAATCATAAAAAAATACCAATAAAGGAACAGTAAATATTTCCTCAAGACTCCACATTTTAGGTGAATGGTTAGTATTGATTCAGGCCCCAAGGCCAAAACTGTGGCCCTATTGAATATTCACGAGCACATCGTTTTGGCAGCTGCACTGCGAATATGGGTAAGATTAATGAGTCTCTCGCTTTTTTGAGTTCATCTGTATTGTATTTTAATGATAACCTGGTTCTGGAGCTATTTCTGGACTTCTGGTAAAGTGGCGGAAAAACGATAGATTTATAATATAAATCGA
Organism: Lithophane socia; assembly: GCA_947522985.1. NCBI lineage: Eukaryota > Metazoa > Arthropoda > Insecta > Lepidoptera > Noctuidae > Lithophane > Lithophane socia. The sequence continues at coordinate 12,329,152 of OX383271.1, read as the reverse complement.
TAGTTACATTATCTATACATATAATAATCTATACATATAATAAAATCGTAAACGGTCCGTGTCTGTACATTAAAGATTTTTGCAAAAAAAGTACTGGAAGCCGCGAGAAATGAGTAATAGAAAGTAAAAAAACATTTTTTGAAATTTTTGTCTGTTTGTTTGTTTGTTTGTGAGCGCATCACGTAAAAGCCACTCATTGGATTCCAAATTGAATTACTGAACAATAAGAAGCTTTATTGTGAGTAACATTTAGTCTTTATTTCATAAAAATCGACCTTCAGAATCAAAAGATATATGGATTTAACACTTACACACTTTTTTTTTATCCAGGTTTTAAATGCATCTTTGACGGTATTCTGTTCACAAGAATTGAATGAGAATTGTGCAGTTTCCGAGCTGTAACCTAACAAAAAGTACTAGGCTTGCATGAATTCACGATAGTATTAACTAATAGGATTTCAAATAGTTGTAACTAACAAGAAGTACTAGGCTTGCATGAATTCACGTTTAGATTATTTTAAGTACATGACTGTTATCTATCTATAAATAAAAAAATCAATTGTCGCCTGTATGAAAGAAAGTTCATCACTAGAGAATGGCTCGGCCGATTTGGCAAACTTTTTTTTGTTGTATTCGTATCTGGACAAGGTTTGTATGAAAAAATTCACCGGAAAAGTCGGAATTACACCCGGGTGACGCCGGGCACGAACAGCTAGTTATAAATAAGTCACTGTTCGTGTTTGTCTATACGTCCGCGTTGTTCTTCTTAACCACGCAACAGATTTGATTAGGTTTTCACCAACATTTATTCCGGAAGGTTTATGTGTATAATACGTTACTATTAAAGTTTATTAAATAAAGAAATCGATGTTTTGTCAAGTCCTAAAAATTGTGAGAAGCTGAGGCGGGTTGCTTTTATAAAAGGTGTGTTGAAAGAATGAACCCACGAATGAAAAATTAATAAAAACTTAAAAAAAAGTTATTAAAAGTTATTTTTCACTTTAAAAGTGAAAAATAACTTTATTTTCGGAAGTGTCTTTGCTTTTCAATTTTCGTTTTTTGCCACCGACTTCCGAAATAGTTGTTCCGGTTGTTTTTTTTTGTAAAAAGTTTTTCTTTTTCACTTTTTAGTTGTGGTACCTACCCCACACAAATTCGAATACCACTACCTGTTATGTAATAACAGTCACGGAGAAAAATAATTATATCATCTACATAGACTACATAAGTGGGAAAAATACGTAATTATTGAAGTTAACTCAAAACTACAAAAGCACAGTTCATAAAATTTGTACGGGACTACCTCCGGGGTATACCCTTTCGAACTAAACAATTTTTTTTTAAATCGGTTGACAATTGGCGAAAATATCGATGAACACACAAAAAAAAAAAAAACATACTGACGAACATAGAACCTCCTCCTTTTTGAAGAGGTCGGTTAAAAAGTAAATTAAATATTTCTATCTCTAGCTTACATTATCATTTAAACTCATCCATCAAAAAAAAAGCTTCGCCATTCAAAAAAATATCTTACTACAAAAATGCTAAGTCACTATACCTACACAAATGTTCTGTACTAACATACTATTGCTATCTCGCTCCCTCTTAAATCTAATGACATCCTACTATACTTACTAGCTATCTCGTTTTCTCTTACACCATATTACCTTATACGTCTTTATCAGTAATGATTAATGAGATTCTATGAGTTCAGGATCACTGATCCGAATATGTACGAATATTTCCGAGGACCCCCGAACGTTTGACTTATCAAAATTATTGTAATAGATGCCCGAATTTAAATTCAGTTGAGACATTTGTAATTAATTTCGTCATGAAATAGATTAATTAATTACGGTTTAGTTGATTTGAATATTATAATTCTGTGGCCCTAGTTAAAAAGGATCTAAGTCCAAAAATGCAACTTCACAGGAGACGCAAAAAACACTCCGCGCACTTCATATTGCGTGTTTGCCTCGTGTGACATTTAAACCACTACCAATTGAAATACATGTGATGTTTTTTATAGGTAAACAATTTAAGCTCTTTAAATCTCTTTATTTCATTTTTAATACTTATAAATTATATTTTTAAATATTAGACTAAAAAATTATATAAAACATTTAAAAATATAAAAAATAGTAGCCCACCGGTATCGGGAACAGGGTCCAAGCTACCGGCGGTCAGGGCTCCAGAGAGAGGAACCTCCTAACGATACGAGCCGTGTCCAGGAGTACAGCTACGCTCTTTATTATTATGGAGTTATTTTTTATGTAAAGTAATTCGTTTTTAAGATAGTGACTTATACTAACTACAAAATGAATTCCTTGAGGGTGTAAAATAAATTATACCCCTTCTCCCATATGTTAAATGTTAATTCACACAAGTGAAAATGGATACGCATTTGGAATGATTATGTTCATACTAATCCCAATAGAGTTTCTTTGATTTTTTTCCTTTATGGTGGTGAAAACGGATTTATGTCTAATAATATCACATTACTCACTAAATCATTTTTAAGAACCAGGTGTTGTTGTATTGATAAATACCAGCCAAATTAAAACGTGGGTAATTTATGTTAATTTAGATTAAAAAACACAAAATGCATTTTTTTTTTTCGTTTAAAAGAATACTTGAATTTTTTTTGGTGTCAGTTGGACCCTTTTACACAAGGTAACTTCTTTATTTTTAGAGATAGCTTAGATCCGTTTATACCGAACGATAGAGCATTTTTTTCTGATCACTTCTGTATACTTAACTCATTTTCCACAAAATCGGACTTATACCCCTTTTCACTAGGGCCACAGAATTATTGCAGGGTATTTAAGGTAGGTTTTATATAAGTAAAATTGTGACGTGGCACAATGCGTTGGTTATATTTTGCTTTGGAAAACATTTTGATCTCCAAAGCAATATTTAAGATGTAAAAATTGTCAAAACATTATTTATTGTACTAACCCAGAAGTTCTAGACTTCATTTTTAGGACGTGTGGTACTCGTAAATGTGAACTGTACGTACAGTCAGAGAAATAAATTGTTAAGTAAATTGACACTCACCGTCAATTTGCCGTGTTATGGCTATAACGGCAAATTGATGTAGAGTGTTACTTACATTGACCAAGAGTGTTACTTTAACTAACATTGTCCGTATATTCATAATCACAACTGTCAAAAATGTAATGTAATCAATTTTTGACAGTTGTGATATGAATATACGGACAATGTAAGTTTTTAGTCAATTTGGTGAACAATTAATTTACCTGATTTTACGTACTCGATTAGGCATTGGTTGCAGCATACGAAAGTGTGAACTTTATAACTTTTTAGCCTTAACTTTAAGCCCAAGATCAAGTTCAGGAAGATATTCTTCTCACCGAAAAATAACATAATTTAACTAACAATCCAGTGTCGGCAAGCTTCATCCAAGCATAATTTTGAGCTTAAGGTCGGGTCTCTGAGATTGTAAGCGGATTAGTCGTACGGCTCTAAAGCGAGCGATTTGAGCCGGAATAGCGGCTATTTAAAACCAGAGCTTTCTTACTAAATCTTCTGTAATTTTAAGAATTCAACAATTCAAAATTCCATTTCACCAAATGATGCTTTCCGACAGCAAACTGCACTAGTTACTATAAAAAATACCCAAATCGCTATAGGTGTGCCTATAATATTTGAAGAGTTCCTTCGATTTCTCCAGAATCCCATCATCAGATCCTGACCGGATGACAATGAGATCATTTCGTAAGGTATACCCTTTCAAACAAAAAAAGAATTTTGCAAATTTGTGTATAAATAACGGAGTTATAACCGGACATACATAAAAAAAATATATAATAACATCTGAATTGATAACCTCCTCTTTTTAGAAGTCGGTTAAAAATGAGGCTAGCTTTAGGTATAAGCGATGGCTATAAAACAAAAATACAATCCATGTTGACCATTTTTGAGCTTTTCGGAATATTTTTAATTTTGGAGGATTGTTTCAGCGACCCTTCTTTGGAAAATAACAATAATTACTAGAAATAATTATAAAATAGAATGTAGAAACCGATTGAACAAGGTACAGCCCGGGAAATTAATTGTTTTTTTAATTGACACACTACATCAATTTGTCGTGTTATAACCATTTTAAACAACTGTCACAGAATGACAGCTGTGATTTGAATACACGGACAATTTAAGTTGGTAGTTAATTTTGTAAACAATTAATTTACCTGGCTTAACTTACTCAAAGCTAAATTATTTAAACCTAAGATCAAGTTTAGTAAGATAATCTTGTCATTAAAAATAACAATTACATTTTAAGTACAGTCTAATGTCGGCAAACTTAAGGCGAGCATAATATTGAGCTTAAGGTCGGGTCTCTGAAATTGTAAGCGGATTAGTCGTGCGGCCAAAAAGCTCGCGATTTGAGATGAAATAGCTATCTAATCTTTCGTAATATAAAGAGTTTAATGAAGAAATTAGTAATATGGGATAAGGGAGGAAGATAAATGAAGAAATTAGTTTCGTTTTAGGTATAATGGATGCCTATAAGATAAAGAAGTAATCACAAGTTAAAAAAATTCTGGCTTGTGAAATACCAGAATACCCGCATAATTTCGCGTTGTTGCATAAGTTTGTAATTAGTCAAGTTTGTTCATTCATATTCTTACTAGCTTCCACCCGCGGTTTCGCCCGCGCTGTTTATCGATAAAAAGTAGGCTATGTCCTTCCCCAGGGACATCTATCTCCTTGGCAAATTTGGTCGAAGTCCGTTCAGTGGTTTAGGCGTGAAAAGGTAACATACAGACAGAAAGAGTTACTTTCTAATTTATAATATTAAGTATGGATGGATGGCACCTCTTTAGGTCATGAGATATCTCTAGGCCCTAGGTCTTAGGGTAGGCGTGAGAATTGATTCGCTGTTAATTGTAATAGCAAATCTAAATCTAGGTACTATATATCGATGTAGGTAGTAGATTTTCAATTTTGGAAAACCATTTTAGCAATCTTTATTTGGAGAATAGTTTCGATAACAGAAGATAATGCAACAAAAAGAGAATACTGCTGTCATGGTAAAAATAAGGTAAGAATCGTGAAAAAGGATAGGTTTCAATCGTGTTAGCCCTCGTACCGACGCGCGGCTGGCGCTTTTGTTTATCGCGGCGATTTTGTTTCGCGCACAAAATTTTCAACGCACTGCTTAGCGCCGACAGTAAAACATCCAAATACTTTTTTTGACGCACTTGGATACGCTCTTTTAAATTCTCAATACTTAACTCAATATCGAGAGTTCAAATGGCGATTTTTTTTTTAAATCGCCCGTGCGGCCCTGAACAAAAAACTTATCATTAACTTTCTTCATTAAACATACCTTCTCATACTGTATACCTCAACTTTATAGGTAACAACTCGATAACTTATGCATTATATAGGAGTTCCGCAATGATGACAGGTGCGTCCCTGACCCAATTCCAGTAAAACCACCCAGAAATAAAATGGGTAGACGGATGCTGAGTTTTTATCAATTGACCCCGGTACTTATCTCTGGCATCAATAATTTTGGGTATTGCATGGCTCTTATATCATGCTCTAATGCATTATGAGGCCCTGGTAGGTCGTATGATTATGCTCGGTTTCTACGTCCAATTTATTGCTTGTTTGCATATCAATTGGCATCTTTTTTATGTCAGCTTCGTCGTATCAGAGAGATCTTTCTCTTTCCTCAGAAAGAGCTTTCATCATTATAACAGCTGTCATGACAATCTGTCATTTTCATCAGTATTTGACATTATGGGTCAGTGCACACCGAGAAGCGACGCGACGCGAATTTTTTTATGATCCGCTACAATATCGAATTTATTTACTAAACAATAAGGTACACGCGCTACGCAGTACCGCGTATCTCAGCGTACTTTGACACGTGACAGCGCACTGAAATGATACCTTTTCGTGAAGAAAATAAGTTCAATTATTATTTAAAAGTGCGCGCAGCGTCGCGTCGCTTCACGTCGCGGTCTGAACTGACCCTTAGGGTTTCAATAGTTATTTATGATATTAGTGCGGAAATCATCTTACGCACGTGTATCATACAAGGTTTTACAACGCAATGTGCGAGGATATAAAAAAAAATAGTATATTGATCAAAATCAAAATCTAGTAGGCAGGTAATTAATAAAACTTTTAATGAAGTATTAGTTTTATTGGTAAAGAACTTCGTTCCTGATGGGGGGCGACGGCACACAACGGTTGACCGGCCAGAAACGAAGTTCCTTTTTACGTATGATTTAAAACAAAAACTACGCCGAGCTGATGACGGAGTTAGAAAAAGAACTGAAAAGTAAAAAGCACTAGTGAGAAAAAGGGTCTTTCCGCACAATCTCGCGCTTGAAAACGCTCGCTGCTTTGATAACGCTCTTTTCGAGCACATACATTGTAAAAGTTATTGTCAGACCGTTCACCGCTTTCTTAGGAAACTATGAAACTAAAGCATAGTAACCGTTGACACGACGCTGTACCGTACGATAATTTACGGTAAAATGCTACCTTGGGTCCACACTCTCGTGAGTGCGCCTCGTGGAGGCCCTTGCATGAGTCGCGGAAAACGGAGGCTACACGAGTGCTACCCATCCACACTCCCGCCGCGTATACCTAAAGATGGACGTGGCTACGATCGCTATGTTTTGTGTTCTTACCAATATTATAATGTCTCACACAAATCACTCTCGCGTACATGTAACGCGAGAGTGTGGTTGGTTCGCTCATGTCACGCTTGACTCCTGGAGAGTGTGGACCCGGGGTTAGGATCACACGTCAACATCTCACTGTGCATACGAATAAAAACAAATGCAGTATGAAACGAGGGTTTCCACTTTTAGCACTGATTTGAACGGCACTTCTCCCAACCGCACTTGAGCACGTCTACTAATAGCACTGAAACAAAATTTTGATAAGTGCGGTTCGGTGGAACAGTTTATTCATATTATTTTCAGTCTCCGAACAGCACCTGCGTACAGTTTGTAGTGATGGGACGTATGTATTCTTTGCCCAGGACATTACCAACATATCGATACGGCAACTGCATGTCGACCCACGCACAGTAAGGCCGCTTGTACACGCTAAGAAAAGTAGCCGCCGTCGTTTCTACACACGAACTCTTGAACACTGCTTTTCGGCGCTGACCAAGAAAAAAATCTTATCTGCGCTAGACGCGACACGCGATATTACTGCGGTGCGGAAGGGGTGTTCGTGCCTAGATCGTGTACATGATGAATTGGTCCTGACTGCAGCAGACACGGTGAAATTTCTTAGCGTGTACAAGCGGCATAAAGGGCTCCGTTATTGTACGTAATGGTGGTTATGGAAGACATCTGTCAAAATGGCGCAGTCGTATCTAGTTTCTACAATAAGCTAATAGTATAGGATTTATTTTTTGCGAAAATAACTCGTTGTTGTGTTCCTTAATACTTTGAGATTGGAGTCCACCTTTTACGAGATACCGTAAGAATAGTAGATTGTAGCTTATAGGTCAAAAATAATTTAAATTGATCGTAAAGTTTTTGAAATGAAGTTTTTCAACGCGGCTTGCGGTAGACTGGCAGAAATCGTCATGCGAAAAAGCATTCATACTTGCGACTGTCTTCTTCTAATTCAAAGAGGACGAAAAAGAGAGAGAGGGAAAGAGAAAGTGTGAATTTGGTCAAAATGAAAATCTAAGATTGCAGCTGCAATTTTCATATTTTTCGTCATGGGTGTCGTTTTCACACTTTTCGAGAGCGCTAAAGTCAATCGTGAGGTCAAAATATAAATCCATGATGACGTCTGCGAAAATTTACTATTTATTTTAAATCATATGTGAGAAGGAAGTTCCTGACGGGGGTCATTGTTTGTATCCTACTGCTGGGCAAAAGGGCCTACCTCTCTTTTGATTTTATTTAACAGAGTTCGAGGGTTACGTCAGAAAGAAAAAAAATAATATGATTACCAACCTTCCGCATTAAAAAGGAGAATATTCATTTGTAAAGGAACCTCTGTAGTAAAAACTATTCAATGACATTCTAATATGTAACGCCGTTAGTACACCGAAGCCGCGAACCGCGGTGCGACAAAAGGGTTACCTCACTTAGTTTTTTTATTTCCTGATCTCGTGTACTGAATTGACTGGCGTTACATCGAGGTATTGAGATGTTTGTATGATGCTGATGATTGATGTGATATCCCCATAACTGTTCACCAACGATGTGACTAAGATATAAAATAGAATAAAATGGAGTCCGCAGCCGGTTGCACTAGCAAAAGTGACATCAGTTACGGATCAAGTAGAAAAGGACCGTAACTCTTAATTATAACAAAAAGCAGTATAGAAAATTTAGGGTATACAGAAGCGGTCACTCTTTTTGGCGGTGCTTGTCTCAACCGTGTACAGGACTTGACAATGGATACTTAAAAAGAGATAGTAAAAATAACCAAGCACACGTGCCCAACAAAAATTATTAAACAAGATCTTAAAGAAGTCTTAGACAACCTTAAACATCAAGTAACTACTACTGACGAGTCCAATACCAAAGATGTATAAAAACGTTTTTAATCATTTAAGAGATCAGGGTCTCCCCAATGGCTGTCGATTTTATTCGAAAACTCATTACAATTATTACGAGGCAACACGCCAAAGATACGCGTGAAAAACATAACCATGTCTTTGCTGTCACGCAGTAGGGTAAAATTTTAATAAGTCTAAAAAGTAACTCGTATTTGGAGCACTTATGGATACTGATTTTAGAACCCCCGACAAAAATAAAGCATCTTAAAATTAAACAAAATAATAAGTATGTATTGGCCCTAAAAGTTGTAGGTAACATTATCTACTACTTGCTTCAGGTGAACAAGGTGGAATTATCCGGTACAAGACTTAACTAAACTTCTGCTGATTTGTATTATTTGGATAACTCAGTATCGGAATTGTAATATCGGAACTTACGTTCCGAGATTCCGATATTGCGATATTCTGAGATTCCGAGATTCATGCCCTAATTTGTATCGATATGTTTTGTTTGATAGTGCCTTGGACAAAAAAGTACGTCCCATCACTAAAAAAATATTTTACGTAGGTGCCGTTCGGAGACTGAAAATAATATTAATGAACTGTCCCACCGAACCGCATTTACCAAAATTTTGTTTCAGTGCTATTAGTAGACGTGCTCAAGTGCGGTTGGGAGAAGTGCCGTTCAAATCAGTGCTAAAAGTGGAATACCTCTATGAAACTGCCATAACATGTGAGTCCAAAATTAAACAGTCAAATATCGTACTAATCAACGCCTTATGAATGTGGCCTATTGATACATGAGTTTTGTGTGTGTCAAAGAAATTTTCTCAATAATGGACATTAGGGATCGCACAGGAATTCAAAAATCAGATAAACACCACCTATAATCCGAAACACCAAAATAATTAACCACTTAATATGCGTTCCATTCAAAAAGATGAAACGAAACTCATTCGATTTATAGACCATCATTGATTTATCCGTAGGCAGGTTAAAAAGCCACTCCATTGTTAATCTCGTTAAAATACAGCCGGTGCCGAGTGGAAGTCGCGAGCCGACTCGACTCCAATCGTTTATTTGTATCGATAAAACTCGATGCATATCGATGCATTTTATAATAACGTCGGATTTGTTATGATTTCTCCAAGGTATTAAAACAAAAATGGTGTTTTTGCAGAGGATAATTTTAAAGCAGAATAAGTACTACTTGATGAAAATGAAATTGGTGATTGACTTTGAACTTTCTCAAAACCGTGTTGGAATTAAGGCACAAATGATATAATTCTTCTAAAAATAAATCTTTTCTTACGTTCAAAGTTAGCAGAAGAACAGAAAACTCCACAATATTGCAGCTCCCCGTGGCGATAACCACTTTTTATCATTCTGGGCTAAGAATACCCGTTTAAAGTTTTCGGAAATGTTTGTGCAAGCCCGCACCGACCTAAAAAACTGCGTCGCTACTGAGGAGAGTGAGAGCAGTCGGAACAGCATCCCGAAAACTGTAGCCGAGAGCTTCGGCTCTCCGATTGTACAGCAGTTTGTGCGAAGGTTGATTTGTACTAACACTAGGCAATGAGTTATTTTTTGTATGTTACTAACACTATAAGGATATTTGTGTCCGAAATAAAGCCATTCAATTCTATTTTATTCTAATACGCACTAATTGACATATTGTTTCCATGTCGCCTCCAAAACATGTATTTATTTATTTATTTATTTATTTATTGAGCAAGGCACACCAACGACATATTTACAAGGATAGTAACAATAGGTAGTAATCACTAGTCTTCAATACTGTGTAAATACATCACTTATAGGCATGCACAACATTCTCAACTATATTTTTGAATCATTACAATATTATATAAACTACAACAACATAATATAATAATACCAAATTACCATTATACCAAATTAGAACAAATTTTAAATTAAAATAATAAATTACATTTTGTCACATTGCATGAGAGCAATACAACCATACATAATCACAAAAAAATATATTCGCACTTAAGGCAACAAAATTAAATAAGGAATATAATAGAAAGGTAAAGTATTCAAACCTAAAAGATAAAAACGAATGTCGTAAGTCTGAATTAAACTAAATTAAATGAAAATGAAATTGAAATGATTATTTTCACAACATTATAACATTATTCAATTAAAATTATAATTCAACACAATTATATTAGAATCAAATGAAATCAATAAAATTAAAAATATTCCAAATGAAATTGAAATTAAGATTGTACTAAGTAAAAATTACATTACAAAATCAGAATAAGACGTACAAGTAGGCAGCTGATTACAGGTCAATTTTATTAATTTTAGTTTTAAATATTGGCAGACTATCAAAGAAGATATCTAAATTGCTGTCAGTTGAGCAAGCTCTATTGTAAAAAGTCAACATTCTGTTCAGGGGAGCATGCTGACCCAGGTTTGTGCGACACGGTTTAGTGGCAAAAGTCCTAGTAGTACGCTTGGACCGGAGGTGAGAATGACGAGGTACGTCGAGGCTGATTTTGTTGAGGAGATCTGGAGTTGATGTTATTCCGTTTACAATTTTATAGAGTGTTGACAGATCATTTAGAACCCTTCGTCGCTTCAATGAATCGAATTTGAAGTAGCTTAGCCGTTCTGCGTAATCGGCCCTATACGGACATTTGTGGTCTTTAAACCGCAAGCACCTCGTCATTTTTTTTTGAACACGCTCAATACGTTCTATATGAATGTTATAAGTGGGACTCCAGACGGGAGATGCATATTCTACAAGGCTGCGCACAAAGGTGCTGTAGAGCACTTTCAATGCCAAGGTTCCCTTAAATTCTTTGCCAATTCTGTTGATAAACCCAACCGTTTTCATTGCTTTCTTAATGATATTATTGATATGTGTGGTAAATGAGAGGTCGCCGCTAAGCAATACACCTAGATCCCGTATGTTTTTTACTTGTTGCAGTAACGTCCCGTTGAGGGAGTAAGTTGATGGTATGGGATGCTTTTTCCGCGTGAATGTTATGTGATAACATTTGCTGGCATTAAGAACCATCCCATTCACCACACACCAATTCTGTATTGAGTTGAGATCAGTTTGGAGTAGAGCACTGTCTTCTTGAGTTTTTATTTGGCGATATATTTTAAGGTCATCGGCAAATAAAGAACATTGGCTATGTTTGATGCAGTTTATTATATCATTAATGAATATAACAAAGAGAATTGGCCCAGTGTGAGACCCTTGGGGAACACCGGAGGTTGCGATGTACTCCGGGGATTGGTAGCCGTTTACCACCACTCTTTGTGTTCGCCCGCATAGATAAGACCTGAACCATTCCAGCAGGGGTCCGTGTATGCCAAAACCATGTAATTTTAGCAGCAGGATTGCATGGTTGACCTTGTCGAAAGCGCTGCTGAAGTCGGTATACAGAGCGTCGACCTGTTGGCCAGAGTCAATGCTCATACAGATTTCGTCAAGATATGATACCAAATTGGTGACAGTGGATTTGTTGCTGCAGAAACCATGCTGTTGAGGGGAAAGTTGCGTTTTAACATGGGATGTTAATATAGGGCAGATCATTGATTCGAAAAGTTTTGAGAATATGGACAAGATAGAGATGGGTCGATAATTTTTAGCATCAGCGCAATCACCTTTTTTGAATATCGGAACCACGTTAGCTATTTATTTACTAATGTCATGTCTTAAACGTATTTACCGCAAACAAGAATAGATTTCTGCTTACGTCAACCACTTAATTCAAGTATACCTACTTGAAATGTGGCAAAACGAATTACCATCTACATAGCGCAAACTTAACTTTGCGTTTCGTAAACTGATTACTGGATTTCCCTCATTGGAATTAACGCCTTATGTTCAAAGTTTTAAAGGTTATGTAGGATTGATGAAAGTGCGAATGTGACGGTATATGATTTTGTTATGTTTATTCGACGAAACGATGTCATTTTCATTCGTTGGGGCGTTGGAAATTGAATGGTCATAGTGCCAATGATTCATGCTGCGGTTACAGGGAAATAATGTAAGCTGCAAACGTGTGTCATTTGATGTTAAGTGGTTTTTATTGTAGGATTAGCTTGTGGCGGTATCTACATCGCCACATGCGAACTACGCATCAAAGACCTGACGTCACACACAAATCCTGCATCGCGCAATTAAAGTTTACCGTGCAGTGGACATATAAACAAGAATCCAATATTAATCATTGCGCAGTTGCCCGCCAGACATAACACCCGTCTGGTAGGAGGATCCTCCCTTTTCTATGGTGGATGAGTGAACTTTACACCCTGTTCCTCATACCCCTAAAAGCTAATGCAAGTTGAATTATAACTATACTAATAAATATTAAAAAGAGACAGTTATGCAACTATGAGTTTATGGACACTCCACATGAGTGCGGGATAGTCCGAAAGGGATACTAGGACCCTTGGCAACAGGCAACTGAAGGAACACGGGTGGGTTTTAGTCGGTAAAAGTCTGACACGCCCTCCCGCTACGCCCAGAGCGGGAGAAGCCATTTGATGATATCCCAGCATAAAAAAAATGGTACATGTGGAGGGTAATCTCAGGTCCCACACGCTGAAAGCTACATTATTCTACGTATAAAAGGTATATCTATTCATACACGACATCTCTTAAGAGGTCATCTGATCATAATCTGCTCTGCCTTGCGCTGCGTGGACCGGCGTCACTGCCTAACTGCCGCGCACTCGAAACTCTTGTGTACACACGGCTACACATCAAGCTAAACATTTCCAGTTTATACTGATCTCGCATTGTATAGGATTTCCGTACAATGGGAGGTCAGCTTATACTGGAAATGTATAGCTTGATGTGTAGCCGTGTGTACTGCTATACTGTACACTGAGATTTCGAAGCGCGTTGTTTCGGTCGTTTTCCAATACTGTTACTTATTTATACTGTGTCTTTGGTCTTAGTGTGAACTGTCCTGACATCAAGTAATGGACAAAATTGTCAAACGTTATACTTTTGTTGAGTGCTTTTGGGTACTTGAAAGTGTGTATTTAATGTCTTTTTTTGTAATGTACTTGCTTTCATTTCTTTTTTTCAACCTAAGCTCGTATTATCCCTACCTACTTAAGATCTAATTCGGTAACCTAACCACGGCCGTTTCACTTCCGAGAAAACTCGACAATATTGTTAAAGTACTAAGTAACAACTGAGGCGTAAGTTTCGAAACTTTGTTAAAAGGAAAAGTAAAAGTCGGGACCAAAAGTTGAAAGAATTGTTTTGTTTGAGAAATAAATATAAAAAGGAATTTTGTACTTACCTATTGCTTATTAGTATACGATGATTTAGAAATTGGATTGGTTTAGTGTTATAGTTTTACGCCGGTAGCACACCTCCGCCGAGAAACCATAGCAACGAAACCGCAGTAGTTCAATTGTACTGACTCGCGTCATGTTCCGTTACTCGAATCGGATTCGCGTAGCGGAACATGACGCAAGTCAGTACAAATGAACTACTGCGATTTCGCGGAGGAGGTGTGCTACTGGCGATAAAGACGTAGATCTTTGACAATCGTTAGGGGTAGTCAGAAGCACAAATGTCTGACAACCAGTCTTACCAAGGGGTATCGTGTTACCTAGTAACTGGGTTGTTGAGGTTGGATAGCAGCCGCTCTATGTAAAATAGACTGCTATTCAGCTGCATCCAGTTAGACTGGAAGCCGACCTCAACATAGTTGGTAAAAAGCTGAGCAGCTTTTTATTTCCTTAATTATTAACTTTATTGAATTTTTATGACTTGTTGTTATGTCGGAAAAATAAATACGCAATCTATGAAAAGTTCAACTGTCTACTTAAGGGCGCACCCAATCACAAATTGCTTAGCATGATCCTCTGTTATGCCGAAACTACTGCAGCATTAATTTTGAAATAAATATATGTTAAAGTTGAGGATTGATGCTAGGTCTTATGTGAGGCGAGAACACGATTCCATAAAATTTTCTCTATAGAAAAAAATTCCAAAGTTACCTCTGCACAGAATTATAAACCGCTGGTATTAAAAAAATACTTTAAATTAGATCATGAAACTTTGCATGATAACTGAACTAACTATAAAGTAGGTCTTATGTGTGTCATTTTTTTTTAATTACCATTATTTTCACCGTAAAAAGCAATTGCCTAAACTTTCCGACGCTTTAGAGCCGCTAGCGCCCCACTCCGTCCCGTTCTCACTCAGGTCACGAGTAGTATGGTGCGAGCGGGATAAAATCTGAGGTAGGGTGCGCCCTTAAGTACGGTTCATGAGATACAACCTGTTGATAGACACACGGACGTACAGACAGCGGAGGCTTAGTAATTTGGTTCCGTTTGGCACCCTTCGAGTACGGAATCCTAAAAAAAAAAACAACTAACTCTTCCACGGAAAAGAAACCGCTATTAATTGAATTCCTGCTAATAGAAATAAAAGCCGTCTTAAAACAACGTCTAATGGCCCAAAGGTATTTCTGAGAGCTCAATTTAAACAACTCTGTCATTATTAAGTGTCTAAATTGTTTTCTTTGAAATAAATACTTTGAGGAAACTGTTTATCGGGCTCTCATTAACAATTGATTAATTAAATTAATGTTAGACAACTTTACCCCGGGAGCTTTGACAGTGGTGTACCTACAGCTGTGGTACAAAAGTTCACAAACTTTAGGTCCCCTGGGTGCTACAGGTTATTATGAGTTATTCCACTAATCCCCATTGACAATCCCCATCAATGGGGATTTGTGAACTTTTTCTCCAGAAATCCCCATTGACGTCTCCTAGCGGTCATAAGGGGTATTTGAATTTGGGGGTTCAGAAATCCCCATCGGGTTAAAAGTAAAATATAAACAAAATACTAACATTTTCCATGGGTTTTAAAAATTGGTACACACGGCTACACATCAAGCTAATGTGCAGTTTAAGCTGATCTCGCATTGTTTATGATTTCTGTACAATGCGAGGCCAGCTTATACTGGAAATGTACCTATAGCTTGAAGTGTAGACGTGTGTACCATTGTCAGAAACAGCCAGAATCATTGGCATTAAGAAAAGTTAAAATATTGTGAAGATAATAATCAAATATATCTAGTCTAAAAAAATTTTAAGACCCGCCATCACAAATTCTCCTTTCGCCATCATTGGGAAGCTCAAGTTCAGTAATGCATTATAAGCTTCAATCAATTAGTCAATCAACTCAGTATATGGCAGTCCACGGCTTAACAAAGGCTACTCCACTGGTTACGAAAGGCTACTCTCTAGTTGCGTCACAATACCCAGCTCTCCACAAGCTTTTATGGTGAATATTAAATTTAAAACCCATTTAAAACAAAAGCGTTGGGCAAAATTTCCGCGAATAAAATACTCTTGTAATTTCAGAGTTTTTCCGTAGAGTACCATAACTCATATGGAAAACGTGACTCTGACAACTGAACGTTGCATATAACACCATGTGTGACTCGCTAATTAATCATGTTAAATAATTATTAATGCTTTTAATGCTATATCAATATTTTTAAAGCGGTAATAACTAGACTATGAAGGCCGAGAAAGATAAACAAATCAAGTATCTCGACTTGGCTCACGAGGTTGTCGACATGTGGGATGTGGACTCTGCGATCATTGTGCCGATAGTCGTATCAGCCAATGGCTTAATTGCCAAGAGCCTCGACCAATACCTAAGGAGGCTCTCGTTGGGCAGCTGGATTAAGGGCTTGATTCAGAAAGCGGTACTCCTGGACACGGCTCGCATTGTTAGGAGGTTCCTCTCTCTGGGGCCCTGACCGCCGGTAGCTTGGACCGTGTTCCCGATACCGGTGGGTTACTATTCTTTATATTTTTTTTTTTTTTTTTTATTCTAATATTTAAAAATATAATTTATGTGTGTAGAAAATGAAATAAAGAGATAATAAGACTATGAATTTAACAACAGTAGAAATTAACATGAATAAATTGCAAACGCTTTATTAACAGTAACACATCTTTTAAGGGTTCCGTAGTCAACAAGGTACTCTTATAGTTTCGCCATGTCCGTCCGTCTTTCTGTCTGTCCGCGACTTAGCTCAGAGGCTCTTAGTAGGTACTAGAAAGCTTTTTATGATGCATATAGTAATCCTTCATTTTATTAGTTTCCCTCAAAGTTCTAAAATTCAAATACATACTCGTACAAGATTGGTACAATATTTGCCCTATAAAATCAATAGCTTCAAAGTTGTCAACTTGCAACTCACCAAGTTTGTATCAAACGTGTTCCCAGTAGGTAGTGCAGCGATGAAAATCATGATTTTATGGACGTCGGACTACTTAAAGTTAAAGTTGGTACCAGTTTAATGGAAAAAAGTTTAACTGGCACAATATGGAACTTTTTAAATTCAATAAGCAATATTGGCGTTCGTTATGGTGCCTACAGATTTGTTCGATGTTTGATGATCGACACGTGTTATCAAACACTAGTAAAGAATTTACTTTTTGTAATAAATCATCAAATAACTTCTCCCGCTCTGGGTGGAGCTGGAGGGCGTGTCAGACTTTTACTGAATAAAACCCACCCGTGTTCCTACAGTTGCCTGTTGCCAAGGGCCCCGGAATCCCTTTCGGACTTCCCGCAACCCTGGAAACTGGCATGCCTGAGACATATTTTTCGACGGCATGTGAAACCGAGTCAGTGGCCCATGGGTGGCTTTAAAACTCTGACACCAGGTTAGTCGCTAAACATACGAAAAGAAGAAGAATAGATAAAATAAATCGCCTTACAAACTTGTTCCAACGTTTAGCCCCAGTTCGTACTATGGCGTATTCCGGGCGCGTACACCCTCGGGTGTTTGTCGCAAATAATATTATTTATTACGCGCCTACCGATACTCGATAGATTGCCTAGAAAATTGCTGCTATTGGTTACGGTTTTTCTGTGAGTTTTTACAAAGGAAAATCAAGGTTATTTTTATTCTGAAGTTATTTATCTATTCTGTAACAAGTGTGGTTAAAGCATGGATAGAGCCCTATTTCTTGCATAGGTCGCAGGGTGATTTGATTATTCGTATTTTCGCGAAAACCTTAGAGATATTGAGAAAACCCGAATGATTAGAAAATGGAACCAAGAGGTTCCCAGGCATGGTCCAGAACAAAAAAATGACGGGTATAACAAGTGACTTTCGGATTCGTTTAGTGTCATTTTACACCTGTTATACTTATACATAAGAGTTTTTTTTTTTTTCGTATATCAAAAGAAAGCAGAGGCACGATCCGGAGCTTGCACCAATAATGTTTATGAGCCGACATTACGGTATTACAATCTGGTGACATTTCTTGATGACATGACCGCGCAATACAACACACCGGTAAACAGACCGTTACAAGCAAACTTGAACCGTATGTGTGGTCAATACCGGTGTCATGCATACTTGTGCAAGTCCTAATTTGCGAAAGTAAATCGTAACGGGTAAGGTTACCCTAAGACTGGCCAATTTATAATTTTACTTCTCCCTTTGCAATACCTATAATTATGAGATGCTAAAGATTGATTGATTCAGGCGCGACTTTGCGGCAATCCATTATAAAATACAATAGACGTACATATATTTAGTGACACGCGCGCGCGCGTGCTCTGCGTCCGGCGTTCGGCGTGGCAACCTGTCGTGTTCGGGTTCGCGACAGGTCAATCGTCATCCTGAATATGCCTCGATGAGAGTTAAAACACGTGTCGATTTCCTACAGGGATTTTTATGGCACTTGGGAACAGTTAAAAGGAATAGGTTACGTCTATTGTATTTTATTATTAGATGCGTCATTTATATCATTATAATATTCAATAAAGTACGAAACCAATACATATTAATAAGGTAAATATTCCCGTAAAACAGATATAAAATTGACAGTATTTTTATTGGCAAGAGATACCTACGAGACTGATCTTTCAACTTATATATAACAACAATAACTTGCTACAAAGTTTATATTAAGAAAATGTATACCAATTTTGTTCTTGTCTAGACTAGACGTATAGTATTAGAGTCTTTTTATTAAGTTATTTTTCTTAGGAGTTGTTATTTCTTTTGTAAAAAATTCTTAAAAGTCAATTTTAATTCGATAGAATCTATCATTCCCAAGAAAGTTCGAACTACGCCTGTTTGACAGAAAACTAAACGCTTAGCATACGAATGGTAGCTTTTAATTTTATTAACTATCCCATTTCTTTGCATATCTGTTGGGCCATTCTTTATTATTTGTAATAATAAAGGGAATCATTGGTTTTTTCGATATAATATTTTTTCATACTATAACTACAACCAGTCTTACCAAGGGGTATCGTATTACTCAGTTACTGGGTTGTAGAGGTCAGATAGGCAGTCGCTCCATGTAAAATACTGGTATTCAAATGCATCCGTTTAGACTGGAAGCCGACCCTAAAATAGTTGGGAAAAGGCTAGGCAGATGATGATTATGATTTTCTCATACTATAAAGATCATTTCAAAAAAGGTCGAGGTGTAAATCTTCGATGAAAACAAGTGAGTTTACTTTATAATTGATCGATTAGAGTCGATCAAACCGCACTTTGAATTGACAGAACAGCATGACTGTAAGTACTAAGGGCGAATTTTAACAATGAAACTGAACGCGTTCAGCTCATCTAAACCGCGTTCAAGATAATCAGAGTCCATATTAGAACATAATTTTGACACTGACAACTCTTGAACGCGGTTTAGATGTGCTGAACGCGTTGTTTCATTGGGGAAATCCGCACTAAGTTCCACATCGTAGTTAAAACCAGTCTAATTTTTTTCTTTATTTAAAAAAAAAACACCTGGCGTTAAATTGGTACAATCAGCCTCAAAAAGATGTAAACCTATATGTTGCAGTAAGACTATATACATCATACTGCAATATATACAGGGTGTGGCGTAAATAATGGATAACCCTGAAACGGTTGATTGTCCAGATTATCATCTATCATTTATCCCACTTATATCTCCATGCCCATGGATGACCAAGTTATTAATATTTTTGATATCTTACTCGTATAAAACTAAGTAGGGTTTTTTTCAAGCACTTATAATATAACTCGAGAACTGCTGGACCGATTTTGATGATCTTTGATTTGTTGGATTTGTCTCCGCCCAGAATAGCAGAATACCTACGGAAAACACATCACATATATAACATCGGAAAAATTCACGAAAAAAAAAAACATGAAGAAAAATATACAATATGGAGCATATGGCGATAAAAGTGGGGTAAATGATAGATGATAATCTGGCCAATCGACAGTTCCAGGGTTATCCATTATTTACGCCACACGCTGTATACATCCGTTGAGGCTGGCCGTACTTTCTTTCTAGTCAAAGTAAGTAACACAGTTCACCACAAAGACTGGGCGATGTATTTACTTTTAAAACTACTCTTTCGAAGTACGGTTCTATCTTGCCGCCAAACAAACCGCTTGCAAAAGGAATGAATGATGGTGAAAGGATTCTGAGAAGGCGTAGAAGATTCCTTCGTGGTTTTAGGTTGAATTAATTAATCTTGAGATGTTCTTTAGAATCGTTTTTTATAACTGAGTAATAACAGCCGCACGGGTCGATCCCTCAGGTTAAGCTACGCCGGGGTTGGTCCGTGGATGGCTGACCATCTTTACAGACCGAGACTCCTCCGTGCCCCGGAAAGCACGTTAAACCGTTGGTCCCGGCTGTCATTTGTGGATCTTTGACAGTCGTTACGGGTCGTCAGAAGCATAAAGTCTGACAACCAGTCTTACCAAGGGGTATCGTATTACTAGGCAGATTGCAGATTGATTGACATATTGTTGGAGTAGGTAAATGATTTTTTGGTTTGAGTTTTATACACTGTAATATTTATTTTGAAATACAATGTATACAGGGTGGTAGGGAAAGACGCGCAACCTGTTACCATGGATTCAGTACATGATTCTGGACTTACCCAAGTCGAAATTTTTCAAAGGTTATAAAAGAAAAATTGCTGTTCCATACATTTTGTACGCTTATGCAACATTTTGTATGTTACACTTTGGTAGGAAACAGGAGATTTCTAGACCTTCACGTTAACACTACATATTATAAAACAAAGTCTTCCGCCGCGTCTGTCTGTCTGTTCGCGAAAAACCTAAAAACCACCGATTTTCATGCTGTTTTCACTAATGGATAGTGGTTCTCGAGGAAGGTTTTAGTATATAATAGCAGACATCCCCGCGGGTGAAGCCGCGAGCATCAGCTAGTGTAATATAAGATTGAAAATATAATTCCTCATGGATATTGTACGTTGGAGTACCGATAGCCATCACCGATCGTGTTTTATCTTTTCATCGCTTAAGAACGTACTATACTCATTCTGTTTAGAGCTCAGATGTTGTCAAAGAAACTCATTAAGTGTGAATTTCATCAATGAAACTAATCGCGATCAGCAGCTCGGTTTGGTAACACGTCGCGTTCTGGTTTGCAATTGGTCAATCGTCATCCTGAAGATGCCTCGTTGAGAGGTCATTTTGTCTATTCTTCCGTCGACAAAGCCCGTATATATGTATGGTAATCATGCTACGAGTGCAGCACATCTAAACAGAGAGCAAGAGCTGTCAGTGTCATCTTTATTGTGGAAGATTGACACTGACAGCTCTTGAACTCAGTTAAGATGTACTAATCGCGTTCAGTTTCATTGGTGAAATCAGCCCTACTTTAAATTAGCTATTGTTTTTAATTGAGGGCCGATTTTTGTTACATAACTTTTATCAGAGAGGCCGAGGGGTATCGTGTTACCTAATCACTGGGTTGTAGAGGTCAGATAGGCAGTCGTAAAATACTGATGGTATTCAGCTACATACGGTTGGACTGGAAGCCGACCGAACCAAAAAAGCTAGGCGGATTGATTGACATATAAGTTTTATCTAAGGAATGAAAATGGCGGTTTAATAGTTCCTATATAAAATACTAGCTGCCGCCAGCGGCTTCGCCCGCGTGTAATCTTTATAAATTATAGCCTATGTTACTCAGGGTGAATGTAGCTTTCCAATGGTGAAGGAATTTTTGAAATCGGCGCCGTAGTTTTTGAGTTTATTCATTACAATAAAAATATAAATCTTTCCTCTTTATAATATTAGTGTAGATGTAAGTTAACTGCCTATTGAAAAACCATCCCTAAGAAGAATTGCTTTTGATATTCATTGCTTCTGTTGCTCTATCAAATTAATTATTTCCTTTAAAAAATCCTAGTTGATCAAAGGTCTGGTTATTTTTGACGGTCTTCATAAAAGGAGATTAAGGTTGGGTTCAATGCATTTTTTTTGCGAGTGTTTTCGTTATTTTGAAGTTCGAATTTTGAATTTCACGCAGAGCGCCTGCCATTTTAATTTTGCGGTATGGAGTAACCGAATTTTGGCGTCATATTTTGTCATGTTGGCACGGGCTATGTTTTGATATTTCATGCTGTGGTAAAAAGATTGGCTGGTAGAGTTAGTGGAGGGATTGACCTTTTAGGACGATTTTCACTGTTGCTGTCAGTGTTCATATTTCACGACAGAGATGACACTGATTGGTCATGAATAGGAATTGGTCTTGATTATAATTGTCTTGTATAGGAATTTGTTCTCATTTTCCCCGAGCCGGGTATGAGTATCATAGCGAAAGTTGTTTAGTATGACGAGTAGAATCACCCCCTTGACGGATGCAAGTGACTAAATCGTCATGCATCCTGTATACTGTATAAAACATGGCTGCTGCGTCGCCAGTTCTTTTTTAAATTTGGCTTTGACTTTTATATATATTTACAAACGAGGATATGACAGAGGGTCCATGCTTCCAAAATTATTTCGTTTGTGGTAAACAGTTGACTAAGTTTCTTGAGACCCAACAAAATTGACAAGCAATTAATAGGGATAAGTAGAAGGACAGAAGATAGGCCTTTGCCCTGCAGTGGGACACAAATGGCTGAAAGTATTGTGGCGGCATCTACATCGCCACATGCAAAACTACGCATCAAAGACTTGATGTCACACAAAATCCTGACGGCAAATAAAATCCTGCATCGCGCAATTAGAGTTTACCGCACGATTGACATATAAAGATTCCAACATCAATCATTGGGCAGTTGCCGCCAGACACGACACCCACCGTCTGGTCGGTTTCCTATGGAGTATGAGTGAACTTTACACCCTGTTCCTCATACCTCTATATTGGATCACGTCGGGCTTACCAATATAGAGGTACGTATAAGTCCTAAAATTCTAATTTCACACTCTACTACCCACAGTTAAAGCCCAGAATTGCACTCGCTTCAGGATTAGTATTCTGTCATCGTCTTGTCGTACAAATGACACACAAGCTTGTCACGTTCTCATGTAACTGTAACATGTAAGGCCGTGTTCTAACATAACCGATCGACGTGTCAATACGCTACCGCCGCGTTCTAACCAAAATGATCCATCGCGCGAATATGCGATTGTCACGTTCATATAACACTTTTTTGTTGGTCCGAAGGCCGCCGCGACCACATGTTCGAGATCACCAAACAAAATGAACGCGACTTTAGGCCGCGTCCTAACCAAAATGTTCGTCGCGCGAACAAGTTTTGTTCCGCGGACCCGAACGCGTGGTTTCCGAACAAGTGGGTGGCACATGAACGCGATGAATGCGTATTCACGCGACAATCGTTTATATTAGGACAAGGGCTAAGAGTAAGATAATATTATATATATTATCATGTGTTGTAAAAATATTGATGTTTGTTTCAGGAAGCCGTTAGAGAAAATGTGTTATGTAAAAAAATTATGGTACTTCGGGGTGAGTTACCGGAGAAATGGAGTGAGGAAAAGCTTGGAGAGGCTATAGGTACTTCTGTGTTTTATTATGTACTTCGTTGTTCGTGTGAATTAAGGTTCGAAAACATGTAACATCCACAAACCCGCACTGGTGTGGTGGATTACGTTTTACGGCCCACAGAGAGGACGTTTGTGTCCCAGCAGTAGGAATATATTATAGGCCGATTATGCGTGCTGTGCTTAGATTTAGGAGTGGTTAATTTGCCCTATGAATGCCTTAATAAGTAGTGTATACTATCAGTTACTGCTGGTTATAATTCTTCCCACTAATTTCTTCTAGGAGGAAGACCATTTCTAAGAACTAACAACTTGGAAAAAACTTGGGGAGGGACTCGGTGGAGTAAAACTCACGACCGTGAGGTATGGAAAAGCCTGGAAAAGCCTGACCTTTGCTAACGAGCACAAAATAAATTGTAACATAAGAAATATGGAGATTTCTGATGTGTAATCCTTTCATAAATTGTAAAACTAGTTTTAAGACTGCTAATAAACGCTATTTGACATTGAAATTGATTGGCTTCTAGAATTAAAAGGCCTGTACCAACGGAACCAATATCTACTCTGAAATGAGAATGTTAATTTTATCGAAATTTTGACAGGTAGTTCAAATTGAATTTGGATCTAATTATACAGTATGTTAACTAACAAAGGGCGTTCCCGTTAACCTGCAATAGTATAGCGTCTACATATGCTAAAAAAAATATTACAATTAAAAAAAAAAAAAAATTTTTTGTTTTTGTATAGTAAAATATTCACAAAAAATATTAAATTGTTACGGAAAATAAACTCTCTGTACACGCCCACTTGTCACACTTGTTTTTCTACGTTGAAATACAAGTGTGCGTGTACAGAGAGTTTCTTTTACGTTTAAATTTAATCGTTTTGTGAACATTTCAAGACAACATTGACAACAACAACAAAACAACACATTTTTTGAATGGTAATATTTTTTTTAGCATGTATACACGATATACTATTGCAGGTTAACGGGAACGCCCTTTGTTAGTTAACATACTGTATAAGTTTTAAATCAAAATAATTTAAGCGCGATTTTTTTTTTGGGAGCACAAGTACGCCCTCTTATCTTTAAAATTCACATTTAGATCTTCTCAATCTTTATACCATTACACCCCTGTTTTTTCAAATCTTTAAACTCACGTACCTAGACCTACAGTATCGATACCTGTATACCTGTATACTCTGCGGTATACTTTTACTTTTACAAAGTAAATGGAGCGAACTGCGGTTTGAGCAATTCTCGAGCCGAGTGTACCTACTGTATGAGTGTATGTATATACTAGTAAGTGTACTATGTATGTAGCTCAATGGTATACAGAAGTTTTGCCAGTACCAAGGTACTAGCTACGTACTTTAAGCGTTAGTGTTAAAAGGTTTTTTATTCAGTTATTTTAGTCGAAGTATTTTGACACATAGATACACGCCTTTCTCCTATGAGGTCAGTAGACATCAGAGGCCTTAGTGTGAGTTTCTTTTAACCATCTCGACTTTACGCATCGACCGCGTTTTGGCACCCCGATTGGCCCTTCACCAGTGATGGTCAGTGAAGGGCCAATCGGAGCGTCGAACGCGGTCGATGCGTAAAGTCAAGATAGTTTAAACAAACTCACACTAGGGCATCAGTTGTGTCTGTAAGAATCTCACTTGGGGAAGTGACTTTGGGGAAGTGAGTTTGGAGTGAACTGTCACTGTCTTAGCATCAGTAGGTATCGATGACAATGACAGCACTCCACGCTCACTTCACTTAGGGTTTCACGGTGAAGAGAGATGAGATGGTTACAGAATAGCAATGCAGGTACATTTTAGCCACGTGCTACGAGCCTAACATATTTACTCTTTTTGGTTCTAAATATATTAGTGAATATATTATATTTAGAAACAAAAAGAGCACACCGCGATTTAACCTGCATAAGTCTCGATCCAGTGTGAATATCGGGATAAAAAGTATCCTGTGTCTTAACCCAAGTCATGGTTTACCCATGTGCCAACTTTTATCCAAATCCGGTCAGACATTTTAGCGTGAAAGCGTAACAAACAAACAGACTTTCGCATTTATAATATTAGTAAGGATTTCATTTAGGTTTATGAATTATAAATTTTATATTTAATCCTTCAGGGAACATACCTAGGTGTGATGTAATGTTATTATGTTATTTAATGGAATCGAGTTGTTTGTTTACCTACAAATTCTTTTCCAAAAAAGGTTGCTATATAGACCTAAAGAAGCCATTAGCGAACTACTTTCTAAACAAAAACAGATAAAAATAACAACACAAATTACTCTTATGAAGAAACATTTAGGCATTGTTTTTGTAATAATGACCACTTGATTCGAACCTCGACCTACTTTCGGAGTGTAAGCGAACCCTCCTGAACTCTAGTGTAAGCTTCTTAAATACATAAATGAATATTAAAAAAAACCTGAAGGACTTCAGTTCAGTTTACCTTGTCGTTTAGTGATGGGAAGTTGTGTCTTTGCTATCGATATTTACATCACTTATTTTCGCCATGCCACCTAGATGTGCTACACCAAATGCCAATGCCATTTAACTTGGTAGCTATTTGAGATCAAACATTTATTTTTAAGTAAAACTACTTGTTTACGATGTGTTCTATTGCGGCTATATTTTCATCATACAATCTAAATTATCTTAAAAAAGAATGCCATCTTATTGAACCGTTATTAAGAAATGCTGCAGAACACGAATAGCGATCACTAGTCATCTTTAGTCATTTCATTGATTCTTCTCTTCTGTAGCCGATTGCCACCGAAAAAGCCACAGCAACAAAATACAATCTCCAAACATCGATACACCGCCACCGCCGTAGGTAACATCACTAGTTGGCGCCAACTCGTCGACAGGAGCTTCAGACGGTGGACGAGCGATCCGAACTCAACAGGGAAGACGGTATTGATCACAACGTGTCCCGTCATTACTTTAATGTGTTTTGTTTTGGTGGCGATACATTCGTTTTCACAATAACAGAGAGGGAACATGAGAATGATATGTAAACTAACCAAACATTGGTACTCGTATTAGTGTGTTAAACTCTTATTTTATTGATAGATAAAATTATAGAATTTAAAATTGGAGAATTTGAAATTATAGAATTATTACAAAAGAATAGATTAATAGAGACAAGTTTTATTTGTGTCCGGTTGATGGCAGTAGGTTTGCCCTATTACATGGCACATGAACTTAAACATAACTGGTGAAATATAGGTGTAGTTAGAATCTTTGCATAACCTTTCGAGGATTACAGGCGCGTTTTTATGTTAAATGTGTTAAGTTCAACTAATAAGGGGAGCAAAAAGGTACGACTAAAAGTTTAAGATAAATAGGCAATTTAGGTCTCTCCAACGGTTAATAGATGGGCTGAAATTGACGTTACAGCGATAGTTGGTTTTTTCAAAGTCAAAGTCAAAGATTTATTTGCAGATAAATTATGGTTACAATAGTAGTTTATTAGTTATAGCTTAACATACTTAATCATAACATGATGACATGCAAATTTTTGGTACACTGAAATTTTGATTTTTTTAATTTTTTTTTAATTTTTGGTAAACTGAAGGAATTCTTATACAGGGTGGCCGGAAAGTGGACGTCCAAAAAAAATATGTTGGTCGCTCTTGTTCCGGCCACCCTGTATTGTGTAGAAGGAATTCTAAATGAATCATCGAAGCAAATAAGAGTGTGTTCTGCGTACCGGGATGCATATTCTTTTGAATCACGCAGGAAATCTGGGAAAATGATTTTTGCTTCAGACTAGGTAGATTTTTATTATCATTTATTTTAAAATTTTAAGTTCAATAGCATAGAAAAAACTTTTCATTTATTTAATGTTTTTGGCGATCCCCTAACAGGCGCCGAGAAGTCGACAGGAGGTCTTGAGGGGTGCGATCCCGAGTCAACAGTAACATGACATTATTGATCTTACTAATGTTGCTTACGCGGGCCCTTCGCTGCATAAAATGGATGTGTGTATTTTTATCTTGAAAGTGGGTTTAAGAAGAGAACGTAAAATAATTTTGAAGGAGGCCTTTGTCCAACAGTGGCACAGAAACGCCTAGATTTTTTTTTAAACGTAGATTTCTATGCAGAAGGACGGCTAAAAACATTGTTTCTTCTTAACTAATATTATAAATGCGAAAGTGAGTTTCTTTGTTTGTTACGCTCTCACGCTAAAACGGCTAAACAGACTTGGATGAAATTTGGCACATGGATAGACCTAGACCTTTTTTTTTTTTTTTTGGGTGGGAAATCATCCAATGACTTCTCCCGCTCTGGGTGGAGCGGAAGGGCGTGTCAGACTTTTACTGACTAAAACCCACCCGTGTTCCTTCAGTTGCCTGTTGCCAAGGTCCCGGTATCCCTTTCGGACTAACCCGCAACCCTGCCAGGCATCGGTCCTAGCGGACCCCGCCAATTGTGCTGACATCTCTTTGAGGCGCGCGTGGAACACGACGCGCCATCGACCCGGGCCTGGTCCTGATCGGACGGCGAGCTACCCATTGCTCGCCGTCCGCAAGCCCGCGCCTATGGTGGCCGGGAATCCGCCTGGGATTCCCGACGCCCAGGGCGTCTCCAGCGGCGGCGGCGGTTAGGGGCGTGAGGGCGCAAACTTTGCCTCTCCCTCACGCGTTCCGCCTCCTCCTTCGCGAGCATTACTGCTTCGCAGAAGGAGGTGACTGCTTCCCATGCCCTCTCGCTCCGTACCATGGCCTGGACCAGAGCCGGACGCGAGAGGTCACCGCCGCCAATCGCCTCCAAGAGGACACGGCGGGGCTCCGCCCAAGCGGGGCAGACCTCCACCGTATGCTCCACCGAGTCCTCCGGGAGATCCACACAGTGGTGACACCCGGGCGTTTCCTCCCGCCTTATACGAAACAGGAACCTCCCGAAGATAGACCTAGACCTGGAATAGGAAATAGGATCCTATTTATCCCGATATTCCCACGGTATCGAGACTTACGCGGGTGAAACCGCGGGGCGGAGCTAGTAAAATATAATAATATTATTATAAAAGAAATGTTTTTAAAGCAAAAAGAAAAATATAGGTGAATACAATTAAGGACGTTTAATACGCATGATTAAAGATTTTACATAGAAGTTTTATAGACCAAAGACGACGGAGAGGGTAAAGGTTCAATTGGACAATTGAGCCCAGACGTATTTAGAATCATGAGTAACCGAACTATATTTTTATGGTCTAGTCGTATTATAAGGCAATTTGAAATCACAAAATTAACAAGCAGTGACTTACTACATATTTTAATCGTTTATTAGGACAGATTAATTCTTAATTGAATTAATCTAACCTAATAAACGATTAAAATATCTACCTACATCATTAGTGGAATACCTACTGTCAAAGATTTGCTCACTGGAATGTGTTACTGCAGAATGTGAACCATTCTCCACGACAAATTCCAAGGAGACCCGAACTACGGACATTCAATTAGCTAAAATGTATATTTTTACCATTTACATAATAACATGGGTCCCAAAATACTATGTTCGTTATAACTTAAAATTACGGTCAATATAGTAGGAGAGAATCACTTTTAAAACTGTACACCGTCAAAATGCTAATTTGACATGACTTAACTAGGAAGTATAGTTAGTTAGTTAAGTGTCTTTAAATATTGGTGCCGATTCTCTTGTACACCGAATTAAACTATCACTAAAATTCCTTACTTTTTACTATGAGAATCTTAGAGCTATTCTGCCAAAAAAAACTCTAAATTAAAAAAATATTTTGACACAACTAAAATCGAATTTGACAATCTCGACTCCACTTGGTACCTACTTGTTTGCCTACCACGTGATTATTTTGAGCCGGAGAGGCGCGCAATGTGGCTGTCTCGACGTATTTTTATATGGAATTTTTCACTTTTTGGAAGAAAACAAAAAAAAAAATACCAACATGTTGAGTATTACGGTTTTGCCAGTTTCAAAGGGGGTCAAAATTTTCATTATTTTTGCGATAGGACACACCATTTTCAAGATATAAGCAAAAGAAAATAAAAAAAAGATACAGTACCGTTTTGCAACTGAATTCGAGGTGTTGATTTGAATTTTAGCTCATGACATCTAATTTTATTCCACACATTTTTAATCGTGATTAAAAATAGTCAGAGTTAGAGGATTTTAGATATAGAACAAAAATTTTGGTTAAAACGTCAAATTCAGAACAGCATTTTCACTAAATTAAAACTCACTGGTGCCGATTCCCTTGTTCACAAACTAAACTAAATTTAAGTTCAGTGCATCTTTTTCTTTCTATTTCATTAAGAAAAGGACAGAAGATAAATTTTAGTTTAGTCCTGTCAAATTAGTCAGCGCCTGACGTAAATTGACGTAATTTTAGTAGGCAAGTTTTTAATCACGTCTAAACTTGTATGGAGTAGTGACAGGCGCTGACTAATTTGACAGGACTAAACTAAAATTTATCTTCTGTCCTTTTCTTAATGAAATAGAAAGAAAAAGATGCACTGAACTTAAATTTAGTTTAGTTTGTGAACAAGGGAATCGGCACCAATGCCGTCTTAGTGCTGTCAAACTAAATTATAGTTAAGTTGTGTCACTTTAGCCTATTTTCAGAATGGGAAATCGTCGTTTGATAGGAATAAACAAAATTTTAGTGATTTTTAGTTTAGTTTAGAGAATTTGTGACAAGAGAATCGGCACCATTGTAAAAGAAATAAAAATAAGTACCTACCATCATTTATAGATCTTATAAAATCCTGCAGCGTAATTTTCTTGTTCAACAAAATAGGGACCGACAATGTTATAACTAGTAGTGGGTAGTTTGCCGTCAGTGCATAACATATTGTCCATAAAGATTGTCCTAAGTTATTACTTAGTGGTTATTTATGGCTGCTAAGATAGCTTCTATTCCTGTACTAGACAGGATTTATTTAGGTAGGATCATTTACAATTTGTGAAAGTTCAAAACTAATTGTGACTTGAGGAACCGGAAGCGGTGGCGGTTGACAACCAACCTTTTTTGACATACGACAGTTCTTAGTATGACAGTTCATGTATGCTCTGTTTGTAATTCTTATACCATCTTCTATACCATGTTTTTATGCAAATAAATGTTATTATATTCTATTCTAGTAAATAACACTTCGTTTTCTAAAAGTGTTTCGTAATATCGAGAAGAATGTTTATGCAATTATTTTTTCTAACATTATTTTAGATATACACGGTGAATATTATATGGTAAATTGACGATTATACACGGTGATTTTTAATTCACTGTTAACCTTTCAAAGCGTGAAAGTACTCATGATTATGAACAACTTTCACTATGAGACCAACTCTGAAACATCGAAAAAAATATCAGCTGTTTCATACAAAAATGCAATATTTAACCGATAAAAATGTATTAAAAAAGAAGCATTCTACTTTGCTATTTCGTAGTTGGTCCCTTATTGACAGTTGTTTATAATCATGAGTACTTTCACCTCCTGAAAGGTTAACAGTGAATTAAAAATCACCGTGTATAATGTAAGCGGAGGAGCTCGTGCCTAAGTAATAACAGCCGCACGGGTCGATCCGTCAGGTTAAGCTACGCTTGCCGGGGTTGGTCCGTGGATGGGTGACCAACTTTACATATCGAGACTCCTCCGTGCCTCGGAAAGCACGTTAAGCCGTTGGTCTCGGCTGTCATTCGTTGATCTTTGACAGTCGTTACGGGTCGTCAGAAGCCCAAAAGTCTGACAACCAGTCTTACCAAGGGGTATCGTATTACCCAGTTCCTGGGTTGTGGAGGTCAGATAGGCAGTCACTCCATGTAAAATACTGGTATTCAGCTGCATCCGGTTAGACTGGAAGGCGACCACAATATGGTTGGGAAAAGGCTAGGCAGATGATGATGTCGGTACCGTCAATGATTCCAAAAATTAAGAAATTAACAACCATTTTCTAATATAAAATCGACCCTTCAAGAAAAAATCAACAAGATATTTTCACGAAGATCTCGTTAGAAGATTACCTACTGTTAATCCCTAATACACATAAATTAACAACAGTATAAGACTTAGTACACAATTAACATCAGGCACAAGATTTAAGCTCTTAATTAAATTCTGAATTAATTTATTTCCGCGATAAGCGTTTAACGCTCTCATAATTTCGGGCATTAAATTTAATGCAGAGTTGTCAGTGACCTTCAAGGTTTGGTGATACCATGAGATAAGCGATTTCCCGCTCGATCTGAAAGTCATTAGGATATTTTATTACTGTTTTCTGTAGCATATAGGTACATTTTTTCTACGTGCAAATCTCATACACTGATCATAATACATCCTCACGTAATTACATTTCCCGAAGAGTGTGGTGGCCCAGTGGTAACGGCCGCGACTTACGAGCTGTAGGTCGTAGGTTCAAACCCCGACAGGCGCTTTACTTTGTGTAAATAATTTCATCACCACTGCTCTCAAAACGGTGAAGGAAAACATCGTGAGGACACCGGCATGTCTTAGAACCAAAAATTCGAAGACATGTGACATCTACCAACCCGCACTGGGCCCGCGTGGTGGATTACGGCCCACTCCCTCTCATAGAGAGGAGGCCTGTGTCCCAGCAGTGGGAACATTATAGGCTGATTATGTTATGTTATGTTATGAAGGGTTATAGGTTATGGTCCCACGCGAGCCCATTGCCATCAACCGGGCACAAATCCAGACTCTGGGCTGCTACTGAGGAATTCCTGATGAAAACCCAAAGAAAGAGTGAACAGGCATCTTTTGGGCACGCTCATTCCTTCATAGACCTCATTCATCGTTTTCCGTCAGGCGAGATTGAGGTCAAAAGCAGGCCCATGCTGCAAAAATAAAAAAATAAAATGAAAAAAGATTAATTTACTTTTCCCATCTAAATGCTCCTACACACAGTGCCACTGGCTTTGCTGCCGGACAAGACGCAGTGTGTCCGGCTTGCCGCACAAAGGAGCCGCCAAACAAAGTGGTGCCGCATTACGCTCGGCAAAAGCCAGTGGTCCGTACTGCCGGCTTTAGGATTAGATCCCAGGACCCCATGCGCAGCAGTCACGACCACTTAACCAACGAAACACTGAAATCCTTTGCAGTTCTATTGGTGATGCTACATTTGAAACTTCCTTCGATCTAAAGCACTAGGAAGTGGTGAAAGGCGGGCGTTTTGGGAGACTGTCTTATGTAATTATGACGTTCAATCAATCTGCCTAGCCTTTTCCCAACTATGTTGGGGTCAGCTTCCAGTCTAACCGGATGCAGCTGAATACCAGTATTTTACATGAAGCGACTGCCTATCTGACCTCCACAACCCAGTAACTGGGTAATAGGATCCCTTTTGGTAAGATTGGAAGTCAGACTTTCGGGCTTCTGACGACCCGTAAGGACTGTCAAAGATCCACGAATGACAGCCGGGACCAACGGCTTAACGTGCTTTCCGAGGCATGGAGGAGTCTCGGTATGTCAAGATGATCACCCATCCACGGACCAACCCCGGCAAGCGTAGCTTAATCTCTGATGTATCGAACCCTGTGGCTGTTATTACTTAGCCACGAGCTCGTAAGTAATTTCGACGTTCGAAAAAAAAAATGATTTTGGTCTCGTGGGAAAATGTACTGGAGAAGCTACATCAGGCGTGATAATAATTTTGCATTACTCGCATCCAGCAAATTCCCGCGACCTACACCGAAGTAATCACACTAAAACAATCTAGAATATTTTCTTACGAGGTCGAACAAAATTAGAAAGACTACGGTCCCATCTTTCAAAGAAATCTTATTCAAAGAAATCGTACACTCGGCCATCAACAAACACGATGAGAGAAAACATAGAAGGCTGGAGTAACCAAGTAAAAATAAAATAGGATCACGGAGTTGAGTCGGGGTGTACACTTCATACAATCACTCTACCACTAAATAGATAGGATAGGTACAGAAGGTCGGCTCAAAACAGGCGCAAGCACAAATAGACGTACAGAGATATTATAAAAAAAAAGTTTTGTAAATGAGTGCGGCCGCGCCAAGGTCAAATGTCAAGTTTCACGAGCAAGGTAAAGGGTTTTTTTTGCAATCGCGAGCATACTACAGTCACTCGCGCTTACGCGTAAAGCAAGGCAGCGGTTAAAAGGAAAATCGAAACAAATATTTTCTAAATTAAAAAAAAAAAAAAAAATTTGTTTAAAAAAATTGAATTTGGTGATACGAAGATATTTTATATTCTTTGCGTATTTTTTTTTTACTTTTATTTGTGAAAGCTTT
This sequence comes from Lithophane socia, assembly GCA_947522985.1. NCBI lineage: Eukaryota > Metazoa > Arthropoda > Insecta > Lepidoptera > Noctuidae > Lithophane > Lithophane socia. Next base: position 12,295,531 of record OX383271.1, on the reverse strand, counting down.
TAAATGGCAACTGTAAGCGCTAATTATGCATTACGTACCTATTCTGATATTAGACTGTAATTTTTCCGAAGAAATAAATAAATCTCTACAAACTGGTTAGAAGTCCAGTAGCAATATATAGCATCAAAAAAATTATAGCATTAAACCCAGCCGCACTTATGACCTATAAGCACACGCATAGACACATTTATATATCGCTCTCTTTCATCATAAGTCACTGAGAAAGAGCGCGGTATAAATTCCTGAAGTGTGTTCATGTGTGTGTGCGTGTTCGCTTGTGGTGAGCCGACCTTCTGTAGCTATCTATTTTATGACACTACTGAGAAAAGCCGAGAAAAATGAGTGAACAAAATAAAGTAGATTGGCGCTGCTCGTATACGGCTGATTGTAAAGCATTGGGTTACATGCTGCAAATGTTGGTATTTGTTTATGCAAGTAGATTGGCTGAGGAGGTTGGTGTTAATCGTGTAACCGGGTACTGGCGGCTAGGTACGGCAAGATATTTTTATTTTTTAATATAACTTATGTCTACACTAATAGTGAGGAGCTCGTGGCTAAGTAATAACAGCCGCACGGGTCGATCCATCAGATTAAGCTACGCTTGCAGGGGTTGGTCCGTGGCAGCCATCATCTTTACATACCGAGACTCCTCCGTGCCTCGAAAAGCATGTTAAGCCGTAGTTCCCGGCTGTAATTCGGGGATCTTCCAACGGTGACGATGACGCGAGTTCCATGATTTTTTTCACCCAAAAAGTGCTCAATGCGCATAAAGAAGTTTTCACTTTAAAAAAAACATACAGACGAACATAAAATAACCTCCTTTTTTTAAAGTCGGATAAAAAGGGCATTTCATCACACTCATTTCTCGCGCATCTTACGACAGAACCTTGACAGTAAATTCGGTGATTAGGTGTAATTGAGCTCCCCCCGGTATTAGGGCCCAAATGTCAGTCATTATAGCGATGACTCCTAGATGGGCGAACGACAGGAATAAAACTTTTTATTACTCGGGACTTCAGTCCTAAAAATAATAAAAACCCCGTTTCATGATGGCCAATCGTTGACCCAACTTCTTTGGTTTTATAGCAGGCAAGGGATTATATCGGGTGATTGCCAGTAAAATTGGAACTGTAAATGTAGGTTTTTTGGGATTGAAATTTAAAAATAAAACTGTTACGATCAGCCGTTACCTGATTTTGTTCGTATGGATTGAGGTGCCATGTCTCATATTTAAACGCGGGTACTGCCAATATTTAGTAGCCCCGATCTTGGAATTTGTAGTAAAACCCTTAAAAAGTTACAGAGCATTTAAGGTGGCTCCTCAATCCTGACGGTTGAAATGTTTATTTTATTAATACCTATCTTTTGAAATACTGAATGTGTAAGATTTTGGAGGATCGGGGCTACAAATTCGGATAATTTACTACTAAATATTGGCAGTACCCGCGTTTAAATATGAGACATGGCTCTTCAATCCATACGGACACGCCTGATTCACTTATATAATACGTTAAATATGTAGATTCTACTGAGGGGCTCATGGTTAAATAATACCAGCCGCAAGGGTCGATCAATCAGGTTAAGCTACGCTTGCCGCGGTCCATTCGCAGATGGGTGACCATTCTTTTCATATCCAGGCCCTTCGGCCCCTCAGAAAGCCCAGTAACAGAGCTTGTTACTGGGCTTTCTGAGGGGCCGATGCGGTAGCTACTGGCTAAGTAATAACAGCCGCATGGGTCGATTCATCAGGTTAAGCTACGCTTGCCGCGGTACATTCATAGATCCACCATCCATTACATATCGAGGCCTCTCCATGTCTCAGAAAGCACGTTAAGCCCGTCCTACCTGTCATTCGTAGATTTATGACAGTCGTAGTCAGAAATCCACAAGTCTCACAACCAGTCTTAACAAGGGAGTCTGACAACCAGTCTTAACAAGGGAGTCTGACAAACAGTCTTTACAAGGGGGTATCGTGTTACCCAGTAACTAGGTTGTGGAGGTTAGATAGGCAGTCGCTCCATGTAAAATACTGGTATTCAGTTGCATCCAGTTAGACTGGAAGAATAGTTAATACCGTTACTAGCTAGATCTGTGTATCTGCTGGCCTAGACAAGTGACAATCGCTTCGAAAGCGTTTCGTATTTCTACAACGACTTTCAACAGGATTGACATAAGCTTTTCGATAACTTATGTCAGTCTTATTCATTTTTGCCTTTTCCATCATCGATATCGCTGATAAAATGTCACTTTGTCTAGGGCCCCAGATATTATCTTAGAACAGAACGTAATTTTTTTTTTTTGATGTGCGTTTCGTATGTGCAGCATAAAAAAAAAATCTTTCTTTCTCTTTCTCGTTCTATCAAAATCTCTTTCTTTCTAAAACATTGTTTCCTCTTGTTTCAGATGGGAACATGGGCCAATATAAAACATCGGTTGTGTGTAGACATTCATAATAAAGAAATATATTCGTTTTACAACAGAACGTGCAAGTGACTGTGTTCTTATTAAAATAGTATCAAAACAAGTGCTTAAAAGTAACGAAACAAAAAATTATTAAATAAGAGTAATCTATTATTAGAAAATACAATTGAAAATGAACCCAAAAATCAAAGTGTTATAGATTAAAATTGTTTTGTATGAAACGTGAATAATGAAATTGAGTGTGAGCGCATACCGCGCCCATGCGTCTGCGCATAAGAAGATCCTGACGTCCTCGTATCAGCAACACTATGGCAGCACAGCGGCGCCACCTATCTGCAATCCTCTGCAACCACCCAACTTTACACCACAGGTTAGTGGATACTTAAGAATTTATACCGTTTTTTTAATACTACTTAGTACCTAATTACGAATATTTGGAGAAAGCTTTAAAAAAAGATTTTTTTCGGAATATTTAGTAAGTGCCGAGTAATCTAGGAAAAAATTACGCTTTATTTACAAAGTATTTTCTTACATTGATAAGATGTACTAGATGTACTTTTACGTTAAGTAACAAACATATTGCTACATAATAAAATCTACGGAATAAAAACTATTTCAAACAAAACATTACAAACGGAAAATATTTCATAAGCAATTTCAATTTCAACAAATTCACCAACATTTATTTACAGACCATATATTTATAACAACGCTGAATAAAATCAGTACCTACCATTTTATAAATCAGAAAGAAATTGTCTACTATTTTGCATCTCAATATGGCGGAAGGCGTCCATTTGAATATTTAATTTAAAACGTCACGAGTTTTTCCGAGGAAAAGCGAGATTTTTCTTCTCTGATTTCATTTTCCATTTCGTCTGAAACCGTGTGAATTGCACTTCATCTCTAGTATGGACTAATAAAGTTGTATATTTTGATAAAAAAGGCTGTATACGTGTTTTTACTCGACTATAGCAAAGCCACAGGTAAAGACTTTTCCTCAAGTTTTCGGCAAAAAATTGATGTACAGTCGAACAAGCTATTTGGAACACAGGCACAGGCAACTTGCAACTACTTTAATCAATTTTGTGAGTGTTTTCAGTAGTCAACAATCCTTTTACGTCACTCTCCTAAGGCATAAGCTCAAAAGTTAAATTACACACAATCAGAACGAATTTTGGCAGTGTAGCGGAAAATAAATATATTTTGCCTGTATACCAAATAGCTTGTTTGACTTTACTAAACACCGAAAATTGATAGCTTGGTTTACATAGTTTAGCCATTTATTTTCGCATACCTATTAACAACCAAGAACACAAGAGGAGGCATTGCCTGGTATTATTATTACCATAGACTAAAAATTAAGCGGTAGGCTATGTGTGTTCATGTATTTAATCTCCAACAAAAAAATGTGAAACTAGGGAACTTCAATAAATCTTTTACGGATAGGCGCTAGCAGTGATGTTCGTGGGTTCGAACCTAGACAAGCACTTTGCGTAAATTATTTGATTACCACTGCTCTCAAAACGGTGAAGGTAAACATCGTGAGGAAACTGACATGTTATAGAACCAAAAATTCGAAGACATGTGACATCTACCAACCCGCACTGGGCCCACGTGGTAGATTACAACCTTTTTTTTTTTTGTGTGGGAAATCATCAAATGACTTCTGCCACTCTGTGCGGAGCGGGAGGGCGTGTCAGACTTTTACTGACTAAAACTCACCTGTGTTCCTTCAGTTGCCTTTTGCCAAAGGTCCCGGTAAGATTACAGCCAACCTATCGAAGAGAGGCCTGTGTCCCAGTAATGGAACATTATTGACTGATTATGCTTTATGAGTCACTATGCTATGTATAAGAGTCACCGATACCGTTTAACAGGAGACTTTACCCTGCAAAAGTTAAATTTTATTCACAAAATCTTGGACCACTTAAAAACTATCAACTCCTCCACTATTTCATATTCAGCTTTGTCAATATCGATAGTCAAAAACTTGCCAGACTCGCAGTAAAGTTGCTAAGTGAGTCGACTAGTAACTTGTGACACGGCCCTGAGTTTTGCCTGTCTTGTTCTTGAGTGAACTACATCGTGCAATATTGGATTTCCTTACGTATTGTTTAACGCTGTAACAGATTTGAGCTACTATTTGAAGTCGGTTGTAGAGAGGCGACGTTGGAGTGACTTTTAATAAAGAGTGGTTTAAATTGGACGTTAATCAAGATGATCTAAGATGGCATCTACTCTCATGGTTCATCATTTCAGCTGAAAGACGTCCACGGCTGGATATAGGCCGGGGAGGCCTATATCCAGCCGTGGACAGGCCTATATCAAGCACTGCCATTTTGACCGGTTCTGGTGCTTCTCGCATCCAGCGCATCGTTTATCATGCAATACATTTTAGAGTTTTGGTAAAATTATTCTGATATAACGTACATATATTTATTATGATATAACGCAATGAATTTTGGACTGTCTGATCATTAATGGGTCTTAAAATGCTCAACCTAACCAATTGTTATAAAGTTGCAATTGTTTGAAAAAAAAAAAAAAAACTTGGCTAAACGGAATAAGATATGTATTTCAAAGGTAAAGTTGATTAATATGACAAAATCACAGATACAGCTATCTTATGTGTAATAATAATAATAAAATAATAATTTTCGGTCAACGATTCAGACTAATCTGTTTCATTTGACAGTTCAACAACATTCATTGCGTTATTTACGTTGTTGAGCAGAATGTTTTTTCGAACTTATGAAGCAATGGATTAGCAATCTGTTTCAAAATTATTTGTGATTGATTTATTACGCAATCAGGGTGCAGATCGGTTATTCTCAGCTTCTGATATCCTCAGATATATTTGAAGAATAAGAATAAGTTATTGATTGGGCCTCGTCTTCCTCACCTTTTTTTTTTTTTTGAGGGTGGGAAATCATCAAATGACTTCTCCCGCTCTGGGCGGAGCGAGAGGGCGTGTCCAACTTTTACTGAGTAAAACCCACCCGTGTTCCTTCAGTTGCCTGTTGTTAAGGTCCCGGTATCGCTTTCGGACTTTCCTCTGTACCTGAATGTTCAAAAACGCAACGAGTCAGTTTATAAAACTAAAATCACAATCGAACAGATAAACTCCGGTTAAGAATGCCACAAAAGCGGCCCAAGATCACTTCACACAAACTCATTAACTTAGCAAAGAATATTTGAATGAAAAGGCAAAGAAATCTCATCGTATTGAATGGTAGGCTTTCAGTCATCTTCCAGCGAAGCACTTAGGCGCAAGATTTGATAGATCGCTGGAACTCAAATTTCCTACGCAGCACTTAACGTGGCATTTGCTAAGAGTAACCTAAGAATGTTTGTAATTATTCTGTTATTATTTGTATGTTTCGTTTTGTTTATGTTTTGTCTGGAGTTCACAAAAGTATATTCCGCTTGACTATGCTTGTACTTGCGTCTATTGTATTTTATAATGGATTTCCGCAAAGTCACGCCGCAATCAATTAACTATGTTGACAAAAGTATTGTTCATATATGTTACAAGTTGAGGATTGATGCTAGGTCCTATGTTTGGCGAAAACATGAATAAATAAAATTTTCTCTATAGAAAAAAAATCCAAAATTACCTTTAAAACTTTTGTTTCTTTTGAGTTTAAATACTTTGTTAGAAGTAATTAGTGTGTTGGAAGTCTTTGGAATACCAAAGGATATGGAACTAATATTTTTTTGAAACTGTAACAGAAAAATGCTTTAGATAAGTTTTTTTTTTTTCTCTTTATTGCTGTGACTTACTAATATTATAAATGCGAAAGTGAGTTTGTTTGTTGTTTGTTACGCTTTCACGCTAAAATGGCTGAAAGGATTTGGATGAAATTTGGCACAGGGGTAGACCTGGAATAGGACATAGGATACTTTTTATCTATCTCGATAGTCTCACAGGATCGAAACTTAGATGGGTGAAATTGCGGGGCGCAGCTAGTTGTGGTCATAAACTAATATTGATTTTGACATCATCATCTGCCTTGCCTTTTATTATTAATTTATTTAAACTTTTCGCACTCAAAAAAAGGTACAAAGGCGGACTAAATGCCTTAGGCATTCTCTACCAGTTAACCAAGGGTGGTGAAGAGATTCCCAACTATGTTAGGGTCGGCTTCCAGTCTAACTGGATTCAGCTGAATACCACTATTTTAAATGGAGCTACTGCCTCGTCAACCCAGTTACTGGGTAATACGATACCTTGGTAAAGTCTTACCAAGGTATCGTATTACCCAGTAACTACCTAAAACAACCAGTCGGTTGTCAGAGTTTCGTGCTTCTGACGACCCGTAACGACTGTCAAAGATCCACGAATGACAGCCGGGACCAACGGTTAGCAACAACAACAAACAACACAAAATCACACATACAACATAAACATTGATGCTAACAATGATTTTTTATTGATTCATTAATACTTTGGTGTTATTTAGGGTTTTGTATACACCCTACTAACTAAAAACATTATTTTTATTATTTAAACGTAAAGTCTACAAAAAAAGAAAACAAAACAACAATGTGTTTTGCTTTTCACGGAAAAACAAAATAAATAGGTATCACACCGGTGTATCGTTTCATAACACGTTTTTCTACGATCACGATATCAGCGGTGATAAATCTTTTGTAAGTGGGAAGATAAATTGTTCCATACAACACTTTGTAAACAAAACCACTTTTAGATTACATCCCAGGTGACATTAAACAGAAAGTTAATATGGCAGGTGAAAAAGGGTTATTTTTATTTAAGGCGATGTAGTGAACATTATTAAAACGTAATGCTAATAAAATTATTAACTTAATGCAAGCTAACACACGGCTACGACGCTAGCTACGCCGTAGCACCATGCTACGAGAACGTAGCAAATTGAATCATTTAATTTTACCCAACAGCTGTATGAAGCTATTTTTCTTGTTATATAATGATTACGTTGTTTTGAGCTCATATAGAACTACTTACCTCACATATAATTGTTTTTGCACCCTTTAGGAAAGAAAGAAAGGCAAAAATACAGTATGTTTATTTTATTGTTGTAAATACTCAAAGTATGGTAAATACTTATTTGTATTTTGTACTCTTCTTAATCTAATTTACAGTACTGTCATTGTTTTATGTGTGTCAAAAAATAAATAAAACAACCATGACCTACTACTATTACGACTACTTTTGCTCTTATTTATATTTAATTATTTCATTTGCATCATTAAGTAAAAAAAAAATGGAAAAGGCTAGGCAGATTTGATTAACTAACAAAGGGCATTTCCGTTAGTCCGCAATAGTTTAGCGTCCATAAATTCTAAAAAAAAATAAACACTCAAAAAAAAATTTGCCTGGCTGAAGAAAAAACTGCAAAAATCGTAAAAAAAAACTGCAAAAATCGTAAAAAAAAAACTAGTGACAGTAAAGATCTAGGAATGCCAGTCTAGCAACGAGCGTTGACTCGAAACAAAGCAATCTGTCGGCTTTCCGAAGGGAAAACGAGTGCATTTTATGAAATGACGCTAAATTGCTCCAATTTCGTGCGAGTTCAAAGCGGAGAGTAAGCTTCAGCCACGAACTGGCACTTTTTTAAGTCCTTTTCTTTGGCATTTGGTTCGTTTAATTTGAAAACTGATGCTATCATGAAATCTCTCAAATTACCAAAAATACTCAAATTACCCGTGTCTCACAAGTGTCCAAGTCGCCCTTCGGCAACGAGAGTGTCACAACACAAAAAATGTAGTTTTTGGGAAATCGCGATTTTCTTTTTTTTTGAACTTATAACTCGATTTAAAATAGTCTGAGACAGCATATCGGAGAACTTAAGATATATTTAAATATACTATTCAATGCTCTATTGTATTTATATGGAAATTAAAATCTAAAGATATTTTTCCATTTCATATAAAAAATTTACTTTTAAAGTCACTTTTTTCGCCAAAATTAATTTGTAATTTTTTAAAATTTAGAATTTGCAGAATGATTTTAAATAATCCCAAAAATAAATCTGGAATATAAAAAATTAATATTCACACTGACCTTTAAGTAAAATCCTTGTCACTATAAATATTTGTTTACTGGAAAATGTATTGTAAGTAAATGGTAAAACCGAGTAAGTGTCGAGTTTGGTTGCTTTATCCGTTTGACGAAGGTTCAAAAATATTGAATAGTATAAAAGGTAAATCTACACTGTTACTATAAACAGGTAAAGTTTGTGAGTTTGTAAGTTTGGATGTAGGAGGTAATCTGTGGAAGTACTGATTACGAAAATTCCTTCACTGGCAGAAACTCACACTATTGTTACGTGTCATAGGGTATTTTTTGTAGAAAACTACCTTCCACCCGCGGCTTTGCCCGCGTGGTATGTCAATAATAAGCATAATATGTCCTTCTCCAGGGTTCAAAGTATCCCCATACCACATTTCATCCAAATCCGTTCAGTGCTTTAGCGTGAAAGCTAAACAAATTAACAAACTCAGTTTCGTATTTATAATATTACGTTAGGATGTAAAAGTTCCAGACTGTTAAATCTTTCTCGTTTTCGTGTGGTGTGTGTCAGAGTTTTTATGCCACCCGTGGGCCTCTGACTTGGCTTCACATGCCGTCGAGAAATATCTCTCAGGGATGCCGGTTTCTGCCAGGCTTGCGGGAAAGTCCGAAAGGGATACCGGGACCCTTGGCAGCAGGCAACTGAAGGAACACGGGTGAGTTTTAGTCAGTAAAAGTCAGACATCCCCCTCCCGCTCCGCCCAGAGCGGGAGAAGTCATTTAATGACAATCCACTTAAAAAAGAGAAGGGTGTTATATGAAAACTTGTGATATAAAAAGAAAAATTGTAAAGTTTTGTATTCATTGAACCTTATTCACATTGAAAGGCTGCTTTAGTGGCAAAGCATAACTTTTGTAACTTCGTTTAAAAGTTAAAAAGTTGATAAAATGCACTACGTGTTGGTTAAAACGCCTTTTTGTCACCCATTCAAAGGCACTGATGTTATTTAAATTAGGTTTAAAATCCTGCAAATATTCGTACGATATTCCGTAGAGAGTTGAATCTATACCTACATCTAGTCTAACTAATATATTATAAACGCGAAAGTTTGTAAGTATGGATGGATGGATGTTTGTTACTCTTTCACGCAAAAACTACTGAACCGATTTAGATAAATTTTGGCACACACATAGTTTATAGCCTGGATTAACACATAGGATACTTTTTATCCTGATATTATCATAGGATCGGGACTTATGCGGGTGAAATCGCAGGGCGCTGCTAGTATTATATAAGTCGCTTTTCGTGTTTGTCTGTATGTCCGCGTTGTTCTTCTAAACCACGCAACAGATTTTGATGAGGTTTTCTCCATCGTTTAGAAAATTTATTCCGAAAGGGTTGTGTATAATACGTTAATATTAAAGTTACATATAACTAAGAAATCACCATGTTTTGTCAAGTCGTAAAAACCGTGCTGGTTCGCACGGTTTGTACGACTTGACAAAACATGGAGATCCCGCGGTTTCACCCGCGTGGTATGTCAATAAAGAGCCTATGTCCTTCTCCAGGGTTCAAAGTACCCCCATACCACATTTCATCCAAATCCGTTCAGCCGTTTCCGTTCTCCATGTTTTTTCAAGTCGTAAAAACCGTGCGAAGCGGGCGTGTCGCTAGTAGAATATTTTTTTTTAATGTTTTCTAAATAGCCAACGCACACACACTCAAAAACTTGCGCACACACACACACATGAACTCATGCCTTACTGTCTTAGTCCCATGGGGGTAGGCAGAAACTACAAACACCACTTACTTACTTCGAGCCACACGACGATCGTTACATACTCCTTTTGCTTTCAAATTCAAACTTCAAATTCAATTCTTCATTTCAGACATGTGTCCATATCTTTGTTGATAACTTAATAACTAATGTTAGTAATAAGGAGATAATACAATGTGTTTTTTTTATATCCCATAACTCTAGGGTATGATTGAGACCATTACAAAGAACCAACTGGCATATGAATTATTCTTCAACCATAATTTTTATTTTGTTTTCATTTTTCATACAAAATAATTCGATAAAGTCACGATTATTAATGTAAAACACCCTTACGTGAAATATGACAACGTCGCATTTTCTTAGCTTTACATAAATATGAATGATTGGTTTGAATAAAAATGAATTACTCTTATTTATCAATGAAACTTAGATACCTATACACATCGAGAGTCTATTTTATATCTTCGAAACTATGCATTTTTGGACCACCTATTCTAGGAGATTTCGTGTTCTTTTTACTTAAATAATTATTTACTGCCCGTTGGTCTCGTGGTTGCAAGCGCGACTGCAGAGCGTGGGGTCCTGGGTTCGATTCCCGGGTCGGGCAAAGTGTTATTGGATTTTTCCATTAGGAATTTCGTAGTAACAGCCCGGAGTTTGGAAGTTGGCGGTGTGATACCCCCGTGCCTCGGAAAGCACTTTAAGCCGTTGGTCCTACGCCTGATCTCTCTCCGGTCGTGTCGGATTACCGTCCCATCGGACTATGAGAGTGAGGGAAAGGAGAGTGCACTTGTGTCTGCGCAAACACTTGTGCACTATAATATCTCCCGCGCCGAAGGCTAGTCTCCGTTGAGATTGGCCGCCGTGGCCGAAAATACGGTCTGGTGGACTATTTATTTATTTATTTTTTTATTTTTAATTTATGTACACACAGTAAAATACAAAAAGATACGACATAATTAAAATATGAGTACAAAGGAAATATGAGTATTATTATTACTTAAATAATACAACCCTAGAGTTATGGGATATCAAAAACAACACGTTGTATATCAAATGGTATGGATTCTTACCCAGTGGCGCAGAGTTTACAAGAAGGCTTTGTTTACGAGGTTCACCCATTTGGTCATAAACGTGTACCGGGAGACCCCTCTGCCCTCCGCTAGCTCGCTTAGTGAGGGTCTCTCCGGACAACGTTGAATAATAAGGTAAACACAGTAGACGATAGGAGGAACGGTTTATTACTGGTTACACACACATGATTATATAAATATAGTATATCACAGTATTTAGAAAGATGATGGTTATATAAAAATTACAGACAGTAACACGCTCGGTCAAGTCCAAAGATGAAGTGTCCAGCAGACTGGAAAAATACTGCACGGGAGTTTGTGGCGTTCTGAATTCAAATTGAAAATGGAATGATGATGTGGCCAGCCATAAAGGATTGCCAGTAATAAATGATAGGATGAGTATGGATGAGAAGGACTTCGTCACAAACGCACGCCGCCGGCGCTAATAGCAGTTTATTCAAAGAAATTATTAATATCCTCAAAAGGTTGAAAGGATGTATCTTCAATAAATCTAACAATGTTCGAAAAATGTAATATTTAGAATATCTCTGAGAATTCAGGGATTCTATGCCAATCGAAAATGGGAAAAAGATTTTAAACCGGGTTTTTAAATTGCTATTCCCCGAGGAGACATTTTGTCAATGAATGATAGCTTAGTCTGAGTTTTGGGGATAAACGATCAATTCAGAGAACACAATAGATGTTCAACGAAGCTTCGGAATGAATTCAGGGAGGTTTTACTTCTTAGAAATGTTTTTAGATGTTTTTCTAGTAACTTGTAATCTTTTTTTTCTCGGTAAAAAAATTGTTATTTTCTAACGACGGAAAATTATTGAATTAAAATTAATTTTAATCAGAATTTATGTATATTATTAACAACTTATACCTAATTAAAAATAAAAAAAAAATACAATATCACTTAACTAATTAATTGAATTAATTGTAACACAATTATCAAGTCAATAAGTCAAAAATATTAGAATCAAGACTCGGGAGGGTTAATATAAAAATAAAATATTTATTTACCATTGTCCATTATTCAAAACCTGAAATTGACTCAAAACCTGAAAAGGGGTAATTGTACTCATCTTTTTGAACAACTCTTACTTTGGGCCCAGAAATCAGCTGCTCTCTTCACAATATGCTGCGTTTTCACTTACCGTTCTGAGCGACCAAGCGTTTGTTCGCGCGGTAAATAAAAACACTTGAGCGAGCGAACATCTTTGTTCAGTGATGATCCGTTGGACTCGAACGCGAACGCGAATGAGTGCTCGCTCGCTTGGTGGACTCAAGGTGAACGAGCATTCGTTTTCTCTTTGTAGGGAAAACAGATGACGTATTGTTTTCTGTTTTGAGCAAACGTCGGCAGAACAGCAAACATTTGCTCTGAACAAATTGTTCGCTCGACAGGGTAGTGAAAACGCGAACACTTCTCGAAAAAATGTTGGTAATAGCTGTTTTGTTTTCTCGTTTGGATGTTGGTCCGTATTATATGTTCATAAATTCACAATGATGAGCACAATGTGCTATTTTAGATCAGTAACTTCAATGGCAACTTATTGTTTTCAAAATGATGATATAACAGTAGTTTTTCCAAAAAAAATCAAAAGTTTCATATTTATTCTTCACCTTATGTTTATCTGGCAAAATATCTTTCATCCTACCTCGCACTTGTCAATAAAATATAGTGCTTTCAGACCAACCGAGTTTCACTCAAGCATTACAAATCCAGAAAATAAAATCCTCTAGAACAATTTTCGTAGCACTCAAAGTTTTGAACAATGCATAGTGTCGTGTTAGACTAAGATGTTTTTGCACATGATATAAAAATAAATTTTAATAAGCTTAAGTTTCCTATGTGAGCCACATTTCATATTTTTATCGGCATGGCTCAGAAGAGCGCGTATACGGGTACTTGCAGAATAGTGTTGTGTGTTTATTGCTCAGTTATCGATACTTTTATCGATATTATTGTACAGCAATGTAGTTTTCATATTGCAAGCTGCTGCCAAAATATGTGTACCTATTTAGATAGTATCTACCTGTTCCAATTGAATCGGTTGCATAACCAAACATTTTATCCACCTTTACAGATGCTGAAGTAAATCGAAACATCTTACCTACTTTCAGAAATACCTTTCTTTTGTTTTATTTTTCAACCCTCTTCTCACGTGGGTGAGTCAAGCTCCAACTTAAAAAAATAATGTTCACCTCGTTGTGAAAAGATTTACCAGTCAAGCAATGCACCACACAGGGGTGCACCGAGCATGGTGTGATAGAGTCAAGAGGTAGTAACAATGCCGAGTGTCGATTGCAGTTGCCGTCTTTTTGGTATAGATACCAAAAAAACGCTGCCTGCACTCGGCTGTAACTAAACAAACAAGCTTACTTTTTACATCGATATTCAAATCATCGACACTCCCACAGCATTAGCATAAAGAGTACTTACAAAATGCATGAGTGCGGTAACAAGTCACTCGGCCACCATATTTGTTTACCAGGTCCGTGTGACAGCGGGAACATTAGCATAGCGATTGGATTGGCAGCGGGTTCATTGGATACCGTTTGAATACTATGCACGTTTGCAGGTCAAGGTAGCGTTTCGCTAGCCCTTTTGAATTTACGGAGATGAAGAATGCCGAATGAGGGTTATTTAGAATAGTTTAAATATTGGGAGATATTGGCAATTTCAAGCTTTTCCACAACTCAGTTACTGGGTAATAGAATACCCTTGGTAAGACTGCCTGTCAAACTTTCGGACTTCTGACTACCCGTAACGATTTTCAAAGATATTACTACTTACTTAACCACGAGCCCCTCAGGCCCCGCGGGCTACTTTAGCGCATCTTGATAATATAATTAGATAACATCACAGTGGCGCCATCTAGTGTCAACCCCATTGGGTTTTTGAAGCTTAGCCGTCGGTTAGACTGTCCGTGACAACGCATAATGAACTTAGTTCACTAACTTAGTAATTAGTGAAATGTTTAATTACTAACTTGGCAGACTGAGGCCCTGATGTGGATTGAAGCTTTTTAGTGTCCGGGATTATTAATGGAGTGTACGTTTGAATTTAGAACTGATACAATTAAATTAATGGGTCCTCAGAGAGCGGAGGCCTGGGTCAGGGTCCCAGCAGTTGGGGTGCTCCCACTGCTGGGAGACAGGCCTCCTCTTTTCGAGAGGCAGTGAACTGTAATCTACCACGCGGGCCCTGTGAGGGTTAGTAGACGTCACATGTCTTGGAATTTTTGGTTCTAGGAGATGCCAGTTTCCTTACGATGTTTTCCTTCATCGTTTTGAGAGCAGCGGGGATGAAATTATTTGCACAAAGTAAAGCGGCTGTCTAGGTTCGAACCGCGACCTACGACTCGTAAGCCGGGGCCGTTACCACTGGGCCACCACTTTATTTGGTGTCGGCCCTTATCCAAATTTTTTGTGGTCGGCGCAACATATTTTCTTCTACTATACTTCTCTATTGGTCGTCAAATATTATTTCTATTTGTCTCTGCATCACCCAAAGGTTGACTGGTAGAAAATGCCCATGGGCTATGGCATTAAATCCGTATCTGTGGCAAACGTGGGTGTAGGTACCACCAATACATACCTAATCTAACCTAACATTGTCGGAACTGAATAATCTCGTGACAGATTTTGCTGCGCCTTGGACTGAGTAAAGGGAGAAGTAATGTCTTCAAAACTACAGTGGTCTTATCTGTGGCGGACATGGTGTGCCGCCAAAAATTCTTGCCCATAATCCTTTGTGTGCTTAAAGTAAAATAAATAGGTTCCTACCATTCATATTTACACCTTTTTTTTTAATTTTGGTTATCATTAAATGACTTCTCCCGTTTTGGGGGAGCGGGAGGGCCAGACTTTTACTGACTAAAACCCATCCGTGTTCCTTCAGTTGCCTGTTGCCAAGGTCCCGGTATCCCTTTCGGACTTTCCCGCATAATATTTACACCTAATCTTCACTTCCCGCCATCATTAACAACGGAATCCCAAATCTCAACCACATCCATTGCTTGCTTGCTAATCGCTTAATATCTTCACTAAATTCAACACAGCCTTACGAGTCACTTAGTAGCACATACAAGTGAGTCCCAAAGTGGAATTACTAGGGAAAGTCAAACACATTTCAACAAAGCCTCTTATGTGTTTTGACTAGGCGACACTTATATAAATGCCTAAATAAAAGCGTGATGTTGGATTTGCATCGCTCGGCTCAGCGCGGTAAGTTGAAATTCCAACGGCGCGCTAAGTCGTGGTTGAGACATAGGGCGGGTGATGTATTGGCACTAGAGATCCACTCAGACTTAGTTCTTAAGGCTAGTGTGGACTATGCTTATGATTAAGGGTTCTTTTCGAATCCATTATATTTTTGACTGTATTGTAAGAAAATTATTTAAAAAAAAAATAAAAAAATTGTGTTTGTCATTTGTTTCCTTTCTTAAATGACGTCACATGTCAAGAAAATAAAAATAGTTGATAGTCTGATCATCAACATGTTTACGAATTTTGTTAAGGCTCCCGCAGACAGGCGCGACGCGACTCTAGTAGAACAATTTCTATGAAAACTTTATTTGAAATTGTTCTACGAGAATCGCGTCGACCCGTCGCGTCGCGTCTTTCTGCGAGGCCTTAAATCTAGTCGATTACTAACTCGTTGACCAGGCCAGGCTTACCTATTTCATCTGAGGTTTCATTCAAATTCTAACAAGTTATATTTCATTACAGTTTTAAAAAAAATCTCAAATGTTCATTTCATTCATGGGGTTACATTCTTATCATGTAATTACATGTTTTATTTTTAACGAACGCTACATTGTTTAAAAAAATTTCAATAGCAAAACAAACGTGGCTCAAACACATGACCTCGAGCTCGCCGGTCCAATGCCCCTAGTTCTAAAACTTTCATTGCTTAAATTATTCCACTCAGTAACAACATACAAACCGCTGTAACTTTCCTTCACCCACATTCACAAATCTCTATTGTCTTTGTTCCTTACTGACCAAAATTCTCAAGAGGGGAAGGGTCGTTCAAACAGCGATCGGGTTTCCAAACATTTCCGTAAAGACAGCACGGTAGCTTTTAAGAATAATGGAGTATAATGCAACGCGTTTTTATCCTCTCCGGCTACTTCAGGAATCCTAGTACCTATTTCTCCATTCACAATAATTTAAGTAATAATTTAATTTCATCACCACTGCTCTCAAAACGGTGAAGGAAAATGAGGAAACCAGCATGTCTTAGAACCAAAAATTCGGAGACATGTGACATCTACCAACCCGCACTCCCGCGTGGTGGATTACAGCCCACACCCTCTCTCAGAGAGGCCAGTGTCCCAGCAGTGGGAACATTATAGGCTGATTATGAAATAATTTAAGGACTTAACTTTCTAATATTGTGGAAAGAATACCTAAGTTGCAATCACGTGGTTGGTAGTTTTCTAAAAACACAAATATTAACCTCGCAACCGGCGTGCATGTATAATCAGGGTGCTTGAAACGGCCACTTTGGCAGAATCATAATAGGATAATATTATGTATGAATCATCCTAAAATGTCACACACTGACAATTCTGAATAGGTATGATCTGCGTGCAATTATACCACGCAATATTCATGTTTGACAGTTTTCTATGGAGATTCGTAAAACAGTCCACAAATTATGAATTGCTTTATTGATGTTTAATGTTTAATTTAAATTACGGTCATTTTATTGATAATTAAGTCTTTTCATGCAGCAATATTTACACCAAATATGATTCGAATATGAATTTAATTGAGTAAGTACATAAATATGATTCAGCTAGTATTTGTCACCATTTTGTGTCAAATTAGAGGAATTGCTAATGGCAGCTCGGAATTCAGAAATGAATTGCTTTTAAAATAATTGCTAATGTGGCTGTTTTAGGCCCCCTGATGTATGAACGTAAATGAGGAAAAAGGAGTATGTATGGTTCGTCGCAGGTAGCGTTCTGTAGTTCCTGCCTACCCCCTAGGGAAGAAGGCGTGAGTTATGTATGTATTTGTACATATTAAAGAAAGAAAGAAAATGCGTTTGTAATTGTTTAAGTACATAATTATTATTATTTAGAATCTCAAACACATACACATAGCGAGACATTACATCCCGAGACTCCTCCGTGCCTCGGAAAGCACGTTAAGCCGTTGGTCCCGGCTGTCATTCGTGGATCTTTGACGGTCGTTACGGGTGGTCAGAAGCCCGAATGTCTGACAACCAGTCTTACCAAGGGGGCAGTCGCTCCATGTAAAATACTGGTATTCAGCTGCATCCGGTTAGATTGGAAGCCGACCCCAACATAGTTGGGAAAAGGCTAGGCATTTTTTTTAAATTATTTAGAAACTCAATTGCACACGCAGCACAACTAGTGTAACTATGCACTAAATTCTTTCTTTTAGTCGTGAATCAGCATAAAATTCGACAATAAAATTCAGTACTTTACTTTTGTACTAAGGTTTGCTACTTATGCATGTGTGTGTGAGCAATAAACATGACTAGAACGTGTGAGCTTGGGTTTACGGATATTACGTATTTTGTTTGCACTCTCCTATCGACTACAGAGGGCGAAGACGAGGGCAGACACACGAACACTGACACACAGATATTGAGAGTTTTAAATTGAAACTGTCAAGGGAAATGTGGTCTTACAAAGTTTAAAAGAGTTCAGTTTAAAATTCCATTTTGGTTTGCAATTTTTTGTAACTTCCGTCACTATCTCACTGTTCTGTTCGCTTTTGTCTTTCAGTGGTAAAATAACCAGCATAATTTTTATTATTTTACGCTGATCTAAAGTACATGGGATACTAAGTTATATGTAACTTTGGATCGGCGTAAAAAAGGGCAGGAAGAAAAAGAAGGGCGTCTCTTATACCCTGTCCGGATAGTTCATTACTACGCGGCCTGCAAAAGGGGCATTGATGGACGAACGTGAAAATGAGGGCCGAGGTGAAGCCGAGATGCACATCACGTATGTGCGCCTCGGCTTCACCTCGGCCACCAATGCTCGGTTGCGGCCAAAGCATAAATAGTACTTTTCTCAAATAATGCGCGGAAATTCAATTCAATAAGTAAATCTATATTTATAAAAATGAATCCCTATTTCTCTTGGTCACGCCATCACGCGTGAACGGCTAGAACGATTTCCCTAATTCTTTTTCTGTTGTGTTTGTTATTGTCAGGAAAAGGAAAATGAAAAAAATAAATCTTTCTTATGAAAGAAAAAATTAAGAAAATTGCGCGGAAAATTAGAAAATTTACAGGTCAGCTAGTTAGTTCTTCTACCCTTTTGCTGTGCCCTACAGGTCCATAATGATCTAAATTATATAGTTACCACCTAAGTACACATTATGGTAAAGCAATAAAGATATTGAGTATTGAGTAGTTAAATATAAGTTCCAGAATCAATGACGAACAACGATAATTTTCACGAACTACTATGTTCATTTGTTTCTTTTCTACTTTAGTAGTCCACATTCAACGCCTACAATATTTTGCAAGCCAGTTCGAAAAAATAAAATCTTTGATAAGTTATCTCCTTGGTTGTCATGTGTCTAAGTAAAAAATTCGTTCCACACCTCAGACCAACAAAAAAGGAAAGACAGATCACGCCGTACGTCAAAAGTGAAGCCACCTTTTTATCTATGTGTGTGTAAAAAGGGTTGTCAGTTGTTAAAGTTTTTCCCTATAACTTGGGGAATAATATTTTGGGCAGGCTAATATTGTACGAGTAAGATATTGTTGAGTATGGTATTGTACCTCAATTTTTAGGAAGAATTCCGAAACAAAAACATTTTTTTTTACATTGCAAATTAAATAAAACACAAATTAAGTAGAAAGTGTATTTATGAGATCACCTTTTATGCAAGAATTGCTTGTGTTAGGAGACTCCGCTCTTTCACTTAGAATTATCCATTAATTTTCAATTGAGTGTTAAAAAAATATATATATATGTGTATAAATAGGTTAGTAAATTATCTACTATCCATTTATTTTTATTTTCAGTATTACATGGAAATCTAAAATATTAAATGCATAAAAAAACAGACATATAATTATTACTCGAAGTAAAAAATATCGAATGGGGAAATTTGAAATCATATATTGGCAACCCTCGCTCTTTAAATGTCAATGTTTTCGTTCGTTCATTCGTTCAGGTTTTTTGTTCCAAATAAACTAAAATTCATAGTTATCTAAATTAAAAAACGATGTTATTTTAAGTACTTACAAGTGAAAAGTGATTCCGTGAGACTTTTTCTGTGATTTAGTATTGTTTTTACACGTTTTCACTACACAGGAAGGCATAATTATATTTGTTTTGGTGATGTTAGCTAGACGACGACTCGTGACGTACTAGGAGCGATGAGCTTGGTTTTAGTGTAGGTGTGTGCGTGAGCCTGTGTGTTTACTTGCAGGAGCTTGGTTTTGTGGCTTCACTTTGGATGTACGGCGTGATCTGTCTTTCCTTTTTTGTTGGTCTGAGTTCCACACACACTGTGATGTGTTTCAAGTGTCTACCTAGTTCGGTTCAAAAGATACAGCCCTGTGACAGACGGACCAATGACAGCTGAGCCTTAATAATAACCCTAGTACTAAGGCTCCGCTGTCTGGGTATAGAACCCTAAAATTATATTCACATAAAACCACATACAAGTGCATCATCAACAATTTTAAACTGCCGTACAAATTCACCGGTGTAATCCTACCCTTACGTAACATTAATGTCAGCAAAATGCCTCATTGTGTCCGCAATTAAAACTCAGCCTACAAAGTTTTACGCACCGCTCGTCTACTCTCGACTATATGAACTATTTCGTGAGATTCAAATTATTTTGGGATTATGTTTCAGGTTTTATTAAAACTTTCAAGTAATGGTCTGGATTTTGGTAGGATGCACAGACTAATTTAAACTTGAGATAATAGCCATACATATCTAACTTAATATATTAATATAATATAATATATGATATGTCTAACTAATATTATAAACGCGAAAGTTTGTAAGTATGGATGGATGTTTGTTACTCTTTCTCGCAAAAACTACTGAATAAATTTGGCAAACAGATAGTTTATAGCTTGGATTAACACATAGGATACTTTTTATCTCGATATTCCCACGGGATCAAAACTTACGCGGGTGAAACCGCGGGACGCAGCCAGTTTATCATAAATTGTTATTTGTTATTTTATTATATGCTGCACCGATTGACGTCTACGTTTAATTTTCTACTAAAGTTCAAACGTCATTTTCTGTCGCGGTCATGATGAGACGTCATTTACGTCATTTACGTCTGCTTTGTGGACATCTGTTTTTTTTAACCCCAATTCTTAAATTAAATTATTTTTTGTGATATGATCAAGCAGAAATCGCACTAAGGCACTTACTTTAGTGAGATTTCAAGCTCTTAGCAAAGATTAGATTTTTATTTACACAGTTATTTTCGTCACATGCCATTGTCGAAGACCACGCGTTTCGATTTTGCGTTCGGTTCCACCACACCAACCTGTGACAAAAAATACGTAAAAATAAAATTCCTATTCAGTTCTTCTTCCGTAAATAATAAGCTTGTCACAAGCTCTTTATCTGACAAAAAATTCAGTACAAAGCAAATACCTACCCCGAAAATGAAACCTTCACTACGAAAGGGTTAAACGATCGCTGTAGTGAATGTACGCAGACTTAACACCCCTATCGCCGCCAGTCCAGTTAGCTTAATCCTTGGGGGTCTTATTGACCCCCTAGCTCCCAAGTTATTGAGTTGTATACCCCACGGGTATGACTGGAGGATAAGCATTGCTTTGAATACGTTTTATCTGATGGCCCGTAGATTATTTCGTTTAAATAACTTTGCTGGTGTTGTTTTGTGAGGTTATTAAGTCATTGTTGTCTTTTAAGAGGTATGTGGGTAAAAAATTGGCTTTTGGCTAAACAGCGTGTATCAGACCAGGGGGCCAAGTCTACTAATTCACAAACGTGTCAGTGGTCTCGCAATGATGAGTTTTTAACAGATTTTGTATGGCATATCTGTCAAAAACTGATCATTGTGAGACCACTGACACGTTTGTGAATTAGTAGACTTGGCCCCCTGATAAGTACTGCCGACAAACTGTAATGCAGTTTGGCAGACTTTAGGTATATTACCTATAATTAAAAAAGATTTTTTATTATTTATTTATCAAAAAAAACGTGATGGTCATATTTTAAGAATGTGGTACAGACCATCTAACTGAATGGACCCACACAATAATCGCGAAAAAATTACTCATGCTATATAATATACCCTCTGAACAGTCGCGAAGACCACTCTGGTCTTAACACATAGCTGTGAGGTTCTACTGCATTTTGCGGATGGGTGACTATTTTTTACAACTCTTACGTGTCTATAATGTCGGGGCTACATTGTCCCGTTATCGCGAACTTTACTTCGTGCGCTCTCTGTTGCTCAGCGAGACGTCGAGCAGTGTGCGAGAGAGAGCGCGCGAAGTAAAGTTCGCGAGAACGCGACAAAGTGGCCCCGGCATTAAAATACATTTTTTATGACGTGTAGGTATCCCTTATACCTATTTATACAGGGTGGCAGGGACATTGACGAACGACCTGTTACCATGGATTCTGGCCCCAAAAAATTGCTGTTCCATACATTTTGACCGCGTAAGTATTGAACTTTTGTAGAAAAAATCTGCTTAACTACTAGTACTTTCTTATTAAACTCAGCTTTATACAACTCAGCTTTCTTTACACAAAGGAGCTTATAATGTTTAAAAATGCACAATATGTATTCTCTAAAGCTGCATTATCCTTTGAGTCTTAAAACTCATTGTAAAATAGATTGAATCTTCTTTTTAAACGTATTACAAATAAAGCTTGTAAAAAGAAGAAAACCCATTAAGTAGATATAATTTGTTTACGCTGTGTGTTATATAATTCACCACGAAATTGCTGGATTTTATTAAAATTATTAAATGAAAGCACAGTGCTTTAATTTTAAATTAATTATTTATTAAATGAATTCGCCTCATGTAAGGTACAAAAAAGGATGAGGAATTAAAACTGTAATAATATATTAGCAATACATTAATTTCATATTAAGATTTAATTATAATTACTGTTTGAATAATGGCGAACACAGCGTTATTAAAACTTTATTACCTATCCATCAACCATCATCTACCTATCTTGTATTACCTATCCATTAAATTATATGACGGCGTCAGCGATGGCTGAGCGATAGTTGCCGTCATCATCTCGATTCGGTGGTACGACTCCATAGTCCAGGTTTACAATAAAACACGATGATACAGCAAATCAGTTAGTATTTCACTTTCAGAACAATCATCACAGTAGGTATACTTTATACGTTCGGGTAAACCGACAGTTTCGCGGAGGTCTGCATCCGTTTGCTGCCCTCACAAGACTGCCTCATCTTTCAGCCACTTCCCCTAACACGACTCCGTCCACGTGCCGCCCCACTCCAGTGAGCGCGTCACGGAGTTTACCCTAACCTCAGTACTACAATAATCAATTGAGAGACTATTATCGCTCAACTTTTATAATCTGCGACATATAATTAATATTTAGTGGTTTCGGTTATTTTGTAAAATGAATGAAAATTAAGGTTATTTTTTTTTCTGACAATTTATTATTAATCATTTATTTCAGAATTAATTTACATTCCATAAATTGTTATGTTATTTAAAGCCACATAATTTATTTACCCTTGACAAATCTTAAATACAATATTAGAATCTAACACTAAAATATAAAATGTACAATTACATAGAGGAATAAAAAAAATAAGGGAAGAGCTCAGTAGGCATTAAAAAATGCGTCCGCAATTTATTATTTAAACCTTACATATTTGTAGGAGACATTATGCCCCAAAAATATTCGTTGGCGCTATAATGAAGGAGAGTCTTTTTATTTACAAAATAATTATTACAAGTTTAATTATCGACCAATAATATTTTTTTATTTTCCTGTTACTTTATTCATATCTAGGGATATGAGGAACAGGGTGTACAGTTCACTCATCCACCATAGAAAAGGGAGGACCAGACGAGTGTTGTGTCTGGCGGGCAACTGCCCAATGATTGATATTGGATTCTTGTATATGTATATGTCCACTGCACGGTAAACTATAATTGCGCGATGCAGGATTTATGTGACGTCAGGATTTTTGTGTGACGTCAGGTCTTTGATGCGTAGTTCGTAAGTGGCGATGTAGATACCGCCACACATACATGATTTTTTAAAATTGAATTTATCTTATGAAAAAGCCTGATTATTTTCGACCACTCACGAGCTTTTAATTACGATCTATTGACAGTCGATCACACTTTTGTCTTGGCATGCAACCTACCCTTATACAAACATTAATATTTTCCGCACTCATAAACCAATCAATTTCAATACTAGCAAATTATACCCAATCAACTCGAGCCCTTAGCAATTACTAAAATAAATCTCTTGGCTACCACTCAATAATCGAATCGCAGGAATCGAATAAGATCGAATCGGATTCGATACAAATAAACATCGATGTTATCGGTACGCCTCTTGGAATTGCGTTTCTATTTGGAACGCGTAGAGCTGCGCCTTCACATCAATATTGGTTAGTGTTGCGTAGTTGTAACGTTGTCGGTGAAACGATAGTGTTTTGCTAGTACTTAATCGGAATCTTTTTGGATATATTATTATAACTGTTATAATTATCATTTTTTATTTTGTGGAGATGTTAACAGAATGATTAAAGTGAAAAGCTTTTTAAAATTTTCCATCAATCAAACTTTCGAAAACAGGTCTTCATAGATATTTACCGCGCATTTTTAATCGAAAGCATGGCCTTGCTTTTTCTAATCATTAATAAAAGAGATGCAAATAGATTTTGGAATATCAAGTGACATTTTTATGGGGTGTATTTTAAAGTGGAATATCAAAAAATAATTGTTTCACAAAAAAAGTTTTTTTTTTTTTAATCTTTTTAAGCGCAAAGTACTTTGTTGATCACCAGTAACAACTGCACGAATTAACAACAAAATAACTGGGTAGTGGAATGGCCCTACAAAAAGTTTTTAACAAAATTACTTCACATCAACAGGCTCTCACAATTCCCGAATTTCAAAATAAACCCGTCGGCAAACAGACAACGGTTTAATGAATCGAGTAATTGTATAATTACAGTCCACTCGCCTCTACAAGTACTGTATAAATTACACGAATTACAATAGTATTTTGGTGTAAAAGGTGGATTGCAGACGGTCAATCGACAGATAACTTTTTTAGCGATAGTTTTAAAGGCGTCGCTGTATGATTCTGATGCTTATGACATAACAAAGAATTAAAATTAGTTGTGAGAGCTGCAGTGGTGATGTAATAGGATATTACACAAACTAAAGTGCTTGGGTTTGGACCCAGACTTTAGGACATGTAAGTCCGAGCCATTAGCATCGCTTCCTGTCACCTGATCCAAACGCTAATGTCGCGACATCAGCGTTTGGGGAATTCAGGCCTAAAAATAATGTGGTCGGTCGCGTACAGTCGGTCACGTACGCGTAGCAACGTAGTACGCGCCGCGGACGTCAGCGTCGCAGTTGGTTGCTATATATAACACAATGTATATACGCATGCGCGACCGACATCAGCGTAAGAGGAATTCAGGCCTTAAGCGTTAAAGACGTAGATCACCGACAAAATCAAAAGACGATATTCGTCAAAACGAAATCATTACCGTCTGTTCCCACCCTAACATTGAAGAACAGTCCATTTATTTTGTTGGCCGAATATTAGGGAGGCCGTTCAAGGGGTTAATAGATACGGTATTTGAACATTGTAATCACTGTTCCCAAATTGTTCAGTTTTCAAACGTCGGAACAAAATCTTGAGGTTTTTTGATGAATAAGTTTGTAATCGAAATTTTGACAGGGTTTGAGAGTTCGTTGTTTATTTTGTGACATTAATTGCGGAAGGGTTTTATGGACTAGTAGGCACGATAGTGCTATTACGATTTAGGAAAAACACAATTTTGTTGTGTCTGGCGAGTCTAACGAATTGTTGACAGCATCCTCAGAGCTGTCTTGATGACGACAGACTTTCAATTAACCTAATAGATGGTATACAGTATGTTATCTAACGAAGGGCGTTCCCGTTAGCCTGCAATATAGTATAGCGTATAGACATGCAAAAAAAATACTACCATAAAAATGAAAAAAGTTTTTATAATTTTTTTATAGTAATTATTCACAAAAAATATTAAATTGATACGGAAAAGAAACACTCTGTACACGCACACTTGTCACACTTGTCTTTCTACGTTGAAATACAAGTGTACGTGTTCAGAGTGTTTCTTTTACGTATCAATTTATTAGGTTTGTGAATATTTAACTAATTATAATTTTTTTTATTATTGAGTATTATAGTATTTTTTTTTGCAATACTTTTGCGGGTTAACGGGAACGCCCTTTGTTAGTTATCATACTGTATATTAATATAATATTATCAGTCATCTTGAAATGTCGCTCGTTCACCATTTCACCAATCATGCGGTCTAATAAACTGTTCATAATTAAAACAAATAAATAATACTTATAGAATGAAATCCCTGAGCAGTCTGTTGTTATCTGGTAGTGCGGACGGGGCTAATTCCTAACTCGGTATCTTGTGCGATAATCTAGTGGCTAGCAGAATCCTTCCGCTTTACAGACGCCGATTCTACATCTGTAAAGGTCACAGTATAAAAACATTCAGTAGGTCAAATAGGTAATGACAACAACAAAAAAAATTAGATACGATAGGTACACGCGATTTTCCACTTGGCTTTTTGTAGTTGTCCCATAACCATTTTCAACAGTAAAAGTAATGTTGTAGTAGTAGCTAGTTCGGCAAATCGCTGTTCCAAATAGTGTCACAATACTCACGATATTTTGTATAAATATGCTGTAAAACAATAACCACGGTCTAGTCTAACCTTCTACGAGTGGAGAGAGCACAAAGAGCAATACTCAAAGTAATGACAAAAAAGCCATACAAGTTTCCAACTACAGAACTATATTCTTTCTGTAAAGTTCTCACTGTTCGACAACTCTTTGTGCTCCAATCCACCCTCAAAAGGCACAGTAGCCTTCCACCCGCAAATCCAAATAAGCGTATATTTCTTCCACCAAGCACACAACACAAGACCACCTTTGCAAAACACCAATATTATACATTAAGTTCTCATATATACAGCAAAATTAACAAACATATAAAAATTGTAAATCTAAACACTTTTGAATTAAAATCTAAATTAACAGACTGGCTCCTACTGAGGGACTATTCATACACGGAGTCCCTACTAGCATATATTGCCTGATACCAACATGCACAACCACCCACACACATCCAATGTGTTATACACATCATATAAGTGTCCATACACAAACAGGCACACACTCATACATAAAACACACAAACACGAACAACACGCACACTTCCACACACACACAGTACACTTACCTTCTCATACCCCCGTATCCACAATTCATTTTTAAATTTAATTTTAAATTATGTTCTTTTTCTTTTTATCTTTTAGTTTATACACGTTTGTAAGCCAAATGGCGAGCCCGCTTAGTCCATCTGTCAGACTCAGTTTTGTTGTCCTTTAACTATTGTTACCTTAGCCGAACACTACCTCTTAAGATACAGGAAATTCCTAGTTTAAGAGGTAGAGGAACCTTTCTTGGACGGATTGCATCATGAACTCTGAATGTACCTAATAATAACCTACAACTTAAAATCTCTGTACCAATCTGTATTTTTGGCTAAATAAACGTTATTATTATTATTATTATTATTAGTCTTGTGTCAAAAATAACCAGAATAATCCTATTATTAAATTAACACACGCTAAACAAAAGCTAGTTATTTTTCAGCAAATAATATAATAATAACAAATAAAATATAACAACAGAGATCATTTACTGGTCCACGCCATAAACTCAGTAGTTCCCTTAACAAATCTATTTACAAAACTACTTTACCTTAATATTCTCGAGCCGGCCTCTAAAATAGAGTTCATTAGTCCATCTTCCAATTTAGTGGCTAGCGCGATGGTTCCGTCCACAGGCAGTGCCTAACCGTCACAGTATAGCCGTGTGGAGTGGATCAATTTGAATTTACAATTTCTGTGCTCAAGAGATGAGATGAAGTTATTGAGGTTGGCTGTTTATGAAATGCCGATTTTTGGGCATTGTTAACGTAGAATGTAAAACTGAAATTATTTTAGTACTAGCTGTTGCCCGCGAATTTGTTTACGATCCAGAATGAAAAGTAACCTATGTCCTTTTCCAGGTCAAGGTCTACTCCTGTGCGAAATTTCATCCAAATTCGTTCAGCCGTTTTAACGTGGAAGCGTAACAAACAAACTCACTTTCGCAGATAAAATATTAATTAAGATGATTTAATAATGTTCTTTTAAAAGGTTAAATGTTTTCACATACTTAGCGTCGCAATAATATATCCATTTGCCACATTTCACGATGGTCAGGGTTAAGCTTTGAGGTACACAGGAGTAAACAATTTAAAACAAAGTCACTTCCAAAAGTATTAATTCGTAGTGTTAAGTAAGCAAAAGTTGCACTATCTGGGTATTGAAATGACCTACAAAGCTGAGCTTTAACATTTCGCTTTTCCAGCAAATATTTCCACAAATCGTTGCCCAACTTTTATTTATCACCTTTCCCAACTCTACTTTCACGGTCCGCGCGAACTTGTCCTACTGTAACATTAACGTCTGTGGCGCCGGATGAGAGAGATGGCGTTGGCGGAAACGAGCATTGGCAACCGCTCGCAGTTAGTGCTGCTACGTTTAACATGCTGGTGGAAACTATTGCGGCTGATGGCTTATGCTTTATCTTATTTATGCTTATTTTATACACCTATGCCTAGAGATGATGAATTTAAATAAGTCCAGTAGTACGAGGTATTCATCATTTCAGCCGAAAGACTGCTGGACATAGGCCTCCCCCGAGCACCGCCACTTCGACCGGTTCTGTGCTTCTCGCATCCAGCGCATTCCCGCGACCTTCACCAGGTCATCGGTCCACCTTGTGGGGGGCCTTCCAACGCTACGTCTTCCGGTACGCGGTCGCCACTACAGAACCTTTCGACCCCATCGGCCATCTGTTCTGCGAGCAATGTGCCCTGCCCACTGCCACTTAAGTTTGGCAATACTTCGTTTCTATGTTTTAAAGATCCAGTAATTTGTAATTTTTGTTCCTCAAATATTTCGTATAAGATAAAAATTTAGAGCTGCGATCCAGTGTCGCCAAATTATAAAAAACCGGCCAAGTACGAGTCAGACTCGCGCACGAAGGGTTCCGTACCTATAAAATATCTCCGTTATCTATAAAAACGGCAAAAAAATCACGTTTTTTGTTTGGGAGCCCCCTTAATTATTTATTTCATTCTGTTTTTTAGAATTTTTTGTTATAGCGGCAATAGAAATACATCATCCGTGAAAATTTAAACTGTCTAATTCTCACGGTTCATAAGATACAGCCTGGTGACAGACGGACAGACAGCACAGTCTTAGTAATAGGGTCGCGTTTTACCTTTTGGGTACGGAACCCTAAAAAGCTATCAACTTACTACCTGCGATATCATAAGAACAATAAATTATTCAAAAATTAATTTCTCTCAATACTTTCACCATACATTTAGTTTGAAATTGGAATATTCGTTCGGCAAACTTCGCGAACATCCGCATACCTGACACGGGAGATACTTCGAGAGAGTTCCAAAGATATTCAATGACAGTTATCATTATGTAAGTACTTGGAAGCTGCTGGAGAATATTATTAGATTGAATAGATTTATTGAATCTATTGATTTGAGATGCATTTATTTAAATAGCCTAAATGAATTGCAGTGTGACGGTTGTTTGTTCCTTTCTGAAACATCATTAGTTTTAAATGAATTTGAATGCACTTCAATCAAAGTCATTTCAAAATTAGAACATTCACCATAAATTTCAAATAAAAAATATCCAATTCTACATCAGTCTGTCTCCACTAGTCATAAGAGGCAGTTGTCACACGAGGCGTAGGTAGGTATAAGACATTATGTCACACATCACAAATCCGAGATGGGAAACGCCTCGTGTCTCATACACGGTACGTTTCGTTTCACGCTAAGTAAACGTTAGGAAACCAGCTGAGGTTAGTTGCATGAAGTTAAATGTTTTTACTGCGTTAACAACCGATTAAAAGAAAGTTCATAATGAGTAAGAATTTATGGCATGTTTTAACGAAAATGTCCCCTTTTTCAAGTGACATTCTCAAGTGTAAGACGAATTAATTTTTTTGGCTTTCTTGGCTAACATCATGTATGGATTTTCGCGAGAAAAGCCTTACTTACATCATCGTCATCAGCCTGGCCTTTCTCCATTTAAGTTGGGTAGCTTCCAGTCTAACAGAATGCAGCTGAATGCCAGTATTTTAGATGGAGCGACTGCATATCGGACCGCCGGTCGAAAAGCTATACTTACATATTACAGAATATAATAATAGGTACCTCTTCATATGTCCCAGTTATAAAGCTGCGACGACGCGCCTCGTCTCACGACACGGAACGTTTAATTTCACGCAGACTTGCCGGCGCCAGAAAACCAGATGTAAGGTACTGTGGTACATTGCTTTCAAATAACGATGATAAAGATTGATTATAACGGCGTTATTATAACACGTGTTCCTTGTCCTCTATCCTATAACTAGGGTATTTATGAGACCATGTTAAAGAATCAACTAGCATTATGAATTCTTTTTAAATTTTTCGAAACTATAATTATGTATTTTTGGAACAATTTGTTGTAGGACTTTTTGTATTATGTACTTATAGCTTAAAACCTTAAAGTGTGTCCAAAAATTGAGAGGCAAGAGCGTGGCAGCAAGACGCGGCGTTTGTAGGACACATTTCTGCTGCGCTCTAGTCTTCAATTGGCATAAGAACTACAATTAGAGCGGTTGCGTGTATCGTAGCTCTGCTTTTAATTCTTCCACACACAATTACTGGCGACTGTTGGCTAGAAATGTTTGTGCGCGTCAGGTAGACAAAAGCGTTCGCGCGCGGCAGTCGTCCTATCACAGCGCGGCAGCCGCGCACAATTGCAGCTCAATGTTTGGACCACAGATATGTTTGGACACACCTTTCGAGTAATGGGACATCAAACTGAACACACCTATTAATAATGAGTTGCGAAACATAATTTGATAGGTTAGACTTTTACTTACAAAGATACACTATGTACGAACGCCACATTCTGAGCAGGCAGCTCGCTACTACCTTGCTGACGGGCCAACTATGTAAGTATTTTACTACGGAATGAGCTTTTCATTCCAGCCTGTACTGTTACGAGATTAATTTAACGAGAAAAATAGAGTAAGGTAGACTACATAGGTACCTATATACTAACACTCAACTGAGTTCTAGTTCAAAAAGCATTTGCCCATATCACACGATATAATTCATTATTATTTTTATCTACACCCATGCTATAAATCCTCTATAAAAGTTTCTGAACCAGTTAGCTTATTGCCAACATTAAAACAGCCAGTGTCATAGTAATCATAATATCATCCAAACGGATGTTATAATGTTATACTGAATTTCATAATGCAACTCATTTCAAAAAAAGAACATTGTCATTGACGAGCTTTTCACTAACAAAGCACCGTAATTTAAAAACAAAACACATTCGAATTCGAAAAATTCGAATTCACGTCGTACCGCGCCATTTTTGTTCGATCATGGTATTGCAAAGAAACTTTTTATAGAAGATTCATATCATGGGTGTAGATAAAGTCTTGTATGCAACTGTAAATAATTAGGTATTAAAACACTCATCTGATACTATTATCACAATACCCCTTATTATATAACAGTTGCATAAATAACTTGCCATAACAAAAGCCAAATAAAACCTTCGCTATCAAAATTCCATATTCAAAAAGACACTGTCACCAATCAAAACACAATGACATTCGAAATTTAATTTAAATCCATCCAATTAGAAAGAGTCTCGCAGAGGCGGGGCGGAAGTGACAAATTGCAGGAAACGCAAGTACGTCCCCGCCATTATGTGAGGCTGCGATGAGAGCCGTGAATGTGTCGGCAGAACCTGCGTCTTGGATTTTAGTTGATTAAAAAAGTTTATTCTGTGATTTGTATGTTGGATAATAATTATTATGAATGCGTTTTGGCACAGTAAAGAAAATAGTTTATGAAACAGTAAAATGCATTGCAATATGGAAAATTAAGTCAGAAGTAAATTTTCTTATAGGTACAACGATTTGTTTTATCCATCTTAACCGTTGTAGTTAAAATCAAACCGTATTAAGGGCGATGCGCTAAGGTAGTGCGGATCTTACGTTTTTTGCAATTTGAAAGTCCGTGTCAGGTTGTATGCTGATTAAAATATTATGATTACAGCACGCGTAGTATGACGCCATAGAAACGGGTTTGTCGACGGAAGAATAGACAAAATGACAGATTGTGATTGTTTATCTATCATTTTGTCTATTCTTCCGTCGACAAAACCGTTTTCTACGGTGGTCATGCTACGTGTGCTGGCGTGATTTTATAATAATATGTATGTTAAATTAAACAATTTAAGTATTTAAAACCTAAATCGCTTCGATTTTGCAAGTCATAATCATAAGCAAATATTACAATGATGATAAATAAAACTAGTAGTCCTACGAACAGTAGACCTCGCGGGTACTATTTGCAACAAAAAATTCGTTATACCTGTACACCAAATTTCGTCCATATCGGTTGTAAAATACGACCTGTAGACGAACTCGTACAAACTGACAAACTTGCCGATTTTGTCAGACTGAATCCAGAGACGCAATAATACAAAAAACCTCTTGTAATCTCTTCTGGGACAACCAGAAAGCTGGCAGTCCTAAGCCACAGCATAAATACTTCAGCTAGACAAAATGTATCCCCTGCAAAATTCATTACCCACCGCTGCTGTTTTTTGGCCAACTGTAATTAGTCTGTGTCTTTTGAATTCAAAACGTTTTGGGAATAACTTTGTACACTCAAAGTCAAATTCAAAGTCAAATAATTTATTTCAAATAGGCACATATATGGCACTTTTGAACGTCAAACATAGAAATAGAATTGATTCTAGTTGCCCCTTCCAAAAGGTAGTTTTCGTATGGAGAAGAATGGGCAAGAAACTCCACCGTTACTCTTTTAAAAATGTTTTACAATATTTTGTATACATTAATTATATAATTGTATCCACTCACTAGTTAAAAAATTCACGCCTTCTTCCCATGGGGGTAGGCAGAAACTACGGAACGCCACCTGCTACGATCCTTACATACTCCTTTTGCCTCGTTTACGTTCATACATCTGGTCATACACGCACGCCTGTTGCGAGTACTACGCACCTGACATTTCTGGAGAACATCACCAATAAGGTCACTATAATTATGTTCTCCTAGGACGTGGCTCCTGGCGTTTCCACTCACATCTGCCTTATAAATACATTTTTAACCGACTTCTTCAAAAAGGAGGAGGTTCTCAATTCGTCTGTGTTACCACAACTAAAAAGTGAAAAATAAAAACTTGTTACAAAAATAAAACAGGCGACTTCCAAAAAAAACACTAAAAAAGTGAAAAAAAAAGTCTTTGCTCTTCAATTTTCGTTTTTTGCCAACGACCGTTCGGAAGTCGGCTGTTTTTTTCGTTGTAAAAAGTTTTTGTTAGTCGCGTAGTCTAGTTAATTACATTTTGTATTATTATTTAGACAATATTTTGGAAAATATTGTCCAGTTTTATTATGTTTGTGAATTTGATAGCTATTGTGGCAGTGCGGTTCTCTGTTATCTATAATGAAGATCTATTGTAACATTATAATTACAAACCTGGTACAGTATTTTACAAGTATTATGTCCTATTATGTAAGTAGATACGCTGGACTGGAAACCGCGTATCTGCAAGCGTAGTGTGGGACGTCCCCCCAGTTAGATGGACCGACGACATTAAGGCCATACAGATTTTATCTCGCTCGCACCATACTACGGCCTGAGTCAGAGCGAGACGGAGTGGGGTGCTGGCGGCTCTCAAGCCTCAATAGTTTCGGTAATTGCTTTTTGCAATGAAAATAATGGTAACAAAAAAAATAAAAAAAACATAAGACCTGCTTTATAGTTAGTTCAGTTATTATGCAAAGTTTCAGAATCTAATTTGAAGTATTTTTTTAATACCAGCGCCGCGGTTTATAATTCGGTTTAGAGGTAACTTTGGAATAATTTTCTATCGAGATATTATGAAATGTAATCGTGTTTTCGCCAAACATAAGATCAATCCTCAACTTTAACACAATATTTTTATTTTCAAAATTAATGCTGCAGTATTTTCGGCATAACGGAGGATCGCGCTAAGTAATTTGAGGCCCTACCTCAAATTGCTTAGCGCGGGCCTTAAAGTGAAAAAAAAAATGCAAATTCCCTATTCATTAAGCAAATAAGCATATTATCAATGTATGTTAGTACTGTAGGCTTAGTGTGGTGCCACTAATGCATGTTGTTTGTTTCGTTCGTCTGAGGGCCACCACTAAACGGATTTTGACGGGATATTATACTCAGCATTAACTCTAAGCCTAAAGAGATTTTAGGCAGTAGTATTTTGGAATAGGTTTCATGTATTGGCTGGATTATTTTGATTTGTGGAACTATTTTGGTCTATGAAAATAGAGACCAAAATAGTTTTGGAACGAAATTCCTTATATTCTGCACACTTGGTGAATGGGAACTAGTCGAAAAGTTAGACCATCACGACACGTTCATTACGTAACAAAAATGTGCAAAAGTGAAAGGACCTCCGTTCCAACCGAGTGTACTATGAACCCTCTCCTTTCCTCTCTGCTTTATCTAATTTTGTTTTGTCGCTGAGTTGTAGTTGACAATTGAAGAGCTCGTGGCTAAGTAATAACAGCCGCTCGGGTCGATCCATCTGGGTAAGCTACGCTTGCCGGGGTTAGTCCTTGGATGGGTGACCATTTTCACATTCCGAGACTCCTCCGTGCCTCGGAAAGCACGTTAAGCCGTTGGTCCCGGCTGTCATTTGTGGATCTTTGACAGTTGTTACGAGTCGTCAGAAGCACGAAAGTCTGACAACCAGTCTAACCAAGGGGGTATCGTATTACCCAGTTACTGGGTTGTGGAGGTCAGATAGGCAGTCGCTCCATGTAAAATACTGGTATTCAGCTGCATCCGGTTAGACTGGAAGCCGACCCCAACATAGTTGGGAAAAGGCTAGGCAGATTGATTGTAGTTGACAATTGGTTGACAGACTTTGATATTGACAAGCAGTAGTTTCATGGTCTTTGAGTTTTTTTTTTCAAATGTTTTCTTTGGTCTACTCAACTAACTAACTATAATAAATAAACAAAAATAAAATAAGAAAAAATAAATAATTTGAACAAAATATTTTAAGTATAACCTACTTGGTTCAAAGATCACAAAGGTTGCTTTGTTCTCAGCCTATGCAAACTGACATAGTTTTTATATTATTTAGGTTTGGCCGTCTCAAGCCTATGGGGATAATCTTTAATCATAATGTAATACGTAATTTCCTTTTATTAATTACATGTCTAGGTAGAGCAAACTTTGTTATGGTGGCGTACGTGACAGCTAAGTACGTCACTTGTGCCACGTCAGTGTCATTGGTTTGTCATTATGCTTTTTTAGTGTGCCTGCATTTAGCAGCTAACAGCTGGAGGCGAGTTTTTTTGAACTATTTCACAGCTTTAACTGTGTATCTAGACATAATTATTTATATCTTTGGTAATTTAATGTTACCATACACGAGCTTTTTTTGACCGACTTCTTCAAAAAGGAGGAGGTTCTCAATTCGTCTGTATGTTTTTTTTTTCTTTGTATTTGTTTTACGCGATTGCTCCGCCAATTATGAATCAATTTTCATGATTCTTTATTGTTTGGTAGGTCATGCTTCAGAGGTGGTCCCATATAAATTTTATTAACTTTGCTTGCGTAGTTTTTGAGTTATCTTCAATAATTACGAATTCTTCCCACTTAGTCTATGTAAACAACATCTTAGTTTACTCCGTCATTGTTTTTTACAAAGCAGGTAGTGGTATTCGAATTTGTGTGGGGTACCACAACTAAAAAGTGAAAAATAAAAACACTTTTTCACTTTTTTAGTGTTTTTTTTTTGGAAGGCGGTTGATTTTTTTTTGTAAAAAGTTTCGACATGAGTTTGGGTGAAGCCGCATAGTGGCCGCAAACATTTGGTGAACAGGACACTTATTGCGTGCGTTACTAGTTCGCTGTTATCGGTTCTATTATTAATGAAATTAATAATAATTCTGTGATTTTTTTAATGAAATGTTCCAAAGTAATGTTGACAGTAAAGTTTCGTATACTTAATATAATATTGGCTCGCGATGCAAAAACAACAGGACGTTCGGAACATCATTTTGCACTCCCCATTGATTGCATTGCCGATAGCTCTCAACTATAATGCACTAAAGCTGATTTAATTTAATAGACAGTATAAACCTCTTATATGAGTAAAATCACTTGATAATATTGGGTCCCCACCTATGAAATTGGTGTTTTTTTCTCACAAATAGAGAACCTCGTCACTTCTATGATTTAAAATAATCATCAATTGCTTGGTATTATATCGAATAATGACCATCATAGACAACCAATAGTAAAAAAACCTTATTACTTATAGTTTTCTAAACATAAAAAATACCTTAAAAATGACTCCTCATTTTGTTAGCAGAAATGACCACTATTTTTTTTTTAACTTAGCCAATACTTATTTTTGTCGCTTAATCTAAGTGGCATACGTTATCTTAGTTTTTAAACATTATTGCATAAAAGTTAAAAAACATTAGTGTTCATGGTTGTTATATAAATGAAGAAAATGTTAGTATGAAAACTGCAACTACTTTAAAATTCCCCATACAAAACGCCGATTTCATAGGTAATACTCGTATATTAAAATTGTCAGACGAAATAGGAAAACTGGTGTAATCTGAAGGCTTTTACTAAGCTTTTTTTTTCCGTAGGACGAATAATGAATTTAAGGTTAAATAAATAGGGAGCCAACATTAAATATTGTACACCTTATAGAGGTATGTTACAGCGATCCTTATAATAATCATAAGAACTAATATTTCACCTGTGATATACAATAAATGAATTTGAATATTTTTTTTATAAATCTTGATCGAGCGCAACAGAGCAAGAAATTATGAATTGTATTCCCAGATCAGGCAAAGAGTGTTATTGAGCTTTCCATTAGGGATTTTTGATTAGCTAGGTACTTGGAGTCTAAGCTTCTGCCCAGTTTATGGGAATAAACTCACCTACAACATGGAACTTTAACATAACTGACAAAATGCAATAAGAACCTTCGTTGGATTGCAGATCCAATGTTATTATGAAGATGTGGTGTAATATACCTCTTAACCAGTTGGTCCAGTTAGTCCAGCAGTTAATTCTTGGGAATTACAGCCCGGACTAACGACTCCGGGCTTGTGACGACCCGTAACGACTGTCAAAGATCAACATCTTTGACAGTCGTTACGGGTCGTCAGAAGCCCGAAAGTCTGACAACCAGTCTTACCAAGGGGTATCGTGTTATCCAGTAACTGGGTTGTGGAGGTCAGATAGGCAGTCGCTCCAT
Organism: Lithophane socia; assembly: GCA_947522985.1. Lineage (NCBI taxonomy): Eukaryota > Metazoa > Arthropoda > Insecta > Lepidoptera > Noctuidae > Lithophane > Lithophane socia. The sequence goes on along the minus strand of OX383271.1, from coordinate 12,258,519 downwards.
GTAAAATACTGGTATTCAGCTGCATCCGGTTAGACTGGAAGCCGACCCCAACATTGTTGGGAAAAGGCTAGGCAGATGATGATGTTATTAGGAACTGACTGACGGGTTTACTAAATAATTGTATCGTAGCTACTTCCATGTTTCTCTTAGAGAGTTTTCTTGGAATTAAATTGATTTATAATTGCGGTTTTTTCAATTTTAAGTGTGATTTGGGGCCAGAAGAGTGTTTAAATTGATTTTCAAGTACAAATATTTGAATATCAATTAAAACACATGCCTTATGCCTTCTTTTATTTAATCACGCATTTTCATAACGAAACATCTACTGTTTCATAATACTGTATGTTCTTAACTCAACATCTCTCTTTCACTTTATATTTATTTACACAACTAAATTGGTTTTTGATTGTTAATCAATCATTTATCTTCTACGTTACACGCCGGCGTACTATAAGTATACTGGATTACTATTAGTTACTTCAGTCACGGCTACACGATATCGCGTTACAGTACGACGACCTAACACCTTGAGACAATTACTCACTGTGATTGATGTTCCCATCTCTACACATCTACTAAACGCAGAGATTTTCCTGCTTACTATACGTACTTTGTTACCAAGCGTTTCCAAGTAGCAGTGATAGCATAGTGGTGTGACCGTCGGACTGCCAAGTCATTGGTCTCGAGTTCGAACCCATGTCACACACCTCTGAGTTTTCAGATTCATGTGCGTATATAATTTATCACTTGCTTCAAAGATGTCGGCAGGAAACCAAATACTAAAAAACAGAATAATATATGTAAGGGGCTCCCATACAACAAACGTGATATTTTTTGCCGTTTTTATAGATAATGGTACGGAACCCTTCGTGCGCGAGTCCGACTCGCACTTGGCAGGTTTTTAACATCGGCAGATCTAGCATGACTGAGAGATATTTTTCTACAAAAATCAAAATCAAAAGTCATTTATTCAAACTAGGCTGAGAATCAGCACTTTTCGAACGTCAAAATCACATAAGACAGTCCCCCAAAAACGCCCACCCTTCACCATTTCCTAGGGCTTTAGCTGGGAAGAAGAAGTGGCGCAACAAACTCCCCAGCAGCACAGCTGTCTGTTCAGTTAGAAAAAATTGATTCTATACGAAAGTATGCAAAATCATTTACATTATGCAACACAAAACATAAATCTAATTATTAGCCATATGTCAGCTAGCACACGCTAATATCTTGTAAGAATGCGGTTGGGACAAAAAGCTACCAAAAAAAAACGACAACTATATGTACTCAAGCAGAATTAAAAAGTAAATGTAAACATAAATTAACTAAATAAAAGCCTCCAGGCACAAAGGGCGTGCCCGCCTACATATAGCTATTTTTAGATGTAACTGGAAGTTATAAACTAGGACCGGACTACGGCATGTGCAGCCAAGCCAGGGGCCTATATAGGCGGCATAATAATTCTGACACCAGGTTATTCACTGTTATATATTAAAAAGACAAAAAGCGTTTCCAATATTATCTTAACTAAGGCAAAATCGCTTAAAAATAACATAATATCACGTAAGTTTTCCCCGAAAGGGTAAAGCTAGATATATCGAAAACTCATATTTCAGCAGGTATGAGCCTAGAAATTGCCATCATAGGTATATAGAATACGACTTCTCGCGTCTCGCGTCAGGCCATGGTACGGAGCGAGAGGGCATGGGAGGCGGTCACCTCCTTCTGCGAAGCAGTGATGCTCGCGAAGGAGGAGGCGGAACGCGTGAGGTAGAGGCAAGGCCTGCGCCCTCACACCCCTAACCGCCTCCGCTGGAGACACCCTGAGCGTCGGGAATCCCAGGCGGATTCCCGGCCACCATAGGCGCGGGCTTGCGGACGGCAAGCAATGGGTAGCTCGCCGTCCGATAAGGACCAGGCCCGGGTCGATGGCGCGTCGTGTTCCACGCGCGCCTCAAAGAGATGTCAGCACACCTGACGGGGTCCGTTAGGACCGATGCCTGTTAGGGTTGCGGAATAGTCCGAAAGGGATACCGGGACCCTGGCAACAGGCAACTGAAGGAACACGGGTGGGTTTTAGTCAGTAAGAGTCTGACACGCCCTTCCGCTCCGCCCAGAACGGGAGAAGTCATTTGATGATTTCCCAGCCAAAAAAAAAAAAGAAAGGGTATATAGAATACTCCATATTATTATCTACATTATATGGATAAAAATGTAGAAAAAATACATATAGGGTGACACTGAGCGCAAATCAGACACAATTCCATATAGGAAAACCCAATAATACTTTGCCCGATCTAAGTAGCTCACGATCTCATGTTCGGCAGACGCATTTGAGACCACTCCACCAACGAAAGAGTCGTTTAAAGATTAAAACTTTTTAAAAGTCTCCACAATTTTTAATAGTAAGTCGTTTAAATGATTGGTAGCCATTCCGCACAAGAAATGAAAGAGAACCACGTTTCCGAACGATTAAAATGAACTAAGTCAATTACGATCCTGCAAATATTTGAAGTAGCGTTGATTTTTATTTTAGAATGCATGACTGAATTTTTACTTTATAAAAAGTTCCTAAAACTTTTTTCATGCGAAATACTAATATTCAGGTATTCAGCATTAAATATTACTAGGTACAATGTATATACATTGCAAGGGCAGTCACCCATACTTCTATTTAACCTTACATGCATGTTATACCAAATTGTTTAATTATTCCTTTGATAATAAACCCGTTCATTATAAAAAATCAACAATATCATCATACATTATCACAGGGCTTTCACAAAATCCATAAATAATCGCTCGCACCATTCTAAAGTCACGTCACTAAAAGTAAAGTAAATGAGATTGTACAACAGGGATAACCCTGAATCCTAAGCTTAAGGTTGATTAGCGAATTATGCGGAAGACGCCCTTAAAATGGGGGCAAAGGGGGCAAAGGGGGGTGAGTGTTATTTGGCCATTTCTTCTGGGACTTACGTGAGGCCGTATATCGGAGATTTTGTAAGTGTAAAGGATAAGATACACACTTGTTTCGGAATGGGGTGTTTTTCCCAAGATTTATGTCTGAAGCTACGAGTTTATGCTGTAAAAAGTTATCAAGCTTATCCCCTGTTTGGGGGAAGTACTAAGTAAGCGCTTGAAGATGTTTGATGAATAAATAAGGTTTTTCTTTACAGCGTCATCCCTCATTTTCTTGTTATTAGATGTTTTTCTTGTAGGTAACTAGATAATACTTTCAGTATTCATCAATTATATTTATATTTGGATAAGTCATGTGGGTCAATTTTCAATATTAAACATAATTTAGTAAAAGGGGTGGCTTTTACTTTGGCCAGAGGAGCATTGCCATACAACGTGGCAAAGCCGCCAGTCTCTTGGGTACATTACTAGTCGACAGTAATGCGATGGAAATTTTCGACGCCATATTTTAGTTTGTTTATGTATAGTTTTAGTGAGGTTAATATATTTTTATAGTTTGTTAGTTAATGTAGTTTCAGAAGATTATCCAGTGTATATTTATTTTTATCCTCTTTAATAAATACCCATTTAGTAAAAATTTTCAATGAATTTTTCATTATAAAAAACCCTGTAGATTTCACTTTCTCATTCGATCCTTTAAATAACCAGGCAATCATAAAATAGATGAGGTCATATTGTTAGCCAAAATGTAATGAGTTAGGATAGCCATTTATTAAAAAGATATGGTGGAACAAAGAAACTCACATGCATACATGAACTCTGAAAACTTACTCTCCTTTTTGGTTGTAATAAAGGCAGTATTGGCACTGTGCCACTTGACTACGATTTGATTTTAGATTGTTCTAATGACCATGTCTCACTTTTATATTGCCTACGATTCATGTTATCCTGGTAGATAGTTTATAGCCTTAATCTAAACTTTCAACATTGTGCTTTAATTTCTGTAGTAAGTTTACTATAGAAATTAATTAATATTGTAGGTAATCAGATGTAAAAATATCCTTAACGATGCCGAGAGTCACTGGCTTTTCCCGTTACCATGTTTTTTTTTGTATTGGGCCATACCTAGAATTGGTTTCCAAGATATTGAAGGTCAAAGTGTCAAAGTTCCTTCTTTTTTTTTTTTTTTTTACTTAAAAATTCTGTTTTTATTCCTATTTACATATTTAATAATCATATGTTTTTATTTAAGTTCCTTCTTAAACTTTTTTTAACGAAAACCAGTTTTAAATATAACTTAACTTTAAATACTCCCATGATTCCTGTACCGTTGCATGCCCCCCCATATGCATAATGTTAACATCGAATTGTCTCACCAAAACTAAAATTCGTTTCTCAGCAATTATTTTTGCATAATTATGCTTACTTAGTTTGATGTACAGAACGCGTAGATGACCGTTTCGTAATTTTTACTACGGAATTTTTACTCCCTGTATAATTGTGTAAATGTACCATAACAGATAATTATGTTAAAATGTGTCTTTCTAAAACCCATCTTACCACGAATACAATAGAGCTGAGTATCCCGGAGCAGTGGTGCTCTGCTCCTCAGGCCATGCAGGCGAAGGAATATGTGCATCCCACCGTGTACTCTCTCGCCTCCATGACCTGAGGAACCGAGCAGATTCATCTGAAGAGCCAGCCGGTGAAGATGATGTTGATGGTAAGATTTATCCTAAACAATCCAAATCCTAAGCTAGCCTTACTGAGACGCATCCCGCGCGGGACACGCACTTCTGAAATCAGCCAGTTTGAACACCTCCATACAAGTTACTTGACCCGGCGCCAGCGATTTCGTCCTGTATTGTGCGCAGGATTCACTTCAGTTTGGCCGGGGCTTAAGGGTGCGTTTCCACTGAAGCGGAGTCGGGCGGAGCTGAGCCGAGACGTGCAGGAATCTTCCAATCACAGACGAGACGACAGACGCGTTGAGGATTTTAACCAATGTGATTGCTCGATTCCGCTCAGCTCCGCTCGTCTCCGCTTCAGTGGAAACGCACCCTAAAGGGGCTATCCGTCAAGGTAGGCCGCGAAAGCCTTTTACAATTTGCAGGTCAGTATCAGATTGTACGTTGATCAAAATGTGATTCGTGATAGTAACTAATAATAATGTTTTTACAGAAAAATAATAGAAAATAATCATAAAAATTATGAAAACATTGCTCTTACATTGCCGTAACGATATCCCTTAGAGAGTTGTATGGATGATTTTAATGATTTATTATTCTGTAAATTCATATTCGTTAATGTCAAGAATCATGCTTTGATAAACTATACAATCTGATGCTGAACTGTTTATTGCATTTGATGGGCTATCTTTTAAATGTGTCATAACTTAATTTTAAGGTTTAACTTACTTTATTATGCTAAAATCATATGTACACCGCATTTAACTTCACGTACATAATAACACAGAAACATGATGCATGGCTTGAATTTAAGTTTTAATAATCTTACCGTTAATTAAGTTAACCTAAGTTCAGAGTAAACTTAACGTTGACTTCAATTTTGGCTTCGGTTACGACATTAAACTTGAAATTGAGTAACTGGATCGTTCGGTTACTTTGTCAAAATTGTGCCGATCCAGGGAATGGGTTTCTCAAGGATTAATTGTTATTTGTTGGTTCATATTTTTTGTTTAACGTATTTTATTAAGTATACGAACTTGCTTAAATTCATCAAAGTCATTGGTTGATTTATTATGTAGTTAAATGTTGTAATGGTGGATATAAATAATTATATACATTTTGTGCAGATATAACACAAAATTTTGAACATGGTTCTTTCATTATCTACTAAAATGACGTAACAAAATAAAATTAATGATTTGGCGAAAGGATTGGTGAGTGTAGTATGTAGATATTAATAGGCAGAACAATTTTGGTCGCCTGATACGATACTTACGGGTGAGGGACAGCCAAAATATTTTCAATGAAGTAAAATCATATTATTGTTGCCTTAATCTAGTAATCGAATCAAGAACCTTCAAACTCGGAGCATTTATTTAAAATAAACCAATTAAAGGCACTATTGTATTGTCAAGGGGTCGGTCAGCCCTGCTAGGGTTGCGGGAAAGTCCGAAAGGGATACCGGGACCTTCGCAATAGGCAACTGAAGGAACACGGGTGGGTTTTAGTCAGTAATAGTCTGACAGAGCTGGAGAAGTCATTGGATGATTCCCAACCTCAAAAAAAAAAAAAAGGGGTCGGGGTCGGTCAGTCAGAAAAATGAAGCTAGTTGCCCATTCCAAAGCGTAGTAGGTACCTACTTATAGAGAAAGAATGGGAAAGAAACTCCCTCAGTACACTTCAGTGACATATAGACCAATGACAGTTGACAGTTGTATTTTATCAGATTTGATTTACAACCCTATCATCGGCACTTGATTTGCTTACAATCTTGCTTGTCTTACAAGGTATGTAGACAGGATTTCCTTCAGGAGATAAAAACACAGTTACTGAGTAACCGAATAGACTATTTATGACGTGTATCTCGGAGAAAGTTCATGTGTGCTGACTCAGACATGCATCACATTGAACAAGGTACTATAGGGATATATTAAGAAGGTTCATTTTCTTTTCTCACTAGCAACTAACACTAATATAACCAATCTGTAGGTGATGTTTTAAGTTTGTGAATGTGACAGAATTATCCCAGCATTTTAGACTCAAATAAAACCATTCAAGAGTTAATGCCAGGCTATGACTCTCATATGCCATAATCAGCCTATAATGTTCCCATTACTTGGCGACAGGCCTCCTCTCTGTGCGAGGGAGAGGGCCGTAATCCAACACGCGGGCCCAGTGCGGGTTGGTAGATGTCACTTTTACCTCACGATGTTTTACTTCACCGTTTTGAGAGCAGTGGTGATGAAATATTTTACACAAAGTAAAGCGCCAAAGGTCCTGGGTTCAATTTCCAGGTTGAGCTAAGTGTTATTGGGTTTTATCATCAATAATTTTTCAGTAGCAGTCCGGTGTCTGGATTTGCGGCCGGTTGATGGCAATGGGCTCGCCCCTATTACATGGGACTTAAACATTACAGTGGTGTACTATTTGATACACCTCTGCTTTACCGTTCGGGTAATACAAGCGTGATGTTATGTTGTATGACGTTAACTTTTTATGTTGATATGACTTATTATATAGGTTTATTTGTGTAAATGATAGAATTGAAAAGTGTCACTTTTAAATTGTGTTCTTTACTTTAAAGTACCTATTAGGTAATTGTTTTAAAAGCTCCCATTTTGCATGTTATCTGGAGTGGCATTTGGTTCCTAACCTACTAGATGACGCACTAAAGTTCACATATTCGTTGCCTCAAGGATTCAAGTCGTAAAAATAGTTGGTGTGTGCGACTATCGTAAAAACGTCTTACGTCGCAAGTTATGAACGGAAGCGGTTCTATTTTTACGGTACACGAGTTTTGGGTGTAAACTTTTATTAAAAGTTGTAAAATGACAGTTAAGTTCATAAAGCTGTGCAGAAAATGCTGTTTCAAATTGGTAGTAAACCATCATCTACATGGTTTTAAACCACCAAGGTCACCTCTGTTGCTGTTGGCGACCGTGTAGCGGGCACTTTATGCTAGAATTGACTGTTTGACATTCTTAATCTTGCCTTTAGTAACTACAAAGTTCTGCATATTAATAATTGTTGGCGCCGTAACAATGATATGGCACGACGTGCGGATGAAAACTTGCACGCAGCGACAGAGTTAGACTCTTCTGACGGAGAAGATGTCATAACCAGAAGTGGACAAGGAAAGAAGTAGAGAGTTCTCAAGTTATTTTCTTCTTGTAGAAAAATTAACTTATTTTTTTTGAGTGGGAATTTCTGAAAAAACTTCTCCCGCTCCGGGTGTAGCGGGAGTGCGTGTCAAACTCTTACTGATTAAAACCCACCGTGTTCCTTCAGTTGCCTGTATGTTGCCAGATTAACCTAACATGTACATAAGACTATCCATGAAAAATTCAATAATAATAAATATTTTTTTATCGTGATTACCAACGATCACCGGTCTATTTACCAACAGTGGTGACAATAACAATAATTATGTTTCTGTATAGGTTGGTTCTCACCAATGACCTAGGTGAAGGCTGCAGGAATCCGCTGCATGCAAGAAGCATAGAACCAGTCAAACTGACGGTGCTTTGGGGACACAGTGGACGTCTTTAAGCTGATGATAATGATGATAATAGGTTGGTTAGTACTCAGTTGGAGTAAGCAAAAGTAAGACGAAATTATAAAGATCCAAGAATATCATGAAAAACGCCAAGTTATTGTGATAAGTTTCTCAAAGTAACATTTTTAAAGGACTCAATCTCTTGTTACTTTTGACATGAACCAGAATTCAGTAACTACAGTGTGCTATTTTATATCCCTACATGACATTATTGTTTTTCTTATTTTCAATCGTAGAAATGACTTCTGAGGAAAACAATTTACAGCCCGAGTTTGACGGAGCCCCTAAATATCTCTCTTTTGTAAAAAAACACTATTACTTTTAGAGTTCCGTACCTAAACGGAACCCTATTACTAAGCCTCCGTCCGTCCTTACGTCCGTCTGTCTGTCAGCGGACTGTATCTCGTGAACCATAATAGGTAGACGGTTGAAATTTTCACAGATTGTGTACAGTTCTAGTCTAACCTGACCCATTTGGCCCGACCAAAGGGGGAAGGTTAGGCTATAACAAACCGCTTTGTGATAAACTGTATAATTATCCTAGTTGGTCGCAGTTCTTTGGCGATTTAGTATTTTTAGGATCATTATTTTTAGGATTATTTCAAGTTCATAAAAAGAGGTGCTATCATTATACATATACCTAGTGTGCAATCATATTATACCTATTAAATCGAACCAAATAAATCTGATTATGTTAAGTACCCACAACCGCGTTTCAGCATTGCTATTCTGTAACCATATCACCGTGAAAACTTAGGTGAAGTGAGCGTGGAGTGAGCTGTCATTATCATCGATACCTACTGATGCTAAGGCAGTGACAGTTCACTGCAAGATCACTTCACTTATGTTTTCACGGTTAGATGGTAACAGAATAGCAATGCTGATTCTAAACGAATAAAGTGCTCCTGTATATATTATACTTTAATAGTACGATTATACAGGTTGTTCAGATATTTAATAGTTCGATAAATCCCACGATTCACCGTTTCTCCTCGAAATGAAAATGATGTCAATCGACGTATGTACCGGATTATCCCGTGATATATTGAAATCGTTTCGTTGCGTTTCAGTTTTATACCTTTTTATTGTTGCATTTACATAATACCTTTTTTATTGATTCATATTATTTTGATTGTCTGCCATTGCAACAGACTGTGAGGGATGATATGAAGGAGAAAAAAACACATAATAAAGCGTTAACACCAAGTAACATGGGATGAGGGCATTTAGAAAAATCTTTTTACAAAAAAAAAACAACTGACTCAACATAGTCTCTAGTTATAGACTCAACATAATCTTGAGAAATATTCCTTTAAAATCGAACCTTCTTGATAACTTTGCATTTACCCGCATACCACAGGGCGGAGCTCGCGGCTATGTAATAACAGCCACACGGGTCGATCCATCAGGTTAAGCTACACTTGCCGGGGTTGGTCATTGGATGGGTGACCATCTTTACATACCGAGACTCCTCCGTGCCTCGGAAAGTACGTTAAGCCGTTGGTCCCGGCTGTCATTTTTGCATCTTTGACAGTCGGTACAGGTCGTCAGAAGCCCGAAAGTCTGACAACCAGTTTTACCAAGGGGTATCGTATTACCCAGTTACTGGGTTGTGGAGGTCAGGTAGGCAGACGCTCCATGTAAAATACTGGTATTCAGCTGCATCAGGTTAGACTGGAAGCCAACCCCAACATAGTTGGGAAAAGGCTAGGCAGATTGATGGATTGATGGGCTGCCATCGTAACTGACATACAATATCTGTGTTTTCAGTATTGCATTCATTAAGGGCTTGTTAAAAACAAGATTGAGTTAAGGAGGATCCGATCAGTGGTAGCTCGCGAAATTCAAATTAGATTTGTTAAGAACAAATCTAATGTCAAGATTTCATGATAATGTGTAATTCAATGGAATAAATCTAACTGAGAAAGAGATGTATTAATGATTATGATTCTATAAATACATTAATTTGATCAAGATAAAACCTAACACTGACCTGACCCGACCAAAATGGCCATACCGCAGGCGAATCCCACGCGGAATGCGGGATGAGACTGTGCGGAGGTACTTGTAACTCCTGGGTAAACGTACTTATAATGTTGTAGAATACAGGGTGTTAGGGTAAACACCGTTATCCTTGCAACCAGTGGTTTGGTTTCATTTATAGAACGTAAAATCAGTGTAAAATTACAACTTTTTTTTTCTTTTTTTTAAGTCTACATTTTACCACAAGAGACGCAAGTTCGTTGTCCTATGCGCTAGGGCAACGAACTTGCGTCTCAACACGGGCGGGGGGTACGGGATGTGACCTGACCGGCCGCGAGCGCGACCCCTCCCTCAGTCAGTCAGCTGTTTCGCTAGAGAGCACGGTGTCGGATAGAAACTTTTTAAAATCTTTTAATGAAATAGACATTTTTTTTTTGTTGTGTTCGGTCATTTATTTTTATATTTAAGTCAACTACCCATGGTTTGAATGACAAGACTGTTTACCCTTACAGCCTGTATAGTAATAATAAGATAGCAGGAATCGCTTTCGACCGAGGTTTATTATCAGTAGATCACGTGTTCAACCACTTGAAAATTCCCGGAATATTGTAATAAGTACGTTGAACTCGAGCGAAATCTGAGAGATGAATTTTAATACCGATGTTACATACCTAGAATTATTATTATAGTGAACACTGATTTGCATAGGTATACAAAGGCTTTACAAAAGCTGTCTGCGTTTAAAAGGAGTTGAATACAAAAATCCTCTCTTTAAAGCTGTGCTCCTGGTAACTCGGTTAAGTTTACAGGAGTTTTTTGGACTTACCCTGTCTTCTTTTATTACCCCGCATTTACGAAATAAATCAAGTGTGAGTCGGACTCGCGCACGAAGGGTTCCGTACCATTATCTATAAAAACGGCAACAAAATCACGTTTGTTGTATGGGAGCACCCTTAAATATTTATTTTATTCTGTTTTTTAATATTGTTGTTATAGCGGCAACAGTAATACCGTTTAGGCGCAGAATGAACATCATTTTTGTGATGTTTTACCTATCTAACTATCACGGTTCATGAGAGCCTGGTGACAGACGGACAGACAGCGGAGTCTTAGTAATAGGTTCCCGTTTTATTGATACTTGTTTTCAACAACTGTTGAAAAGATTTGTCTTGTGTGTGTCATGTGATGAAACTGTAAGCGTTGACTAAAGATCTTTTGTAATGAGACGATTCAAGTTTTGCTATGCAACTAACAACATGAGCAATCAAGTGCCAGTCACTGGTCGGATATGTTAAGTACCTACTAACTGAACATAATCACTGACGTCATCACGTCAACGCCGGCTGTCACTGAAAACCAGCGCTGGGGCTCTGTCTCGTATAGGGTCGCAGCATTATGCTGAGTGATGGCCGTTTTACGTGAATGTGCCGCATATTTTGACCGAATTTGTTATTTTTCGTGTATTTTTATTTTCTTAGCGTCATTTTTCCCGCAAATAAACGTATTTTCTTTCTTTTCTTTCTTTCTAATCCTGAGAAATCTTCTTTGAAAATGAAACCTCTTGATAATTTTGCATTTACCCGCATACCACAAAGAGGAGCTCGTGGCTAAGTAATAACAGCCGCACGGGTCGATCGATCAGGTTAAGCTACGCTTGCCGGGGTTGGTCTGTGGATGGGTGACCAAGTTTTCATACCGAGACTTCTCCGTGCCTCGGAAAGCACGTTAAGCCGTTTGGTCCCGGCTAGGGCGTCATTTGTGAATATTTGACAGTCGTTACGGGTCGTCAGAAGCCCGAAAGTCTGACAACCAGCCTTACCAAGGGGTATCGTATTACCCAGTTACTGGGTTGTGGATGTCAGATAGGCAGTCGCTCCATGTAAAATACTGGTATTCAGCTGGATCCGGTTAGACTGGAAGCCGACCCCAACATAGTTTGAGAAAAGGCTAGGCAGACGATGATGTCCACAGGGAGTAGTTGGATATAAACCACTGCAACAGTTTGCCCTAATTTAGCCATTTCCTCTCCGAGCCTAGAGCTTGATTTATTTAGCCGGAAACGTTCGGTAAACCACTACAGTGCATTTCGGGTGAATCAATTTGTCATAATACGTACCTACTAAAACTACGTTCCAAACTTAGAATGTAATTTCTATTCATACAATTTTGCTACAATTCTGCAAAATTGTTAAATTGTAGAAAATATTGCGTAACACAGAAATAATAATTAAGTAAATTGTAGACTTGTAGTACAATTTACATATTTTTCCGTTACAATAATGTGGCTTACCTACCTTGTAATATTAACAAATTTATAAATTGTAACTTGTAATTTTTTGTGGTATTGGGCCCAGCCAGGTTGTGCAGGTATTCAACTCAGCCTAATGCAGTCCACTGCTCGACACAGGAATCTCCCAGGCTGCGCCACAACACCCTGTCCTCCGCCTTCGGTATCCAGTCTGTCCCAGCCACCTTCTTAAGGTCGCTTGTCCATCTATCTGGGGAGGGCCTCACACTATAATGCTTGCCGATACGTGGTCTCCCTCCCGGGACTTGGCCACCAATCACCGTGGAGACCGTGGATCAACGACCAACGACCAATAACTCTATTTTTAGCTCTTCTCGCCTGAAACACAGGATAACCTAGTTCAGGCACGTAAGTCTTAGAAAAATAATTTACATTTAAGCAAAACTGTACTTATTTTTACGCCTTGTTATTTTTGAATAAAGTATAATATTATATTATTATATAATTGGAACCGTGCACCTAGCTTCTGACATTTCATAAGTGCCCGTGTAAACTTTGCTGCAGAGAACAATACACGACGTCAGTTTAATGCGTACTTTGCTTATTACGCTAAACATCAGTTAGCCCCAATAATCTAATCTAACTAATATTATAAACGCGAAAATTTGTAAGTATGGATGGATGGATGGATGGATTGATGGATGTTTGTTACTCTTTCGCGTAAAAACTACTGAATGGATTTGGATGAAATTTATAACCTGGATTAACACATAGGACACTTTTTATCCCGATATTCCCACGGGATCGAGACTTACGCGGGTGAAACCGCGGGGCACAACTTGTTAATTATACCTACTATGTGAGCAAAAAAGTCGTATAAGTTTTTTTAAATTAAATTAAAAATGGTCATCAATCCATGGACTGATTACCGCAAGCGTAGCTTAACCTGATCGATCGAACCGTGCGGCTGTTATAACATAGCTACGGGCCTTTTCCATATATTTAGCAAAGGAAACTGTAGAGACAGTAAACTTCGTGCCTCAGCAAGTATCGCAGTTTCTGATTGTAAAAAAATAAAAATAAAACAGAAATATCGCCTCTGGATCGGTGCCAGACGAAAAATTACTCAGTTGCAGCTGCTCCTTCTGTCTATGCATATTAAAAATCATATTTATGTAACAAGCTGAGATAAATTGCATTGAAGACGTTTTCAATTTTCATTGTCTGAGATTTACCAGCTTTACGAAGATGGAGTTAACTTCTGTCGGGATATGGGATCCAAGTAGCCAGATAAAATAAAATAGTACCTACTTGAAAAGGTGCATTCACACCAAAGATACATCTTGTGGACCAACATTTGCAAAGGCAACAACGGATCAAAAGTTTATTTTAGTATCTAGTAAAATTACTAAAAGTTATAGAAAGTAACTTTATGTTTTCATGTTGCGACATGTTAGTCTACTTAAAGTAACTCCGGTGTGGCTGCACCATTACAGTGAATTTTGAAGTTAACTAAGTTACGAAAAAATGCACAAGTTACGAAAACATAGCGGCAGCTCAAAGTTGACGTAGCGGGCCCCCACTGCGCTTATCTAAATATTTTTTTTAAATAGTGTCTAATATTTTTTTCTTATCAGACTGACGGACTAAGCAGTTTTTCTTTTTTTTACCCAGTCAACATCGTTATTGCATGACTTCCTTTTGTCAAGAGATTTTTACATAGTACCTACAAATTGTCTTATTACATATGGTACTAGTATAGAATTTCTCTCGTAGAATTGGTTAAAATTAAATCCTTGAAAAACAAAACAGTTTCAACATCATATTTCATTCAGCGAACAAAATAAATTCCAAAATCCATCTTTGGTCAATAGACGTAGATATACGTATTTAGTAACTATTCCACAAGACATAAAAAGAAATCGACACGTGTTTCACCTCTTAACGAGGCATCCGCAGGATGACGATTGACCAGTCACGAACCAGACCATGACGTGTTTGCCACGCCGAGCGACTGGTCAATCGAGGAATAGTTAAGCGGAATATGTTACGAAATATCTATGTCTATTTTATAATGGATTTCCGCAAAGTCACTGAATCAATTAACTCCAATCCATCTTTGTTGTTACTCGTAGCAATTGGTCTAAAACATTTTCGCCGCGAACGATTTAATTTCTGAACGGTCCGGTGAGGTTATGTGACCATGCATATTGATGAGATCTCCGCGATGCTTCTGCGCTCCTGGTCTCCGAAGTCTTACTTAATTGACACTCAGCCATTCTGCCTCTTAACTGTCACTTAAGTTAATGACTTGACAGCTATAGGTTAATAATTTATTTTATGCTTGTGATTGGTGATTTTATTAAACGAAGTATATCTTGTAAGTTCTTAGTATGTTACTCCCGATTAAACTTACATTTGGCTACTGTAGAATTTCTTTCAAAGATTTCTCATTTGCCTTTGGATTATTTTTTTAGGTACAGACGCCAGCAGGTCAAGCTACCCGAAACTGTCAAATTTTCCCAATCAACCTAGAACCTTATACTGTAGGAATAAAGTTCAAAATCTAATAAAGAAATCTGACAGATTGTAGTAGCTTGATGTGCTGGCGTCTGTACTTAATTAGCACATAACAGAAATTCATGCCTGTATTCAGCGTAGGGTTAGGCAGAGGTGCATCTATAATACACCCACATTTCGCCAGTTGCGTTTAAGTCCCATGTAATTGGGGGCGAGCCTATTTCCGGGCACAAATCCAGATTCCAGGCTGCTTCTGAGAAATTCAAAATAGAATACCCAATAACACTGCCCGACCTGGGAACTGAACCCAGGCCCTCATGCTCAGCACTTGCGACTAGATCAACGAGGTAGTACTTAATTAAGTAGTTGAAGGTGCTTTAATTAATTACTAAGTTTAGATTAAGTAGTTTTAGATCGCTTTTAGCGGTAAGACCGCCCATTGTGTCACCCTATGTAAAATTTATGGATTTAGGTATATCTGTAATTTATATGGTGTACATAACGCCGGCAAAATGGCCGCCGACTTTGTTGCGATTGCCGCATGCAAAGCCGACGCGGTCGCCAGACAGCCGGCCGCTATGGCCGCGGCGCGCATGCTGCCGAGAGTATTCTAATCTATTCTATTATATTCTAGTTTCAAAACCCAAAACGATACTTCGAAGTTAATCTATCTAATAATTTGACAGTTATTTTGTTAAAGAAAAATGGTTATAACATTTTATTATTCCGACCTCTACCCCGTGAGTCAAAGTTCAGTTATTTCACAAAGATGATCAACAACCCTAAACTTTTTGCTTTCGTCAATATTTTTACTTCTTCAACATCAAATCCACTAAAAGCTATTATATAAGTTGACGGTGTTATAATAGTATTTCGGGGTATCCCTCGATATCTCGGGTGTCGAGAGGACTGCGAAGAATGCCGTAAAAGCGTAACTTGATAATCTTCTAACTTCTGGTGACATGGCGCTGAAATTGCCGCGGCTCAAGTTGTGAGCGATAAGCCATTACATTATTTTAGAGTTGGAATTATTTTTATGGGTTCTCCGGAAACGGATAGTTTAAACCACCTCGCACATGCAACATTGTCACTGCGACTAGACGCAACGGCACGCTGCGGCAGACAATTTTCATAAATTTTGTTGATAGCTTCGTACACTTGGCGTCGTGTTGTAGAATCGCAACGACAAGCTAGGGAAGTCACAGGCTCTCGCTACTTGTCGCAACGTATCGACACATGGTGTACACACACACCACACAATTCCCGGAATTTTAAAAAAAACATTCGCATTCGCATCTCATTCGCAATCTGTCAAAAATATAATCAATTTACCAAAATTTTTGACAAGTTTGACAGATTGCGACTTGAATGTGAACGTTTTTTATGTACGAGAATTGGCCTTCTGATGACAGTCACATGCGATAGGTCAGCGTCTTGTCCTCGAGCTGTCGCAGCCTCATGTCGGATACTGTGCGAGGTAGTTAATTGTTTTCTTTTTTACTTTCTGCAATTTAACGGCATGCTTAAAAATGTCAATTAAACCAGCGAACCTATAACCCATAACTTGCTACTAAAATATTAGGTACATAACTGAATATTGCCGTAACAGTGTAATGTTACCTCTTCTTTAAAAGTTCACATCCAGTACTTAGTGAAAGCCTATGTGCTATTCCCATGGTCATGAAATTCTACTTAAATAAAATAATGTGAAAGTTAAAATTTGTATGATTGGATCTTTTGTTACTCAATCATGCAAAATCGGCTGAACGGATTTAGATAGGTTGTAACCTGGATTCATACATAGAACTACTTTCCATCCCAGTAGTACATTCCCTTGGGATAATTTCCGATAGCCACGCGGGCGAAGCCGCTAGCAAAAAATGGTAAAATTCTAACACTAAACATGTACCCGCTGTCGTCTATGACATGGACGAACTCAATAAAACTTGGTTTTATTGTCACATTCACATTTTTGGTTTTACGACGCAATCTTCGAACGGCAACTACATAATAATCTGTTATATTATAAGTTGTGAAATATTATATTTTTGTCCATTTTGAAAGCCTTCCTGGTCATAATTTGAAACGTTATTTTATGGAGGGAAATACTAACATTCTAATTAAACGAAGTCCCATTAAAAATAACGCTCGTTTTACAATCTTTTTGTAAATAATAATTATGTATAGTTAGTTATTAAATTACATAGAAATTGCAATTATGTATATTATTTTTTATTTTTACATATATTTTTCGGCTGTTCCTTTGGGTTTTTCCTAATTTTCTTTTTTCCTTAACCAACCCAGGAATTCCCGCAAACAAAAAAAAAATCAAATATATTGAACAAATAATAAAAACCAGTATTTTTTGGCATTGCGTAACGGTTGGTGCCTCCAAATCTGTGCTCAGTCCGTATCGCTACACGCCATTAGACGCAATGAGTCCGCAACCAGTCCAGAACAAAACTACAGGCGAGGAAAACAGCGGATTCTGAAAGAAAAGCGTAATAAAATATGCTGTTCCAAAAGGAGAAATAGT
The DNA here is from genome assembly GCA_947522985.1 of Lithophane socia. NCBI lineage: Eukaryota > Metazoa > Arthropoda > Insecta > Lepidoptera > Noctuidae > Lithophane > Lithophane socia. Next base: position 12,241,069 of record OX383271.1, on the reverse strand, counting down.
TTTGAAGGCCAATTCTCGTACTCAAAAGACGTTCAATTTCATGTGGTGCTACTTCGTGTGGAAGCGAAACGACCTCCCCGAATGTGTTCAAAATCGCGCAATTACACTCACGTTTCTGGGCATATTATACGTTTCTTTGTTACATCATCATCATCATTTCAGCCGAAAGGCGTCCACTGCTGGACATAGGCCTCCCCCAAGCACCGCCAATTCGACCGGCTCTGTGCTTCTCGCATCCAGCGCATTCCCGCGGCCTTCACCAGGTCATCGGTCCACCTTGTGGGGGGCCTTCTAACGCTACGTCTTCCGGTACGCGGTCGCCACCTCCAGAACCTTTCATTCTCTGTTACATATCGTATCTTTTTCCATTTTAGTTACTTGAAAAGAAAAATAAAAGGGTGACAATTAAAAAAAAAACATCCAGAATTTTCCCCCGCCATTTTCATGGCCTGCCCCAGTCCGCGTCATCGCTCATCAATTTAATGAGTGGCGGCTGCCAGCGGTGGCCATTAATCTCGCGGAAGAGAACGTTGCACATTGTCATGGTAATAACGGCCTTTCGCTTCTACTATCTGAGTTTAAAGTTCAACTGACACCATTTTGCTTTTGAGGTTTGAGAAAAATTGGGGAAGTGTTTTTTTTGTTGAAGTTTTTTTTACGTGAGTCTGGTATTTTTTGAGAGACAATGACTTTTTCTAAATGTTTACAAGAATTCTTGAGATTCTGTTTGGTATTCGTTTGTTTACGAGACCAAAAGGGACTTTATTCCGTATAGTTATTTTGTATTCACACGCGGCGGCGGTGCAAATCTATACATTCATAATATTATACATTGAAGCGGCTTTTCGTATCTGTCTGTGTGACCGCGTTGTTCTACAAAACCACTCAATGGATTTTGATGCAGATTTCACCATCACTTAGAGAATTAATTCCGCAAGGTTTATAATGTAATCATTATTTCATTATTTATTTAGTTTCTTATATATTTACATTTTTTATTAATTTTATATATAAAAAAAACATTATTATCATTAGACTTACTTAAATTAAAGAAATCTCGATGTTTTGTCTAGTCGTAAAAACCGTATGACGCTAGTACTTTTATAATTTATTATAATATTATTTCCGGGTGTATTTCTGACAGCAGCTCGCTGGAGGAGCTCGTGGCTAAGTAATAACAGCCGCTCGGATCGATCCATCAGGTTAAGCTACGCTTGCCGGGGTTGGTCCGTGGATGGGTGACCATTTTCACATATCGAGACTCCTCCGTGCCTCGGAAAGCACGTTAAGCCGTTGGTCCCGGCTGTCATTTGTGGATCTTTGACAGTCGTTACGAGTCGTCAGAAGCAAGAAAGTCTGACAACCAGTCTAACCAAGGGGTATCGTATTACCGAGTTACTGGGTTGTGGAGGTCAGATAGGCAGTCGGTCCATGTAAAATACTGGTATTCAGCTGCATCCGGTTAGACTGGAAGCCGACCCCAACATAGTTGGGAAAAGGCCAGGTAGATTGTAGATTGATTTGTATTTCTGACAGCACACACAGAGGTACAGTTTTCTTGTAAATCATAACTGAAAGTACGAGAACGCTCTAAAATCAACATTGAAACTTTCTCTAAACTTCTAAGAAATATAATTAGTAAATAAATAGTCTGAACGTTATCCACAAACGATATTTTCGAGAAAAATCTCCCAAAATATGTTTTTTCTTTCCATAAAAAATGCCAAAACTAAAGTCTGTTTTATAATCTCATAGAAAAATGAGATGAGATGGAGGTTAAAAAAACACTTTTTAGAGCCTTCTGTTCCTCATTTTACACCTGTGGCCTGTGGGTACATTTTACGCAGAGGTCGTACAGTGCCCTCCGCGTTCAGTACAATAATGCTTTCAGGGTGTTGATGGGGCTGCCCCGCTCCTGTAGCGCATCAGGAATGTTTGCGGAATTACGTGTTGACTGCTTTTATGCGTTAATGCGTAAAAGATGTGCGTCCTTGGTGCGCAGGGTGCGGGCCAGTTCCAACAGCATCCTGGGAATGATTGCTGGCAGGCTGGACTGCTGTATTGTGAGTCGCTGCTCCAGTATTTCAGCTGGATTACGGAAGCAGTGAATTTTTTATGTTGTGTTTGTTTTGTGTAGGTACTTGTTGTAACTGAATCACTAACATAGTTGTAAGTTTATTTTATTGTTACTAACACTATGAGTCTCATTGTTACTCTGAATAAATAATTTATAATTTATAGACGAATTTGACACTTCAAGTGATTGTAGTTTGTTTTTTTCAATTTGGAGTTTGACATTTGCAACTGTCAAATTAGTCTATGAGATTAAAAAACTGAATTTAAAAACTTTGATAGACAGCAACTTTAAACAACAAAAGGAATTAATATCGATTAAACTTGTTTTCATCCAACGAATCGCCGACGGAACGGATATAAAATGGCAGAGCCTGTCTAAAATTCATTGGGCTGGCTAGACAAACTGCCGGTGTTCTGCAGGCGATAGAGGTAGGTAATTTAATTACACTGTGGCAAAGAGAAAAAAGGGCTTTTTCACTTCATTTGTAGAACAAAAGTTGTTACAAAGCGCGGCGTTTTTGGAACTAAGGTCTTTATGGCTGCTTGCGATAGGAGTTGACTGATATATATCGTCACGCAACGAAAAAAATGTGATTCTTCTAAAATATATATTGTTAGGCTTCATTGTTATTAACAGAAGCAGAAGAAAGAAACTACTGCCGATCCTCTTGACATAAGATCCCTTAGAAACCTTGAAAGTCCCTTATTGGGTCAAGCAGGTATCTATTGAATTTTTGTATGAGACAGTTGATTTTTTCGCGATTACAATAATTAAATAATAAGTAAGCAATGTCGGTCCACAATTGACGAAAATATCAAGCCGCACGGGTCGATCCTTCAGGTTAAGCTACGCTTGCCGGGGTTGGTCCGTGAATGGGTGCTCATCTTTACATAACGAGACTCCTCTGTGCATCGGAAAGCACGTTAAACCGTTGGTGCCGGCTGTTATTTGTGGATCATTGACAGTCGTTACGGGTCGTCAGTTGCCCGAAAGTCTGGCAACCAGTCTTGCCAAGGGGTATTGTATTACCCAGTTACTGGGTTATGGAGGTCTGATAGGCAGTCGCTCCATGTAAAATACTGGTATCCAGCTGCATCTTGTTAGACTGCAATCCCACTATATTTGGGAAAAGGCTAAGCAGATGATGATACATAAAAAAAAAATATACATCAAGTCGAATATAGAACCTCCTTCTTTTTGGAAGTCGGTTGAAAAATGATACTTGATTAAACAGCATTACATTGATTTCTTGTCAAAGCTACGCAACAATTATAATTTAAATACTTCTTAGAAGTCCATTCGCATGTTTTGCCTAAATAAAGAAAATAAAACATTTAGCTTATGTCATACCCGTAACCATAAACTCTCGAAACAATATCATACAATTACATACGTCACGGGCAAAATATAATACGAGAGTAAACAAGCTTATTACGAGCATATAATTCAACATTCTCCTCAAATTAGAAATTCCTAAAGCAACGTTCTTATGAAACAGCCCTTGATGAGACACGTTAAGAGGCCTATTACGTACTTTTGTAGCATGTAAACATATCCACAGAATATTAGGTTCAGAAGGTCTGTATGGAGCACCATACAGTGCTGAGCGAAATCAGGTGCACGCACACATAGACTCAACGTACAGTCAAACGAGCAATTTGGTATCATCATCCTTCTCTGGCTCAGGAGCTCGTGGCTAAATAATAGCAGCCGCATGGGTCGGTCGATCTGGTTAACCTACGCTTGCCGGGGTTAGTCCGTGGATAGGTGACCATCTTTACATACCGAGACCCCTCCTTGCCTCGGAAAGCACGTTAAGCCCCGGCTGTCATTCGTAGATCTTTGACAGTCTTTACGGGTCGTCAGAGGCCGAAAGTCTGACAAGAACTGCCAAGAACCTCCTCGGTTACTCTTTTAAAAATAATTGGCTTTTACAATATTTTCATATTACTACTGTATTAGGGCTGTCAACAAGTACCAGGTACTTGAAAAAATAGTAAATCATCAAAAAATCGAAGCATGTATGAGTCTACAAGGCCTACATTTACAAACTAGAAAAGAATATTTTAAAAAGATAAATAAAAAAATAAAAATCTATTTAAACCAAAGTGAGTGTGTGCTGAGTAATGTGTCAATTTGTGCCAATAAAAATAATAAGTATTGGCAGTGTAGTGGAAAGATGTTTTTTTTTACCTGTATACCAAATAGCTCGTTCCACTGTAATGAAATGAAATGAAATGAAATTGTTTATTCTGTAAATAGGATATTGGAATCACTTTTACACGACATATTAAAAAGTTGTAAAAATAAGCTAGATGAGGTCGGCGTTTCCTATCTGACTACTCTGAGAAGAAAGGCCGAAACAAACTCAGAGGTCACCGTCTCCTTTAAAGTCCAGACATAATCTTGGTCAGGCCATATGAGGACCATGTAGATTAGAGTCTGAAATGGTCTTTTGAGGAAAGAACCACACAGATTTGAGTGGACCTGTCCAGTCAGTGCAAGCATTTGTCAGTAATAGTGGAGCTCAACTCAGAACTTAAGGAGCTCAACGACTCGACGAACAATACCAAAGAAAGGACATTTGGGTAGGTCGCATAAAGTTCTCAAATTGCCAGACCTTCGCTAAAACTAACAGAACGAAAAATAAATATCCACATAGTCCTCACATTCACAATAAAACAATACTTTACAAGTAATCATCATGTCATTTTTTATATAATATTCAATAATGTCAATTTGTATATAAAACTGGTAGGTATATTTTTATGGTTTTCCATAATATTCAAAATGTCACAATGCTTAGCAGAGCGAGCAGCTCAATCCCATGCATTTTTGTCTTCTAAATAATCTGAGATTTTATAGTACCCTTTTTTACAAAGTTTGGTTTTAATACAGCTTTTAAATCGTTTAATGGGTTTTAAATAGTTTCGAATGTCAATGGGAAGTTTGTTGTAAAAGCGTATACATTGACCCATGAACGAGTTGCCTACTCTGTGGAGACGAGTGCGATGTACAGCAAGATTGTGTTTATTCCTGGTATTTAAACTATGAATATCGGACATTTTCTTAAACTTTGATATGTTTTTGTGTACGTACAATAGGTTTTCAAATATATATTGTGAGGCTACAGTCAGAATATCTATTTCTCTGAATTTTTCTCGAACGGAATCTCTTGGACCTAGGTTGTAAATGGCTCGAACAGCCCTTTTCTGTAAAACAAAGATAGCATTAATGTCCGCACAGGCTCCCCAGAGAAGAATCCCATAAGACAGAAGACTATGAAAATAACTAAAATAAACAATTCTGGCTGTATCTACGTCAGTTATCTGTCTAATTTTTTTAACGGCATAGGCGGCCGAACTTAGCCTACCTGACAATTTTTCTATGTGTGGACCCCATTGTAATTTACCGTCAATGGTTATTCCAAGAAAAACTGTCGATTCAACGGGGTCCAACTCTATTCCATTAACTTTAACATTGTTAGATAGCTGCCTGACATTTGGCGTTGAAAATTTAATGAGTTTAGTCTTTTTTTCATTCAAGAGAAGATTATTTACATTAAACCAATGCACAACTTTAGAGAGTGCATCGTTAACTTGTTCAAAGTTGACTAACTGACGTTTGATTTTAAAAATGAGGGATGTGTCATCTGCAAATAAAACGATCTTATGATTATCCCTTATGTGGTAAGGCAAGTCATTAATATAAATGAGAAATAAGAAAGGACCTAGAATTGAACCCTGCGGAACGCCCATGGTGACCGAAGATCCTGCAGATCTCTTGCCATTAACATCGACCCTCTGAATTCTGTTGTTCAGATAAGAAGTCAGAAGGTCGAGAGCCTTGTCCCTCATACCATAGTGGTACAGTTTCCTGATGAGAGTATCATGATGGACGCAATCGAAAGCCTTGGATAAGTCGCAGAAAATGCCAAGAGCATCCTGCGACTCCTCCCAGGCCTCGAAAATGCTTTTCAGTAATTCCACGCCCGCATCTGTAGTTGAACGACCCTTTGTAAAACCAAACTGTTTTAGATGGAGTAAATTATGTGCATTAAAATGTCCTAACATCTGTTTAAAAATTATTTTTTCAAAGATTTTGCTCAACGTAGGTAAAATCGAAATAGGCCGAAAATTCGAGGGATCAGTTGTGCTGCCAGACTTGAACAGTGGAATCACTTTGCTAAGTTTCATCAGATCAGGAAATACACCAGATGCAATACAAGAGTTAAAAACAATTGCCAAAAAGGGTGAAATAACATCAATTATTGAAGACATGGTATGTACTGATAATCCCCAAAGGTCAGCAGTTTTTTTTACATCGAGTTCTTTAAAAGATTCTATAATGTCTTTAGCAGTAGCAATTGTGAATTCAAAAAGTTTGTCACATTCTGGTACACATTCTTTTATTATTGAATAAGCAGAAGTCGAGGATGACGATGACAGAGTTTTGGTTGTTAAAATTGGAATATTAGTGAAGAAATTTTCAAACTCAGTTGCCACCTCCACGTCTGCCTTAATATCTACATCATTGATTTTTAGATGGAAGTCACGATTCCGTACTGTTGTTCTTCCCGTTTCAGAATTAATAATATTCCAGGTTGTTTTAATTTTATTTCCAGAAGATTTTATTTTATTTTTAATGTGTATGGCTTTTGCTGAGGAACAGGCTCTTTTAAAAGTTTTAGAATATGTCTTAACAAATTCTTTAAAAGTTTCATCATGGTTATATGTTTTTTCATGATATAATTCAAATAACCTTTGCCTACTTTTGTAAATTCCTGGTGTTGCCCAATCACTAAATATAAAGCGGTTACAAACAGGCAATGTTTTTGTGGTGAAAACCTTCCCAAACTCACAATTGATGAGGTTAAATAGTGCGGTATAATCTTGATCCGGGTCGTTGTGATAAGGCAAACCGGGTAGTTTTTCCATTAAATTATTTTTAAATTGTTCTAAGCGACTTTTATTTACAGGAACAAAACTCACAAGTTTTCTTTGAGCTCTGACTATTTTCAGAGGGAAAGTGACTAACTGGCCACAGTGATCAGAGTCCAACTCATTTATAATTAAATGGCTAGAAGGTCTTAAGTTTGTAAAAATATTGTCAATACAGGTAGCACTAGTGGCAGTTATTCTAGTCGGCTCAGAGAATGTATTGTACAAGTTATACGACTTTAATAGACTTATAAATTTATTTACTGTGGCTGATTTTTCTAATATATTGATGTTGAAGTCTCCACAGACAACAACTGTTTTATTACTGCTACAGGTCTTTAATAATACTTCTTCCATAGATTTCTCAAAAATATCATATGAAGCACATGGGGGCCTGTACACGCTTATTACAATGAACTGCTCAAGCTCAATGCAAGCTATTTCAATAACTCGCTCAACAGAGAGGCTCACAATATCCTTACGTTCTTTAAATTTCATATTGTTACGAACAATTATTAGAGACCCACCGCGCATCATATTAACTCTGCTGAATGAGCTGGCAACCTGGTGGTTGTTAAAGCTGAACATGAACTGGTGGACTTTTAACTAATGTTCAGTTACACATAAGATATCAATAAAACTACAGTTCATGAACAGCTCCAATTCTAATTCCTTACCTATCACACCCTGTATATTCTGATGGACTATTTTTAGACAATTATTATTTATTAAATTACTACAATTTGATGGGTGAGAGGATATTAAAGAAGAACGTTTTGTAACATTTTGATGATTTAAACCAGTATTTATTAAGCAAGAGGTTTCCTCTATTGTCCTGTTGTAAGGTGATCTCAGTTAATTTCGGTCAAATGCCAGTCCTGAGTGCTCATACACTCGCTGTGTACGTGAAGCGCGTCTGATGAGTGCGTGCGTTTTGTATGAATCCGATCTTCTGTACTTTTCTGTACACTTAACTGTGTTCGAGCAAAGAGTTGTAAAGACAATGGAATGCGCTCTGAAGCGTTTGGAGCGAATTCAAAGGTCATACTGTATCGTGCCAAGTTAGCACACGTATTGGTGTTTTTTTATGTATGTAAAGGTGCAATGTTGATGTGAATTGTAGGGTTTACCTTTATAAGCTTGCAAAGATATGAATATTTAATACATTTTTAGTTGTATGATTTATTTATTTATTGGCCTATCTACAATTGTAAAAAATTGCAAACACAAGTCAACATACAAGCCAAGTGCACATTAATAAGCGATAGACAAGGCATACAAAAAAACATTATTACTTAATAGAACACAGAAAACAAAAAATAATCTAAGTTTATGATCTCGCGAATATGTACAGTAATACACTTTTTTTATCTTGTTTGTGTGATTAGCACAAGAATATGGACTCCAGAACAGTGGTACCCTAGTGGAAACGGTGGCAACTTCCGATTAGTAAGTCGTAGGTGCGAACCCAGACGAGCGCCATAATTTGTGGAAATTATTTCATCACCACTGCTGTCGAAACGGTGAAGGAAAACAGCGTGCGGAAGCCGGCATGTCCTAGAACCAAAAATTCGAAAACATGTGACGTCTACTAACCCGCAGTGGGTCGGCGTGGTAGATAATAGCCCACTCCCTCTCGAAGGGAGTAGGCCTGTGTGGAAGCAGTGGGAACATTATAGACTGATTATGCTTATGCTAAGGACTCCATTCGTGTCAGAAACTAGTAGGACCCAAGTAAAACAGTAAACATAGTGACATAGTATTCTGAGGGCTTAAAACGGCCACTTCTGCAGAATTATAATAGGACAATATTATGAATCATCGTAAAATATCACAAACTGACAATCTTTACTAGTATTATAAATGCGAAAGTAACTTTGTCTGTCTGTCGCGCTTTCACGCCAAAACTACTGAACCGATTTCAATGAAATTTGGTACACTGATAGTATAGAGCCTGAGAAACGACATAGGTTTTTTAACGACATACCACGCGGGCGGAAGCTAGTTCATAGCATGATCTGCGTACAATTCGTTACGAAAGAATTCATCTGTTTGACAATTTTATATGGAGATCCGTAAAATGGTCCACAAATTATGAATTCCCTTTGTGTTAAATTAGAGGAATTGCTAATGACAGTTGTTTAGGAAATGAATTTCTTATAAAGGAATTGCTAATGCGGCCGTTTTAGGCCCCGTTCTATTCGGGTTCTCATTTAGATTCTTAATTTCATAGACTATCGTAATTTTTAATTTTAAAACCTAAATACAATATAATCATCCTAAACAAGGTCCTGTCTCACTGGAATCAAGTAAATAACACTTCGCTACATTATGTACCGTTATGGTGAGGTTACATTTCAAATTCCGTTCATCCGTGATCCCGAAATCCGGGATACAAAGTCGTGTCCCTATTATGCAAACAAGGCTGATCCCATTGCAAACACTTAGCCAGTCGTATTTACGTTGTAATATTAAATAGTTTCAGTATACAGTACTACTAGCTCGTGGCTAAGTAATAACAGCCGCACGGGTCCATCCATCAGATTAAGCTACGCTTGCCGGGGTTGATCCGTGGATGGGTGACTATCTTTACATACCGAGACTCCTCCGTGCCTCGAAAAGCACGCTAAGCCGTTGGTCCCAGCTGTTATTCGTGGATCTTTGACAGTCGTTATGGGTCGTCAGAAGTCCGAAAGTCTGACAACCAGGCTTACCAAGGGGTATATCGTATTACCCACTTATTGGGTTGTGAAGGTCAGATAGGCAGTCGCTCGATGTAAAATACTGGTATTCAACTGCATCTGGTTAAACTGGAAGCCGACCCCAACAGAGTTGGGAAAAGGTTAGGCAGATTGATTTTTTACTTTCCTAGCCACTTAGGTGTCCAGGCTTCAGTTGTTACTTACTTCTTCAATATTATATTAACGCTAAACTCGGTAAGTTACTACTTTCTGTCCACTCACTGTCTTTCCATCCATAATCCCAAAGTAACGGTTGCAGTAATAAAACCAATATAACAGCAGTTTTCCCGCCCATTCCGCCATTTTGATGACGTTTCATAGCAGCTGACAGTAAAGATTAGTGCCCACTTCTCTTTTAATTACTCGACGATGTTGCCATCTGACGGCCGCGTTAGGAACTTATGGCTTGTTGGTTCTAGCGACTGTTTTATTTAGGTACATTATTGTACAAGTGATTTCCGATCATTTGAGTGGGTCGTTCGGATATCTTTTGTTTTTCTTATTTTTTTATTTATTTATATACTTGTACAGTCACAAGCACTATGTTTACTTAGCAACTTGTAAAAGTGATTTTCTCCTACTGTATTGATTGTAATTTTATGTTCTTTCGAACATAGTATTTGGAACCCCGGTTAATATGATAATTATAGTCTCATCTCAAAGTTGTAATCGTTGTTAGACGATAAAATTATTTATTATTATTATATTTTTGCTCGAGTCTGTACATATTATTATTATTTTAGTGTTAGATGTATATTATTTATGATGTATGGATATATGATGGAATAAACAGAGAATAATTTCAACTACATTTAAACTTAACAAAGTACTCCCACTATTTTTCTAAGAATCTCGTTTGCTTTTCTTACCCAACAAATATTATAACAGAAACATAACGAACAAAAGCAAATGTTTTTAAAAGGTTTAAAAGATACATCGAAGGTTCCAGAGGAACTCAGTAATTGCTTTTCTTCAATAAACGCAGACCGAGAGATTCAGTGCAACGCCTTGTTTGACTAGGGTCCCAGATTGACGAGGAGTTCGTGACGCAACGTTATTTTAATGAAGATAATATTTACTCCCTTGAATACTTTTATAATTTCATGAGCTCCTGGTATTAGGGGTTCATTGTTCAATTTGCTTCGCAACTTCGCAAAGTTTTATAATTAGAACCAAATTCTTAAGGTATCACGTTAATTTTGTAAATGGTTAAGAAATTATTTTTTGTAACATTTTTTTAAGTTGTTTTAGCCTGTATCTTAGTTATTATAGCGAAAAAGGCCGATTTTAGAGCATGTAAAAAATCTTCGGAGAAATGCTTTGTTTTCCAAATGATTAGGCACATAGTTTATTTCTGTACTTGTGCGGAAAACATACACACCTAAGATTTCGCTATTATTTCTAAATATAATCGGTGAATTCAATCAGATTTTTTAATTTAAAGAAGTCATCCTGTAAATTAATGTTGAATTTGACACTTTTCCATGCAACTGTCAGACGTCAAATTTATTCCTCAGTTATTTATAAAGACATCCAGGGCCCCTACCACTAGCTCTTACAGCAGTATTACTTTAATATTACTTCAGTGTAGGAAAGAGATGAAGCTCTACAGGACTTATAGCTCCATTTCTTTCCCCTTTCTGTAAGTGAGGCAATTCCCATTTTTTTTAAGAATGTTCCCTCCCATCCGCATCTCATTCGCAATCTGTCAAAAATACAACCAATTTACCAACATTTTTGACAAGTTTGACAGATTTCGTCATGACTGTGAACGTTTTTTAAGCGAAGAGAGTTGGCCTTCGGGCTGTGGTAAAATTAGCCCCACATAAACTACCAGGCATTCATAAATGATAAGATACAATTACAATATTGCTAATTATTTCGGTACTGAGCCGTGCCAGCTGCGTCGCCCACGCATTCAATAGTATTTTCCTTAAAACAAATTACCAGTCAGTCAATTCAAGAATGTTTTAATGCTCGAGAACTTTAAAACCAAAGGTTTACGTAAAATAGGTACAAATTGGGAAATCTATTTCAGAAAAAGTAAAATGATGCTGAAATACAAATTGTATGAGTATAAACCTTCAAGACACTGACATGAATGAAAATATAGCAAAACTAGCTGCTGCTCGCGACTTCGCCTGCATAACAGTTACACGTTTCATTAAATATCTACACATTATTATAATAAGCTGCGCCCCGCCGTTTCACCCGCGTAAGTCTCGATCCCGTGGGAATTTTGGTATAAAAAGTATCTTAAGTCCTATTCCAGGTCATGGTCTACCCATGTTCCAAATTTCATCCAAAACCGTTCAGCCGTTCTAGAGTTAAAGCGTAACAAACAAACTCACTTTCGCATATAAAATACTAGGTTCCGCCCGCGGCTTCGCCCGCGTGGTATGTCGATAAACAGTAGCCTATATCCTTCCCGGGAATGCCATCTATCTTCTTGCCAAATTTTATCGAAATCCGTTCAGTGGTTTAGACATACAGACAGAAAGACAGATAGAGTTACTTTCGAATTTATATTAGTATGGATTAGTTAAGTTTAGTAACAATGAAAGTAATTTAACAATTTAAAAAAAACTCAACTATGTAAGCATTAATTTATTCTCGGGTCGAATCTAACTAACTACATAGGCCCAAAGCAGGGTCTAATGTTAGCAATAACTCAATATTATTACGTTATTAGTACGTCTATTACCATTACTTGTAAAGGCCCTATTGTTTACAAGAACTATTATTTATCTGAAAATGACAATACACATTGTTATCCAAGATCTTGTATAATTTTGTAGTAAACTAGTCGCTGCTCGCGGTTTCGCCTGCGTGCACCCTAATTCTTCTAAAATAAAAATAGTCTAAGTTACTTCTCAGCTGCCAGTGAAACTCCCGTGAAAATCGACCCGTCAAGATGCTTGTAGCACTGTTATGCCGAAATCCGCGATTTCGAGGACGGACCACAGAGGAACATCCGATGTCTGCGATACCGCACGTACACCTTCCCACGGTGTTTCGTGCGGGCTCGTCTGTGTCCGTCCGCAATATATGGCGCACCGTCGGATCACGGCATAAGAGATAACTTTTCAAAATAAAATATAATTATAGCATGAACTTTTTCACATTTTTAGGGTTGCGTACCCAAAACAAAACGGGAACGGTGAAACGGGACCTTATTACTAAGACTCCGCTGTACGTCCGTCTGTATGTCCGTCTGCCACCAGGCTGTATATCATGAATCGTGATAGTTAGACAGTTGAAATTTTCACAGATGATGTATTTCTGTTGCCGCTATAACAACAAATTCTAAAAAACAGAATAACATAAATATTTAAGGGGGCTCCCATACAACAAACCTGACTTTTTTGCCGTTTTTTATAGATCACTAGCTTCCGCCCGCGGCTTTGCCCGCGTGGTATGTTGATAAAAAGTAGCCTATGTCCTTCCCCGGGATGATTTGTCGAAATCCGTTCAGTGGTTTAAGCGTGAAAAGGTAACATACAAACGGACAGAGTTACTTTCGAATTTATAATATTAGTATGGATGGTACGGAACTCTTACTGCGCGTTTCCGACACCCACTTGGCCGGTTTTTTTAATTTGAAAAACTTACATCCTGCTACAATAACGGGTGTAAAAAGACACTTAACGAAGCCGAAAGTCACCTGTTATTCCCATCATTGTGATCATATTTTTGTTCCTTCTGGTTACAGAGAAAGAGAGAGAGAAGATATTGAAAGTCAAAGTTCCTACTTTTTCGGACGTTTTTTTTTATAGAAAGCTAGTTTTAAATGTTATAACTTAATTTTAAATACCCCCGCGAACCCTGAACCGTCGCATGCACCCATACGTGCGAGACGTTGCACACTACCATAAAAAGCAATTTGACACACCAAAAATAAAAACCGTTTCCCAGCAATTATTTTTGTGCAATGTTACTTAGAGAGACTTTGATGTAGAGAATGCGAAGTCGACGGCTATATATATTACCTGTAAAAAATAAAAGTAAATAAGGAAGTCTATTACAAAAAGTACCCGTCTTGCACAGCAACCTTTTCATAATTAAATAATCGCTCTCCGCAGTAGTCTTTTAAAATTAAAAATTACGGTATACCAAGCTTGCAAGTATACAATTTTATTAAACAACAGTATTCTAGAAAAATTCTCTTTGATCAACGTTAGGGATGAGCATTATTTCTATTATAAAAAGGTTCTATTTTTTTTTGTTTTGTTGCAACAAAATTAATGAAAAACACAATTAAAAATAATAAAGTTTATGTCTTAAAGTTAAGGCCTGAATTCCTCTAACGCTGATGTCGGTCACTTACGCGTAGCAACATAATACGCGCCGCGGACGTCAGCGTCACAGTATGGTGCTATATAGAACACAATGTATATGTCGCAGCCATATTGTATAAAACGCCGTATTACAAATAGGCGCGCCCGATTGAAAAATGTCGCTGTTTTGAAATGCGGCTACCTTTCGTTCAGCCTGATCGTGGTGGCGATACATTCTACAAAGCGGCGTTCAACGTTTAGCTTTATTGTCAGCAAGAAGCAATGAAGGGTGGCTATATATTATGAACAACAGATCCAAATAAGTATTTACTTTTTAAATCTCAATTTTTTTTTTAAAGTCTTTTAAATATATAAATATTTTTTAAATATTTATATAAATATTATATATTATATATTTATATAAATATATTTATATAAATATTTTTTAAATATTTATATATTTACTAGAATTTTTATTTTTTATGGTAATATGCTTACAAGTATGCAATATTGTGTGTATGTATTTGTAATACGGCGTGTTATACGATAAGGCTGCGGCATATACATATACGCACGCGCGACAGACGTACGCGACCGACATCATCGTAAGAGGAATTCAGGCCTAATATTAGTTTTTTCCCGCGGCTTTGTCTGCGTGGCGGTCGGAAATTACTTAGTACCGGGATAAAAAGTATCCTATCTGTTAATCCAGGTTATAAACTATCTGCGTGCCAAATATCCAAATCCTATTAGTAGGATAATATTAATGATTGAAATACTATGATGAATTATTTTGAAACAATTGCTTGGTAATTAAATTAAAAATAGTTTGTTCATAATTCTTGGTAGGTAAGGGTAATATATTTTTATTTTTAATCTGTTAAATAATTTGTACCTACATATTAAAAATACAAATAACCTTGTCCTAGTAGCAAAATAAAAATAAAGTTTGTTAATAGTTCTTGTTGTAACATAATTATTTTTATTTTTAATATAACTGAAAAATAGTTAAAAAAAAATATATAATCTTGTCCTAAGCAAAATAAACAAAGGATTTGGACCCCACTCACCAGGGATTTATAAAACCGCTTACTTCAGTTTAATAATATAAATCCAAGTTCTGTTGACCACAGTCACTGAATCATAGTACAAACCGGGTCGTACACATACAAAATGGCAGTGTCCTATACAAACAATGCCCGGAATCAAACTTAGTATAAACATAATAATAGTAAACTTGTAACCGCTTACTGAACATTGCCCCATAACGTATTTCATAGAAATGACCTTTTTTTAAAAAAAATACAGCTTGAAATAAGTGCTACGGCGTAGCCAGAGCGACTACGCCTGCTACTACGGCGTAGCCAGCGCTACTACGCCTGCTACTACGGCGTAGCCAGAGCTACTACGCCTGCTACTTCGGCGTAGCCAGTACTGCTTCCGTAGCGTAGCAAATAATTTGATAGTGGTTTGACATCATGACTTCTTTTTTATAATATGAGTGTTGCTGGCAGTTTTTAGAAACATTTATTATTTTTGATGATTTTTTGAAAAAGAGATAAGTCACTGACTTCATATCGACATGTAAGAAAAGAAAATTGAATTAAAGATTTTCTAAGACAATTTCAGTAGTTTTATCTGAAACAATGAGAATGAGAATATTTTATGATTTTAAGAAACCTACTATTATTACAAAACTTTAATAACTCATGTTATAGAGACCGTTTTAAAATCTGGTCCTTACCGCGTCTTAGAAAACACAGCCAAGACACTCGTATGCAGAAGTTTTTTCATAAAGGTATTTGCCAATATAATTTGATAACGAATAAAAAAAAATACCTAGTACAAAATGATTCCAAATATAATAATTATTACGCCAATCGACAAGAAACGTCACAAAAAAAACTACTTTAGCAATATTTTATATAATTATCAGTGTGCTTTAATATTTCCGTCCCACTTCAACATTAATAACAAATTAATTATTCTAAATATCACATCATGCTTTATCTCACTTGTTTCCTAAATACCTAATTATGTTCTATTTTAGGTACCTTGAAAATTCAAAAGTGCCTGTAAATGGTTTAATTGAAATAAATTCTTTGAGTTTGAGTTTGAGTACAAATCAGGTATTTTCTATTTTAATGTTTTTTCACTATTTTGTTAAGTTTTAATGTTTTTTTATTTTTTTTACTGTATTCATTATTATGTTTGTTATAATGTTTTGTTTTTTATTATTGTATTTCCTGTGCGTGTCCCAAATAAGATATTTCTCTTTCTTTCTTTCAAAACTGACTTTATAAATTAAACTGTAACATTTCCGTCCATTTTGGAAGACTGCCAAAGATATGAGAAAACGGATAGGTAGCCGTCATGTCTCGCTTCTTTATCAGGGAGGATATTTATTTTCGTTTTCAAGTACAATATTCTATTTTTTGTACTAAAGTGTGTTTTTTTCTTAGGAACCGAAATTGGCAATGGTCGATTCTGACGTCATTATAAAACAAAAAATTAGTACGAGGGGTGTTCGATAAATAGTGAGAATGCGATACATTCTCCTTCGAAAGAAAAAAAATAAATACGGGCAAGGATAGCTCAGACATTAGCTATGATGATAATAAAAAAAACAATCAACTCTCTTTTGTTTAAAAAAAATAGAAGTCATTTTTTTGCGTCGTTTCGGAACGTGGTCTGTTGTAAATTTTTGTCGCCAAGATAACGCCCCCACGTACAAATCCAGAGTTGCGATGGCTGCATTCAAGAAGCTGGCTTCGAATTGATGGCACATCCTCCATAATCACCGGACCTTGCTCCAGTGATGTTTACCGATTTTTGCGGTTAAAAGAACATCTCAGGGGCCAGAAATTTGAAGATGACGCAGTAGTCGCCACCGTACACGATTTTTTATGGGATCGGAAAGAAGATTTTTTTAGAAAGGGAATTTTAATTCAAAAATAAGTAATACATAGTGTATAACCCTGAAAGGTGACTACGTCGAAAAATAAAATAACATTTAATAACAGATAATTGCGTCATACTCATTCTCACTATTTATTGAACACCCCTCGTAGGTACCGTTCCTAAAGACTTTGTTTCCTTAGAAAGCGCTGAATGGTTACTTAATAACAGCTGTCCAAATGCAGAACTTTTTGTGACATCTTATACATGTCAAAATGACAGATTTTCATGAAAGCTGTGACGGAACCGCTTTCCTTTGAAACCAAAAATTAAGAGACCACAAAGATATGACGGAGGTACATAATAAAACGGATGTATTGATTTCATTCACAGGAGCTCGGAGGAGCTCGTGGCTAAGTAATAACAGCCGCGCGGGTCGATCCATCAGATTAAGCTACGCTTTCCGTGGTTGGTCCGTGGATGGGTGACCAATGTGACCATCTTTACAAACAGAGACTCCTCCATGCCTCGGAAAGCACGTAAAGCCGTTTGTCCCGGCGGTCATTCGTGGATCTTTGACAGTCGTTACGGGTCGTCAAAAGCCCGAAATTCTGACAACCAGTCTTACCAAAGGGCCTATCTGATAAGATAGGCAGTCGCTCCGCGTAAAATACTGCTATTCAAATGCATCCGGTTAGACTGCAAGCCGACTCCAAAGAAAGTTTGGAAAAGGCTAGAGACCAAATAAAGATATACATTTATAAAGCAGAAACGATGCCTACGCGCCATTTCGGTATCCAAAGTACGGAGAGCTGTAAGCCACTTTTTACAAAGCATAAAATACTCACACTTCCGTCACTTTATATTTTGGAAATAGCCTTATTTGTCAAAAATAACCCCAATTTGTTTCCTCGAATATCGGACATTATAATACGAAATCGCCGGGATAATAGTAAAATTCGTGTTCAGCCAGCTAAGACAGCGCTACTATATAAAAGCGTTGTATGCAGAGCGCCAATAATTTATAATAATATCCCTAACTGTGTTAAGAAATTAAACACAGACCAGTTTAAGAAAACGTTAAAAAAAATACTGACAGAAAAAACCTATTATGACGTTAATTAATTTTTAAATGATAAATCGCTCTGAAGATACTGACTGAATCTTTTCTATCTATTTTGAATCGCATGACTATTGAACTAATTTTTAATTTAATATTGATGTTAATTGCTGATTTATTTAAATTATTATTCTTTGTATTTTTATATTTTTTACTTTGAAAACGTAGTCTTTCGACTAAATTTGTACACCAGCAATGGTCAAACATGTTGAGCAAAAAAAATAACATTGTAACACCTATATTATGCATCATACCATGTATATTATCTACACATGTTTTCGCAAATAAATGAATCTGAATCTGAATCTAGGCAGATTAATTGATTTCATTCACAACATTTATGTCAGTGCAGCTTGCAGAAGTGTTGGCTGGGACAGACTGGATACGGAAGGCGGAAGACAGGGTGTTGCGGTTTTAAAAAGCTTTTCTAATTTGCATGAAAACAAAACATCTCGAACTTTCACAATTTTACTAATTTTACCAGTCTCACAATGGTTGTTATTATAAATCGCGTTACCTTGCTGCGTTACTAACAATTCATTAAAAGTTACAACATACAGTACGCGCCTTCTATTGAAAAGTAACAGATACAAACGAAAACCAGCGCGGTAACAGTCAGATGTTGAAGTACAGTGACACACACACAGATGGCGCTGTTTCATATTTCACGTATAATGTTGAAAGAATTTTCGTTTCGGATAATTAACTTGTATGTGATGCTAGTGAATCCTTTGAAGAAACTGGTACAAAATAAACTTGATTGAATATTTAAAAAGATCACGAATGACAGCCGAGACCAACGGCTTAACGTACTGTCCGCGTCCGAGGCATGGAGGAGTCTCAATATGTAAAGATGGTCACCCATCCACAGACCAACCCCGGCTAGCGTAGCTTAACCCCTTAGCTTGAGCTTAGCTGATGAATTGACCCGTGCGGCTGTTATTACTTAACCACGGGCTCCACAGAATTAACAAACACAATTTGTAACATTCTCTGAACCTGTGTTAAGCAAATAAATGATTTGATTTGATTTGAACAGAACTTTTGTGAAATAAAATAATAATTAGGTATAATAAGTCATTCCGGCTAATATATTTTACTGACACATTGTGGCCGAAGTAAACATCATTCACGATAATTTTACGACCATTACGACGCGAACTGTGAGCGCGGTCACCACACAACTTTATAGCACTCTCATAATTTTAATTAATTGTAGGTATATGTGCTGAACAAACTCACAAAGCGTGGTAACTTATAGTTAATTGTTACAACGTATGTAATGTATGTAACGTCAACATTTTTGTTACATTCGTCGTTTTAATGATGTAGATAAACGGTACAGGCGATCTTCGCAGGCTGCCTGGATGAGAGTTACCAAAAATCGTGCCGAGTTGTATAATTAAAATTGGAATTGCCGATGTCCCACAATGGACTGCTGTAGGTTGATGATAATAACAGTGCCTCTATGTTTAGATTACTACTGCCTTGCTGTATATCTTTAATTTATTAAAAGGTTTCTCACAAATGTAGGCCCGCTAATAAGGATCTTAAGGAGTGCAACAAAAGGACTAATAAAATATGCATAATAGAGGTCAGGTCATACTTCAAAAGACAGTCGTATCGTATTACCTTTATTAATAGTACTAGCTGCACCCCACGGTTTTACCCGTGTAAGTCACGATCCCGTAGGAATATATCTGGATTAAAGTATCCTATGTCTTAATCCATGTCATGGGTAGATCATGTGCTAATTTCATCTAAATCCATTCAACCGTTTTAGCGCAAAAGCGTAACAGACAAATAAACTCACTTTGACATTTATAATTTATTATTGTTAGGATTTGAACATATTATATATTTAAAAATACGTATTTTAACAAAGCAGCCCACAATCTGGATTTGTGCCCGGTTGATGGCAATAGGCTCACCCCGTATTAATTGGGACTTCAAACATAACAGGTGAAATGTGGAGTTCTATAGCTGTCTAAATGTACTTAAGTGATGTCACGAAACCCCGACATTAGTCCCAAAAAAATATTTTAGTCGTAAGGAAGTCTCCACTGTTTTTGTCTCTGTTCTTTGAACTTTAGGTAGATTAGCTCACCTATTTCCGACCACTGATAATAACACTGGACATACTCATATTAATTAGTGGCGTGACAAACTGTCACGCTTTTGCAACGTGTCAATTAAGTTTAAAAGTCAATTAATTATCGACTCAAATAGCTAATTCAAACAAATGGGTATTCCATAATTAATATCGAATGCATTTGGTGTTTACATTCGCGCTTTGAATCTTTATAACAGGATGGCCGGAAAAATGACGTCCAAAAAAAAAATTTTGGTCCCTCGTGTCGTAAGGTATCCGAATCACCCCCATGTATATTCCGCGATTTTTTATAGTTTTCGAGTTACGAATGTTTTTCTGAATTTTTGAGAATTTTAATAGACTTGCTATTCATTTTTTTCTAAATCATCTGACCTTGGACACTCTTTATCTCGAAAATTGTACAAGACACCCTGTATACGTATTTTTTCATAGAAAAGGTTTATATAAAGGCCTCCGACCTCCACGCTGGTGAAGCAACTGGATAAAAGTGAAAATAAATATCTACACTTGTCACATTGCAATTCTGAAGTGAAGCTTTTACGCACGGCGGATATATCCGGTTCGATCCGGGCCGAACCGGTCCGGAGATCGCATTAAGGGATTAACACTTTTGGAACACGGACTCACGGAACACGGTATTCTTTGTGATGTATGAGAATTTTATTGTAAATCCAATTTAAAAAGGGTACTTTTTTATTTATTCCTTATGTGTGAATATAACAGGGTTTTCCTTTTATTAAAACTTGTGTTTATGGCGTCTTTGTGAAATATGCTAACGCATTTGTTTCCTAAATAGTACTTAGTAGCATGAAAAAAAAAATGAGGTCTGAGTTTTTTTTTAAATAACTTAGAATTCCAAGTTAACATAAAATAAGTTATTTTATTTACATTTTAAATAAAATTCCTCGCAATTAATGAAAACATCCCTCCCACTCAACACAAAACTATTTAACAAGTTTAACCCCTAATTTAATCTCCGTATTCCCTAACAACAATAACAACATAACGCAAGTTTAATTACATCACCTTTAGCACTTTACATGAAGTGCTTAACGTAAACGCGCGCGTTAACACCAAGAGTGATTAATGACGTGGTGGTTGTGTTGACTTCCAACAAGTATACAACTATTTCATTAATTTAACAATATTAAGGTAAGTTAAATTGGTTTAGAATATGTTTGAAATTAGTTTATTAAGTAGGGTTACATACTACATAGCTTGATTCTTTTTAGTTTACTGACTACTAAGTTCCCTAAAGACCTAGTTAAAAAATGGCACCCTAATTGCGTAACGCACGATCGGTCAGAATTGGAATCGGTTTGACACTGGTAGCACACCTCCGCCGCAAAATCTTAGCAGCGAAACCGCAGTAGTTCAATTGTACTGACTTGCGTCATGTTCCGTTAAGCGAATCAGATTGGAGTAACGGAACATGCAGCGTAAAACAAATGTCTAATCCATTGCTTCATAAGATCGCAAAAAATCTGCTCAACAACGTAACTTATGAAGCAATGGATTAGACATTTGTTTCGAACAGATTGCAATTTTGATTGATCATGTATCACGCAATTAGGGTGCTGGACCTATTTGTCTGTCACAGGGTAACAGCATTATATTAAATGCCCCATTTTTTACCTTTATGTACGGTTATTATGTTAATCTTCATTTTCACGAAATACAAGGCGAAATTAAGGTAATTGCCCCAAAGCAGGGCGAAGATGGCAGTGGGACGAATGAGAATACACGGAATTTACTGCCACACAATCCTTAAACTAACAGATAATCTTATTAATGCGAAACTGAGTTTGTTTATCTATTTGTTTGTTTGTTTGTTACGCTTTCACGCTAAAACTGCTGAACGGATTTGGATGACATTTTTCATGTGTAGGCGATGATCTGGAGATGGACATAGGCTACTTTTCATCTAGAGTCGCAGACGTAGTCGCGGGCAACAGCTAGTATTTTGTCAAACTTACTTGGACCCGAAAATTTAATTAGGACGTCATAATGGAACACTTTCGGCATTATTAATATATTTAGAATTAACAAATCTTGCAGTCCAATTATAATTAAACCCTCAAAATAATTGATTCTTAATGCCAGAATAATTTCGCGATATAAAATCCTATTTTAATAACATTGATGGATTTTTTATATTAAAAAAAGTCCATTACAGATCTTTTTTATCACGTAAAAGGAGCGAAAAATACATTAAGAGGTGTGAATAAAAGTGATGGAACCAAATCTCATTTACATTATTTCATTTGAAAATAAATTCGAATACCTTCTTACCTTCGTTCACTTTGAGGGGCCGAAATATTGAATTGAGCATCGTTAAGGTGGCATATTGAGAGTTATCAAATACCACAATTTAATATTGTATTTTTATATTGTCATTTCTGAGGAATCAGTAGCATTCCGGAGTCTGATTTGCGCCCCGTTGATGGCAATAGGCTCGCCCCCTATTACATGGGACTTAAACATAACAAGGCAAAATGTGTGTGTACTATAGGTACACCTCTGCCTACCTCTTAAGGGATACAAGCGTGATGTTATGTTATATTATTTCTGAGATTTTTAGAACTTTTTTGCAAGTGAGGGAGCTGAGTTAGAGGAAACTGACTGTTGCCCGTTCCTACGTTTGCAAACTAACTTCAACCTAAAATAAAATAATTATCGTTGCAATTTGTTGAATGACTGTAATTGTATAATAGCTTTATCAGAAACTCATAAAAATATTTTTTTTTTTGAAGCGATGAATTGTCTTAAGGCTCTCTCTCAATTTTATTGTCAGTGTAAAACCAATAAATTTATAAGCGACAATTGATCAGTAGGAATACCTACTTATGTTCTGTAATTTTAAAGGGACGTCCAAAATGTCCCAAAACTTAGTCTCTAATAATTTTTCATTTTAAGTTACTTACAATCGTCTTAAGACAAATTGAACCAGACTAACAGAGCCAGCAACTTTCACAGACCATTAATTACTTGCATTAACTCTAGGGCACGATAACAGATGGCGCTGTCCGCAATTTTAATTGCTGCTCAAAGTTTACCCATAAAATAGTCCGAGTTCGCGAGACATCACTCAGAATGAGGTCAGGCATTGTTTTAGATGAAACTAAGTAATTACACTTTAGAATTAGGTTAAAACTTAGGTGATGATTAAAGTGTCTCTCTTTTTGATGTTTAGACATTGAAATGGATACAGTTTTGATTTGGATGTAGAAATTAGAACAATCAATTTGATTCGCAATAAATTAAATTTAATAAAATCTAAAAACTTTTACCCATTCAAACGTGGTTTAAAACTCCAACATTGGCCCCCAGCATCGTTTGCAGTGTACGAAGAGTTTGTGACAAATTAACTTTACCGCGGCTTTGTTAGCAACTATAACGAGTGACGACTGGTTACAGTTGCTATGTATGTTTCAGTAGTTTGGAGCTTTATTTGAATTAGATGGTTTTAGTTTGATTGTTGGCTGGATGTATGTAGCATATAAGTAAAAGTGCGACTATTACATTGGGCAATCCTAACTAATATCATAAATGTGAAAGTGAGTTTGTTTGTTTGTTACGCTTTCACGCTAAAACGGCTGAACAGATTTGGATGAAATTTGGTACATGGGTAGACCATGACCTGGATTAGGACATAGGATACTTTTTATCGCGATATTCCCAGAGAATCGAGACTTATGTAGGTGAAACCGCGCGGCGCAGCTAAAAAGATTTAAGATTACAATTCAGTTATATGTGATTTTTTTTTAGATGTTACCTAGTGGATTAACAGCACACAATTAGCAGTATGTGCTCAAAATTAGCATGCTTTTGTGCTAGTATATAGAATTGGTAGTCCAGACTCTACACTGTGCTCTTAAAGATAATCTTGTTGAAGCATTCTAAAACCTTTTACAACCCACTATAGAAGCCTACTAGGTAAATACTTTGGTGGCTCGAGTCTAGCTTTTACTAGCACTTAGTACTAGACAGCCCGGTCAGTTGTTAACATGGCCACGACTGAATACATCGCTCAGGTCAGAGCTGCTCGATAGTTCAGAATTGCAAAACAGTTCAGTGTTCTGAACATTGTGGGTCAGGCTTTTATTGCTCTTTTGGCGAGTTTAAAATGCAATCGGTACATCAAAGCCAGTCGTGCAAAATGTAGTTTTAATAACAAAATTAGTATGTGTGTTGCCTCACTCACTAGGCATGCTGTGTCGGACTGCATCGGACTTATTTTATTACAAAAATAATCTCGTTGATTAATTTGACATTTCAAGTGATTGTTGTTTGTTTTTTAAATTTGGAGTTTATTTCACTTTTCGTCTTTATTTGAATAAAATTTTATTTACGCAAAAATATAAAAATTGTTTTATCGATATGATATGAAGTCAACTCTGCATAAATGGGCTTTGTAAAAATATAAACATTTTGTATGTTATCTATAACAAATTTTGAGTAAATTGAGAAAATCTGAAATATCCCTAGACGGTGTTGATGTGTGTACTTGCAAAGTTTGCAGCTTACTCAACCCTAAAATACTCCAAGAAAAAATACTCTGAAGAAAACAGATTGCAATAAAACCACACGAATTGTATTTTACGTGAATAAAAAGCCTTCACTCACTCACAGGCATCCTACCAGCTGCAATCTTTACAACAATCTAAACGTAGCAAGTTGAACGTTCCCCATTATTTACTCGAACAAAAATAAACAAACATATCAAGTTCGCGCCAAAACAAACAGGCAAGGGTCAATGGCCTAAGAGCCAGCGCACACAAAGCAACATGTTCTTTGCAGTATTTGAGTAGAAATATTGCGTGGAAATGTCGGGGACACTGGACACAAAGAATTATCTCTTAGGCCGCGTCCAATTGAAAAGCGAACGTCGCGCGATATCGCGATTGGTCGCGTGCATATGTCACTTTTTGTTCAGAAAACTGGAAAGCGCCCTCTGTCGGCGAGACCATGCGTTCAGGTTCGCCGAACAAAAAGTTCGAACGATCGTGAATTCGCGCGGAGATCGCTTGCATAAAGAGGATAGATACATAAAGAGGACATAGGATGCTTGCAAAAAGATAGGTACAAGTTTTCCGGTCCAGATTTGTCGGTACAGGTCGATACTCATAGGTACAGATCAACTCAGTGCCCAGTATAGAAAAGTGTAATCCGTACCGACAAGTTTCGACCTTGTTTCCTTGATGTGCAAGCGCATACAGAAAGAATTGTTCTGACTCGTCCGTACTGGCAACCTGTATCTTTATGCAAGCAGCCATGCAAGCTACTTTGAAGAGTATTTTATCGATTTATCAATATAAAACTTCTCGAGAATTGTGTTCCTTTGTCTGCGCTGATCCTAAGAAGGCAAAGAACTTCACTTATAGTTCCTATCTCAATAACACTTATTAGGGAATTTATGATTTTAGTTCCGAAGCGATATCTAAAGTTATCTGTTAAAATATTATTAGTGTTTGTGTTTCGAAACTCTTGTATTTTCAAGGATTAGTCGCAATTTCTTTTAATTAATGGAAAACTTTTGTCGTTCGTTGAGATCAAATTGTTTACACTAACGTACACGTTTTTGTAATCCAAACGTGCAGGGCAAGTGAATTTCTCAGTAGCGGAGTTTATATGTGTATAACCATAACCAACCTATAGCGTTCCCACTGCTGGGACGCAGGCCTCCTCTCTGCGAGAGGGATTCTGCCATAGTTCCCCACGTGGGCCCAATGCCGGTTGGTGGATGTTACATGTCTTCGAATTCTTGGTTCTAGGACATGCCGGTTTCCTAGCTATGTTTTCTTTTAGTCCTCCACGGTTGTGATGATTATAAATTACACAAAGGTAATGTGCCTGCCTGAGTTCCAACCTACAACTCGTAAGTCGGGGCCGTTAATTCTGGGTCACCACTGCAGACTCTCACTGGGCCACCACTATGCTCATGTGTAGGTTGATGATGTTATGGTATTTTTATTCACACTACAAACTTAGGAGGAAGGAAACCGAAAAAAAAAAAAGGATTAATATCCTCTAATTTCGGTTACAGCGGCAAATCTCAACGAAGATCAGCCAACTACGGAAGACGTATTAAAGTGCACTAGCGTCTGAAGTCCCGTGTAATAGAGGGCGAGCATATTGCCATCAACTGGGTAGAAATCCAGGCTCCAGCCTGGTAAATAATATTTCTTCTCTAGAAATACAATATTAAGTGTGCTCACACAATACACAATACAATATTTTTCTCGTTTCTCTATTTGAACTCCGGACAGGCCAGGTGCGCTTTGGTTTTCGCTGACATACCTACTACAGATGTCTGGATTTTGTCTAAGCTAGACTTAGACTTAAACTAGACTCTATGTCTAGACTAGAACCAGACATACTAACTGATGGATCGCTCAAATCTAACATGATATATCCTACATGTAAGTTCTTTCAATATTTTTTCGGATCAACTGTTTGTTTCCCTGATAAATTATGCTTTTAGGGAATTATTTTTATTTATTGTGGAAGGGATTAAGTGACCTCCGTCAATAAAATGTGCAATTAATTAATTAGAATGATTGTCATTTTTTTTTGCTTAAAGGTGCTCATCTGACAATAGCACTATAATTTCAAGGTTAATTATTCTCAAGATTATTTAAATTAAATAACGCCGTTGTTTTATTATTCTTGGTATAATTAAAAGTAATTTATTCAAACAATATCTTCCTTCATTAATTTTTACCTATGATACCTATTTTGAGGAAGACAGAAGCGATGTTATCCCTTCCCCTGTTGTTTGTATGCTTTTGGAACGTCATTCAAAAGTCACTGTCATTCTACCTTTTTAAATAACTGCCATGTCATCCCAAGCATACATCTTTGGCATACGTCATCTGTCTCATTCAGCTCTCTCGTACAGTCATGCATTCATCAGCGTTCCATTCCTACTTACATAAAATGTAGCAACTCACAAAAAGAAAACATAAACAAGCCAAGAACAGACCATAAACAATAAACAAGTGTCCCATTGTATTGCCATCATTAAGGATGCCATTTTATTAGCGTCCCATTAGCAGAATTAGATTATTAATAAGATAGGACTTTAATGGAGGGAGAGGCACTTCCTATTTCCTTTTTTTTTTAGTGTTTTTGTTTGTGTTTATTTTGTATGTATTACGAAAACGAAAATGACCCACATAGGACTATGTGGGTCATTTTCGTTTTTTTTTTCCATTATGTTTTTAACGTTTGTCTGGCAGTTTGAGTACTTTATGTGGCCTACCCAAACATCATTTCTTTGGTATTATTCATTGAGTAGTTTAGCTCCTAAAGTTCTGAGTTGAGCTATACGATTACTGACAAATGCATCCACTGACTGGACTGGTCCACGCAAATCTATGTGGTTCTTTCCCTAAATAGGACTTTGATAGCCACTCATCTGCAGGGTCCTCATATGGCCTGACCAAGATTATGTCTGGACTTTAAAAGAGACTGTGACCTCTGACTTTTGTCGGTCTTTCTTCTAACACATCTAGTTTTAATTTTAATTAAGAGCTATTTTTCAACAAAGACCTGAAAATATCACCAGAACAAAGAACTTTTTCATAGTAATGAACAACTAAATAGTGTCCAATTGTGTCATATTTATGTGTCTTACTTTGAGACTAAAGTTGTCTGGACTCGAGCCAAACTGCAGCAATTCTATTATGAAAGGATCCAAAAGGAACTCTGTTTCTCTGCAATGAGTGTAATTTTCTGTCGTTTTATGTTTTTTGAAGTAGGTACTTGAGTGCTAAAAGTATGTGCCTATCTTAATATTTTAGCAAACAATTTTCAATTTTCTGTCGTAAAAATCAGCTAAACAGTTTCATTATCGACTTTTTATAAAAGCTCTCTTTAATTCTGAAGTGGTATATTTTTCGAAAAATCAGGAGGCACTAAAGTGACAAAAGTGTTCATAATACTGTCATCTAACGCCTCTTTAGCGCCATAAAGAAAAAAAATGAATAATTTAAAAATTGAATATTTTACTTTAACAGCGCCCGCTCTTGGCGTGTTTATGGCCAGTACGTAATTGATGTTTACAATAAATTAATTAAATAGGAGGCAGCGGGAGTATTCACGCTTTTTTTTTCAAACGAGGATTATCATTTTCGACTTTTTTTTTTTTTTTTACCCGCTTATATGATTATAATTTTGTGTATGTAAATCTTGCGTACTGGTTATATCCAGAGAATTTTTCTACAAGTCAGAACACAATAGAAGGTAATTGTAAGTTTACCGTGCGTGTCGTAAAAACGCAATAAATAATCTTGAGGTATAATAAAACTTTTAAAAAAAATTGTTTATTGCTCTTAAATAAACACCATACATAAGAGTTGGAGATCACCTTTTAAGCAAGGAGATGCTTGTGTTAGGTGACTCCGCTAAAAAAGAAGCAAACTTATTTTTGGTACCTTCTTCCGTTATTTGGCCAATAAAAGCTTACTTCGTTTCAAGTTTGCTTTTCCGTTACATGACAATGCCTATAATCATAATTATTTAATTTAGCTTTTAAGCTGGGGTCCTTGGGAAGAAGGTCTGAGTTTATGTAACAATCTGTGAAACTACACCAATCTCATTTCTCAGTATAGCCACAAATCAAATCACTTCGCCCCTTCACCTTCTCATTACCTCAACGTATAGCCTACATTCTATAAACCTCTATAAAACGTTCCGTACCTTCCGGATCACAACCATCGACCTTTGCCTCTCCCGAAATAGAAATGTAACCTCGTTCCACGGTCCCACCATTCGAATTTCAAACGACAGCGTACTTTATACGGATATATTCTGGATGGATTGGTACTTCGAGCTCGATTACTACTTAGAATGTATGCTCTCCTGGTAACAATAGAAGGGATGCGGTGTTATGGCAGATTTTCTATTGTTGTCGTTTGACGGCTATGACTTGTTTGATTTTGTGGTGTTTCTCTTTGTTTTGTGCACAATCTGCTATCAATATTTTACGATTCATAAAACTTTAAAATTAAACCTGGTTGATCCCGCTACTGTACTCTTCTCATTCAAAAAAGGAACGAGTGACGCGTATTTTACCAGAATCGCTCTGGCTCCCTGCATGTTCGCGATTATCGACCGTCAAAAAGTGAAAGACATCAGACATTTAAAAAAAGAATACATATGCCATCCCATCATGCCTCCTTAGTACTTAAAAAGAAGACCTTACCCTAAACTCAAGGAATTCTGAATAAACGAATGACTATTCTCTAAACATATTCCTTCAAAAACATTTCTATTAAATCTATCCAAATTTTCACATCTTCGACTTGACCGCATAAGATAACATTTGGACACAAAGGTCTTCGCAAAAAGTTTCGATCAAATTAGATTAGTAACCTAATCCCTCGTCGAAGAAAGGTAATGATTCTGCTGTCAATTAACGAAAAAGGGCCATTTGCCGTAAGCAATTTATTGGTTTTCAATATAGTGGTTTTTGGAGTAATGGCTGAAGGGAGCTCAGGACTCATTAAATGTAATTAGAGCTAAATAATTAAAACCTAATGCAGTAATCGTAACTCAATAATATAAATGCGAAAGTGAGTTTGTTTGTTTGTTTCTTACGCTTTCACGCTAAAACTGGTGAACAGATTAGGATGAAATTAGACACATGGGTAGACCTTGACCTGGAAAAGAACATAGACTACTTTTAATCCTTGATCGCAGATGAAGTTGCAGGCAACAGCTAGAAATACAAGCTTTCTTGGCTGTATTTCTCATATTTTGAGACTATCATATTTATTCAATATCAGTTCAAATAAAACAAAGAATTACTGTTATCGTTTTTGCTTTAATAGCTCCTATGTTGTGTTCGTTAAAAGTGTCAAAGTAGGTTTAGATCATATGAACATGGAACCTGAATAAAAAAAAGAGCATTCTATTCTTGATATTCTTGTCATTATAGTATGTAGAGGCTAAAGAAAGAATGGTGTATCCCTGTTTACACAAAATTTGGTGAAGTGGGGAACAGAATGTGCATTTTCTCGTTTGGTCTAAACTGACCTTTACAAGTTTGTGCCCAGTTCCTCATCCCAGTTACAAATAACAAAATCCCAGTCGGCTATTTATATTTTTTTAAATTAATATTCGAACATTAAAAATAAGATGTAAGTATTATAAAGAAGAAACTCAATATGTGTCCTCTGAATTGGTGTTTGGCCTTTTTTCTCAGAGTATTCAGATAGGATCCGCCGAACTCATCTAAATTCTGACGTGACGTGACGTTGTCCTAGCATTGACGTGTAAAAGTGTTTGTAGTAACCTACTTACAGAAATAAAATAAAATCAAATTATTCTCATAAACCTACATAAAAGGCACTTATGAAACGTCAGAACTAGAGATGCGCCGAATGTAGGTTCAACCGAATACGAATGTCCGGCCGAATATTCGGTCCAAAATGTACCAAACCGAATATTCGGCCGACTCATTCGGTTCAATTCTGCGCGGTGTACAGGTTTGCACACGTCGGAACGGCGCTCTGCAAGCGCCCCTCGCGCTAGCACGGCTCGCTCAGTCGATGCATCGCTCTTTCGGTTACATAATGCAGTTCGTACATAATATTGTTTAAAAATTATCCCGGAATTGCATATTTTGATTGAAGTTTATGATATTACGTCGATGAACGTTTTTGATTTCTGAAAAAAGTTGTTACTCAAAGCAGTGTTCTTATAATTGTTAATTTCATAGAAAATTTATTTAGCTTTTTATCATTAGTAAAAAAAAGCAGAAGTTTATTTGATTAAAATTTTATTTAAATTGATTGTTAAAGTTAATCTTTTTAATTTTATCAATAAATAATTGGTACAAAAAGTAGTGTCTCTTTCATTTACAAAAAACTATGTACAACTTTCGGAATAAACCACATTTTTTTAGTATTAATTAACTTTAAAACAGTAGCAAACGGCGTAATTTAAGCGCGCAGACAACGCGTGTTTCAAGAACACGCAAGAACACGCGTTTTCTTCGCCGTAGATGCCGGTTTTTGTGATTTTATAAGCGATTTCAAACGCGCGTGAAACGTGATACAAATGCGCGTGTGAAGCGCGTTCGAAACTCGTTTGAAGAGCGTACAAAGGGTCGGAGGTGGGGTACAGAAGGGGCGTGCGCTCACGCCACCGCACTGCCCGCAATATTGCTATCATAGACATAGATATCATAGATAAAAACAAATAAATTTATTGTAATGGTAGAATTATTTTCCCGTCCCCTTGCCGCATGATTGGCGAATAAAGTTGACGAACCCTGATTTTACAACAGACGAGGAGTCTCTGACCAAAACACGGAAGCTACGAGCGACTACAGCGCGTCTGTATCGCTGTATCTGCGTGTATACGCGCAGTAGACGCGTGATAATTGTGATAAAATGTTATTTAAAAAAATATTAACAACAATTTAAACATTCGGTAATTATTCGGCAAGCAACCGAATATTCGGCCGAATACGAACAATGAAAAAATATGCCGAATGTACCGAATACGTATATTCGGCCGAACATTCGGCGCATCTCTAGTCAGAACCTAGGTGCAATTTGGTCGTTTCCTATGGAGAAGAACCGGCAAGAAACTCCAACGTTACTCATTTAAAAATAATTGGCTTTCACAATATTTTCGAATTACAATGTTAATAGGTGTGGGAGGACAGTGTAGGCATTTGAAAAAGTACCAAGTGGGTACTTAACAAAACAGAAAATGTTCAACAAAATCTACAGTCCACTAAGCCTACCACGTTCTCACATTCAGGAGATAGAAAACGTCATTTGTGTATCAATTAAATAACCGAACTTATATTTTCCTAGAACACGAACAGATCGTAATCTAGACCGAATTAAATAGAAAACTAATTCAGGCAATCTCAAAGGATATCAAAATGTCATTTACTATTCGTTTTATAAGGAAAGAAGTAATTTTGAAAGCACCCACATAATCCCCACTCAATGTGAAGACGGAGGCACCAAAAAAGGCAGCGCCGGGTTTTGAGTTAACGATCGGAGAACATACGGGCGATCAAGTAAGGTAACAAAATGTAATGGGCAATAATAGTAAGATTGTTATACAGTATGTTATCTAACGAAGGGCGTTCCCGTTAACCTGCAATAGCCTATACGTGCAAAAAAAAAAATTACCATAAAAACTGATTGAAATGATTCATCATAATGGCCTATATTCGTGGCCTGTATGGCGTTATTCTTTCTTTCTTTCTTTCTTTCTTTCCTATAATGTTCCCACTGCTGGGACACAGGCCTCCTCTCTGTGAGAGGGAGCGGGCCGTAATTAACCACGCGGGCCCAGTGCGGGTTGGTAGATATCACATGTCTTCGAATTTTTGGTTCTAGGACATGCCGGTTTCCTCACGATGTTTTCCTTCACCGTTTTGAGAGCAGTGGCGAGGGTTCGAACCTACGACCTACAACTCGTAAGTCGTGGCCACTGGGCCACCACTGCTCTATTGATTGAAATTGACTCGCGTCATCTTCCGCTACGCGAATCCGACACGACTAGCGGAACTTGACGCAAGTCAGAACAATTGAACTACTGCGGTTTCGCTGCTTTGGTTTCGCGTCGTAGGTGTGCTACCGGCGTAAACGATCTCCCTTAACCGATGAAGAGCCACCAAGACCCCTATTCGCCACACGCATAAAAAACAAAGGCACTTAAAATACACTGAACGCAGCTCGTTACAATGTTAACCTTGCTGGTATATTCTGTGAAGTGAGCTGTCATTGGACTGATGCTAGGGGTTAACACTATTTAGCTTGCCGTCCGATTAGTACCAGGCCCGGGTCGATGGCGCGTCGTGTTACACGCGCGCCTCAAAGAGGTGTCAGCACAATTGGCGGGGTCCGCTAGGACCGATGCCTGCCAGGGTTGCGGGTTAGTCCGAAAGGGATACCGGGACCTTGGCAACAGGCAACTGAAGGAACACGAGTAGGTTTTAATCAGTAAAAGTCTGACACGCCCGCTCCGCCCAGAGCGGGAGAAGTTATTGGATGATTTACAAAACTCAAAAAAAAAAAAAATGGTTTAACACTATTGCATGACAGCGCTCTTCACCTAAGTTTTCACGAACACTTGAGATTTTACCAGCATAGATCGACAGGTCATCCAACCTTCCAAACCGTGTGTCCCCAACATCCTACAAAAAAGATACCGTCTATACATCTATAGATATATTATCTGCGCATAACGGATCTGTACCCTGGACTTTATAGTACCATCAATTTCAAGGCGGCTGACACATTACAGGGATCAAGGAACCCGTATTGACATCTTTATTGTGTACTAGGCCTTATGTCAGGACTGAAGTCGGCATTCATTTAAGTCTCTGCTTCGGTCTGGTGATTGTATGCCTATTATGAGGATCAACTTCGATTAAGACTGAGTTCCGATGATAGCTATAATGATTCTGATGTTTCTCACAATAGATGTCTTTTTTTTTTCTACTGTTCCATGTAATACGTACGGCTGGTCCATAAATTCAAGGTCGCTCAGCGAGCTATGGAACGAGCTATGCTTAGAGTATCTCCGAGAAATAGAATCCGGAATGGGTTATCCGGGAAACAACCAAAGTTATTGACATAGCTCACAGAATAAGCTAGCTGAAGTGGCAATGGGCCAGCCATATTAGCCGTAGAACCGATGACCGTTGGGGTAGACGTGTTCTTGTGTGGAGACTGCGAATCGGCAAATTTAAGGTAGGACGCCCTCAGGCTAGGTAGAGCGACGATCTTCGCAGGGTGGCTGGATGGGAGGTGCCGAGAATCGAGCTGAATGGCGTGCATTGGAGAGGTCATGCATGTATAACACTGTTTTTAGGTATTGTTAGCAATGCAGTGCTGTTTTACAATATAAAAGTGCCATCGTATCACAAAAACTATGCCATCACAACATAACATGACATCACACCTATACAGGTACACACGGCTACACATCAAGCTATACATTTCCAGTTTATGCTGATCTCGCATTGTGTAGAATTTTCGTACAATGCGAGGTCAGCTTATACTGGAAATGTATAGCTTGATGTATAGCCGTGTGTACACCCACATTTCGCCAGTTATGTTTAAGTCCCATGTAATAGGGGGCGAGTGAACCGGGCACACATCCAGACCCTGGGCGAAATGTGGGTGTACTATAAATACACGTCTGCCTATCCCTTCGTGGAATACAGGCGTGATGTTATATTCGATCTAACTACTAAATAATTTTGGTGTTAATATGAACCAAATGCTTCTACGTTATCTCGGATTTTCGTAATTACTCCCAATTACCAATAATGCCTAGGTCTTAGACGAGTAAAACCGAATTAATGCCCAAAATAAAATACTAATGGTGGAACCCACTTATCACTTACAGACAATTTGCTGCGTCTTATCAGATAATGGCCTATTTGCGACAATTGGTAGACCTATTTTATGTGCTCTATTAGTTGTAGTAAATTACTAAGGATTTATTTTTACTTGGAGAATTACTGGGCCCTGATTGGATTCCCTTAAAATCTATACCCTGGGCCAGAGGGTCTTGTGACGCAATCAAAGACAGCAAAAATACTCAATTATTATCGTTGACCACAAGAAATGTCAAACAAAAAAAAAAGATCTCAATCTGTCATATTTTTGACTGACAGCGATCCAAATTTACAATTTTGCCAATTTATGATATTGGTTTTTTTTTTTATCTGACGGCTCTTGTTTATGAAACGACAACGTAAAATATTTTTAAATAAAAACAAACACTCGGATCCGTAAGTATAGTTATGTTCAGAGGATACATCCGCCGCTGCAAGTGGCATACGAATATTTACATTTACGTAACCTAACTTTTAAAATAGTTTTAATCTAATAAACAATACAAAACACTGAGACTATAGACATAAACATACATTTATTTATTCCCATTTCCATCAACCACCCCTAAACTATAGGTACTCTTGGTAGGAAGCTTAGCAGTACAGTTTAGTAATGAATACTAAATTAAGCTAATCCGAAAAGTCTGTCTTTTCATTAAATTTTTTCTGATGTTCCAATCGACGTAACAGCAAAAAAAAACAATTGACGAAGGATAAAAAATCATCACAACTTAGGGAAAACTGTCCTTTTCTCGCGTATGTATTTTTAACCCTCCACAACAACTCTGTTAGTTGTAAGTGTACTCAGCGCCATCTGTAAGTTCTCTCAGACAATCACAACTGAACTAAGCGCCTCAATTATGTACGATGTGAAGAACCTTGCCGTGTAAGAGTTCTCAATTGGGACAGGTCGTAAATTTTCTATGTCACTCCGCTTTGCTATTGAGTTAGTAGTGATTTAGGTACTGTGGCATTTGTCATCGTGATATTTTTGAGCTTA
This sequence comes from Lithophane socia, assembly GCA_947522985.1. Taxonomy (NCBI): domain Eukaryota; kingdom Metazoa; phylum Arthropoda; class Insecta; order Lepidoptera; family Noctuidae; genus Lithophane; species Lithophane socia. The sequence continues at coordinate 12,205,520 of OX383271.1, read as the reverse complement.
TCATGTTCCATAATGGGTAACAAAGTTTTTGTTTTTATTGTGTTTAGGTGTTGGATGATAATAGTTATATAAAATCATTGTTAATATAAGGACACTGGTAGGATCTCTTGGTTTAGAAATAATAAAACCTCCAAAGTCAGTTATTTTTTTATCTGGTGAATAAAATATATTGCATAAGTTATCAGACGACTGAATAAGGGTTTAATTTTCAACTGCCAGATAACTTTTAAATAAAGAATAATAATATGACAGTTTGTCATAATTATGTTCTATACAAAAGCTGACAAACCGCTGCGCTGTGGCGGCATCTACACCGCCACATCCGAACTAAGCATCACACTGACGTCACGCAAAATCCTGCATCGCGCAAGCGAAGTTTACCGTCGGCCAGTAACCCACAAGATACAACTCCTATGGTCGGAAAATCCTCCCTTTTCTTTATTCCTCAGATAAAAGTTGTCCAAAGACTGAAAAATAGGCCCTTTAACAATTATTTTTGAAATACCAAACAAATGTGCGACATGTCCATAAAAAAGCCATCGGTAAACACATTATGTTATTCTGAAATAGCACACAGGTATTGCCAAACGTCAAAGGTAACAAAAATACATAATCTTACCTAAAAATACTCACTTTACTCAAAGGAAGCAATCTTGTTAAAAAAAAAAAACCTAACACCCTTGATCTTCCCGTGACCTCATTTTTACTGAAAAGAATATAATACCTTTACTATTTCCTCTACACAGAACACCTTATAATATTGTGTTTAGGAGGAAAAACAATAAATATTATAGGTAATAGCTCTTCTGTTTTATCAGATTTCGTACAGAACGCAGCGCACATGTTGTAACAATGCAAGATTCACGGATCAATTTTTTAATGTAAAGTCTGTTTTTAAATCTTGTAGACTATTTTGACATCATGTTGCTGGCAGTTTTATGAGACATTGATTATTTTTGAAGATATTTTGAAAACGAAAAAAAGACACTTCATATAATGGCAGTCATGTAAGAAAAAGAAAATTGAATAAAAGATTTCCAAGACAATTTCAGTCGTTTTATCTGAAACAACTGGTGATTGTTGTTTGTTTTTTTCAATTTAGAGTTTGACATTTGCACCTGTCAACATAATATACAAGATTAAAAACCATTTAAGTGTTAGTCCCATGTAATATTGTAATAGAGCCTATTGCCCGGAGTCTGGATTTGTGACCGGTTAGGTCACAAGTCCAGACTCCGGGCTGCTCTGAGGAATTCCAGATGGAAGGAAGTGTGTATCTTTGGGGATTTATTGGTGTAAATAAAGCCCAGGAATTATAGTATTACAATTTCTATTTTACGAGGAAAGGTTTACAAAGCTTTTTATTCGTATAATGGCGGGAAAGTCACCACAGATAAACTATAAACTAGTCATAACGTCACTATAACATTGACAGCGAACACAATGTCGCCAAAATACTAATTATAAAATAGATAAAATGTTGCCACTTTTGAAGGCTTTAAAAAGCCTGAACTGGAAGTTCCTGCAAGCAAAAAATTTTACTTCCTTTGCGGAAACACCAAAAGCTAAGTTTAAATTAGATAAAACTAGCAGCGCGCGGATACTTTTTATCCCGATATTCCCACAGGATCGAAACTTATGCGGGTGAAACCACGAGGCGCAGCTAGTTCATCTATAAAAATCAGACGTCAATTACAAGCAAGCAACGCTTACACAGACTTAAACATAAGTAAAAACATCTCTAACTTAAACATTCTTGAGCACAGACACATAACCTTAACGAAACAAGTAAGACAGTACAAAACAGAACATACCAGTCAGCCACATGTTTGTAACAAAACAACTGCACTTTACTATCTGTATGGCTCCTTAGAGATAATTATGAACAGACTCTTAGACTGCACAATGTATGGCCATGAAGTTCGTGAGTACGACAGTTTGATGGGAATTTACGGAATGGTGCTTGTAAAAGGAGCTCGTGGCTAAGTAATAACAGCTGCACGGGTTGATCCGTCAGGTTAAGCTATTCTTGCCGGGGTTGGCCCGTGGGTTGGTGACCATCTTTACATACCGAGTCTCCTCCGTGCCTCGGAAAGCACGTTAAGCCGTTTGTCATTCTTGGATCTTTGACAGTCGTTACGAGTCGTCAGAAGGCCGAAAGTCTGACAAACAAGCCTTACCAAGGGGTATCGCATTACCCAGCTACTGGGTTGTGGAGGTCAGATTTGTATTTTGTATAGAAGGTCTCGGGGTTAACAATAACAGCGGGTCGCTTGCCGCGGTCGGTTCGGGAATGGGTGAAGTGTATACATAACGTGTATACATTAGAAGTTATACCTAAATGGGGTCTGAGTGCTCATAGTTTATTTAATGAAATCTCGAAACGGCTGTTTGACACTTCCCGTGACTCAAGGGCTGGCTTTTACCTTGGTCAGAGGCTAAGCATTGCCATTCAACGTGGCAATGCCGCCAGTCTCTTGGGTAAACTACCAGCCGACAGCGATGCGGAGGAATTTTTCGACGCCATATTTTAGATATTAGTTGTTTATTTGTACAGTTAGTTTTATTTAATATTAGTTAGAAAATTGTTTAGTGTTAGATACCTAAATTATGTTGCTAATATTATAATGTACATGCTGTCGGTGGTAAACTGGAGGAAACTGGCATATCCTAGAACCAAAAATTCGAAAACATGCGTCATGTCATGTACCAACCCGCACTGGGCCCACGTTGTAGATTACGGCCCACCCCCTCTCACTGAGAGGAGGCCCGAGTCCCAACAGTGGGAACATTATAGCCTGATTATGCTGTTGGTGCACTTAGTAAATAATAAATAAATAAAATCTATCCCCGCTGCTGTAACAGCCCCGTGCTAATAGTAAGAAGTGGTGTACACGCACGGTTCTGTTCGCGACGGGAGAGCGCGGTCATCATTAGCCTCGCAGTCGGGGCCGTGTAGAATTACGTCTGAATTATAGAGGATATTGCTTGTATAACTCAATAAAAAAAACCGTGTGTTGGAATGTGATATTTTTTGTATTTGTTAGGCCAATTCTTGGGGAAGGTTATGGGCTATTTAACATTAAGTACGTAGCTGCAACCACTAAGACAGAACACTAAGACGCGACGCGGTGGCTGTAACCAAAAAAATTTTTTTTTTTTTTTTAAATAAGAAAACTATATAAAATTCAAGTTTTAGTGCTAAAATTATTACATTAATTCATTATAAATTAGCAAATTTTCTAGAGGTCATAAGTTATGACTTGTAGATACCTACCCGCTAGACGCCGGCCGCCCACGCCCCATGTATTAAACCACTTAAAGACTCTCAGTATGATTCTTAACAATACCCTCAAGGATTGAACAGTTTTTGTTACACGCTGTACCTATTGTGTACCTTGTGTGTCTTACGACTTCCAAGCGAACAAAATCGCGGGCAGAAGCTAGTATGTTCTATAACGGATTTGTATGAGTTGCGAATTATTTCCAATGAAAAACAATAAAAAAACAGCTTCATAAAACTGGAAAAACTGTAATTCCTTAAACACATTTAAGTACCTATTATTTATTTATTCGAGTACAATTACGATCCGAGTATTAAATCCAATAATCGGTAATGTTGTCAGCCATTTTGTTTATACTTTAGTGTGATGAGTATTCTGTCGTAAATATTGAGTCGGTCGACGTAATGTTTGTCGTTAATAATTTTATAACTTCCCAAGTGTCATATAAATGGGTTGACGAGATGCTGAGCTCTTAAATCGAGAACTAGATATTAGTGGAAGGTAAACGTTTTTAAAGAAAATAAAGTGAGATATGAGACATAAAATACCCCGTTAAGCGTTTATAATACTTACCTCAAATTGCTTAGCATTATCCTTCGTTATATCGAAAATACTGCAGCATTAATTTTGAAATAAATATAATAACATGGTTAAATTGAGGATTAATGTTAAGTACTATGTTTGACGACAATACGACTTCATAAAGTTGAAAACTAAACCACTGGTTTTATTTTTCATTATTTATATCGCCCGCGTAGATAGGCAGTCTCCGCAGAGAGTGGCCGCCATGGCCGAAATTCGGTCTGGGGGGTTATTCACGGATTTTTTTGTTCCGTGGGGCTATTATTGACGATTTAGCATGTAGTGATGACTTGCCACAATCCCGAATCTGCCTTAACTTAAGTACATAAATCTCTCCCCCAGGAAAAAAAAGAAGTTTCTCTTTTCTCTGCCAAAAAACACACTCGCTTTTTATATGTACCTACATAATAAATTCGGCAGCCAGAAGAATGCAATAGAGGTCCCTAGCCCGCCATGTTCGTCCGAGTACATGTCGTACGTGAGCAGAATGGAACATGTCTCTCTCTGTGCCTCTGTGTACCAGGCTTGCAGATTTACGAGGGAGATAAAGTGAAAGATATGCTAGTAATTAGAACTGGGATGTTTGTTTTATTAATTTGACCAGGGTTATTATAGTAAAGTTACTTTTTATTAATTATTCGCCTCAGCTGCTTTGCTGGTTTTAAGTCCAATTTAAACTATAATAACTTATATTTCTAAAGGTGTGTCCAAACCATTGCTTGGCAAGAGCGCGGCAGCAACACGCGGCGTTTGCAGGACACATTTCCGCCGCGCTCTAGTTTGGACTAAACCGACGAATGTTTGCGCGGCAGTACTGCGCGGCATATCCGAAACACGCCGCGCACTTCAGATGGTATGAAAGCGGTTGCGTGTGTCGTAGCTCTGCTTATAATTCGTCCAAACACAATTAATGACGAATGTTTGCTAGAAATGTTCGTGCGTGTCAGGTAGACAAAAGCGGCAGTCATCCAAACAAAGCGCGCCGCGCGCGGCAGCCGCGCACCATTTCCACTCAATGTTTGGACACACTTTTAGGGTTCTTATTCGTTTTGAGTACTTTTTTTTTAATGACACATTTGTCTTAGTTTTAAGCAACGTTGTACAGCTTGGCAAAAAAGAGTATGATGCGGTGACAGATGAAACTAAATATTTTACTTAGGTAATGCAGACCTATGATGTTGGCACTACTTTGCCGACACGTGCTAGTAGGTTTTTGAGTCAGAACAAGCAGCGTTTTTCACTATTTGTTTAAATTCTTTTACTCATTTCCCATTTGAAGTGACCTTATGCGGTAGTGGTGCCCTCATTTTTTCCAAACTCTTTTTTGCCAAGCTGTAAGTGGTAGCAGTAAATCCCAACTATTTAACCGAATTCCAAAAAGGAGGAGGTTCTATTTTCGACTTTATGTTTTTTTTATGTAGGTACATCAGTATTTTCGTCAAACATGGTCCGATATTGAAATTATTTTCAAAACCAAAGTCACCAACTTCCGAAATTAAAGTAATTTATCACTTTGTAGTCTTTTTTAGAAGTTGATGGTTTTTTTTTTTGCAATTTTTTTATTTATTTTTAAAATTATAATTTGTCTGCTAGCTAAGTAATAGATTTGCAATGAGTAGCCTGTTAACAATACTTGATTGTATAATAACAACGAAAGTGCAGTAAGATTGTGAGAAAATCCACTTACCTGAATAATAAATAGTAAACGATATGCAATTGACCCTGAGAAGGAACAGCTGGCAGGTCTATTACCTCGCATGAGTATCGTGCGTACTTCGATTGTCCGTTACGTCACTAGACTAGCAAAGTTCCTCAGTAAGCAATGCTCGGATACCGGTTAAATTTTCAAACCGGTATAATGTGCTTGACGCAAAAATCTTTACATTCGGTTTCGTACGCAAATACCGGTTTTTTACCGGTATTTGTAAGAATATTATTAAAAAAATTTAAGGATTTACCGGTTTAGAGCAATAAAAACCGGTTAATACTTGAGTTTTTATTCAGTGCAACATTCTCATGAGTAGTCAAGTTGCAAAGATTTTACCGACATGCCGCTCGTCGAATAAACCGGTTAATTTAGATTAAAATAAAGTTCTCTAAACGTTCGCGTTTATTAGGAAAGTTCGGAGGAGAACTGAAATAAACCGGTATTAACCGGTATTATTTAAACCGGCTTCGAGCCTTGCCTGCATGTATGGATAAAATGCTCTATTGTTAAAATCGAGTTAGTTTTCTAAACGATTATTCGCTATGATCGATAAAGTAATTAAAGGAAAATTAATATGAAATACGAATAAATAATATAAACTAATAATGAAAGAAAATCATTAAGTAGAGCATGCAAATTGCTAAAACCAACGTGGGTCATCTCTGTCTCAAGTTAGATGGACTTAATTTATAGTTCGCCATATAAAAGGCCTTCTGGATAACTGGTTGCAGAAGGCGGAAAACTTATTATAGCTAGGAAGTTAGGAAAGTCGATCGCGCGGTAAACCCTGTTTGCGCGACGCAGGATTTGTATGACGTCAGGTCTTTGATTCGTAGTTCGCATGTGGCGAAGGCACACATGTGAAAACAGAAACGTTTTTTTTTATTTTGGCGTGGATAATCATCAAATGACTTCTCCCGCTCTCGGCGGAGCGAAAGGGCGTGTCAGACTTTTACTGACTAAAACCCACCCGTGTTCCTTCAGTTGCCTGTTGCCAAGGTCCCGGTATCCCTTTCGGACTTTCCCGCAAGGAAAACAGAAGCCTCAAAATGGAATAAAAAACTTTGAAAAAAACGGTGTGAAATACACAAATCCATCACAAAAAACACTGAGTACTTCTACGTATTTGAAGTGGCTAAAACCCCCAGAAAGTTACTGTACCTTTTATTTTCTTACACTTATTCGTAAAATAGGAGTCAGGTCTTACTTTAGGCGCAATCTCCACAGACGAGAGAATCATGGCGATAGTCACTGCTACTTTCAAATTGCTGCAATGATATCGCCGTGTAGAGATGATGAATCAAAATCAAAAGTCATTTACTCAAACTAGGCTGAGAAACAGCACTATTCGAAAGTCAAAATTACATAAGACAGTCCCCCAAAACGGACCCTTCACCACTTCCTAGTGCTTTAGCTGGGAAGAAAAAGTGGCGCCACAAACTCCCTAGCAGCAAACGCATTCAAAGAGTTTCTATTGAATTTGATAGCACGGCGAGATTATTGCTACGATTTTCTCGCCAGTGGGGATAAAGTGTTGACCCTAGTAAAATCTATGACCTAGCTAGGTTTTCTTTATACAGGATGTCCCTGGAAGTATGGATCAAATCGAATAGGGGCGTGGGCAAGATCATTTCCAAACTTTGTAACCGTGAGAAAGTTTTTTCGTTACTGAAACTTTTCCCATGAAAATCGCTCGAAAATTTAGTAATTTTTTTGCCAGATCAAAGCTTTTGGGTAAATGTTTTTCCTTATTGAACACATGTTTTCTAGCTGCGTAAAAGTATTACCGCAGGAAAGGGCGACTCCTCTACAACGTCCTCAAATAAATAATTAAATTGATAGCCCTGGGGGCCTAAAACGGCCACATTACCAATTCCTCTAAAAGCAATTAATTTCCTGAATTTCCAGCTCTCATGAGCAATTCCTCTAATTTGACACAAAAGGAATTCATAGTGTGTGGAATCTCCATAGAAAACTGTCAAACAGATGAATTGAAGAATGAATTGGCAGTTTGTGACATTTTACGATGATTCATAATAGTTTCCTATTTTGATTCTGCCAAAATGTCTATTTTAAGCCCCCTAATAGAAAGTTGGTCATAACTTTTTACCCGTAAAAAAATGCACGGCTTACTCAGGGTTATAAAGTTTGGAAATGACCTTGCCCACTCTCCTATTCGATTCGATCCTTACTTCAACGGTCACCCTGTATAGATTGAGACACCATGATGGACACTCTTTTATTCAAATTGAAACCTATTTCTGTGTGCTCTTCAAAGTTTTTATCTGTTTTTATTTTGGTATCTTTCGAAATAAACACGTTGAAAGAGTCTGGTTTATATTTAGTGGAAAATATTTGGATTTTATGGTAATTTTTTTGCATTATTTTTATGTAGATTTTGATAGGATTGAAGTGAATAGAATATTTATTTATTGTTGCTGAAGGTGATGTATCCATTTGTTCTTCAGCTGTGATCGCAGTCACTCATCTACCCAGATTATTCCCAACTATGTTGGGGTCAGCTTCCAGTTTAATCCGATGTAGCTGAATACCAGTATTTTGCGTGGAGCGACTGCCTATCTGACCTCCACAACCCAGTAACTGGGTAATACGATACCAAAATAACTCATGCAAACTCACGTATTGCCCAACCCTGACCTAACTCAGCTAAAATTAAACGACAAAAAAAGGGGTTTAAACTGAGATTTATCACGCCCAGTCCGCCGTTATGTATAACATTAATTCGCTGGCCGTTCCGCACCCTTTCAAGGGATCATTAAGTAATTCAAGTAATTTCTTGATTAGGTAACTTTTGGTCGAGAATCTTGGGACCGTCCGAATGGGATTCTGACAGCTATAACTAGCGATTTGTTTTTATAGGTTCTAAGTACCTTGACTGCCTCGTTGGTCTAGTGGTCACAAGCGCTACTGCTGAGCATGAGGTCCTGGGTTCGATTTCCAGGTCGGGCATTGTGTTTTTATTGGGTTTTTCTATATAGAATTTGTCAGTAGCAGCCCGGAGTCTTGTGCTCGGTTTATGGCAATAGGCTAGGCTAGGCAAAAATACAGATCCAAAGACACCGACTCCCAAAATTAAAGTTATTTTTATTTATTTTAGGCAGCGATTAGAAAACTTTGGCAGAGGTGTACTTATAGTTCACCCACATTTCGCCAGTTATGTTTCAGTTCCATGTAATAGGGGGCGAGCTTATTGCCATCTACCGGGCACAAATAAAAATTAAATAAAAAAAAGTACGTAAAAAAAAAGTATGTAAGAAAAAAAAGTACGTAAGAAATAAAAAGGACGAACAATAAAAAAATAAGTAAGTGCGTAAGTACCTTCACATAATTTAACAACTCAAATAGATTTACACCAAGTTTTCGAAACTCATTTTAAGAAATTCCAAGTGTATATTTTATGAATCGATTTAAATCTTATTGGTTCTAAAGTTTTGATAGGATCTAGGTCTTGAAAGGGTATTACTTTATGAGTATTGCGACATTCACATTTTACCACTTTGTAGTTAGTACAGAAAATGATTTACTTTAGCCGCGAGACAGACAAGAGGCGTGCGGCACGGGCGTTGCGCTGCTGCGTTCATATTTTGCCTGCGCCGCGCCCGCGCCCCGCCACCGGTGTATGTTCCGCGTCTCGTCACTTCTATACAATTTGTATGAAATATGAAAGGAGCGGCGCAACGCCACCAGTAGCCTCTTTTGTATGTCCCGCGCCTTATATTATTGGTAAGTAGGTATATTAGAACCGGGGTTACCGAAATAGCTTGCATTTCAGTTAGCTTACTCTGCAAAGTGAAGTGGCAGTGGGCTGGCCATGTTTGTCGAAGGACCGATAGCCGGTGGAGCAGACGAGTCCTGGAGACCGCATATCGGCAAGCGTAGTGTAGGACTAAATGGACCGATGACCTTAAGAAGGTGGCTGGGACAGACTGGATGCGTAAGGTAGAGGACAAGGTGTTGTGGTACAGCCTGGGCGAGGCCTAGGTCCTGCAGTAAACTGCGATAGCCTGAGTTGATTGAATAATATTAGGACTTACTAAAGTCAACGCTTAAGCTATTATTATTTAATAAGTTTCTTATATATTTACATTTTTAAATATTTTTATAAAAACCTAAAAAAAAATATTTAAAAATATAAAAAATAGAAGTCCACCTGTATCGGGAGCAGGGTCCAAGCTACCGGTGGTTAGGGCTGCAGAGACAGGAACCTCCTCACAATGCGAGCCGTATCACGGAGTACTGCCTTCTGAATCAGGCCCTTGATCCAACCGCCTAACGAGAGCCTCGAGAGTTGTTGGTCGAGGCTTTCGGCCATCAGGCCATTGGCCGTTATTATTATTATTATTACAAATACTATTACAATTTCAAACCCAAGCAATTTATGAGCAATTTCCATTTCCAATTACGAATCGATTAGCAGTTAATCGATCGTAACTTTAGGTTATGCGTAACAGATCCTTTGAGACATTAATGGGGCCATTTTATGCTTCATTTCAAGTCTCCTCATTTAATTACAATGTTAGATGTTGATTGTTACACTAATGCAATGAAAGTACCTAAAATAAATTAATAAAGGCACAGCCGTACCATCCTTTTCTCGAAGCCATTTAGGATACTTTCCCCCCGTAACTTCGAAGAGGAGAGAGAAAGCGCGGGCGCTGCGGCAAGGCTGCACGCAGGCACGGCTATAGTAAATACCGCCGTGCACCATCTGGCGGCGGCGGGGCCGTAACAGTTGTGGATAAAGCTAGAAGCCTGATCACAATAAAAAGTGGTTAGTTAACTAATTAGGTAACAAAATTGTTGGATAGATGCTCCCATAGACAAGTACTGAATAAATTAACCGACTTGGTTGTACATTCGATCTCACATGATTACTTGTAAAGTATTGTTTTATTGTGAATGTGAGGACTATGTGGATATTTATTTTTCGTTCTGTTAGTTTTAGCGAAGGTCTGGCAATTTGAGAACTTTATGCTACCTACCCAAATGTCCTTTCTTTGGTATTGTTCGTCGAGTCGTTGAGCTCCTTAAGTTCTGAGTTGAGCTCCACTATTACTGACAAATGCTTGCACTGGCTGGACAGGTCCACTCAAATCTGTGTGGTTCTTTCCTCAAAAGACCATTTCAGACTCTTATCTACATGGTCCTCATATGGCCTGACCAAGATTATGTCTGGACTTTAAAGGAGACGGTGACCTCTGAGTTTGTTTCGGCCTTTCTTCTCAGAGTAGTCAGATAGGAAACGCCGACCTCATCTAGCTTATTTTTACAACTTTTTAATATGACGTGTAAAAGTGATTCCAATATCCTATTTACAGAATAAACAATTTCATTTCATTTCATTTCATTTCATTTCACAACGTTTTGTGGTAAAACTTTGCGAGACTTATTTTTACGTGTTATATTATTTTGTTTTTTTTAAGCTTTTTTTTAAACACAACTGGACAGAGTTGTGGTAAAAAAAGAGCTCTCTCTACTTCTCCAAAATATGACTGATAACCATCAATAATCAAAATAATCCATATCCATCCATTCTAGTTAAGCTCAACTTCAAACTAAATCTCATTAATTAATTATTCTTTGCCAAACTAATTCGATAAACACAGGCAAAGTTGCCGATTGATTGATTGATTGGTAGTCAAACTATTCTCAAGCTTCCGACAACTTTGTCTGTTCCAAATACGCCGGAAATATAATAAATACATAACACATAACATAACATCACGCCTGCATTTCCCCAAAGGGCTAGGCAGAGGTGCACCTAAGTACACACACATGTTGCAAGTCATGTTTGAGTCCCATGTAATAGGGGGCGAACCTATTGCCATCAACTGGGCAAAATCTGACTCTGAGCTGCTACTGAGAAATTCAAAATGGGAAAAACCCAATAACACTTTGACCGACTCGGGAATCGAACTCAGGACCTCATGCTCTTGGCGGGGTCCGCTAGGACCGATGTCTGCCAGGGTTGCGGGTTAGTCCGAAAGGGATACCGGGACCTTGGCAACAGGCAACTGAAGGAACACGGGTGGGTTTTAGTCAGTAAAAGTCTGACACGCCCTTCCGCTCCGCCCAGAGCGGGAGAAGTCATTGGAGGACTTCCCACCGTCAAAAAAAAAAAGGACCCCATGCTCAACAGTATCGCTTGCAACCACTAAACCCGAAGTAGTTTAATATTTTTCCCAATGCAAAATTTTGTTCAAGAAAAGTAGTAGGATAAGTATGAACAATATTGTCAAACTTATATATTTTTTTATTGGTTGAATACGAGGATATTTGCTAGTTTTGTATATTAGTGTATTTTATATCTTAGAATAAACAAATTTTCTTCCTTTTTTCCTGTTCAAAATTAAATTAGAAAATAGTCGATATAAAAAAAAAAAAACTTAACCTTAATTTAACTTAAAAGGTTCTACCACTTGGTTAGTTAATAAAGTAGGTAAAAAGCTTGATAAGGAAGCTTTCTCAAAGAATAATTCAATTTTAAACGAATAAAAAGAAAAGGAAATTGCTTTTCCAAGATATCTATGAAATGCCTGATGCCTCAAGCGGAACACAGCCAATGAAAATGTAATGTGATACGCAATATATTAATATTTTTCCATAACAGTTACACGTTTCATTATTATAAACTAGGTGCGCCCCGCCGTTTCAACCGCGTAAGTCTCGATCCCGTGGGAATTTCGGGATAAAAAGTATCTTAAGTCCTATTCCAGGTCATGGTCTACCCATGTTCCAAATTTCATCCAAATCCGGTCAGCCGTTTTAGCGTGAAAGCGTAATAAACAAACAAACTTTCGTATTTATAATATTATTTAGGATTAGGATTAAAGTTATTTTTCGTGTCTGTCTGTGTGACCACGTTGTTCTTCTAAACTACGCAACGGATTTTTTTGCCGTTTTCACCATCATTAACATAATTCCGGAAGGTTAATACATACAATTATTAGACCAACTTGTTTTATCAAATCGTAAAAACCGTGTGAAACAAGGGCGCGTCACTTGTTTTCACTAAAATGTACGCATCTTTTAATTCTATTCGTAGTCGTCTACGCAAGTAGCTACGGCGTAGCAGAGCGTAGCAGACCGTAGCGCCGTAGCACCCTGGGATATAATGAATTTAATGGTAGAAACTTTTATACAATAGAGTTACTTGAAAATAAGAAATTAGGTTAGTAAGATGATTTAAACCTATTTATAGTCCTTCTAGGTTTTCAATTCGTCGGTTTATTTATTTTCTATGTCCTTTGGGCTCGGTATCAACAAACGCACGGGTCAATCGAAAGTTAAACTATGCTTGCCGAGGTTGTTTCGTGGATGGGTGACCATCCATGATTATCCATTACATATCGAGACCCCTCCAAGCAAGCCCCGGAAAGCACGTTAAGCTGTTAGTCTTGAAGCGGTATAGGGTTGCAATAAATAAGCAAACACAGCTTACGGAAAGGAAGAAATATATTGTCCGAGTAGTTTAGGAAGTTCACAGGACACAGATAACACGATAGAAGGTGAAATGAAGAGCACAGAAAGAAAGCGATAGGCACAGTTAATAGTTCCAAACTATATAGCACGTCTAGGTATAAGCCTTAGCAACTAAACACTATATCTCGAATGTGGAATGTTTACCGGGTACGAGTGACAACGACATGCGCTTACGACCAGTGAGGATTCTCGACTGGTGATACCTGCGAGCGCCGCGAGTTAGAAGGGGATAGATAGACAAGGCGCGGGCGCTCGCTCAGGTAACCGGTCCGCATTCCATATGGCTACATACAAAATATCTAATAAGAAAATTATCTGTTTGTACAGATGTCTTAAATTTTTAATTTATACCTTAACGGAAGTTATATAATAATAAGTTTATACTTAAGTTTTTTAGCTGTATATATTAGATTTAAGTGTGTAAAGTATATAGTTATATAATGTTTAAGTTTGTGTAAATACTACTATTTGTTTGTTTGTTTATACAATACCGACTAACTCACTAAAAATACCTTCTAATTTAAATACATTATAAATTGAAGAAGTAGCTACGCTACAGTCTCGGCTGTCATTTGGAGATCTTTAACAGTCGTTACGGGTAGTCAGAAGCCCAAATAGTCGGTTATCCAGTCTTACCAAGGGGTATCGTATTACCTAATTCCTGGGTTGCTCCATGTTAAATACTGGTATTCAGCTGCATCCGGTTAGACTGGAAGCCGACCCCAACATAGTTGGGAAAAGCTAGGCAGATTGACTCATTTTATTTTTACCATTTCATTTTCTAATAATAATATTGAATTTTAAAATGGCCGCACAGCTGCGGCGATCGAATGAAAACTCAATTACAGGGAGAGGGGGAGTTTAGAGCATTTCAGGTTCAAACCAATGAGTTTCTAGATTGAGTATGCGGATTTGTGCAAAAATTGACCGGTTTATTTTGTAACTATTTTTTTTATTTATTTTTACTTTCATGTATCCAACCGTTAATTTGGTGTCTAAATGTGGTATTTACTTTATAACAAGTGATGCCATTATTACTTTTTTTGTGACAATTTACTAAAGAAAATCAAAGCTATTTTTTAAATTAAAAACTTGTTTGGTGCGTTGACCGATTTTTGGTAGGGGGTATACTTATGGATTCGCGTAGTCCTGGGCTTTAGGATATAGATGGCGCTAATCCCAGTTTTTTTTTTTTAATATTTAGTATTGTTTCTGTTTGTGGGCCATACAGGGTATCAGAATGATATTGATGATGATAATTATAAATTAAAGTCACTTTTCATGTTTGTTTGTCCGCGTTGTTTTCCAAAACACGCAACAGATTTTGATGAGGTTTTCACCATCGTTTAGAGGATTTATTCCGGGAGGTTTATGTGTTGGTATAATATGTTAATATTAAAGTTATATACAAGGTGGAGACGACAATACGACAACAAATGAAACACCGTATATCTAATGACGTTCTCGGTCTACATACAAAAAATTAAATCCAATAGTTTAGTTACGATAGCTAGTCAAAGATCGGCAAATCTCATAGTCAGCCCATCACTACTATTTAGTTTCTTTGAAAAAATTACTTTTTTTAATTTCGATGTTAGGATTTATTTGATAGTTCCAAAATACTCTTATGCATTAGTATTGCCAGTGTTTTCATTTATTGTTGTATTGTCGTCTCCACATTGTATAACTAAGAAATCTCGATATTTTTTCAAGTCGTAAAAACCATGTGAAGCAGGAGCGGGTCACTAGTATCATAATCCACATTATTATGAATTGCTTTTGTGTCAAATTAGAGGAATTGCTAATGACGGCTGGAAATTAAGGAAATGAAATCCTTTCCTAGACGAATTACTAATGTGGCCGTTTTAGGTCCCCTGATCACGTTCAGTTTAATAGGGAATATGCATGTGATTCAAATATGTGTAAAATATTTTTTTTTATAAACTATATTACTTCAGAACTATGCCTCCATCAATATTTTTGAATAAAATTTCTTTTTGAGCGAGAAAATAATTTTTAAAAAGTCCCATAACACTGTGGGTAATTCAAATACTTGAAAAGCTAAGAGCGGATGTGACGTAACAATCCGGGATAACAATCAAAATGTCAATGTCAAGTCAATCAACAAGTGTCAAGTCAATGTCAAACGCTCATAGAAAAAGGAGTGTTTGACGTTGACTTGACAGTCGCTTGTCTGTTTTCACGGACTGTGACGTCACCACACCAAGCGCGCCAAATGGAGGGCGTATAAATAGCCCGGATCGGTTGGATATTTTTAAACATTTTTTTAACTACTTTAAATTGCTTTTTTGCCGTCGAATTTTTTTTAACTATTATTTGACGATGTAAACTATCGAATAAAAATATTAAGAAAATACATGCGTATTCCCTATTGGTGAAATCTGCCCTAAGAATGAGAACGTCCTTCTTTCAACTCGATTAAAAGTTAGCAAGTCAAGCATTTTCATCACATTATTCATGGTGCCTTAAAGATATTACCTACTTGCATTAGGCACATGAAAAGATAACTTACTTTATCAACATCTACTATGATTGATGAAGACGCATACTGTCTTTGAATAAGCTTATCTTCATAAATTCTTTAGCAAGCGATGTGTCACCTTATGTGCGTTTTCTTTCTATTATATTTTTAAGATAACTATAATCATTATAAGGTGTATCTTTTCATACAAAAAATCTCATAAGGGGTGATTGTACTCATAATTATGAACAACTTTTAATATGGGAAGAACAATGAAATCTCGAAAAAAAATCAGGTGTTCCTTACATTTTGCCGAGCTATGCGAACATAAATGTTAGGAACAGCTGATTTTTTTTAAATTATTATACTCTTTATTTCTTTTTAAATACATATTTCCTACATTTTTAAATATTTCTATGAAAAACATTAAAACAAAACATTTAAAAATTTAAAAAATTGTAGCCCATCGGCATCAGGATCAGGGTCCAAGGTGCCGGTGGTCAGGGCTCTAGAGAGAGGAACCTCCTCACTATGCGTGCCGTGTCTAGGAATTATTATTATTATTATTATCTATGTAACAAACCTTAACTTTTAAGTACTCTATATTTTGTGTTTTGAGTAATAATTTGTTTTAGACTAGTTTAGAATACTGTAAATTCCGTTTAGGAATATTGAAATCTCGACTAGCAAGGTATTCCTAATATTCCTAGTAACCGTTACTAGTAACATTTCCAATACACTTATTATGAATAGACCAAGAACGTCACATGACAGCTTTTGAAGCATTTCTGGTTGGAGCTTTGTCGAAGTTACGTAATATCGGAGTAATATTACATAATATATTAATACGTTGGAGTCTTATGTCTGATTAACGATTAACTCGTGTCAGAGTTCAGATTTCAGGACTTAATACATCCGGCCGAAGGTGCGGAAAAAGTAAAAGTATCTCCCGAGCCTCCGACTCGTGTAATTAGTAGTAGGAACAGTGAGTTTTTTGTAGGAGTCCGACATAACCCTCCGTTCTTTTTCGCGAATTCAGGTTTGATCCTATCGTAAAAGTTGATCATAATGATGAGTTAAGTCACGACTTTAAGTATTGGTTACTAATTACTAGTCAACCTATATGAATAGATAGATACATACTACAATATACGAACGGCTAACCACCTATTGCCTTGCCATCACTGGATGTATTTGAGGCCATGAGAACCAGAATGGCCTAATTGAATAGTAAAAGTATAGTAAATATATATTTACTACGTTGTGTCACCTCTTATCTTATCACCTATCCTCTTATCCTATAGGTACAGTCACGGACTTTAATTGATGAGCCACCTGGTACTGTTCGCATTTTAGCCGTGTAATGCAAATCGGGTTTATTCGGTTCCCGACACGCAAAGTCATATGTCTTCGTATTAGAAGAAGAAAATTATATTTCATATCGTTACCGGTTGGCTAACCTGAGAGCAGAACTACAAACTTGACAGCAGTGACTACTCAAAGTCAACCAATTGCAGGTGTAGCAACAGTAACCTAGCAACGATAAACAATTGTTGCTAGGTTACTGCTGCATAGTAACGTTAGCGTACGGAAAAATTCTCTGACATCGATATTTCAACTGTCACTGTCTTCAGTTATGTTTTCATAATTATCGAGTTAATGAGCTATGATTCAAAGGAGGTCGGTATCAAATAGATTGGATAAACTTAACGCAACATTGTATTTATTTTTATCATTGAGAACTTATTAGTCAACCTCTATGGATATTTCCGATTAAAAGTAATTTATTTGTCATCTTGATATTTCAACTGTCACTGTCTTCAGTTATGTTTTCATAATTATCGAGTTAATGAGCTATGATTCAAAGGAGGTCGGTATCAAATAGATTGGATAAACTTAATGCAACATTGTATTTATTTTTATCATTGAGAACTTATTAGTCAACCTCTATGGATATTTCCGATTAAAAGTAATTTATTTGTCATCTTGTTTAAGAGCTTGCGATTTGAGTTCGTGTTTATTCGTATAATCTCGTGAATGTATGAAAGTAAACAAGATGACAAATAAATTACTTTTAATCGGAAATATCCATAGAGGTTAACTAATAAAGTCAACCTCTATGGATATTTCCGATTAAAAGTAATTTATTTGTCATCTTGTTAACGAGCGTGCGATTTGAGTTCGTGTTTAACCGTATAATCTCGTGAATGTATGAAACTGCAAAATTTAAAAGTTTGAAGGTGGCTCATCAATTAAAGTCCGTGACTGTACATATGTACCTATAGGAACTATAATGTATACAACATTATAGTTTGTTTATGCTAAACCCGAAAAGGGGTTAACAGCTGTTCCATACATTTTGTCGATTTAAGTGAACACAAATGTATGGAACAGCTGATTTTTTTTCGCGATTTCAAGGTTTGTCCCATAAAAAAATTGTTCAAAATGATGAGTAAAATGACCCCTTTTCGGGTTTAGCATAAACAAAAAATAATGTAGTAAGTATATACAGGTTATAAATGTATAGTACTTGGAGGGAAATTCGCGCCAATATTGGAAGCTTACAAAACAGGAGACGAAGAAAGTGTCGCATTTAATAAACCCGAGAATCGAGGAGGCTTTTGAGATTTTTAGGGTATTTGTGCGAGCTTCCTTTTTGCGGCAGAGCCTTGGAAACTAAGCCTTTGAAAAAAGGCTAACGTTAAGAAGTCTGCTTTATTTAGTACCTACCCTTGACGAATGAACGTAATCAGCCTATGATGTTCCTACTGCCTGTGATACTTCCGAAAATTGGGTTACTAATGAACAGGGGGCCTAAAACAGCCACATTAGCAATTCCTATAAGCAATTCATTTCCCGAATTTCCAGCTGTCATTAGTAATTCCTCTAATTTAACAAAAATAGCAATTCATAATGTGTGGACTATTTTACGAATCTCCATAGAAAACTGTCAAACAGATAAATGATTTCGTAATATGAATCGCACGCAGATCATATTGTGAATTGTCAGTGTGTGACATTTTACGATGATTCATAATATTTTCCTATTATGATCCTGTCAAAGTGACTGTTTTAAGCCCCCTGCTTATTCTTTGTTTGCATTTGGTTTGTTGATTTATCATATACTAACTGCACCCTGCGGTTTCACCCGCGTAAGTCTCGATCCCGTGGGAATATCGGGATAAAAAGTATCTTATGTCCTTTTCCAAAAATGTTCAGCCGTTTTAGCGTGAAAGCATAACAAACAAACTCACGTTCGCAATTATAATATCACTAGCTTCCGCCCGCGGCTTCACCCGCATGGTATGTCGATAAAAGTAGCCTATGTCATTCCCCGGGATGCCATCTCCTTGCCAAATTTTATTGAAATCTGTTCAGTGGTTAGGCGACAAAAGGACATACAGACAGAGTTACTTTCGAATTTATAATATTAATAGTATAATAGTATGGAAATATATATAGTTAGGATTTAACAATTTGTACATTGCAAACTTAAGTCTAAGCGTCCCTTTACTTAAAGAAAAGCCCAACATTCGCTACATAATGCGCAGATAATAACATAATTAATTAAAACAATTATTAAATAATTCAATTACGACTTACTCTACTTAACATGCAATGTACCTACTGTTATATTTTGATAACTGTAACACTGAGCAAAATAACTGCTAAAATCATACGATAACCTGATACCCTACATCACCCTTCCTACGTAGGTAACAAAAGTCAATTTACCAAGTCAATAAATAAAGATCAACACATCATCCTTTGTTAACCGACACATGAAGTCAATCAGCAATTTGATCAGCCAATTAGTTTTGTAAACGAGTGTACCCTTATATCTTTCATTGTCAATTTGCAGTAGATAGGTAGGTACAGGTGAACGGAAAAGTGTGACAGGTAAACAATTGGGAAATATTTTTAACGAAGCTCCCTTTTTTTGTTGCATCAACAAAAAATAAACTTTTTGGTCAATATTTTAAAACTAGATCTAACCCTTTAATATATTTTGTGAATCTAATAAAACCTTTCTTGTTTTTGTGTATTTTATCTATGGGCCTGCAAAAAGGTTAATTACCTATAATTCGTTGACTGTGTCAGTATAATAAGGCCCCCTCGTTGCATATCACAACTAACCCCATCACATTTAATACTTGGGATAAATTATGCTGACAACAAAACAAATGTTTTTTTTTCTGAGGCGATTGAACTCAAATCCAAAAACTCGAAATCAATTGCCATTATTATCGTACAATAATTTTTTTCTTAATATTTCTTTGAATTTCCTGGGGCGGCAAAGGTATCCATAAATCCTTAATACGCATAGAATTCGATAAAATCTATTTGTAACAAGTATGTAACGACCGAACTATCACAGGCCTAGAAATTCCAATTACAGGTTATAAATTGAGAATTTATTTCACTGATACGTATTGCAAAGAAATAACTTTTACTAATCATAATAAATTGGAAGACATTCTGGAAGTCAAGACACGTGCCCAAATAAAATATCACTGATTGCTAACAAACTAAGTTATATAATATACAAAATAAAACTGAGGTAGCAACGCTACGCCGTAGGCATCTCTTCTCTAAATATTATAAAACTAAGTCGCTTTTCGCGTTTGTCTGTATGTCCGCGTTGTTCTTCTAAAATACGTAACGGGTTTTGGTGCGGTTTTCACCATCATTTAGAGAATGTATTCCGGAAGGTTTGTGTCAATCAATCTGCCTAGCCTTTTCCCAACTATGTTGGGGTCGGCGTCCAGTCTAACCGGATGCAGCCGAATACCAGTATTTTACAAGGAGCGACCACCTATCTGACCTCCGCAACCCAGTAACTGGGTAATACGATACCCCTTGCCAGGCCTGGTTGTCAGACTTTCGGGCTTCTGACAACCCGTAACGACTGTCAAAGATCTACAAATGACAGATGGTACCAACGGCTTAACGTGCTTTCCGAGGCACGGAGGAGTCTCGGTATGTAAAGATGGTCACCCATCTACGGACGAACCCCGGTAACCTCATCAACTAAATAATAATATTAAACTAACGTTTATTATAGGTATAAGGCGATCTCGATGTGTCGTCAAGTCATTAAAACCGGGCGAATCAGGGGCGGGTCACTAGTTTATGATAATTTACAGTCACTGCCCCAGAGGAATTTAGATAGAAATAATTTATTTACGAATGGAATTGTGTCAATAATATTAAGTTTTAATTATAAGGCAATCGAGATTTATAAATTATTTTACTACACGTATCGTTATCGCTAGTTATTTTGCTGTCTTGAATGAATTCTAGATGTGGATCGCGTTCAGTTTTAGTGAAATTCGCCCTGAAGCATTTGAAGAAAGACTACGTTTTTTTAGGGGTATAAGGAACAGGCTGTAAAGTTCACTCATCCACCATAGAAAAGGAAGGATCCTCCTAACAGACGGGTGTTGTGTCTGGCGGGCAACTGCCCAACGATTGATGTTGGGTTCTTGTAATTATGTCCATTGCACGGTAAACTTTAATTGCGCGATGCAGGATTTATGTGACGTCAGATCTTTGATGCGTACTTCGCATGTGGCGATGTAGATACCGCCACAACGTAAATAAAATGATAAGTTATGGTTGCCACTTGGTTGCCGGCGTCATTTAATGAATCTAATAATTAATTTAAAAAATTAAGTATTTATTTTTAGGAAAATGATCACCAAATCCCGAAAATTTTGGAGTTTAACCCTCCAAATAACGTAATAATGCTCAACCGACACCGCGCAATAATCTCACGTTGTTGATAAGTACAACACACAAGAGGATTTTCCGGCCATTCTATAGCCTTTTATGGCACTCACGGGAAATAAAAGAGTGGTCTATTGATTGCTGGCACTCAGTTTTTTTTATATCCCTTTCAGGGGTGTTGAAAATTTTACTGATCGCTTTAGAAATCTGTATTGCATGTATAACGTTTGTAGAAATTTGATTCTTTAAAACTGACAAAAATGTAGACATGCTTCGATTTTGCATTATTATTTTAAATCTCGTTGCAATGCAATATGAAAGATGTCTAGGATGTCCTTTATGATTATCAATGAATATATGCTTATAGTATACTAAATGTGTGCGTATGACTATCAAAAGTTCACAAGCATTTCATGGAATTTACATTACTTATGTAGGTACCGTAGAAACAAATTAATACTCAAAGAATTTAATACCTTATACTCAAAGTATTAAGTATTAAATTCTACTCGTTCAAATTCTCCCTGCTAAGCACCTTATTAAGTATCACTATGACCTTCGATCTATACCTAACAATAGTCATAACACCAAAAGTCGTCGGGACTTCGTGTAATTTCGGAACTTCTCGGAACAGATCGTATTGACATTATGGAGGCGACAACTTAATATATTATTGTCAATTACCGCTTTTATCGGGAGACAAAGAACAAACCCGAGCAGAGGAACCCTAAAAGTTCGCTTATTAGATAAGGGACTTACCCACATTCAATATTAAAGCATTAAATATTAATACCTCAATACATTGGAAACGAAAAAGGCCGTATTTACGTAAAACTATTGACGTAGAAAAGGTTACGATTATAACAAGTTAAAGTTACTATCGTTTTCCTTTTTGTTTTTATTCGCTGTTTCTACACTACAACTCAGCCGGCTTATACGTACAGAAGTTATCACCGATGTCATTTTCATAATTTATTTGCTCTTTACAGAAAAATGTCATAAATCGTTATAATCGACTTATTTTTCACTTTCATATTTGGGTTGTCTATGAGAAAGAAACCAAACCAACAAGAGTAAAGGTAATGAAACCCATTGAACACAAAGTCAATAAGTTCAAATGCCTACATTCGAAGCTTGACAAACCTCAGTTGCTAATGAAAACATCAAAAGATAAATCACTTCAGCGCTCGTCTGTACAGTTTATAGGTGGTCGCAATTCAGTCTAACGTCGGCGACGACACGGACGGTTGTTCCGTCACGACCGCGCACGCTCCCACAAAACAACACGAAAACAACGCGAACAACATAAAACTCCGACAAACAAAACAATTACAGCCAAAAGAGAAATCAGTGCCAACCCTAGTGTCAACAAAAAATTAGAATTCAAAAATAGAACGTCAAAAATTACGCGCGTGTTTTTTTTTAATAATGTGACAGTGATTAAAAATTGCCAATTTAAAAAATTAATGCTGCCTTGATGGCAACTAAAAAAAATAATGTAGTACGTTTGCCGTCTGTGGTAAGATTTTGAGATTATAAGCGATGCACAGGATGCAATGAAAGTGTATACATAGTGGCATGTTTACAGGTTTTTACATGATTCCGCTGTAGTTAGCTTTGCTTGTTTTGTTGTTTATATAATTTAGCTCAATCTCTTTTATGTAGCGTTTTATCTACGAAGTTATTTGGTTCAGTGAAGCGAAAATAACGGTCTTGGTTTATTGAAAAAGTTATTGTTGCAGTGTTATTAGTATAAATATTTATCAAAATATGTAGGCATAGATTTTTTTCTCCGGGATTAGCGTGATATCTCATTTATATGGAAAGTGCAGTAAGTATAAATAATTATGTTTTTAATGTTTAACAGTAAGTTAGTTAATTGATTCAGGCATGATTTGCGGAAATCCAATATAAAATACAATAGACGTAGATTTAACTAGTAACCTACCCTACACGTTGAGACGTGAAACACGTGTCGATTTCTTACAGGGTTTTTTATGACTCTTGAGGAATAGTTATTAGGCGGAATAGGTTACTAAATATTTCTGCGTCTATACAGTAAGTTAGTCAAATGTTTTTCTCCTATGAAAAAATCACAGTGTATTTTATATATTTTCTACATTCTTTAACAAATTAATAATTGGTAATTCTGTCCACATTCCCACCGAAATCCGAGCAATATACGCAGAAATTACAGAAAACCCTTCATTAACGTATGACGTATCCACAATTTGCATAAACTTGGTACAAAAACATGAAAAGAAGCGTCTGTGACCCAAAAAGGTAAGCTAAAAGAAATATCTATTAGTGATCAAGGCTATTGGACGTCCACTACGTCCAGGTTAATCGCATTAACCTTTCGGAAACACGTAATCTAAATGGTTTCGTGGACGGGTTTAGCTCGACCAGGTAAAATTGAAAACATGTTACAAATTTTATGAGAAAACCTCAACCTTTTTGGGGATTTTCAAATCTATGGAACTGGTGTTTTTGAATTTAGAACTTTGCGACAAATTTTATGAAAGAACTCAACCTTTTTGTGGATTTTGAAATAATGGAACTGGTGTTTTTGAATTTGGTATTGTATAAAATGTTCACTACAAACGAATATTTTATGTTAAAAATGTAAATGAACTATTAGGAACAGGGAACACGTTTGTTAGTGTTTTGAGGTTATTATTTACTTATTTTAGGATTTTAAACTCGTGAACCTAAAAAGAGAACCTATCTACCCAGATTTCATCAGTACCATAAAGATATAGTTTATGGACAACCATAATTATTTATTCCAAGGACTTTGTGAAAACTAAGGAAAAGCTGATGGTAGTACAGTTTTCGGAAGTTATCAGGGGGCCTAAACCGGCCAATTTAGCAATTCCTCTAAATGCAAATAATTTTCTGAATCCCAGCTATCATTAGCAATTCCTCTAATTTGACATAGAAGCAATTCATAATTTGTGGACCATTTTACGAATCTCCATAGAAAACTGTCAAGCACAGGAATTATTTCGTAATAAGAATTACACGCAGATCATAATTATGAATTGTCAGTTGGTGACATTTTACGATGATTCATAATATTTTCATAATTATTACCAGAGGGTAGGTAAATCTGGGTGCTTAAAACGATCACTTTCTTCACTGGGACAGTTTGAAAAAGCTGTTCCACTGTCTAAATAGCTATACTCTAGCCCATTATATTATTCAATTGTACCACATTCTATACACTCCTTCCCGAAGCGTTACATAATGGAGGAGGGGGGGAGAACGACCTGTGAATACTAATTCTGTACTTAAAAGATATAATCAGGTCGACTTACACACAATACCATGGAGAGCGCGAACCGATATTGGTATTTTTAGACAACATGAACAGATTAATTGGTCTTTTAAAATCGAACAAAGACATAAATGTATAGGAAAGTCAATAGACTTTCCTATACATTTATGACATTTTTGACATTTATAACGAAATAATTCCTCATTTAAATCTGACATCATTCAATTTTTAAATAATATTATATAATTTTTATGATTTATTCTTTAATTTTAATTATGCATGATTGTCAAACATCTGGTTTTTTTAAATTTAAATTCATTTTATTTAGATAGATGCACACCATATTTGTATGTCTCCTGGCATAACATAGCGTTCTGTTCACCAAACTCAAGATCTGTATTCTTTACCTGTGTTAACAAATAAAAGTGATTTGATTTGATTTGATTTGATTTGATATGTCTTTAGTCGATTTCGAAGAAAGGGGCATTAGCCCCCTTTTTTATTAATATGAAAACGATAAGGATAGTTATATAAGTCGCATAAGTTCAAGTTTAGAGTGGGCAACATTTACAATCCTAACTTCCTTACTAATATTATTTGCGAAAGTGAGTTTGTTTTTACGCTTTCACGCTAAAACGGCTGAACGGATTTTGATGAAATTTGGCACAGGGGTAGACCATGACCTAGAATAGGACATTGAATACTTTTTATCCCGATATTCTTAAGGAATCGACACTTACGCGGGTGAAACCGCGGGCCGCAGATAGATCATTTAATCTATCGCCTCTTCCCATCACTTATGTTGGGGTCGGCTAACCGGATGCAGCTGAAACTGCGTATCTGACCTCCAACCCAGATACTGGGTAACACGATAACCTTGGTAAGACTGGTTGTCAGACTTTTGGGTTTCTGACTATCCGTAACGACTGCCAAAGATCTACGAATGACAGCCGGGACGGAACGGCTCAACGTGCTTTCCAAAACATGGAGGGTGGAGGGATCTCGTTATGTTATGAACGGTCATAGGTCACCCATCCACGAAGCAAGCGTAGCTTAACTTTCGATCGACCCCTACGGCTGTTATCAAAATAATAATGATCCATTTTAATAACGAATTCATACCACAGCGAGATTAAATACAAATAACCCGGAAGTCTCTTTTATTTATGCTTAAAGGGCATCAACATACTCGTACAATAATTAATGAATGTCACACAAATTGAAATTTATTAACATTTCGGGAAAAACTATAAATTGCGATGAAATCCGAACCTTAATCATTTCCAATAATGGATAATACAATAATACTATAAAATTCGCACAAATTATTGTTCCATTGTTAGCAATGGAAACTGCATTATTGGGAAAATTCTATAGAAATCGTTAAATTAATTCCTGAACTCTTCAAAAGGACATCCTGGACATGAATGTATGTACAGGGGGCTGACTATGAAGTATTAATGCCATCATTATTCCACTGCGAAAAAAGGATGGTGCTAGCGGCCTTGTATAGCTCCGTCTCTCATTAACACTGGAAAAATGGTGGCGTTAATACGTCGTAGTATAGGTGCTGGTCGCTTGTTTTATTCTCGTGTGTATTAAAAATGTATGGGTTTATTCTACTAATTGGGTCTTATAACTAAAGCCAGGATATTCTGTAATCACGTCGTGGATATTAAACTTGTAATTTATTCATGCCGTGAGAGGGCAGCACGGGTTGTATAAATGCGTGCTCTGACAGGTGTGATACAGGGTTTATATAGATCACGTAATTTGATTTTATAGTCTTAGGTTATATAAGGTTTCCTTCGAAACAAACTTTTCAATCACCGTTTTATTTTAGGGAAATATAATTATGTTTTAAGAAAATAAGACTCAAATAAATACGACTAGCTGCGCCCCACGGTTTCACCCGTGTTACACTCGATCCCGCAGGAATATCGAGATAAAAGTATCCTATGTCCTATTCCAGGTCATGGTCTACCCCTGTGCCAAATTTTATCCAAATCCGTTCAGCCGGTTTAGCGTGAAAGCGTAACAAACAAACTCACTTTCGCATTTATAATATTATAGTTAGGAAAGCTTTCGCTGAAAGGTATTCTAATAATATTTTATATGTACAGCAACCACAATTTGATGAAACCACGTCATTGTAAAGGGTGAAATTCAAATCAAAATTCAAAAAAATCACCTGTTCCCTACATTTCGACGAACTATGCGAGTAGGGAATTCGCGAATTTAGTGTTGGTCCCATAGTAAAATTTGTTCATAATAATGAGTATTAGTAGTAGTGACCCCTTAAGAGGATGCCCAATTAAACACCCAGTATTTATTGATAACAAACAGAAACCCACGTTCAACAAATAACATATTTCTAGTTACTGGAAAAATATTTTGTTTCACATGATTTAATTTAAGCAAATAAAACCGATGCAAATGTTCGAAAAACCCCCAAATATTTTCATTTTACATTCTATAATTATCATCATTACACATTAAGAGAAATTTTGTGTAAGGAAACGCTTTGATTCGTACTATTCCAATTTGTATAAAAGGCGACGCTACGCCGCCGCATTGTTTGCCGTGAAGTTTTCTCAGAAATTTTTTAGTTAAAATTCGCGTCGCGCGGCGAATCTCACCGGTATGTAAGAGCCTTAACTTGTCGAATTTGCTTTGTTTGTAAGTTTTTCTTTTCGAATCGATGGCTAAAGTAAAAAATATTGTATTATGTTAGATGAATTGGGCTCAGTTGGTGGCCACGACAATCGCACCATTAGTGCGTCATAGGTCCTCAGAAGTGCTGGTGTTATGATGTTTATGTGATAAAAAAAAGAAAAAATATTTCAAAAGTTTTTCATGCCTGATAGCTTTTTGAATAAACTGACTGAGAAATTTACAAAAAAAGTTTTTGTTATTCAAATGTGAATTGTGGTCATAGGTATTTTATTAATATTTTTTCATAGAGACTGATTTATGATCTTAAAAGTACTCTCTATTGAGAAAACTACGCTTAGCATAATCAGCCTATAATGTTCCCACTGCTGGGACACAGGCCTCCTCTCTGTGAGAGGGAGCGGGCCGTAATCCACCACGCGGGCCCAGTGCGGGTTGGTAGATGTCACATGTTTTAGAATTTGTGGTTCTAGGACATGCCGGTTTCCTCACGATGTTTTCCTTCACCGTTTTGAGAGCAGTGGCGATGAAATAATTTACACAAAGTAAAGCGCCTGTCAGGGTTCGAACCTACGACCTACAACTCGTAAGTCATGGCCGTTACCACTGGGCCACCACAGCTCACTACGCATATTCGAAGCAAAAATAAATATTAATCGTTAAAGTGAATTGTTGTCATGTTGTATTAATATTTTTTCATTGAGAATGATTTATGATCTTAAAGTACTCTCTTTTGAGAATACTACGCATAATCGGAGCAAAAATAAATGTTAATCGTTAAAAAATGTTTCTAGCAATTTAACAAACGCGGGTTTAAATCGTGCTTTATGCTTTTTAGAGATAAGTACCAAGTTAGAAAAGTATCGACGCGTCAAAATTAAATGCAAGTCAAGTGATGCGATTGGCTATTGATAAAGCCTTCAACCAAGCACAGCAGGTTACGCGCGCTTGACAATTTGTTAGCTAATTTCTGAAAACGTCATTTATTTAAACTAGGCTGAGAATCAGCACTTTTCGAACGTCAAAATTACATAAGACAGTCCCCGAAAACGCCCAAAACGCCCAACTTAGAGGCAACTGAAGGAACACACGGGAAAAAAAGGTAATTACATACAAGGTTTTCCAAGTAAAAAATGCCTTCTTTCTTCTTTAGGAAACATACTGAATTTAACATAAAAATGTTACTAAAGCATACAAGAATTTACAAAATAAACAACCTCCTTGGATTCTGTAAGACAAAGTAAGTAATAATGAAAACTCTTCAGTGATAATAAATCACGCGGCCAGTAATTGCTGCGTGTACGCCTAATAACGGCTTAGTTTCAAGTTTCTTACTCGGGAACATTGAAAGCATTAAATATCTCAAGTTTTTGAACTAATTTCAGTCAGCTGTTTATGTATCTTTGATACTGTTAGATGTAAACGAGACCATTGTATGGAAAATTTATTAGAATCTATTTTGCGCTTACTCTTGAAAAAATTCAATTACCTTCTAAATAAGAAATCGTAACTCTATCATTTTTAACCGCCTCTGTGGTCTATTGGTTAGACCACCTGACTCAAACCCAGTGGTCCCGGGTTTGATCCTTTTTTGGGATTTGGGAAGACAAACAATACAATAATGAGAATTCCAAAATTCCAAAATTAAAATAAATCTACGAATGGTACATTGTTACAGTACAATCCACTACGTTTCCACGGATAACAAAAATCTGTTATGGTACAGTGAAGATAGACAATATTATTAATTTAATCAAAGCTTAAATTTAAAAAAATAAATATTACAATATTTTTGGGGTACCTAATTAAATTAAATCAAATTAAAATATATAGAAAAAAATAAAAAGACAACACATAAAGAAAGAAAATTAAACTAGAAATTAACAATTAAATAATTAGCTACACTATATTATTGTAAATTATTATTAATTAATCCTAAGATTAAGACCGCTATCAGCATTAACATTCCTTATTTTAAAGCTGGCATAAAAGGATTTTTTAAATTTCTTCCCAGTGTGTGCAAAATTTTCTGCCCAACCAAGGGCTGGTGGTAGGGCTTGTTCTAAGTCCGGCTGGCTAGCTACCACCATCTTATCTAAGTCTGTCGCCATAGCAACAATGTTAACAGCATTGTTGTGTTTCGGCAGTTAGTGGTAAGATAGCCAGTTGCTCTGTGGTTGAGGATTCCGGGTGAAGCTCGCTTCCACCTTCGGCCTGATCATCACTTACCATCAGGTGAGATAAAGGCTAAGAGCATCCCGGTGTGAATAAAAAAAACTTTTTATCTTTAATATTGTATGTTATTTTATTGAAATAAGACTCGTTGGCCTGCTTCTAAAACGTATTACCTTTATCAACATAACATTCAAAAACAATTCAATTCAATTTACATAATGTATTTCAATATATAATTTCTCAAACAAAAAAGAAGTAATGACAATCTTTCAAATCTATTTTATTTAATCCACCAACACAGTTCATCCAATTTGCGGAACGATCTTAGATCTACATAACGCCTCACACCTTCCTACATATCCCCTGGACATAAGCTCGATGTCCGTCAGGCTAACCACTTCGCAGAACTGAATAAGTTATAGGTGCCGCCTTGTCAAGCAGTGAAACAAATAAGTTTCTTGAGTGTGCACTCTTCATTTATCATTCATCATTTTCATTTTTCTCTTCTCTTAGACTTATTTGTTTCGCTATCCCCATTTAGTTAACTTTTGAAGTGTGACCTGTGCTGAATGATTTATTTAGCACTAGCTGCGCCCCGCAGTTTCACTCACATAAGTCTCGATCCCGTGGGAATATCGGGATAAAAGGTATTCTATGTCCTTCTCCAGTTCATGGTCTACCTATGTGCAAAATTTCATCCAAATCCGTTCAGCCGTTCACGCGTGATGGTTTCACCAAGGGAAATAGGGATTCATTTTTATAAATATAGATAATGACATTTCCTCTCTTTGATTTTGCATAACCGGTGTTATTATGATTGACAATAAGTGCCGTATAGTTTTTTTATTGCATGCTTGTATTAATGGCAGTTTTCGACACAATTAAATCGTTGATCTGCTTATTATTGGTTTCATGTGGCCAAATTACTGCTTGTAATAGTTTATTTCAGATTTGTTCAGGCGGTGGTCACTCCTTTTGTCATTACTCTGTGGACACCCCGTATATCTCCCCTTTCTCGAGAAATACTATCCGTGCTTGACAAGTGACCTATGAGGACCTTTTACGGAAATTTCGCAAAAGTGGTTACCTCAATGATGGTACCGTGTTTTGTGAAGCGTGAGTTTTTATTATAAAGCATTTTTCATCTGAGACTAAGAGGCTCTCTTCTTGATGTAATAAAGGTAATAGTCGTACTTTATTAAATAACTCTCTTGACCTTAGAAGATGAAATGGAGGTTAATATTAGATAATACTAGTCGTACGTTATAAGAGGCCGACGCCATTTTTTTGATAAACGTGTTTATATGGCAAATTATATAAACATAGGTACTCTGCACTACTACAACTTTGTACTTAGGTGGGTTCATGGCCCGCGATGCAACTTGCAACGCGACTTGCGTCAAGCGACACTGTTTCAGTTTGTCGCTTCGCAAGTCGCGTGACTCTTTACATGCTTTAAATAACTTCTTTCATTTGTTTTTACAGTGGCTATAAATAAATAAAGAAATAGTCTTATAATGCAGGCCCAGCCAGGCATACCCTTATACAAAAAATAGTAAAACAGTAAAACATAAAAATTAAAACATGGAGGTATCGCAAGACGCATGTCGCTTGAGGCCACGGGAAAAAAAAAAAGAAATGAAAGAAAGAAAATACGGTTAACAAACGATGCAAAGAAAGGACAAATACACGAAGATAACAATTAGGGGAAAATATGCGTCATATCGTCAAGTTTGTTGTATGGGAGCCACCCTTAAATATTTATTTTATTCTGTTTTTTAGTATTTGTTGTTATAGCGGCAACAGAAATACATCATCTGTGAAAATTTCAACTGTCTGACTATCACGGTTCATGAGACAGACGGGACAGACGGAGTTCGGGTGACAGACGGACAGACAAACAGACAGCGGAGCCTTAGTAATAGGGTCCCGTGTTACCCTTTGGGTGCGGAACCCTTAAAGGGCCCGGTTTCCTCTCAACGTAGATTATAAAAGATATTGTAAACAACTCGGTAGTATTAGGTAATAAGTTTGTAGAACAGCAATTAGCAGACAATGCATTCTCCCTGACTAACCTCATGTTTACAGTTGGTTACATAATATTCACGCTTGCTCACTTCTACTGACTAAGGAAAACTTCTAACTGCATAGTAAACAACCAACTAAACATTCTATTTAGTCAGCCAGTCACGTCCAACGTATTTCTGCCGCTAAACAGCGTCACTGTGTTATTTGAGGGGTGCACGTGAGACATTTTAACTTTGTCTTATAAAGCAGTCTTCTTCTTTTCGTGCCTTGGATTTGAACTCGAGACCTATGACTTGGCAGTCCGACGGTCACACCACTAGGCTATCACTGCTTCATGTGCGTATTGTATAATTATCACTTGCTTCAAAAACGGTGAAAGAAAATATCGCGAGGAAACCGGCATGCATGAGAGATATTTCACGATGGCATGTGAAGCCAAGTCCGAGGCCCATAAAATCTCCGACACCAGGTTACTAACCACACGAAAAAAAAAGACGGCTCAGTCGTTTTTTTTTATTAACAAGGTGTTTTTTTATTTTTTTATTATTTTAATTTATTAAATATTTAAACATGTAAATAAGTAAGAAACAAAATAACTAAACGACATAATAAAGTGACAAAAAAGATTAACTTGTAAATTGTAAGCTGCTGAATCCACAACGCCCTCTACAATTTTTCGTAAAATGTTTTTGTGTACAGTTTATATGGGAGACTTTGTAACGCCTGTAACGAATGTCATTTTTTCCCTATTTTTCGCATCGTCGCGTCGTCGCCTTTCGGCTAAAGAATAGGGTCATCAAAGATTATCATGATTTGCAAAAAGGTAACATTTACTTCGGAAGAATTAAAATCATTTCGATTTCTGTTTTGCCCGACTGTGGCAGAGCAACCGTAATAATGTTGTTATTTGTTGTTTATGATATATATATATATTATAAATATAATATGATATATTCACAATCCAAAAACGAAAAATAATAACGTGTTATTATTTTTTGTTTTTGGATTGTGCTAACTTCGTAATAGTAGCTGAAAGCCCATGGAAATATTTTTCTATGGACGCTATACTTACTCCTACAATTCCATTACAGTACGACAAAACTTAAATGTAGCATCGGCAAAATTCGATCCGAACCGATCACCATACGAACTGAGTGCGCCTTCAACATCTGCAATCTTTAAGTGCTGTAGGTAAAATGATCTTTACGCAAACGCAATAACTTGTAAAGTCATACAACCAAATACATTCCTAAAATTGAAATGAATGAGTGCAAATTTTCAAAATGCTACTTCTAAGTTGTGTCGTACTATACCGTTATCATTTACCGTCACGGTGATTTTGTGATGTTGATCAGCATTATGCAGCTATCACCATAAGAAATCTCCTTCCCAGAATACTGCATATAAGGTTCAGACTGTCAAAACCTTTGCATATAATTCCTCGCATGGAATTTATTGTGAGAAACTCAAGCGTAAGCTCGCAGCTGTTGTCGGCCGTTTGCTTTGTCATATCAGATTTATATGTTTCCGTAGTATACTCGTAACTCCTATGTTCCTGGTACTCGCGAGTTAATGAACTTGGATTGTCTTCTAAGTTAAACTAATTTGTTTCATAAGACTTTTATTTGTCAATCTAGCGATACATACATTTACTGCCGCGTGTCTACCACACATCTGAGTGACTGAATTAGCTACATGAATCAATGATAAAAACAATTTTAATTATTAAAAAAAAATATTTTCTTTAATTTGTTGGACGAATTATTTCTACAATTTACTTTACTTGGACTTTTGCTTTTTTTGTGGAGTCGGACTAGGATCAATTCTATTTACTTGTAATGTAAAGTACCTTTTATATGCCTTCTAGTCATTTTTCGTGTTTGTCTGTATGTCAAAAACACCCTGACAACATTTTTTATTTTACTAGATCGACAGATTTTGAGCTAAGCTACAATACAACATAAAATTCACAACTGTATGTCTAAAACTTTACGAGTTATCGATGTTTGAACATAGCGTATGCGCAAGCACAAAAGGCCATTGTCGGAACTCTAAACAGGAAGTCACGAAAAAAAATGTAATCATTAAAACTGTACTTTAAAATAATTGATATTTAAATCAAAATCAAATCGAATCAAATGTATATGATGAATAGGACGTTCTGCTAATAGGACCATTTGCTCATAGGACAATTTGCTAATAGGACATTTTGCTCATAGGACGATTTGATACGGAGGGGTAAAAACCGAGCGAAACTGGGGCGGGTGACTTTGACGGTACTTTTCTCTATTTGGACAGCCCTACGTCCTAGTAACGATTGCTAATAAAAATCCTGTTTGTTGCAGCTGATCGGGGGCGACTATCTTTATGAGGCAATATCTTCCGAAATTGTCTCCACGCCCTATTCATTGTTCTTAGTTTTAATATTGACTACCCTCGTAGAACTTACTGAGCTTGTCCGTTGAAATTACTTATGACTTGTTTGTTTAAACCGTGATTTCTCATAAACTTTCATTCGCAGAGTAAGTATTTGTTACCATAATATAAACGGACTCCAGCGAGGAGCTCATGGCTAAGTAACAGCCGCACGGGTCGATCCATCAGGGTTGGTCCGTAGATAAGTGAAGTGTCGGAAAGCACGTTAAGCCGTTGGTCCCGGCTGTCATTCGAGGATCTTTGACAGTCGTTACGGGTCGTCAGAAGCCCAGAAGGGTAACCCCTTCTGGGGGATAAACTTGATGAAATCGATCGATGAAAAATAGGGAATGTAAGTTTGTATGGAATCAATGGGAAATCCAATCGTAAAATATGTTGCCGTCTCTGTCTTGCTCGTCATGTAGTTTGACAGTTGTGTGACAATGACAGGAGTAATGCTGGTTTCCTAGAAAAGCGATGACCGCCTACCCGGCGAATGACGTCACTGAAACGTTATTTATGAAAGTAAGTTTGCGTGTTTTTCTAGAGAACATTTTTGACAAAGTAAAGTCAAACCCTGCGGCCATCATTTTCATGACAGCCGTCACGCGGCCGTTATTTGGCGACCACCACTCTTCTAGGGAACCGTAGCTTTAGTCAAACTACCCTGTGGGGGGGCCACAAGGTGGACTGATGACCTGGTGAAGACCGCGGGAATCCGCTGGATGTGAGAAGCACAGAACCGGTTGAAGTGGCGGTGCTTGGGGGAGGCCTATGTCCAGCAGTGGCTGGAATGATGATAATGACCCAAAGTACGTGCAAACTGGTAACGTTAATATATTTCAGCTTTAGACCACATGCAGTGTATGTTTGAGTAATCTTTACACCAAGTTGCGCCAAATGCGACCTACCAATGTTAGGAAAGTCGTATTTAGATGACGGAACGTGTCATTATTAGACAATAAATACGAGCTAAAATCTCAGATAGTACTAAATATAAAAAGTAGTCCAAGGGAAGGTGCGATCTGATCGATCCTATTTAAAATTAGCTCGTTCAAGCTCTCGACTTAGTCCAGACTTGCTCTACATATGTTTCAAGTTTCGATGTTTGTGCAACAATATTCCACTGTACTGGTTTGTACGAACAACACAAACTTCTAAGTTATTTTGTAGGGTAATTCTAGACTTAAGCTGCTTAGGTGTACTAAGTATTTAAGTATGCCTAGTCATTCTTGTATTTTACTATGTGACTCTCGCAGCCACCGATAACGCCGTCAAAATGACGAAGTACTTATAGAAGTATCTACAGCTAAAAATGACGAAGTACTTATAGATACTATCTTCAGCTAATAATGACGAAGTACTTATAGATACTATCTACAGCCAAAAATGACGAAGTACTTATAGAAGTATCTACAGCTAAAAATGACGAAGTACTTATAGATACTATCTACAGCTAAGAATGGCGAAGTACTTATAGATACTATCTACAGCTAAAAATGACGAAGTACTTATAGATACTATCTACAGCCAAAAATGACGAAGTACTTATAGATACTATCTACAGCCAAAAATGACGAAGTACTTATAGAAGTATCTACAGCTAAAAATGACGAAGTACTTATAGATACTATCTACAGCTAAAAATGACGAAGTACTTATAGATACTATCTACAGCTAAAAATGACGAAGTACTTATAGATACTATCTACAGCTAAAAATGACGAAGTACTTATAGAAGTATCTACAGCTAAAAATGACGAAGTACTTATAGATACTATCTACAGCCAAAAATGACGAAGTACTTATAGATATTATCTACAGCCAAAAATGACGAAGTACTTATAGATACTATCTACAGCCAAAAATGACGAAGTACTTATAGATACTATCTACAGCCTAAAATTACGAAGTACTTATAGAAGTATCTACAGCGAAAAATGACGAAGTACTTATAGATACTATCTACAGCTAAAAATGGCGAAGTACTTATAGATACTATCTACAGCTAAAAATGACGAAGTACTTATAGATACTATCTACAGCTAAAAATGACGAAGTACTTATAGATACTATCTACAGCCAAAAATTACGAAGTACTTATAGATACTATCTACAGCTAAAAATGACGAAGTACTTATAGATACTATCTACAGCAAAATATACAAGGGATTCGGAATTTCATAAAACCGTCTCAGTAACTGACAGATACGAGTGACAGCTTTAACGTGCTGCCCTTGGGGTGGCATGCTCTTAATTTGCTAACAGCGGTCACTCATTTAAGTCTTGACCTCGAAGTTCGATCTGATGGATAGACAAATTCATATCTATTTCAGATAGAAGAGAACATGCAATTGAGGTTACAATTTGTCTGACCCGTATCTGTTCGATACGCAAGCAATAAGATACTTAAGATTTACAAAATATGGGCTTTATGATGATTAGGGACTCCACACATTTTTGACGTTTAAACATGTCTTAACTTTAAGCAACGTTTATAAATAAAGGCGTAAATGGATGACTGGCCTTCAATAAATATCTTTATCCTTAATTTTTGTGTCAATATAATAATAGTCCTCCAGACCGTATTTTCGGCCACGGCGGCCAATCTCAACGGAGACTAGCCTTCGGCGCGGGAGATATTATAGTGCACAAGTGTTTGCGCAGACACAAGTGCACTCTTTCTTCCCTCACTCTCATAGTCCGATGGGACGGTAATCTGACACGACCGGAGAGAGATCAGGCATAGGACCAACGGCTCAACGTGCTTTTCGAGGCACGGGGGTATCACAGCGCCAACTTCCAAACTCCGGGCTGTTACTACGAAATTCCTAATGGAAAAATCCAATAACACTTTGCCCGACCCGGGAATCGAACCCAGGACCCCACGCTCTGCAGTCGCGCTTGCGACCACGAGACCAACGGGGCAGTCAATATACATGTGGTAAAAAAACCCTTGATTTATATGTAGCGAAGTGACCTCAACAACCTTGTTCACACCGTTTTTAAAATCCTCTCAGGCGCAGATCGTTCATGATGGACAAACCAGTAATATAAATTTTCATCATTTTCATTATTAGCTAAGGATGTTTTTCTGCTGAATGTTAACCCATGTTTGTCTTCTAAACATACGAGTATTTGTAAAATTAAAGTCGCTTTTCGTGTTTGTCTATAATGATGTCCGCGTTCTTCTTCTAAACCACGAAACAGATTTTGATGAGGTTTTCACAATCATTTAGAGAATTTATTCCGGAAGGTTTATGTGCAGGTATACGTTAGGTACTATTAAAACTAAGAAATCTCGCTGTTTTGTCAAGTAGTATATAACCGTGTGAAACAGGAGCGGATCGGTAGTTTATTAAACATTATTATAGGTGTAGGTATTTTATATACGGATAGTTGTAGGTACGTCAAAATCTGTTGTATTCACTTAGGAGACGCTTGTTAAATAAGATGCTAATATATTCAACATAATAACACATTTTCGTACATTTCGTCAGGTTCGCGGAATTTCTGAAGAGCAAATATAGTACCCAGGGGTTTTTGAATTTGAAATGAGACGTTGAGTTTTAGCGAATTGAGCTAGTGACTTCTTGAAACTTTGAAAGTTTTGTTCCTTTCTGTACGGGGAATACAATTTATATCGGGCACGAATTTCTGACATAATTATAAGTTTTGTTCGGCATTGTCCTCTTTTTCTCGTGTCGCCATGAGTAAGGCGGGGCCTAAATGATAATATATTGCACAGTATCACCATTTGCGAAATGTTTTTGACCGTTTAGGGTTAATATTGAAAATTGCGTAATGATTGAACAAAAGTTTTGCACCATATTTTAATTGCATCGTAGGATATGTATTGCGCTGAGGGCCTAGACAAGTGACAATCGCTTCCAAAGCGTTTCATACTTCTAGAACGACTTTCAACAGGATTGACATAAGCTTTTCGATAGCTTGTCAGTCCTATACATTTTTGTGTTTTCCATCATCGTTATCGCTGATGAAATGTCACTTTGTCTAGGGCCTCTGGTCTTGCTCACGCAAAAATATTAAAGCTTAAGGGCCGTCAATTTTATTGCGTGAAATGGATCGTTAGAGAGAAAGGGCTGATTCAATTTACGCAATATAAATATTGCGCAAACATATTTTATATGAAGGGGCAGCTTTAGGTATACGATGATAGATCCTGCCTTGGTAAAATCACGGCCTAGAATATCATCACAAATACTGTATTGAGTTGATCAAAATATAATATAGTCACGCCATTTTCGTTTGTTACTCTAATGACTGCCCAGTCCCGCTTTTTATACCAGTCTGTAGTAGATAATATTTCTGATTGCTACATCTCACAATTATACTCATTTTTCAACAGAAAAACTTTCGACATTATAAGAGAGACTTTTTCGAACTGAACACGCTTATCCTTTTATGTTGTCCTGGTACTTGATAAATTCTTGCTCTTGAACGTCTGATCATAAAATGGACTCGGAGGACCAATAGTTTTCGATAAAAAGCAAACATTCTTCTCAAAGTACCTACTGAAGTTTGGTATTAAGTAATCTTATTTCCAGCTACCCTTTGGCAGTCGGGAAAATAGATTTTCAACTTGAGAGAGGTTTTTACTTTTCCATTTTTCATGGCGGGTAAACGGACAAAAATAATTATTTTATCGAAATACATTATCACATCATTACAAGCTTATGGTATTAAGTTCACCTCTATAAAATGTTTTTTAAGAATCGAACATTAAAAAAAAAGTAAAATACTCATAAATGGAAGCATTGCCAAGGTCCACTTAATTAAAACCAGCGTCAGGCACTAGTTTTCTGAACCGGGCCTATTTGGCGCAGCCGTGAGAGGAACAATTAAGATTTTTGTGTTTTTAAAAAAAGCATATTTTTTTTCTTTCTTTCTTTACCTTTTTAAAATGCCTCCGAAAAACCGAACGTTTATACCTACTCATTATTTAAAAAAAATAACTGTGTACTCTGTGGCCGCAGGAATAATTGGTCTTGGCATCACTTAGAGTCATAATATTATTATAGTTATATTACTTCCTGTTATCATAATAATGTTGTCCTGGTAGATAGATGCTTCATTAACCGAATGAACTATTGAGTGAACAATCAATTAACTACCTTGTGTCCTAATAGATCTAAGCATTCTATTAATTATAAGAGCACATTTTACTAGATTTTTCCAATTCCATTTTTTTTCAAAC
This sequence comes from Lithophane socia, assembly GCA_947522985.1. Classification (NCBI taxonomy): domain Eukaryota; kingdom Metazoa; phylum Arthropoda; class Insecta; order Lepidoptera; family Noctuidae; genus Lithophane; species Lithophane socia. The sequence continues at coordinate 12,166,442 of OX383271.1, read as the reverse complement.
TAGGTATTAAATGAACAACTAACTAACTATACATTACACACACATAATTATACTAACGCGTCGAAGTACTCCTCCACATCGCTTCTTCTGGGCAGCATTGCCACGTTGAATGGCAATGCTAATAATTTTTTGGCCAAAAAAGACCCAGTCCTTCTCACGCGAAGTCATCATCTGCCTAGCCTTTTCCAAACAATGTTGGGGTCGGCTTCCAGTCTAACCGAATGCAGTTGAATACCAGTATTTTATATGGAGCGACTGCCTATCTGAACTCCACAACCCAGTAACTGGGTAATACGATACCCCTTGGTAAGACCGGTTGTCAGACTTTCGAGCTTCTGACGACCCGTAACGACTGTCAAAGATCCACAATTGACAGCCGGGACCAACGGCTTAACGTGCTTTCTGAGGCACGGAGGAGTCTCGGTATGTTAAGATGGTCACCCATCCACGGACCAACCCCGGCAAGCGTAGCTTAACCTGATGGATCGACCCGTGCGGCTGTTATTACTTAGCCACGAGCTCCTCTCCCCTTCTCACGTGACACTTCCCTTCTCACGCGAAGTGTCGGGGAGAAATTTCCTTAAAAAGTAGACGCACTCTCGGGCCCCATGACTCGAGCGTTTCGACACCAAGTTTTGTTTTCTCATGAAACATTATGATTGATTTTTGTTATTTTTTAGATATACCTCAGATCAATGATACCTGATCATTGATACGTTAACGATCAATCCTTTGAAGTGAAATTCATTTATCTGTGTGCACACATAATATTCTATTTACAAAATGTAAACAACCAATCATATACGTTCTGGTAATTCGAATTGTCTATATGCCAGTAATCACAGGATTTTGGTTATATCAAACAAGGATCGGTTTTGATGTTAGATCGGATAAAATAGGTATGTAGGTAGGTATGTTGATTAGCAATGTACCCAACGATGCATTAGAGTGTTACAAATAGGATCTGTGTAACCCTACATTATCACTTCCATTACTTTTTTCAAACGAAAGGTCATCGCCGGATAAAGGTAGGTTTGTATTCGTTAGGTATACAGGGTGTTAGGGTAAACCGTTATCCTTGCAACCAGTGGTTTGGTTTCATAAAAGGAACGTAAAATCAATGGAAAATTACATTTTTTTTTAATCAACATTTTACCACAATTGTAGGTATGTCACCCTTTCACCCTATGCGCTAGGGCAACGAACTTGCGTCTCAACACGGGCAGGGGGTGCGGGACGTGACCTGACCGGCCGCGAGCGCGACCCCTCCCTCAGTCAGTCAGCTGTTTTGCTAGCGAGCACGGTGTCGGATAGAAACTTTTTAAAATCTTTTAATGAAACTAACGTTTTTTTTTTGTTGTTTTCGGTCAATTATTATTATATTGAAGTCAACTACCCATAGTTTGAGTGACAACGGTTACCCTTACACCCTGTATACTGCTTATTGCTATTATGAAGAAGATTTTACTGTGTGAAAAATTTATAAAAAGTTGTGAAAATTGATGTGCCAAGAGCCATTAATTCTCTTCTGGATGACACCCGGTATTTTTATGTCGCAAAATAGATCAGGGTTTTGTTTACTCCGAAATCGAACTCTGTTACACGAGCTCATCACTTGTTTATTTCTAACTGGATTTTGCGCGTGGCTTCGCCCGCGTGTATGTCGGAAATATCCTAAGTATTCTTACCCGGTGTGTGTGCCCAACAGAGAAAATCGTTCAGGTGTTAAGGCGTGAAAAGGTAACAGACAGACGGACAGAGTTTCACATCCTAACTAATGTTATAAATGCGAAAGTTTGTTTAATTGGTCTGTTTGTTTGTTACGCTAAAACGGCTGAACGGATTTAGATTAAATTTGGCACATGGGTAGACCATGACCTGGAATAGGACATAGGATACTTTTTATCCCGATATTCCCACGGGATCGAGACTTACGCGGGTGAAACCGCGGGGCGCACCCAGTTTATAATATTAGTAAGTGTTTTGGATTGATATTGAAAACGTTTACTGAAACTGAATACTCGTATACATGTGACTATAACAATAGAACAGTGATTGCGAGACTTCGACGATGTTTTTTTTTAAATGGAATTCTGTGGCACAAAAATCTTTGTAGCTCCTATTCCGGTACTAAATATTTGAAAAAAATAATGTTTTTTTTTTTTTTTTAATTTGACAACCAGTCTTGCCAAGGGGTATCGTATTACCCAGTTACTGGGTTGTGGAGGTTAGATAGGCAGTCGCTCTATGTATAATACTGGTATTCAGTGTATCCAGTTAGACTGGAAGCCGACCCCACATTGGTTTGGAAAAGGCTAGGCAGATGATGATGATTTAAAAATTTTAATAAAAGTTTCAGCGTTTCGGTAACTCAGCACTTAGTAAAATAAAATACCTATGTCCCAAAAACTCCTATAACCAACTGCTGTCCTAGTCTTAAAACTATACCTATTGGGTTCGTCCCCTGAGATCGGTCTGTAAAAAGAGGCTGGCGCCAGCAAGTCCGATGAATAACAACTTTTAGAAGATCTTTTGTTGTATTAGAAAAAAGATAATAGAATTCAATGTTAAAACCACGCTACATTGGTGTTTACACGAATAAACCTCCTAACGAGACACAATAGAATTTTAATTGTTATCGGCCTTCTAAACGCCAATCAACAGTTGAGCGGATAATATGAATTTGAGGACATATTGTACCTATTTTGCGTTCGCAATTTATTTGCGAAACATGTAAACAAACACGTGTTTTAGGAAAAACAATTGTAATGCCTACTCATACAGTTCGGTTTGCGGCTACAACTTAATATTTTTTTATGACTTTTTCAACGGTACTATTCAGTCTAAAATCAACTTTATTCGTACACAGATAAAGTTTATTTTTGTTTATTTGGAAACAACATCAATATTGGAAACATGGATTTTAAATAGACCTTACATTAAAATTTAAAAATATTAAAATGTTTATGTACAGCGGGAAACCGGGTCCAGGCTATGGTGATTAGGGATTTCAGAGAAAGAAACCTCCTCACAAGCTTGCTATAACGGGTGTAAAAAGACACTTAACGAAGCCGAAACTGACTTATTATTCCCGTCATTGTGATATTTTTTTTGTTCTGGACCATACCTGGGAACCGTCTGGGTTCCCAAGTATGGTCCAGAACAAAAAAAATATAGGGTTACGGAGATATTGAAGATCAAAGTTTCAACTTTTTCAGACGTTTAACGAACGCGATATGTAATGAATGGTCACCCATCCACTAACCGACCGCGGCAAGCGTAGCTTAACCTTCGATTCCACCGTTTGGCTGTTAGTATTTAGCCACGAGCCCCTCAATATCTAAAACCTATAAAAAAACGTACCATATAGCATGTAACAAAACTCCTGTCCGATCCGAAAGGGGTCGCCTATTTACCGCAATAACATTACTAATAAAAAGTTATAAAAAACATTTTTCTTGAGAAAATAATAAAGTTAGGTATTACTATTAAAAATTCACGTTTTTGGTACCAAAATGATCCCAATTTAATTATAAATTAGCAAACTACAGGGGTCATAAGTTATGACTTGTAGACACCCCCGCTAAACGACGGCCGCCCGCACCTCATGTGATAAATAACCCAGAAAATTCCCCATTGAAAAAAAATGCGGCAAATTATTTATTTTTATTTTTTCCAAAATAGTCCACATTATAATGACTCTTAGTATGATTCTGAACAACACCCTCAAGGATCGAACAGGGTTTTCGTTACATGTTGTACCTATACATAAATTCACCGCGTTAAGATTTCTCATAACCTTTCACAGCTGACACTAAAATTATCATTGTTATTTCATTGAGCGGCTGATGTCGGTGTGATGGCAGCTGGATAATGTCGGAATAACGATGGAATTAGGACCGCCCAGGGGTTTATTGTACGGTCAGAGGTCGTGGTATAGAATTGTAAATAGGATAGTTGAAAAGGAAGTCAATATTATTTACTGTATTTTTAACCGACTTCTTCAAACAGGAGGAGGTTCTGAATTCGTATGTATGTTTTTTTTTAATGTTTGTTACGCGATTACTACACCAAATATGAACCGATTTTGAAGATTCTTTGGATTTGTTTGGTAGTTTATGCTTCAGAAGTGGTCCGATACTTTTTTTATTAACTTTGCTTGCATAGTTTTTGAGTTAGCTTCAATATTACGTATTTTTTCCACTTACTATAATGTAGACGATGTCTTAAGTGACTCCGTCACTGTTATTTACATAGCAAGTACTGGTGTTCGAATTTGTGTGGGGTAGGTACCACAACTAAAAAGTGAAAAATTACAAAAAAAAACAACCGACTTCCAAAAAAAAACACTAAAAAGTGAAAAATAACTTTAATTTCAGAATTCGGTGGCAAAAACGAAAATTGAAAAGCAAATACACCGACTTCCGAAATTAAAGTAACTTTTCACTTTTTATAGTGTCGGTTAAAAACTATCATCAGGGTCATAATATTCAGAAACGCAACGAAATAACTAAACCATCCGGTGTATCTCACAAATAAGTCGTTTGCCAGGAAATATATCAGCCAACCAGATGTCAAGCGGCGCCCGATCGGTCGACACTTGGCAACTTCGGCTTCCGACTATCAGTTGAAAATAACTATCTAGGTACTATAATTTTAAATATTTGTTACATTTTCTTGTTCCGAATTCGTATTGCATTACCTACTATTATTATTTGATAACTGTATTATTATATACCTACTAGGTCATAATTTCAGCCGAACGGCGTCCACTGCTGGACATAGGCCTCCCCCAATCACCGCTACTTGGACCGGTTCTGTGCTTCTCGCATCCAGTGGATTTCCGCGGCCTTCACAAAGTCATTGGTCCTCCTTGCTGGACTGACTGGACAGGTCTTTCCTCAAAAGACTATTTCAGACTCTTATCTACATGGTCCTCATATGGCCTGACCAAGATTATGTCTGGACTTTAAAGGAGACGGTGACCTCTGAGTTTATTTCGGCCTTTCTTCTCAGAGTAGTCAGATAGGAAACGCCGACCTCATCTAGCTTATTTTTACAACTTTTTAATATGACGTGTAAAAGTGATTCCAATATCCTATTTACAGAATAAACAATTTCATTTCATTTCATTTCGTTTCATTTCATTTCATTTCTTTGTGGGGGGCCTTCCAACGCTACGTTTCGGTTCTCTGCCGGATCACCTCGTTCCAGATTCGATCACTCAGAGAGACTCCAAACATGGCCCGTTCTGTATCTCGCTAAGCGACCTTGAATTTATGGACGTATGTACGTACCGTGTTTCGGCACCGTATGTTACAACAGGCAGGACGCACTGATTGAAGACCTTCGTCTTTAGGCTCTGTGGAAATATGTGACGTGATATGAATATACGGAAAAATTAAGTAGGTAGTCAATTTGATTAACAATTAATTACCTTGACGTTACAAGAAACTCATTCTATAGAGAAACTTATCTGTATGAAAAATGATAGGAAAATATCGAAGTTAAAGTTTGCACAAGTTTAACTGAAGTCTAATGAGGTTCAAAAGTTTCTGCAAAAGTAACCTGTTCGTTTGTTTTGCATCTTACAAATATGTCATGAGCTAAATACGAACGAACTTAAATTAATACGTTAATGAATATTAGAAGTGAGTTTGGAGGAGCTCCTGGCTACGTAATAACAGCCGCACGGGTCGATCCATCAGGTTACGCTACGCTTGCCAGGTTTGGTCCGTGGATGGGTGACCATCTTTACATACCGAGACTCCTCCTCCTCCACGTTAAGCCGTTGGTCTCGGCTAGCATTTGTGGATCTTTGACAGTCGTTAGGGGTCGTCAGAAGCCCGCAAGTCTGTCAACCAGTCTTACCAAGGGGTCTTACCCAGTTACTAGGTTGTGGAGGTCGCTCCATGTAAAATACTGGTATTCAGCTGCATCCAGTAAGACTGGAAGCCGACCCCAATATAGTTGGGAAAAGGCTATGCAGATGATGATTAGAAGAGAGTTTGACACCTAGTATCCTTCGTTCCATGGAGTTCTTCTTACAGGATTGGCCCCACAATCGCAGTAGACCAGGAAAAGTGGAAACAGGGAAGGGAGTCCTATGCCCTGCAATGGGACAACACAGGTTTATAATAATAAAATAATAATAATTAGAAGTGGTGCATAGTGCATACAGGGATAATCGTCGGTTTGTGCCTCACTCCTTTTGAAGTTGTCTAAGGGGCCTCTGCGAGTTGGCTTCGGCCCCTCGTACGCCTTCCAAAAGACCGGGACCCCATGGTCCCGAGATATGTAAATACATTAGAAGTAGCATTTGACTTGTACATTTGCAACCCGAGAAAAAAGAAACAGAAAATAGTTATCTAATTACCCAGAGCATAAGGAATAGTAAAAATATCCCTCTTTCTTCACTAAGTTTAGGAGCTGACCTCAAAGTTTCGATTGTAACTAAAAACCAGTTGCAGAATGACCTCAATGTTTCGATTGTAACTAACAACCAGTTGCAGAATGACCTCAAAGTTTCGATTGTAACTGACAACCAGTTGCAGAAACGAACTTAAACTTTTAAAGCTGTCATTAAATACTAATCTTCCATTAACTTGTTGTAGATAGCAACATAAGATTCGATTTTTAATGGTTCTTTGATGACATTAATAAAATCATTAGCGTTAATGATCCATTACGTAATGGGGCGTTAATGTTTATCTTTGTGCAACTGGGTGTAAGGCATCACACGAGGTTAAGGCATCAACAGACAGAAGAAAAGAAAACAACAACACAAGAAGTTGGTTAAAAAGATAAACACTTTAAAAGTAAACTCTTAATCTAAAAAGAAACCACTCCAATCTAAACTCCAAAGCTAAAATCAATCACAGAACTGGATCAAGACAAACTGACAGTATTTCCCAATTTCCTTGATTTGTGAAATACTGTCAGTTCGGATTGATGCTTCTATTCACTGAAGCTTAGCACTAAATAAATTGCATTCGGCGAGAAGCCTTGAGTTAATTAAAACCTGATTTCGGTTGAGCTTTGTCTGAGCTGTGCATTTGCTTAACTATTGGAGAGGAATTGGATTAAACCAATACGTCTGGGAATTCTCTGTATTGGGGTAGCATAAGCAGTAGTAGGTAGTGCTGATTCCTTATTACACTATTTACATGTTCATTACATTGGCGAAGGGTCTATGTAACACAATTTCGATTGGCTCTCCTTTGTAACGGTTCCGTTTCTCGGTTGCTATGTATGTACATACACACATCTAAACATTTGATATTGAAGAATTTGTTACTATGCAGATTGAAGAATTTGGTACACAGGTACTATAAAACCAACGCATTACATTGACATAACAACATACTCGAAATTATTTTTCTCGTAGTCATGGTATAAAGTATAGTATGCAACTCTTGAATAAAACGGATTTATATCGAGGGTCATGAATCACTCGCGTCGTTCAGGATTCTAACACTTGAATCACGAGCATAGCGAGTGATTCAATCATCATGAATCACTCCCTACAGTCGTGATTCAGTCGTTAGAATCCTTCACTTGCTCGTCATTCACCTATGGCCCTCGCTTTAAATCCGTCCTTTATTCACTAATTGCATAATATACTATTGTGTAGTTAGTTTATTATGTGACCAAATAATAAGACTACGCTTAGCAAACTTCATAATTGGTGATGGCACTAAGTTCTCATTAGCACAATAACCGCTTAGCCACGGGAAATTCCGCTGCAGCGAATTTTCGCGCGGTGCAAACGGCGAAGCGTCTCGCGACTAAAACAAATGAATAAAAATGTACTGCTCGCCGCACCGCCGTTCTCACCACTCGTCCCGTGGCCAGGCGGTAAGATAATACCAACATATTATTATTGTCCCACTGCTGGGGAGACTCCTCTTCTCAAAGACAAGCCCCATGCATTGATCACCACGGTTGCTCAAGGTGGATTTGCGATTTCAGACTTATATTACATAGTTACAAGATTCCACCAACGGTTTCGCCCGCGTAGTATGTCGATATAATGTACCCTATGTTCTTCCCTAGGATGCGATCTATCTCCTTGCCAAATTTTCCAAAATCCGTAAATCCGTTCAGTGATTTAGGCGTGAAAAGGTAACATACAGACAGACAGATAGACAGACAGTTACTTTCGAATTTATAATTATTAGTATGGTATGGCATTCTACTGGTGAAAGATTTTTTTAAATCGGTCCAGCAGTTTTTAAGTTTATCCATTACACATCTCTCTCTATAAAATATTAGTGTAGATGAGTCCAGGAGTCTAGTCTCCAAGTCCGTCAGCAAAGATACGGGCCCGACGTTCTATTTATAAAAGCGTATTTGATCCGTCAAAACAATGATAATTTCAATTTTTCGGAACAGGCAAAAACACATCGCGAGTAGGTACGCATAATTGTCAAATATTGTAGTCATTCAATCTTCGCTACTTACATATCTTATGTCCGTAGGATAAGGAGTATGCAGTTTTGGTTACTTCGGCTGAAACTACGGACTTCATGCTTAGGGAGTAGTACCTCCAGTTTCGGTGACACTCTACTACTTCTTTGCACAATACTAATGGCTTTTCCATAGAATCACAATATATATAGAAGGTGTGTATAAAACATTAACACGTGTTGAATGATCATCCAACATTGTCTTGAAACCTTAAGAAGTGTACAATTGGATTAGTACAGTCCGCTTCAGTCGTACGCGACATCACATTCGCATGTACAGTCGTACTATCGTATATTATGTAGGTACCATTTGTCATCACAGGTAATATTTTACAAAAGCTAGGTATATTGTCATTATTAAAAATAAATTTTGTAAACATAATTTTCTGGACTTCTGAAATTGTTGCAAAAATAGTTGATAAAATATTCAGTCAATGACGAAAGGGAAATGTGTAGTTAGATACTAATATTAAATAGCAGTGAAATGACTTGGTATTCACGTGGTATGACGTCATCTTACAGTTAAAATATCTATGAACAGATACACATACACATGATCAGCCTATAATGTTCCCACTGCTGGGACTCTCTGTGAGAGGGAGTGGGCCATAATCCACCACGTGGGCCCAGTGCGGGTTGGTAGATGTCTCATGTCTTCGAATATTCGAACAGATGCCAGTCTTCAATTGAACAATCCTTTTCCTTCTAACTCAGACCCTCAATTTTAAGAATCCTGCGTGACTCTTTCTCATTATTTTGCAAATAATAACGGATCTCCATTAGCTATGTACGGTCTGGGGCTTGATAGATTGCCAGGTTCACCGGGGCTTTCAGGTTCCCTACACAAACCATAACCATCGCTTTGGTCTACATCCTTTTCGTCTTTTCTGGCTGTCGGTTTAAAATAGTTAGGTATTGCTTTTGTTTTTGGCTGATTTCATCAAAGTCAGATATCTTTTATATAATCTGACTAATATAAATCTGACTTTGATAAAATCAGCCCTTAGTCATATAATACACTGACTAGCAGTTATAAGCATTATTTAGCATCATTTTTTAGTTAGCACTATTTTATTACCAGTAGGTGTAATGACATTTATGTGCAATGATGTTAGTTGCATAATTACTTGGTTAATTACATAGAACTTGGTTTCTTTAAAATATTTGTATGCCAGTCCATGGCGAGACATTTAGATCATAACCCTATTATTAAGACCATTATTGTACCATGTTTAAATGCAAATAAATACATTACATTCTATTCTATTTATAAAAGGGACTTGCAAAGTGCCAAAAAATCTAAATATCTCCTAAACCACACAAGTTAGCTACATGAAGTAAAAAAAATCTTGAAACAGTTTTATGGGTATTTTTTATGCGCTATTAAATACACTATTGAATGTTGCTTTTACTTCAAGAAGCTATCTTGCGTGGTTTCGGAAATATTGAATGATAAGTTAGTGGCGTCAGTATAGTGTAATCAATGCCGAACACCTCACAGATAGTCAATTATTTCGCAGCTATGGATGCGTCCTACATAAATATAGCTTGGTCAATTCTTGGTATTGATTATAATACGGCCCTCACGGTCAACCAGTTACGGCCAATGTGTCTAATATATAGGCCGCTCTGGACCTGTGACGGTGTTTAGGTAGGTATATCAGTTTGATTATCTAGGTGGATCATTTATTTGATTTACAGAATAGTGGTACAGGCATATGATTGATGACAATAATCTTGGAGTAGGTATAAAAGACGAAAGCTAAGATATTACATTCTGGATTTAAAATTCGGGATTATTTCTGGGTTTTTTTAGTCCGAAAGTCTGATAACCAGTCTTACCAAGGGGTATCGTATTACCCAGTGACTGGTTTGTGGAGGTTATTCAGCTGCATATGGTTAGACTGCGAGCCGAACCCAACATGATTGGGAAAAGGCTAGGCAGATAGTTTTTTTTTTCTAGGATTTTAGGGCCCGCTATTAATCTATACTGATGACATTTTATAATACATGGTAAACTGTTACATTTCCATTTTGAGGTAACTAGCGAGCAGCTCCTGCTTCGCACGGGTTTTACGACTTAACAAAACAGCGAGATTTCTTAGTTATATGTAACTTTAATATAACGAAATTCTCTAAAACGATACTGAAAACCTTATCAAAATAAATGATGTTGCGTGGTTTAGAAGAACAACGCAGACATACAGACAAACACGAAATCCGACTTTAATTTATAATATGTACAGATAAAACATGCAAATTGCTTGGGTAAGACAAGACTTTAACTGTCAACTTCAATTGCACGAGATAAGCTATTCCTAAACGTAGTGCATCACACAGCAATGAGGAAAAGCCAAAGTTTTTAAGTGTCAATTTAGAAGTCTAGGTTTACTAGGTATTAATCTGCATGTCGAGCAAGTGCAGCTGGTAATTAGTTCCGGAGTAAAGCCCGAATTTCTCTTACGCTGATGTCAGTCGCGTGCGGTCGGTCACGTACGCGTAGCAACATAGTACGCGCCGTGGACGTCAGCGTCCAAGTATGGTGCTATATAGAACACAATGTATATCGCGTGACGGACGTACGCGACCGACATCAGCGTAAGAGGAATTCATGCCTTAGATTTACAGGTCGATAACGGAATAGTGTTCGATTTACTCTGGCTTCTTTTAAAAAGGACCGATTTCCGTCACCTATCTTTCGTGAATTCTGAGAGAGACATAATTACTCTACCAATACTACAGGATAGGAGACATGCTAATATTCTTAGCCTATGTTGTCCCCATTGCAGGGCAAAGGCCTTCCTTTCTCCTTTCGAATCCGCTCTGTATGGAGCTAGTGTGAACTAATACTGTCTGTAGGCGTCGAAACAGGTTAAATTGTAAGAGCTTATTTTATAAGTCAACGATGCTATAATATTTTTTGTAGTAATCGTCATAATTTTCTACATGATGGGTATTTTCCAGAACATTCTTGAAGCATTTGCCATCAAGTCCCCAAAATATTTGGTAGCCTTCCTACATACGCACACACATAAGCCCAGCACTTAATCAACATGGCTTCCACACGCCGTCATCGCAGTAACCGCTCACTATAAACGCCTCGCTGACAATGCGGTAACGTTCAACGTCACTCATTTTAGCGTGCAGCGTGTTTGATTGATTTCTAGCAACTATTGCGCTACCATTTTGTCGTAATTTAGGAGGAGTTTTGTTAAGAGAATATCTAATTGTATCGTGAAAGAATTCGTATCACGTAGTAATCGGATTCGCTTTGGTAATTTGGGAAAATTGAGCACGTATTCTATAAATTAAATTCCTAAAACAAGTAGATACACCCTATTCATAGCCTGGTATCATTAATTAGCTATAATTAAATTAGTGGCCTGCTGACCTCTCGAATTGTCGACCACATAAGAAATATGGCACACCCAGGCCAATAAAGGCGTAAGAGGAATATACTAAAGATTGCTTTATTGGCCTGGGTGTGCGATGTGTATAGAAAAAACAGATTTAAGCCTCGAAACAACTGGCTGGAGCGCGCGCACAACCAATTAAGTATTTAGTTATTTAACAAAGTTTTTTACCGGTTAAATAAAACTACAAAACGGAAGAACGTATTGGAGATTTGAGTTTTTACGTCCATAAAGAAAAAGTATCTCATACAGTATTTTTTTATCACACGAAGCGACGCGGGCTTTACTCGTGGTTAGAAAGTGTTCAAACACGCTGTGAACGTGTGTGTGAGAGCAGGAGCTCTCGGTACCGTCCGAGATATTGGCTAAGTCGGAAGTGTGTGTGTGTTTTATGTGCTGACGTTACTCGTCTTCACGCACACATTCACAGCGTGTCTGTACTCTTGGTTACCAAAAGTAAAGCGCGCGTCGCTTCGAGTGATAAAAATACTCTTAAGTATTTTAAAAGTAATAAAGGCGAAAAGTACTGAAAGGCAAGACATTCCAAGTCCCCAATATCCTTACTCCAAGTTGATATAAGACATCTTCCTATAAACGAACATCGTTTTACCCGGGGACTCGGCAAAAAGTCCTGTCGTTCTCACCCAGAATTCTAAAAGGTCCTAACTCTTGCAAGAAGTGAGCTATGGCACGTCGTTTTAAACCTCGGACTTTTTCAATATCGAAAATGATCTCGACGCGAGGGTACGTGTTATTTATTGCAACTATATTGTATCGGACGGGATGCCGAGACTTCTTAAGTTTGCTCTTTTTTGTTATTATATTATTAAGGCTCTTACATACTGGCGCGATTCGCCGCGCGACACGACGCCGCCGCATTGTTCGCCGTGAAGTTTTCTCTGAAATTGTTTTGTTAAAATACGCGTCGCGCGGCGAATCGCGCCAGTATATAAGAGCCTTTAATCTTATGGATTCATATAAGTTTGGTAGGAGTTTTATGAACTTCTGTTTCGTTTTGTATGGTAATAAATATTTACAGGATGTCGTGAGCATTAGAATCGAATTTAATAGGACTAGCAAAGTTACGAGTATTTTGCTTGTTTTTATAATATTACTGGCTGCGCCCTGCGGTTTCACCCGCATAAATCTCGCTCCCGTGGGAATATCGAGGTAAAAAGTATCCGCTGTCCTAACCCAGGTCATGGTCTACCTATGTGCCAAATTTCATCCAAATCCGTTCAGTCGTTTTAGCGTGACAAACAAAATTTCGCTTTCGCTTTTATAATATTATATATATATATATTTATAATATTATATAATATATATACAGTTAATATATGTATATATACAGTTAGGATTAGGATGAAAGTTGGCACATGGGTTACCCATGACCTAGATATTGGATGGAATCAATATTCAGTTGATGAGAGCTTGTATCAATGTTTATAAGGAAAATATCTCTGCCCATATATTTTTCATTAATATGGACTACATAAATTCTTTCCATTAATTAAATATTCCAAAAAATGTGATGAGAGAATGAGCCTCGATCGAAGCCTGAACGATCTCTAGCTCATAAAAGACATTAATCATAAACAAGAAACATATTTTGTAAAACAACATTATTTTACTGATACAACGAAAAGTTTTGTTTATGTCATGGAGGCAAACTGTTTTCCTTTGAAAGTAATGCCACAGAATATATAAATGCAGAAGGGCAATTTTAACAATTACCGAAAAAATCAAAATAGAATAGTTTTTATTAAATAATAGCTGACCTGTCGGACGTCCTGTCAATATTTCTATTTCGATTTTTCGGCTGTTCCTTTGAGTTTTTTCCTAATTTTCTTTTTCCTAAACCACCTCAGCATTGCGGAAAAGAAAACGAAAAAAAAAATAAAAATTCCATCAATTTACGGGTATTTGCGAGACTAAAGCAAGGCAATTAATATTTTTTATTTGAAGAAAGTTTCTAAATATGGCGGCGTGGTAAAAAAGATGGTGTTGTTGCTAAATGTGACAATTCACAGAAACCCTTTGGATGAAATCAAAAGTGAAGGAGAATCAGTAGATTAGACTGTCTCATTTAGTCATAAAGACATAAATAAACGTAGCCATCTGATTTTTCATTCATTCCTTCTTTATTTTCAGAATAAATATTGACCGAAGAAACTAATTATGTTAGATGTCTTTATTATGCCCTGTCGTCGGCTAATAAACTTTCTTATTCTTTTTGTAATACCATTGTCTAGGTAATAAAACACGTGACCTGGTATTGGATTAGGTCACTCGTCGCTCAGTGCTCAGACACGTTGTTGTAACATAATATTTTTCGAGAGAAGTTCATACCACACGCAAGACTTCAGTCAGACAGTCTTCTGCATTTTTGTGTACTGTGGTATCAGTGTAGGCGAAATATTGTAAAGGACTTTAGAGATTCATTTTAAAAGATCAACCATTTTGTAGTCGTTGTCTGCGTGGTAAAGTTCCACATTTTCATGTATAAGAAGTTTTGTTTCGACTGTTTTATTCCTTTGATGAAATTAAAACAAAACATAAAGTCCTGTTGTTTTAATGGATTCTAAAAATAATCTTATTCATTGAAAAAAACAACATGATTTCAAAAAATATAAATATAAAATCACGCCTGGATTCATCGAACGGGTAGGCAGAGACGTATTGAGACGTGTAAATGGACTTACATTTTGCCAGTTATCCATAGTTTTCCACAATAACTCGTCCAGACTTTTATTGCCTCGTATTTTTTACCTATAACTATCAGCATGGGATCAGATTTTTTTTCCTAAAAAAATTCTCGTGTAGTACCTCATTAAAAATATCGAAAGATGCCATAAATAGGACTCTCGACTCAAACAACAATACTAAAATGCCAAACATCACAGTGAACACTTGAGGCCCGATGTATCCAGCTAACAATGTCTCGATACTCGCTCCGTACCGGATGAAATTTTATCTATTTTTATTTTCAGATCTTCCACTTTTCCACTTGTATGCCATTTGTGTCAATACTTTAGTTGGCTTCAAAATGGTTTACACTTTTATAACTTTAAAAGTATAGTAGTAGTTGATGGGTTTCTTTTTGGTTCTTGAAACTTTTTCCCTATCCCATTGGTTATTTTATTACTTTGAAATCCACCTGGAATAAAAAGCTGTTAAATATTGCAACAAAACTATTTAAGTTAGTAAGGGTCCAAATATAATCCCTTGCGGGATACCTTTTGTATTTATCATAAAGTATTTGGAGATGATTTCATAAAATAAACTTATGACTCAATTTATTTGTCTGCCATTATTATCTGTTTATTGAATAAGTTTTATCAAGTAAATCATTTATTTATGTCCATAAATCCGTGTATAAACAGTGTCAGAAACTCCCTTTAATGCAAACAATTACTTTTTTATCAAGATTTTTATTTGATGAGAGCTTGTATCAATTATAAAAGTTTGAGGAGACCTTAAATATACTTCGGCAGAGAATAAAGATAGTCTCGCGTCTATGTTAGGTACTAACCATTTTCATAAACAACGTATCTCGAGAATCTATGGTGCGGAAACGAGTATCGATCGCTTAATGCGCGGAAGAACCAAGTCAGTGCCTGCTTCTATATTATATAACCTCTGATCGGTGTCACTTTATGATGTACAAAAAGAAACACGATATTTACCCCTTAACAATGTTGTTGATTCCCTGTGGTTGCTTTTTTAGGTTCTAAGGTTTCAAGGCCTGCGTCATTTTGTTTTTGTATAAATCTTGTCTTTGTCTTGTTGTTTGTTGTTCTCTTTCATTTTTAGAAGATTTTTATGATAAAAAGCGGCCAAGTGCGAGTCGGACTCAGATACAAAGGGTTCCAGGTATAATATTTAACACTACATTGTATTTTAAATACTTTAGGGAAAAAACACGTTTCTTATATTATGGGGAGGAAATAATAAAATAAAGTTTTTAAATTATTAACTTTATTTTATTATTTGGTGTTATAGCGGCTATAGTAGTTCGTAGCTACATACTCAGTGAAAATTTCATACAAAAAAGTGTCCGCATATTACAGTTTTAAAATCTGCCCTGAGACGGACGGACGGATAGCGGTCCCTTTGGTACCCTTTGGGTACGGAACCCTAAAAATCATCTAAAAGGTGCATAGATTGTTAATTATAGTCAGCGTTTATTGTATTTTACTTACACAGATTTGAAGCCGTAAGCTTGCCTAAAAGTTAATAAATGCATAGCGAGTGGTACAACATACCTAAGCGGTACTCTGACCGACAGACCCAGTCATAATTCTATCTAGTCTAAAAGTATCATCAGACATCGGCTGAGTGCTTCTTAGCTAAAAATAAGAATATAAACCAACATTTCTTTCGACACGTATTACAATTTGTCTTACGCTTACATAAATAACCGAAGCCATACCTAGCTTGAATTGAGGTTTCGAATCCAATATCTCACCCGGAGGTTAAAATAGCTCAACACAATACCATAATGCACTGGTACCTAAACCTTTATTGAACTGGCAAAAAGAATATATGCCTTAATTTCTCTGCTCTACCGAAACTTGAACATATCTTTCTCTCAGCCATCCATCATCATCTGCCGAGCCTTTTCCCAACTATTTAGGTCGGCTTCCTGTCTAACCGGATGCAGCTGAATACCATTATTTTACATGGAGCGACTGCCTATCTGACCTCCACAACCCAGTAACTGGGTAATACGATACCCGTTAGTAAGACTGGTTGTCAGACTTTCGGGCTTCTGACGACCCGTAACGACTGTCAAAGATCCACAAATCACAGCCGGCAAACGGCTTAACGTGCTTCCCGAGGCACGGAGGAGTCTCAATATGTAAAGATGGTCACCCATCCACGGACCAACCCCGGCAAACGTAGCTTAACCTGGTGGATCGACCCGTGCGGCTGTTATTACTTAGCCACGAGCTCAGCCATCTCAGCCATCCATTTGAACGTATCTAAATCAGTAACACGTAAGGAATCGATAAATCAGCCCTCATAAGATTGATAAAGTTGACTCAGTTTGAATATTTTCCACTGCGTCATTTTCCGAGTCCCATGTTCCAAGCATCAATCAAATATTGAAGACTTTTTCTCTTTTTATTGAACCATTCGACATGATCTCTTTAATTAAAAGTTGAAAAGCGGGATTTTATTTTACGTCTGTTTTTATTCTTATTGCTATTTTTGAGCTCGTTACGGAGAAAACTGGTCGTTACTAATCTTTTATTGGCCTGTTTAAACTTTCCAAGGTTGATGTTTTTATCATTAATTCAGTACTTAGGTGGATTTTTGAACTTGGCCGTATAATCTTGCTGGCCGTGATAAAAGTAGTTATTAATTAGATTTATATTACTTTTATCATGGCATGAGCTATTCTCATTACAGTCTAGGTATTCCGATACACGAAAAGAAGAATCATAGAATTACTACACAACTCCACTTTCATATAATTCGCTTAGGGAAAACCAAGGCAATCTCCTGGGAAATCTTGAATAAAATCTTAGAAAAAATTATTAAAAGCCATAATTATATTAGTCTTATTAATTATCTTTAAAATAAACGTTAAAAAAAATAAAAAATAAATTAATGTCTTAGTCTTATTAGTATTTGGAGTTTTTATTTTTATGTGAGCCTACTCTGTCCCACAGCTAAGCAAAGGCCTCCCCCAAATCTTTCCAAACATCGTTTTCCAGGGCCACCTCGATCCAACCCTTGCGGGTACGCGTCTAGATAGTCTCGCCATCTTTTCCTGCTGGCGTAACATGGCGCTTTCTATCTCTACAAAGAATAGACATAACTTTTTCTATAAAAAGTGACAGTTCGTTTCTTCATTTTTGACATGCACCGTAGAAATCTTGCTACAATCTGTCATTTTGTCTTTCATTTCCAGCGATCTTTGTCTACGTCTTTTTATATGTAGACTATTTCGGAAGAAAGTTTTCTATCCTTACTGTCAAAATCATACTGACAACCGATAAAACCTATGACAAAACAAAGAATTCTGAGTTGAATTATGTAAAAGAGTGAATTTCGTAAAAAGGGCAGTTGACTCTTTCTACTTTACTGCCGTCTCGTACTGTCTACTGTCTACAGGAAACGTCATTTTTGTCTACTCTTCCGTCGACAAAACGGTGCTCATGCTACGCCTACTGGGCCGGCCTCGGTGGCGCTGTCCTCATCATTTGGAGATAATCGAACTTGAAAAAAAAGAAAAACTGCCTGCTTGCCGGTATCCGGGGCAACAAAATAGTCATATACTGGGCCTATTAGGCATACGGCATACCAGTCTTAAACCACTTATGTAAGTCTAAAACCGAGCCCAAAAGGAGCAAATATATGAAGGGACTTGTGGCGGTATCTATATCGCCACATACGAACGACGCATCAAAGATCTGACGTCACACAAAAATCCTGACGTCACAAAAATCCTGCATCGCGCAATTAGAGTTTACCGTGCAGTGGACATATATACAAAAACCCAATATCAATCATTGGGCAGTTGCCCGCCAGACTCAACACCCGTCTGGTCGTAGAATCCTCCCTTTTCTATGGGGGATGAGTGATTTTTACACCCTGTTCCTCATACCCCTAAAGACTCATCATCATTTACCAACGGCGGGCGTATCTGTAACATGCACGGCAAGTGACGCAACCCTCTCCAGATTCCTCTCCACGTCTTCTTCTAAGATTCGTTTTTCTTATTTTCTTTTGATCTTTCGTTTTCGTTTCTTTTCATAATTCTTTTTCTGTGTCTGACCTTCTTGCTGATTCTTCTTATAAGTTACCTTCTCAGTTCACTTCTAGTGGTTTGTTTTATTTTTATAATTTTGCGAATGAGAGGGGGTGTCCGTCTAACCCTGGGAGCCCGCAATGCCCCAGCTTCCCCTTCTCGACATACTTTTTTAGTCCCTCTCACCACCCATAGACAAACATGACTTGTCCTATTTACTCCAAATACTCGGTAATACTATCGCAATATCTGAAGTAAATATTGCCTCAATAAACCCAATAAACATAAAAGTTACATCCAATAATAAGTAAGTTACCAATGAAAACGAATTATTACAAGGAAAAACAAATCATAAGATTAATTAGAAGGCGTTACTAAGGGATGTTTGATTTCACGATTGATTTGTTCATGAAGATATTTATTTATATTTAGGTACGGTCCGGTTCAAAACAGCATTAGCACGTTAAGACTCGTTGTCGATTGAACACACGATACACTCTATACATCTGTATGTGTAAGTACACACACTGCCGTATCGTCACGTATTCCCGCGTGTCGTACTCATGCTAAACGAACGAAACAAAAATATACTTCCCACACTTTTGCTAGATCGGCCACACACACGCATCATGCGCGTGACCTTGGCCAGTTTATCCCATTGCTTAATTCGAGTAATTCTAATATGTTCTGATAGCAGTGAGCGTCTTGCAATGGACTGTGAAGCAGATGGCTTAGGTTCTAATCTGGAATAGTGCAGCGCAAATTTTTGCAAATATTTTTATTTTTATTTGCAATCATAATAATATTCAGAATTGCTGCCTTTTTTATAAATGTTGTTATTGCAATAAAAGGTTTAGAATAAAAAAAATGCGTGTTGATTGATAAGAAATATAAAAAATATTTATTCGTTCCAAGTAGGTATTTATTTTACATAAAGTTAACAAACCGTTACTAATAAGTATTGTTGTAAGATGTGAAATTTAAATAGATGTAAAAAAACTTAGAAGCAATTTTGTCAAAGATTTCAAATTTTTATCAATGCAATTTGTATTATTTTGACATAAAAAGGTTTTAAATTATTTACTTATTTATTTATTTTACCATAAACATTAAGCTTCGATCATAATCGATGAATTTAAGCAGTACATAAGAATATTAGAATATATTCAAAATGTAAAACAACTACTTACTTACTAAATAAGTGATTTTAAGGCTAAGTATGGGCAGTTTGTTTACATTATGTATTTTACATTTTATTTGCTTTTAGTGAATAGGTATTGAGGTTATAGCTTAAGTATTCATTTTCTTTACGAAAAGAAGATTGAAACTAAACCTCAAATTTTAATCCCTAAATAATAATATTACCTACTTATTAAAATAATGTAAACATGTTTTATTTCGGTTCATTTTTGTAATAACTCCCATTATTCTCGATACAGTCAAGCAGACATTTAAATTGACCAATTGAAGTCTGGTGGTCTGGTGAAGTCTGGTTGGTCTTCGATGATGTAAGCCAGTTCAGTGTTGAGTGCACGATGAACGGTTAATAATAACGTGTTGAATAATTCAGCAAAATGTCTCGTTGGTATGAAACCATTTGTTTCATATTCAATCACCATGTGACGTCACTGCGCCTCGTGAATTAGCACCGGCTTTATCTTCCTCATATACCCACAGACTCACAGCATTTCTCTAAAACAAATAATGAAATACCTACTGTTAGACATGCCTAAAAAAATAATAAATTAACATTATATTTATTACACATAATAATTATTTATCATTCACTAATCGAAATAAATAATCTTTCAAATTACCGTGTGACGTCACTGGTCCTTGTGAATTAGCCGGCCTTCCTCGTAAATATTGAGTTTGACCCACAGACTCACAGTATTTCTCTAGAATAAAATGTAATGCTACTGTTAGACATCTCTAAGCAAAATACTATAAAATTGTTTACTTTACTATTCATAATTAAAAGAAAAAAAAACATAAATAAATAAAATTATATTTATTAAACATAATAATTATTTATCATTCACGAATTAGGTAAATAATCTTCAAAATTATTTATATTTTTCTTTTCTTTGACCTCATATTGAATTTAAAACTTTATTTAATTATATATCTTCTGAGTAAAAGGATTAACAATGTCTTTGTTTTAGATTTATGTTCAGTAAAATATGAAATATTTAAAATGATAACACTTACACTCGGTCCGGTTTCATTAGATATTTGTTAATGCATCCAGTTTTACGCAGCGCAATAATATTTGCCCTCACTTCAATATTTATATTTGACTGCATTGTGAAAAGAATAACTACAACACCGCTAATAGATATATATAACAGTCGTCACCCACAATAATCACGAACCAACAACAACGTTCTAAGCATAGATGAATACTCGTAACGAACTGCATCTGTCTACCTCACAGAAATCGAAATATTTTACTTTGTTTTCTGAGTACCTACAAAACTTTAATTATTTATGTGAACCAAGTCGAACGAGACAAAACACTAATGATATCGAAATACATCTAGTAATTAAAAAAAAAAACAAATACTTACTATTTAATTATGGAAATACTGCTAGGTATTATAAAAAGCTAACAAAACAATAAATAGTAATTATAAAAATAAAAAATTTAACCGCAGCGCAGGTGAGATTCGATCCTGGGTCGCCATAGTAGCACCTCACAAGGCTCATTATTTAACCACTGAGCTAGTAAGCCAATACTATGTTGATAGAAATAATAAACTTGTATCAGTTGCAGACAAAATGAGTGTGTGTGCGTGTATATACATATAGTATTGAAACAACTTATAGAAGAAGGTCGTAAGTCAAGTCGACACGACATTCAATTGCTTTCCGAGATTAACAATCCACTTTTGAACTGTATAGTACCTACTAGCTTTTGCCTGTAACTTTGCCTGGGTGGATGCCAGATAATATCCCATGGGAACGGTACCTCCCGGATTTAAAGTAGGTATTAACTAGGTTATAAACTGTCTATGTGCCCAATTTCAACTAAATCCGTTCAGCCGTTTTTACGTGATTGAGTAATGAAACATACAAACTTTCACATTTATAGTATTACTAGCTGTTGCCTGCGACTTCGTCTGCAATCCAGGATGAAAAGCAGCCTATGCCCTTCTCGAGGTCAAGGTCTATTCCTGTGCCAAATTTCATCCAAATCCGTTCAGCCGTTTTAGCGTGAAAGCATAGCAAACAAGCTGTGTATGTCACAGAACAGATATTTATCTGTTCTGTGGTGTATGTAACCTAACTAAGTTAATAGGTATTGGGTTCCAAGTCAACTCCTTTTACAAACCACCAGAGTGCGCTTATGAAGCTGCTTTGACTTTGAAGGCTTTGAAAGCCTTGACTTTGCACAGAATTAAACTACTGGGTATTAATTAGGTTAATTTATGCGCTTCCATAGATCACAAATTCACAGGTAATAATTACATTCGATACCAACGTATAAGTACGGTAAGTATTTTAAATACAATAAAGTATTTTTAATTTATTCAAAATTAATGAAATGTAGGAATAGAACGGTAGTATGGTCATAAGGTAGAATGATAGTTCACTAGAAGGTCACTTCACTTAAGTTTTCACGGTGTACAAATCTCTTTTCTTTCCTGTCTGTGTGGGAAGAAGTCTTGTCTTATGAAGCTTCTACGATCTTATAAGAAGACAAATCAAAAGATATGATGTACTCCTTACATTATTTTCTAACTCCATTCGTTATTACTGAGGGAGATACAGCAAATTCCCTAATAAACTAAGTTACCTCATAACACACTGCTACAAATGTTACTTTTATACGTTGTAAGTACGACGGAATGGGTGCCCGTGTCATAATTTATTGCTGCTACCAAATATCGCTGATGTTACAAGGGAGTTGTGTGGGATCGTGTCATACTGTAAGCGGGGATGTATAATTACTCGTATATTCTTGGTGCATGTGCCTTTTCTTCTTCGTGGCGTACTTACACATACAGGCTGCGCCTAGTTTGGGACCAACGATACGTCAATATTGTACTTTAAATGTTGAAATAAACGATTTTTCCTTTCTTTTTTTTTACTTAATTACTGATGGTCGTGTCTCTGAAAGGCATTCGTGGCTTATGTATGATGTTCTTAGTTGTGCTTCCTGTCTGTGCTAAATAAATGTATTTTCTTCTTTCTTTCTTCCATTTCGTTCGGTTCTCCGTTTCTCTCAGGGCGGTCGCAACAAAGAGTCCACTGAGGGCGGTTACTTGGTCTGACCAGAAGTTAGGTGACCGACCGCGTGGTCTTTTCCCATCTTCCTTGCCCATCATCACCAGCTTTTCAAGGTTATCTGACCAAAGTTACCGAGAATCCGTTGGTAACGGATAACTTGGTAACTATCCAGCCTGACTGTTATTAGCGTGTATTTTAGGCGAGTCATTTAACGGTATTTTAAATTGATCTTTGAGATTTTTTAAAATTAATATTGTCCTTCACAATGTCCTCATAAAGAAGGTGGTGTTAGTCATATCCTCTCTTGTGGTTGTCACTTTATCTTTCTTATTTCTACATTGAGGACTCCAAAAAATACATAAAACCAGAATTTACTTTCTGTGTCTTTTTGAAGGGTGGGCGTTTTGGGGGACTGTTTTATGTAATTTTCACATTGAATAAGTGCTGATTCTCAGCCTAATTTGAATAAGTTACTTTTGATTTTGAATTAGAAAATAGAAAATTGTTTCAACAACGATTAAAAAGTATATGTATTGTAAATATTTAAAATAACCTGTGGCGATTAACAAATCGTCCACCTGAATGAGGTAACACCACTACGAGAGTGACACATCATTAGTTATTACTTAGTCTGTGTCACTACGGTTTTTGACAGGCACTAAAATAAACGGATATAAAACTTTTCTCCGGACTTGTAAGAGTCCTCTGTGATTGTTTTAACACAAATACTGTACATAACCATTTAGCTAATGTTTCCTGACTATTAAACTACATTACCTGTGGATCACAGTGATTTGGTTTTATTTCGTGAACTTGGGAGCACCTAACTCCCGCAAACCTTCTATTCTCGTAACTCGCTCCGCGTTCCGTACGGCCAGCGCTTTACTCAGTATATTAATATGAGGTAGTACAGTACTAACACTTTAGAGCACACGTAAGGTACGGACGTGTGAGCTTTACAAGTGAATGTACTAATGTAGGTACTAGAGCTCCATGAACGTGAGAGTGTTCTAATTTATGGCAGGGACCAACCCTGCCTGAGACTACCAGTCTCATACGTAAAAAGTCTCTAGAGGTTAGGTCGAGCAAAGGTCTGACCCTGTACGAGTAAAAGAAAATGTAAAAACATTTTGTCGTTTTGCAGGATAAGAAAATAGTAAGAACGGTTGATTATTGATGAATTTTGTTTTTTAACGCTTAAGTCAATCACATATACCTATTCAGTACCTAACAATAGCTCGATATAATAAACGTTACTATTATATGCTATTTACGGACGCTTTAACCTGCACGTTGTACTACATTGTACTCACATGTATGATTCCAACATGAATGATGTAAACAACATATTGTAACAATATTCTGATTTAAAAGAGTGTCCGTGGAGTTTCTTGCCCGTTCTTCTCCATAGGAACCTACTACGCTTTGGAATGGGCAACTAGCTTCATATTTTCTGACTGACCGACCCTTTGACAATTCAAAAGTGCCTGTAATTGGTTTATTTGAAATAAATGCTTTGAGTTTGAGTTTGAGTTACTCCAAGTTAAACTTACGATTAGCGACTGTTTAATCATACATTTTTGACGTTTGAACGTCACTTAACTTTAAGAGACGTTTATAAATAAACAGCTGACTGATGCCCTCTAGCTATCCTTAAAAAACCCTTTTTTTTTTTTTGAGGGTTTGAAATCTTCCAATGACTTCTCCCGCTCTGGGCGGAGCGGAAGGGCGTGTCAGACTTTTACTGACTAAAACCCACCCGTGTTCCTTCAGTTGCCTATTGCCAAGGTCCCGGTATCCCTTTCGGACTAACCCGCAACCCTGGCAGATCCTTAGACATCCCCTTATTTTATATTCGTATTTTTTAAACGTCTCTTAGAAACCAATTTTTCTATAATTACGTAAGTAAGTAATTCCAAATAAATACAGTCGTAACAAACAACACAATACGGTAACAAGCAGTTATTAACGACTAAAAAATTGGCTTGAACAAGTTGGTTTTCTTCTCCAAAAAAGCCTCAATTAACAGAAATTCAAATGAATACCTAACTGCTAATTAAAACAGAAGTACCATCATAACTGTGTCATCGAAACATCTGAAAATTCTAAATCGGATACTAAAATTAAATGTTACAGTCAGACTTAATTATTAATTAACTTACAAAATTGGTTTCGCTAATCACCCAGAAAATTGTTTTTAGTGCTTACAGTTTTAGGAAATCCTTTGGCATAACAACGAAGTTCCTGTGCCGAGTTGTTGTGCGTCATTAAGAAGCTTGTAAGTGACATAAATTGTCTATGACTTCGACATAATGTGTTGTAGCACGAAATCGATTAGCAGATGAGTTTAATTACTTTTTGCAGTTCTCCGATTCTCCTTGATCACAATTATAGATCAAAAATTTGTATTTTCGCCAAAAGTCAAATCGGGTTTAGTTCAAGTATTTGAATGTATTGTAAATTGTATGAATCTTTGACTTTGTATTTCTAGACATTTGTATGATTGTCATTCAAATGAAATCAGAATATTATTATTAACTAAAGTCAGATAATATCCCACGAGAACGTACCACCGGGATTGAAAGTACCTTATGTGTTAATAGAGGTTATAAACTGTGTGCCATATCGAAATCCATTCAGCCGTTTTCGCATCAGACTCTCGAGCTTATAAACTATAATTGCCTGATCGAAATCCATTCAGCCGTTTTTTCATCAAACTCGTTCCCACAACAAGTAGCAATTGCTTTTTTTAAGGCGATGTTACCCTAAAAACCGTCGTTTTCTATTGTGATTTATTCGTAGATAGCACGGATTTAAATTTTGAAAAAAACATATTACATAATTCATACTTCGATCTTTAGATTCCGGCTATGCGATACACGATTACTTGCACTTTACTGCATCCAATTAAATCGCAAAGACAAGTCTAATTTCGGTCTAATTTCTTATTTTATTTGAGTTTTATTAGGCTTTGAATAATAAAACTTATACCATAATAAAGGTCGTAAAAAATGTGTTAAATATGCGCTGACATAATGTGAAATATTAAAATATTTATACCATTAATTTCAAAACTAAGTGGTTTCATCTTTTCATGCGCGCGTCACGCGTCCTTTAGTCCCGAGCGGAACGTGTTGGAGGTCGGACGTGTGCCAATTCTTGCGAGCCCGCCACCCCCGCCGGTTGAGTTCTTGCCTCTATTACGTTATTTTTCATTTCAAATATCACAGCGACTGTACTATTTATGCAGTATATACATTGCTTCTTAACTACTACCTAAGTGTGTCACTAAGTGACTGGACAAGCAATGTAACAATCACAAAACGATACTTTACTACATTATTTTTGTTTTCAAATATCATAGCGACCGTACTATGTTTGCAGTAAATACATTGCTTCTTAACTACTACCTAAGTGTTTCGATAAGGAACTGGAAAAGCAATGTAAAACTCACAAAACGATACTTTACGTAAGCGTTAGCTCGCTTAGTACGCCGGGCGGCGCGCGACAAGTTAGTGATGTAGTGAGACATTCTAACGTAGGCTATCGACAATAATGTCGATTGTCGTATGAAATCGTATGAAATTATTACTATGAAAGTTTATTCTGCAATTTGTCAACCGCGCTGAGATATGGATATCGATAACTGTTACTCGTTGTTACGGTGTTTTTTTTTTACATTTGCTTATTTATATTAAATAATATTATTGGAGTTTACTCATTAAGAATCGATTTTCCTAAAAGGTATGGAATAATGGCTGGTATGGAAATTTTATGTGGAGTGAAATTTATAGAAGTGTAACACTTGTTTTATTCATAAATAACACGGATATGTTTTTTTTTTAAACATAGTAGGTATATATTTCACACTTCGTTCTAGTTATTTCAGCCGTTAGTATATAATAATTACCTATAGATCTAGTTTTTTTAGAGTTTATATGCATTTTATTTCAGTTTTATTAATAAATGACTTTTGAATTATATTTTACTTAATTTGGTTTTAATGATGTCAAAATACGCCCCAAAAATACTTCTCTTTTTTGCAGTCGGTTTTCATCGATATTTTTATCGATCAAATATTTATAAATGTCAACCCCTCTTCCCTAGAGTTACACACACGCTCAAAAGGGGCGGGCATTAGAAGGTAAAGAACCCCGACTGAACACACACAAGTGTTCAGTCGCTGTACCTATACTTTTTAATGCCCGCCCCTTTTGAGCATGTGTGCATTACGTAGCATCAAATGTTTATGTGAGCGCGGAAAACGCATCTAGTGTGCCGTATCTATGTTTAAGTGTGAGTATGTACGGCGCATGGTAAATGCACGCTGTGTTTGATGGGATAAGGTTTATTATTGATTGTATGGTACGTTCTGATTTATGAGTACGTTGTGTGTTGTGCAGTGTTTTCGTCATTTGTTACGATGGCTTGTCGATTGCGGGGTCTGAGGTACTGTTTGATACCTAAGAAGCTTGAAAAAAGCCGGCCTTAAAATTCAATGTACATGTAAATGTAATGCGTGTGTGTAATGTATGTATGTGTATGTATGTTTTGATCTCGTTTCTATTTTATTAATATGTAAAATATACCTACTAGCTGCCAGATACTTACCAATAAAACATCTATGTCATCACAAACTTCCACTAGAATTATTTCAGTATTTCCCGAAAATATTGCTTACCTAGCAAAAAAACATACCCACTTCGTCAATTTATAAAGGAAGACATCTTGCGTGAACCGGCACGTTTCATTGAATAGGTGTCCTGTATTGCTATTCTGTAAACATCACGCCGTGAAAACTTAGGTGAAGTGAGCGTGGAGTGAGCTGTCAGTGTCATCCCACCTGATGCTAGGGATGTCCAAGCTAATACATTTACAATCATAATCGAGATTTAATAATATTTTAAAGCTAGTAGGTATTTAAGTGTCTAAACATTAGTACTATTCAGGGATGATAAAATAGAATAATAGATATTCAGTCAGAAACTCAATTTTGTTTTACCTACTCAATATTTTTCCTAGACTAGTCCCGCGAGCGCGTTACGTAAGTACCTACTTACAATAAATAATATAAAACATACCTACCCGTTTAATTAAGCAAGCTACTAAAGAAAATGCGCATCAATATAGTTTGTTAATATTTACCCATTGCTAGACTGTTTATTTATATCAACGCAATCCTATGACCCAATCGCGGCTCAGGCTATAGGACTTAGTCTAGGAAAAAAATTGAGTAAGTAAAACAAAATTGAGTTTCTGACTGAAAATCTGTTTTGCTATTTTATTTAAAGCCTCCTTAAATAGTACTAATGTTTAGGCATTCAAATAATAGCTTTAAAATGATATTTATTAAGTATCAATAGAATTAGAATAAAAATATTATTAAAATCTCGATTATGATTGTAAATGTAATGCTTGGGCATCCCTAGCTTCAGTGACACTGACAGCCCACTCCACGCTCACTTCACCTAAATTTTCACCAAGGTTTTTACAGAATCGACCGGCAGGG
The DNA here is from genome assembly GCA_947522985.1 of Lithophane socia. Classification (NCBI taxonomy): domain Eukaryota; kingdom Metazoa; phylum Arthropoda; class Insecta; order Lepidoptera; family Noctuidae; genus Lithophane; species Lithophane socia. Next base: position 12,138,059 of record OX383271.1, on the reverse strand, counting down.
GACAAAATGGATGTCGTTCTAAGCAAATAGTGACAGGGTATTAGCCCTCCACTTGGTAACATTATTAATCTTTCTGGATGACACTTCCAAGTTGCAGGGGAATGTTACCAGCTGTTGTGACGTTGTTTTCTTGTTTTTTTTATTGGATGGGTGAATGAATGATAGTTGAGGTGTCTTTCGTTATTTTTTTATCTGTTTATTGACACAGTCAAATACAGTCAAGGAAAAATATGTTTTTCTACACCTTACGGTTAACTTTTTCTTGCACCTTACTAATTTTCTATTTTTACCCGACTACGGCGAAGAAAAAAGGAGGGTTATGATTTTGACCGGTATGTATGTATGTATGTATGTATGTTCATCTGTTCCCTCCTATCTTCCAAACCACTTATCACAATTTGACAAATGAGGTATCGTTAGAATCGTTGTGATTGTCCGCTGGTTATATGAAGTCACATTAAAATGGCGCCCTCAAGAGGACATAACCTGAGGAACTTAAAAAAAAATGGTTTAATCGTACCATGTTGGGTATCAAATGAAAGGGCTTAATGAGCACATTCCAAAAATATATATAAGGTGCTATAAAAATATCTGCCACGGCTTTAATGGGAGGTAGTATTGTGTTTAAGGATTACAATAGTGAAGAAATTTCGTACCCCGGCACAGTTAAATCAATTTGAGAAAATAAAGTAGTTAAATAAACATTGACTCTACTCTGCATAACGTGGTTCACAAATTATGCGCGATGTGTGCTATCTCTTTCCATCTGTTCTGTGAATGAAAACTGAAATCAGCTGACTCGTTCGTCACTATCTAATCTACTTGGTACGCAATAATAAGCAGGCAAACAAGTGTTTTTAATTCTTCCACACTTCTAATGTCATGTCCGGTTTGGCCGTACACAAGGTCCTTTACACGACCCCACAAAAAAAAGTCTAGAGGGGTTAAATCGGGCGAGCGAGGAGGCCACGGCACTGGCCCTCCTCGGCCTATCCAACTTTCACCGCCGTACCACACACGATTTAAAAATTCCCGTACGCTGATGGCGAAATGAGGTGGTGCTCCATCATGTTGAAAGTGCAGCCCTCTTATCTGTTCAAGAGGAATACGTTCCAACATTCTTCTCACACGGGTTCGTAGTAAGCGCAGATACGTGTCTCCATTCAGTCTGTCCAAGAACACTGGTCCTAGAATTCTGTTGCCGAGTATCCCGGCCCACACATTAACACTGAACCGAGTCTGAAAGTGGTCAGGCCGCACAACACGAGGATTCGCCTCAGTCCAATAATGCGCATTGTGTATGTTGAACATACCAACCCGTGTGAATGTGGACTCGTCAGTCCACAGAATGTTGCGGCGTTCTTCTCGAATCCAATTACAAAACGCAAGGCGAGCCGCGTAGTCATGTGGATGCAATTCTTGTACTCTTGTGAAGTGGTAAGGATGGAGCCCTTCCCGATTTAAAAGTCGCCACACGTAGTTGTCGCTCACGTCGAAGACCCGAGCAGCATCCCTGGTGCTCGCAAGAGGATGACGCCGGAAGAAGACCAACACTTCTTCTTCGAGTTCGGCAGAATATGGAGGCCTGCCTGCGTCAACCGGAGGCGGGTCAAAGCGGCCGTGTTCTCTAAATCTGTACACTGCATCCAGAATGGTATGATGACTCACTCGCACACCAAACCTCTGCTGGTATAAGTTTACTGCATGCGCAGTTATGGAGTTACACTCGCGGTAGCACAATACCATTTCAAGATATTCTTGATTGGAATACCGTCGTCTGGGTGGCATTTTTAAAAGAAAGCGCGCGCGATTTTCCCGACGCTGACCGCTAAAACTAACTTCCGAGCGGGCGGGCGGGCGACTGGCGGTCGGGCGGTCAGCTAGCGCGTGCAACGAACGGGGTAGTGCGGGTGAGGGTGGGGGAGCGCGGGGCTGCGCTTTGACGATCGAGTGGCCGGCGCGCAGCGGCATTGTTTGATAAGAATGGCAACAGAGTATGAACTGCGCCGGCGTTTTGCGAATTGAATTGCGCGGTGCGGCAACAGCTTATTAAGTCTACGGGATGGTCTTATGCCAATAAATCAATACCAATTTTTTTTATGAAAAAAAATATGACAAATGATCAATCATTTATCTTTACTATTGTAATGTATAAACACAATACTGTCTCCCATTTCAGCCGTGGCAGATATTTTTATAGCACCTTATATATTATAACCCCAAAAGAATTTAAAAAAACAACAAGTAATAAAAACTAAAACCCAACTACGACTTAAAAGGTATAAACGAGACACCACAGACAGACAGATTAAAAATCCGGAGTCACACGTGTTAGGGGCCCATAAATCGTACAGATTACGTGTGACTCCGGATTTTTAATTTTAGATTTTTTCTATTGCCAACTTTTAAATGCTTATGACAGTTTGAAAAGACGACATGCACCCGTTTTGTGTGAGAAAGGAATTACTTTGAAAATTACTCCACATTATTCTCTCTTGGTCCGTAACTATTGTGAAAAAAAAACGACACTTCACCACCAAAACTATAGTATAGTCACGTAGGTACCTACATTATACCATCATATACCTACACATACAACGACGGTGATCAGTTCTTCTCAACTCGGTTTGACCGAGTTTTTAAGACAAAATTAATTTGGTTTAGCCAGTCATCAGTGAGCCCACGAAACGAAAGAAAATAAGTCTGGGTCGCTGTCGCTGGATACGATGAAGAGTAATAAATACCTATAGTTATCTACGAACAGTACAACACTTTTAGTAATGTTACGGACGCTCTCATTCGACTTGGAAGTCGATTGAGAGCGTCCGGTATGCACTAAGTGCAAAGACAACTGATAGAAATCCGACGACAGACGAAACACTAATTTGACAAGGACAAGAAAAAAGTAGTAGGTACTGGACGTTGTTTGAAAATACTGAAAATAATGCTTGTTCTGTTCATTAGTAGTTAAGTAGCTCTGTATTCGTCCGTAAGTAGGTCTTCAACAGCCAAAGAAGAGCATTTATTGCTAATTTCTCACATTTCTCAAACAGAGGGAAGAAAGTAAAGTAGCACAAACATTTTTAACAATGTGGACTCAATTAAAAAGGCATTATGAAGTTTGTGGAAAAAGTAAAGAAAGAAGGATGAGTTTGGTACCTAGTGTTAGGGCAACAAAGACAGCGGGCGAGGGACTTAGGGCTATTATGTCCAAGAAAAAAGGTCATATTTACCGAAATCCCTAAAACTTAGTGGACAAAAAGGTGGTTTTTTTTCACTTTCTTTCAGGTTCTAAAAATATACATAAGGGTCAGACTGTCTGGGTTAAAAAGCCGTTTCTAATGTTATTGATCGAGTAGACAAAAGCAATAATCGCTGTTTAAAGATGGCTTCAAAAGTGTTTGTTGTTTCATCTAGAGTGGTCGTTCAGATTTTACGAAATATCTACATGCCATGGAAAGACCGATGTAAACAGACGAGTGAGTAAACAGTGTGAGTGACAGAGTGAGAGTAAACAGATGAGTTTGAACTGAATAGATGCATGGATGACCGTAAATTTGTTGACCAAATCCTATATACCACTAACTTCACGGATCTAAAAATCAAATCAATCTGCCTAGCCTTTTTCTCAACTATGTTAGGGTCGGCTTCTAGTCTAACCGGATGTTTACATGAAGCAACTGCCTATCTGACCTCCACAACCCGGTAATTGGGTAACACGATACCCCTTGGTAAGACTGGTAAGAATCTAAAAATAAACAGGTAAATGAAAAATCCCCGTGGTAAGAATCTTAAAATAAACTGATAAATTGTTAAGGCCTTACACAAAACCCTGCTTATACATGACTTATTTTACATAAAACCTCAATTTTGAAACCTCACACAAGTTTTCTTTTCCATGGAACTCTAAATACGAACCAGCCACGCATGACAAAACAAAAAATATAAAGGTAGGGGCGTAAATCCTTCATTTGGACGGTTACCTTAATCCTGCAGATACATACCTAAGTTTTTTACTCAGAAAGATGTTAAAGAAAACAATTAGAGTCGTAACATTAGACGTTATCCTTATTTATGTATGCTTAAAAAAACTACGAGAGTAAATCGCTTTTTTCATAGCTTTAAATTAAAAGTAATTACAAAGTTTTTATTTTTTGAGGAGCTCTAATTTACTGATTTTCGACTTCCAACCCTTTTCCAATTGACAATATTTAGTTTATTTTTAATTATGATAACATTCAATAAAAAGATTTTTGCAACGGTATGTCCAAGTTCTGACCCATTTTAACCACAGCTGCAGCACTTGAATATATACATCCCTTTGCAAAAAAACGGGCGGTTTTGATTTTTGTACATTATTGGTAATCATTTAGTTGTAAAGAGGTTTTGATAGCCAAACTATGTTACTGGCACTTAATAGAGAGTCTGGGTATGAAAAAAAGTTAATTCCAAATTCGAAACTTTTGTTTCAAAACAATAATAATCCCGTTTTCCGTTTGTGACTTTTACTAACATTTTGCAGGTTTGCGGTTAGAAGCTTATCCTGGCAACTAAAACTAACTTCTCGTTATTTTTAGTGGAATAATTTATGTTTGTCGCATAATCCAGCCTTATTGTGACTTAAAAGTGTTATCTTTGTGTCGATTGTAATGGCAGCAATAAGAGCTAGTAAAATTGTAGCGCTGCTGGAAGAGGGGTGTATATAATCAATAAGAATATAGTTTTTTGGCTACACCCCTCGTGTAGCCAAAAAACTTTATTCTTATTGATTATAACAAATTACTAGTCATTTATGCTAATGACATAGTAAAAATATAAATATTATCCATACAAAAGCCAATGACTGTAAAGGTGCCCATTTTTTTTTGCAAAGGGGTGTATATATTTTTTTGTATGGTAACATTACGTCAACGGTGTTGGCGCCCAGCGCGGGTCCTAGAGTCCCACGTTGGGCGCCAAAATTAAAATTCTATTTTATCTTTGCGATTTTTGCTGTAAGACTTAAAATGCAACATCGATCAAGGTTTCAATCGTAACTAAAGTATTTTGTTTTGCTAGTTATTTCAAAACAAAAATAAAATACTCGTAAAGTCTCTAGTTTTTTTGAGATAGTAACAGACCCATCCCGAAACCTACTTTCCTATCTAAAATCATTTCCTAATTAGAAGCATTAAGTATCCTCTAACAAAACCAAATCTTATTACAATAAGATAGGTAACAAAGTGTATATCATCGTAATTATTTCAATGACTTTCATTATCTCAGCGTATTTCTCGTCTTCGGTGATAAGAGAGCTTTATTCGGCTCTTAATGTAAGAGAAATGTTTCTGTTTTGTATCTCCGCGCCGAGATTTATACTCACATTTACGCTTTAATGCGTCCTTTGTTTCTCTCCCTCGCTTGGGGTGTGAAAGAGATAGAACTGGATTGTTCACACGTATGGAAGTTTGCTGTCAGTCAGAAATTCAACTGGCCGTCGTATGAGTGATGGGTTCACGAAGGGTCTTAGGAGAATTAACTATACCATTATTATTATCATCTGGAACCAAAAGATCTGGTATCCAAGATACAGTCTAGATTAGTATCAGAATTTTTATAACTATGAAAAAAATATCAAACTAAAACCCAACTACGGCAAAATAGCCAACTTAAAAGGTATATAAGACATCACAGACAGACAAATTCAAAAACTTGAGTCACACGTGTTAGAAAAATACAAAAATCGTGTCACACCAGCTAATTCTAAACATCGTTTGAAAAAAATTCTCTATATTAGAAAAAATTACCAGAAATATCAGCATGGTCATTTAACTTTCTAGGACTTATTTGAAAAAGCATGTTCAGAAACGGACGAACGAACGGACGAACTTTTACGTTTTTCGTACCCATGATGGATACGTACCGATCGGTAGCAAAAACTGTTCTCATGCAAAATTAGGGTCGACTTAGACACTTTAGTATACAATCTTTCTTTGACCTCTAAGTTTAGTGAACTTACTAGAAGTAAAGTTATTTTCTTTACTTACCTGGTAACTAATTGTATTATTATTTAAAAGATTTTTTTATTTATATTACAATCATATTTTGCCCGTGGTTTTGCCCGCGTGATGGTCGAAAATTATACCACGGGAACGTGCCTACTACATACCGGGATAAAAAAATATCCTATGCCCTAACCTATAAGGCCATGATTAATGATAAATGATAAACAAAATGATTTTATTTCTGTAACTTGTAGATTTGTACAAAACTTTTTTTATACGTATAGTAGGGTGTCCCGAAATATTTTTTTTTGGTTTTCCTTAACGCAAGACTTCTTGAAATTTGTGGAATCGATAGTAGATTACCAAACTAATTTAAAAAATAAAATAAAACTATATCTTCAGGGTTCTACCGATCTTCAAAGTTTTGAATTTTTATCGTAAGCTTTTCTTATCCATAATTTCGGAAACTGTAACGGTTTACCAACAGTCGATTGGTCTATTTAGGTGTAATACATACACGATGTTTCGATTTGCGTGCAACAACACTTTACCAGCAACTTCGAATTTATTAGGTTTCAACCTACAAATTTCCCTCAAGTTTCAACATTTTGAGGACTTTCTTAACTTGACCTGCGAGTGTTTTCTTCGTAGCCAAAGTAAATTTTATGCGATAACAGTACAGTTGCAATATTGTTACAGTGTCAAAAGCGGATTTTGTCATTTTTATATACTGAGTTCGGGGCATAGTGAGATTATAACTTGTGCTTTATTGGGATCATACCAACATAGCGATCGGCAGCTTCCAATTATAAGGAACGTTATAAAATTTATTTTATTTGTCAAGAATGAAATGAAATGGAAGTGTATTGGTTATAATATGCGATCGTGTTGAAGAGATTAACGATATTTGGACCGCAGCAAAAAAGTCCAGTTCTACTCAAGAAAACGATTCTGTCTCAGCAAATTGTGATGAAGATTCGGTGTGTGAATCTTCCCAGAAACGTATCTGATAGCAGAGGCGCCCCCGACAAACACCCATTCGACAGAGACATCCATTGCCATTGGCAAAAGTTGCTAAGGTCTTTGAAAGATAAGGCTTATCGACGTGTTCTGCTGCTGCTGTTGTTCCTGCGGTTTTGACTGATATCGGCTTGGTTTCTACAGAAGATTTAACTCTGATTATTTATGAAAACAAGATCCACGTAGCTCTATCTAGTCCGGACAGAACCTTTAAAAGATATTGAAGGTATTGTTATAAAAATCATTTACTTTGATGGACGAAAAGACAAAGAGTCATAAATTCAAATTCAAATAATTTATTTTCTCTTTCTATGACTTTCCTTATCCTGTCTTGACACACAAACTGTGGAAAGATATTTTAAACTGGTAACAGAGGCCTCACAAAATGTAACTGACGCTACTTCTCTAGAGATGGCTTTATTAGAACCAGGTTGCAATCTCAAACAAAAATGCCAAATATTAGACACAAAAATTAGTTTAAATTCTAAGTTATCTCTAGCTCTATTTTGTTTATTTTATTTTCTTGTGCTTTGTTTCACTAATTTCAATAATAAAATACCTTTTAAACTTCATTTTTGATTTATTTTAGGCAAACGGTTTAGGTCTGTAAAGAACGTAAAATTTATAAAATTCAAAGTGCGGTAGAGCCCTCAAGATGATACGTAATTCCATTTTTTCAACCTTTTGCGTAATTTGTGTAACATTACGCAAATTTTGACACCTCTTGGAATAGAGTAGCTCGAAAAAAAAAAAACTCATACATGGACGGGACACCCTAACGGTCTGCCTATATAGCTAAATTTAATCAAAATCCGTTACAGTGTGAAAAAATAACAGAGATACTTTTGCATTTATAATAATATTAGTATGAACCTATAGTAGGTATACAGTATACGTGTAGTATGGGTAGGACAGGTATTCCTATTGAATATTAATCCTTAATAGATTAATTTACTATAGTCCCTCTGACCATCAACATTCTCGACCAATGGAATTTCCATATATCAACATCCTACAACCCAAAAAAATCTACATTCCTTTGTCCAACGTTTATTCTGTTCACACGACCCAGACCCATTGTCCACACTCCATTCATTATTCAGTTGTAACACACACAGAGTGTGATTAGTGCGCAATTATTGAATTCCTCCAGATCGAAATAGCCTTTTAGCCATATAGCCTCACTTTTGGCTATTCGGCTAAAGTGTTCCTGTAATTAGAGCTGCATTAAGAGCAGGTTATTTGTCTGATGTGAAATATTTAGCACTATGTTACCTGCCTTAGGGAATCTGTCTGTGTGAGTTAGGAGGTTTATGTTTGAGGTCTGATTTAGGTAGTCCGTTGGGACAGAACACTGATAATGTATAGATTAAGTCACTGTAATTCTATTTACCTATTAATGTGGGGGTAAATATCTACAATCTACCATGTACGTACTGATAATCCTACTAAACTCTGTTTTTTAACCTCGTTAACTAATTTGACAGGTGCAAATGTCAAACTCCATATTGAAAAAACAAACAACAATCACTTGAAATATCAAATTACTCTACGAGATTAAAAAACAGACTAAAGTTGACTATTTCTGTCACTATAATTGAAGTAAGTATTTTAATGAGGAAAATGTCACGAGGAATGTTTTGGGTATGAATTTCGATGAGTTTATGAGTAAAGGAAGACCAAAAAAACGATGTAGGGACTGTGTTAAAGATGATATGGCTAGAAAGGGGGTGACTAGGTACCGAGATGACGGCTAATAGAGAAGTACGGAAAAAAAGGATAAGTTGCGCTGACACCAAAAACATTGCGATAAGGGCAGGAGAAGTACTTCTTGTAACGCAAACCCAAAACTCATCGTAACGAACACAGTATCTAGTAGTCTAGATTTCTCTCTTAAAACAAAAACAAGAAATAACCACAACCTGTAATAATCAAATTATTTATTTATTTATTTGCATAATGTACATTCAGTTACAGGCTTGGCTAAAACTTATGAGTACATGACCCTGTTAGGGCGCAGCCAGTATTATTACATGTAACTATCTAGGATAAATATTTAAAAGTTAACATTATATTGCATAGCTAACCTAATAGTTATCCATATCACAAAATTCATTATTATTACTAATTTCTAACATATTTAATTTAATTTATATTAATCAAAGTTATTTGAATTAAAACAATAAACTGCCAGTTCTATTCTTTTCTACATGAACTCATCATCCAGAGACCATTTTTTTATAATTTAATAATCAATTTAGTAGCTCATAAATCTGTCTCACAAATTAAAATATCTTTCCACCATGATCTTGAGACCAATACTACAAGCCTAAGAGACTTCCCCATAGCCAATATAGTTTCTTTATCTCGATCCTCTCGAACAAATCTATCAATATTCGCAATAAAGCCTAAGCCGCTTTGATAGCAATATTGAGATGAATAAAGTTTAGATTACTCCCATGAAAGTAATAGGTATTCTGAAGATTCTGCCTATGGCGTTATTTTTTTATCACTCCAGAAGTGTTTTTGTCTATAATTCCATTTTAGGCTGGTGTTTCTGGGTTAATAATATACCAATACTGCACCCCAAATGCGTAACACACTTTCTTTCACAATCCGAAGAATTTTGAAGGAAATTACTAAACCATTGCTTCACATGTTTGAAAATTCGTCGGTTCGACAACGCAAATAACGCAGTGAATGTTGTCGAATTGTCAAAATGAAAGTCATTGCAATTGTGTGTGCTACGTAATTACCTCGATGATATATTGGGTTATTTTATAGGTATTGAAAAGATATTACACCCCTTTGCAAAAAAACGGGCGGTTTTGATTTTTGTACATTATCGGTAATCATTTAGCTGTAAAGAGGTTTTAATAGCCAAACTATGTTTCTGGCACTTAATAAAGAGACTGGGTATGAAAAAAAGTTAATTCCAAATACGAAACTTTTGTTTAAAAACAATAATAATCCCGTTTTCCGTTTGTGACTTTTACTAACATTTTGCAGGTTTGCGGTTAGAAGGTATGTTTAAGTAGAATAATTTATGTTTGTCGCATAATCCAGCCTTATTGTGACTTAAAAGTGATATCTTTGTGTCGATTGTAATAGCATAAAAAGCAATAAGATCTAGTAAAATTGTAGCGCTGCTGCAAGAGGGGTGTAGCCAAAAAACTATATTCTTATTGATTATAACAAATTACTAGTCATTAATTAGTTCTTTTTGGAAGCAAACCAACTCTTTGAGTCCTCAGCCGAGCCTGCCATCGAATGTTGACGGCTTATCACATAATAGTGATATAGCCAACATGTTCATGAACCACTTCAAAGTCGCTCCGCATATAACAAATGCATCTAGGCGAAGCATTCGGACCCCGTGTGAAGGTGATCCTCACGTAAGATTCAATGTGAAAGATGTAAAAGATGCCTTAAAAAGTATGAAACGAGGCAGGTCACCAGGGCACGATGGTTTGAGTGTAGAGCATTTAAGGTCCGCTGGTGTACATTTGCCTAGGGTACTCGTCATGTTATTTAATTTTTGTGTGAGTCACTCTTACCTGCCTGACGATCTCGTAAAAACCGTCGTAGTTCCCATAATTAAAAATAAGACAGGTGATTCATCCGACAAAAACAATTATAGGCCTATTTCACTTGGTACAGTCATTGGCAAAGTGCTGGACAGCCTGCTTGAGAGACAGTTGAAGATGCATATCAAACTCAACGACGCGCAGTTTGGTTTTAGAACCGGTTTGTCGACGGAAAGTGCAATCTTGTGTCTCAAGCAGACTGTGCAGTACTACACAGACAGGAAGACACGTGTATGGTTGTTTTCTAGACCTGTCGAAGGCTTTCGACCTGGTGAATTATGACATTCTGTGGCAAAAAATGTCGGATGAAACAGACCTTCCACCTGAGGTTATAAAAATATTTAAATTTTGGTATGAAAGTCAGATAAACTGTGTTAGATGGTCAGATGCTCAATCAATACAGTTTGGTTTAGATTGTGGCGTGAGGCAGGGGGGGTTGACTTCACCCTCTCTATTCAACCTGTACATAGACCGTCTGGTTGGTGAGCTGAGTAGCACTATGGTTGGTTGTTCTGTGGATGGAAGAATGATTAACAACATTAGTTATGCTGATGACATGGTGCTGCTCAGCCCATCAATCTGTGGACTGAGGAAGTTGTTGGCCATATGTGAGAGTTACGCGGAGGCTCATGGGCTGAGGTATAATGCTACTAAAAGCGAGGTGGTGGTTTTTAAAGTACGTAATAATACACCCACGAATATACCACCGGTGACGTTACAAGGAACACCATTAAAACTCGTCACTCAATTTAAATACCTTGGTCACGTGGTCACGGGTTCTCTCACAGATGACCAGGATATGGATAGGGAGCGCAGGGCGTTGGCAGCCAGATGCAATATGCTTGCCCGCAGGTTTGCGCGGTGCACTGACGAGGTAAAACTGACGCTCTTCAGAGCCTACTGCCAGTCGTTTTACTCGTGCAGCTTGTGGGTTAGGTATACGCAGAAGGCTTACAACGCTCTGCGCGTACAGTATAATAATGCGCTGAGGATATTGTTGGGGCTGCCTCGGTTTTGCAGTGCATCGGGCATGTTTGCGGAAGCACGAATAGACGACTTTCATGCCATCATGCGCAAACGATGTGCATCGATGTTGCGGCGATTCAGGGGTAGCCCTAACAGAGTATTTTAGCTACACTGGCGGACAAGGTTGATGGACCTTTTATCAGGCTTTGGGCTGGCAGACATGTGCGTGCACATGTTCATGTAGCCAATTAATGTTTAGTATTGTAGGTATTGTTATTGGAATTTACTAACATAGGCTAAGTTCAAACTAACACTATATGGATCCCATGCTTGGTCTGAAATAAAAATTTTGAATTTGAATTTGAATTAATGCTAATGACATAGTAAAAATATTAATATTATCCATACAAAAGCCAATGACTGTTAAGGTGCCCGGTTTTTTTGCAAAGCAGTGTATAAATATTTTACTAGTTAGAAGCCCTACTTACCTTTACTAATTAGATCATGAAATTACCCCTATTATTTTACACCCCAGAGGACCAAGTTTAGCCAAAGACAAAATGTATCAGATGAATAACTTTGGATGACGCCGTAGTAGATACTTAACACCTGTTAATAATCTCATCAGGGATTTAAGATTATTTATAAACAGGAAAAAGATAATACAATTTCTTATGAAAAAACAAAACCTTCCTTTTTCTTGCAAATCGTGACGAACTGTCTCCTTAGGGCCTAGATAAAGTGACATTCTATCAGCAATAACGATGATGGAAAAGGCAATAATGTATAGGACTGAAATAAGCTATCGAAAAGCTTATGTCAATCCTGTTGAATGTCGTTGTAGAAATACGAAACGCTTTTGAAGCGATTGTCACTTGTCTGAGCCCTCTGGTGATGAGTGAGAGACGAAGCTCTCCAAGGCAAACTCTTTCTAAAACGACGTACAATAATATTAACGTTCATGTACTGTTGGTACAGTCGACAGCACGTCAATGGTAACAAAAGCAGTATGAATTGGCCTCTTATTCTATTGAAACTCGATACTGCAACTCAAAGTCAAACAGGTACCACCCAAGTGCAGTCGACTATACATTAACTTACGATTTGTTAAGAGTTTAAATTGTATGTTTTCAGAAACCAATAGTACTAGGTGACCATTGGAAAGCTGCTCAAAGTGTTACTTTGATCCCACTGGTACCACCAAACTGTACCACCGGTAGCACCACTATATGTAGCTTCTATACATATAATAAAATCGTAAACGGTCCGTGTCTGTACATCAAAGATTTTTGCAAAAAAAGTACTGGAAGCCGCGATAAATAAGTAATAAAAGTATTTTTTTTTTTTTTGAAATTTTTGTCTGTTTGTTTGTTCGTTTGAGAGCGAATCACGTAAAAGCCACTCATTGGATTCCAAATTGAATTACATATAGTCTTTATTTCATCAAAATCGACCTGCAGAATCAAAAGATATATGGATTTAACACTTGTTTTTTTTTTGTTTATTGGATAAACTAAAAACGTTTTTCGTGCATGCTTGACGGTATTCTGTTCACAAGAAATTGTGCAGTTTCCGAGCTGTAACCTAACAAAAAGTACTAGGCTTGCATGAATTCACGGTTAGATTATTTAAGTACATCACTGTTATCTATAAATAAAAATCAATTGTCGCATGTATGAAAGAAAGTTCATCACTAGAGAGAATGGCTCAACCGATTTGGCTGACTTTTTTGTTGTGTCTGGACAAGGTTTAGGTTTGTATGGTTTAGTCTAGGAATGACTGATTCGCGAAATGACTACATAGTCTATAATTGACCGATTCTACAAAAATGACCGATTCTATAAATGTATGAAAGAATTTTTTTGTTAATCCACCGGGAAAGTCGGAATTACACCCGGGTGACGCCGGGCAGCTAGTATTTAATATTAGTGGTACTAGTGAGAACCGACAGACGTGCGATCGATTACGATTTGTCAAGAGCTTAAATTGTATGTTTTCATAAACCAGAGTACCAGGCTATCATAGAAAAGCAGAAATCCTTCATTGTTCGCGTTTATTAGTTGTTTGTGGTCACTTATGTGTTCAAGCCGAGTTTGCGTTGCGTACACAATTGTTATTGTTGGCCACACTGCAATAGCTACTGACTGATTGATTACTAAATATCTACTTCAAGTAATATTTATACCATTTAGCTATTGACTCGCTTTGTATAGAAATTGTAACTCCCATAAAGGAGCAATAAAACAACAAAAATCTTATACACCGTAAACTTGCCAATTATTGGAAAGTTTAGTAAGTAGTAGTAACTACGGTAATGCTATTAAAAACACTACTGTACTATTAATTTGTACCAGGAATTCAGCACACTGGTAGAGTTACATGTGACGTGATGAGACTTAAAAGGTGTCTAGACAGGCTGGCTTAGAGCGGTTCCATGTCCGCCACGTCTTACTTTGAACAGTGACGGATGATTCCTAACGTTTCTTGAACTTTAACCAATCCTGATAGCCTAGTAATATTATGAAAGTTTTTAAGTTCAGTCAATCACGAATAAACGGCTGAACGAATTTGGATGAAGTTAATGTCTCACACAGGACACAGGTTGATTATGACCTAGATTAACCCAGCCCTCTGGTCACGTGAAGAGTCGACCAACCGCTTGGCGATATTTTGAAAAACCAAGTGTGCACCCGTGCCCCATGGCCCTAGCGTTTCAACTCCAAACGGCTGGAACAATTATCTCCCAATATAAAATTGGATAATTACAAACTGCCAAGAGGGCGAAGCCGAAGGCAAAAGCTAGTATTTCAAAAGAAAACTTAGTTCTTTAGCCGCCATGAAAGCTCGTAAGTGTTATAACAAATTACCGTAAAGCAATATAAAGTTCTATTCGTGTTTATTTCCAGATTCAAGAGAACAGGTGAGGAGTCATAAACTTGCTTCAGGTAGCACGATTGCTAAGGTTTTTAATTTAATTACTACATTAAACAGTATTACTTGTACTTCAAGAGATAATAATTTGGATAAACACGTTTTTATAATAAAATTAGATAGACTAGCGACCCGTTTCGCACTGATTTTACGACTTGACAAAACATGAAGATTTCTATAATATGTTGTGTAAGATTAATATATATGTAAGTATTAGAGACTAAAATCTAAAAACAAAACACACGCGGACGCCATCTTTGCAGTGTTTAAGGACCGACTAAAAAGAAAAGTTCATACCGGCTCGAATTGTCGACGGATGTTTAACATGATTATGATAATAAATGACTTTCTCGTTCATTCCTCTACAATTTGTGAACTATGAGCATTAAAAATACAGATGATTATTACAAATAACAGTCAAAAAATTAGTCAGTCGTGACTTATCTGGGCCAGATAGTTTGACACATGACATATTTAGACATTTGTCTGGCCCAGGTAAGCCGACACATAAGTGGAACCCAAAATCGAAAAAAAAAATCAAATGTCATTTATTCAAACTAGGCTGAGCTGAGGTCGAACGTCAAAATTATATGATTTTTATTTATTTATTTATTTATTGACACACCAACGACTTATTCACTAAATCACTACATTAAAAATATATTGTATTTCGACAGTTTTGCGGTGAATTCGTCACTTATATAGGCGTGCACAGCACATTTTACTAAAACGCCCGCCCTGCACCATCCTAGTGCAAAGCATCTAGCTAGAAAGAAGTGGCGCAAACTCCCCAGCAGCACAGATGTCTATTCAGTTATAAAAACTTGATTTTATACAATATGCAAAATAATTTACTTTAATGTCTGCTAGAACACGCCAATATACCAACCAAAACGTAGAAAAATATACTCAAGCAGAAATCTACACTAATAATATAAAGAGGAAAGATTTGTATTTCTGTGTGTATGTTTGTAATGAATAAACTCAAAAACAACTGCGCTGATTTCAAAAATTCTTTCACCATTAGAAAGCTACATTCACCCTGAGTAGCATAGGCTATAATTTATAATGATTACACGCGGGTGAACCCGGTGGCGGCAGCTAGTAAAAAAAAAACGTTAACAGAACTTAATACCTAAATAACCGCAACCTCCAACAGTTGTCGTTCAGAAATCGCTATTTACACTATTATTTACGAATAGTTCCACGTTTAAATGTATGCCTCTTTTGGTATTGGAATTCAATTAAACCTTATGCAATGTCCTTCAGTAGGTGTTCTGTCACCGGCTCACCAAAGGCCTCTGTTGCACAAAGGCCTTTGCCAAAAACCACCAAATTGGTCGTCGTGTCGCTACCGTGCGGGTGCATTGGGTGGGATGGTATGGTTGAACAATTTTCATACCGGAGATATTTTTTTGGTCATCAGAATGCAACGAATCGAGATTGATATTTAAACATGTTGAATTGTTGATGTTTCCGGCAACGATCAATGTAAAATGTCTCTGTTGAGCTGATATAGATTGCAGTATCTGAGACTAAAGATCAACGTATCTAGACACAACGTGTTTTTTTTTAACCCTAGGGGATTTAAAACTTGATTTTTTCTTTGACATGGTCTCATTAATACCCAGTTACTCGGTTGTGGAGGTCAGATAGGCAGTCGCTCCATGTAAAATACTGGTATTCAGCTGCATCCGGTTAGACTGGAAGCCGACCCCAACATAGTTGGGAAAAGGCTAGGCAGATGATGATGATGATGATGGTCTCATTAATACCCTAGAGTCATAACTCTTGAGATGATGAGACCAAGTCAAATGATGACAAAAGGAGTAACCGGAAACACATACGAACAGAGCAAGCTAATATAAAGCTTATAAAAATCAACTACGGCCGCGACTAACGAGTCGTACGTTCTAGGTTCGAACCCAGGCAGAAGCATTTTTTTTTTTTTTTTCCTATCCTACGCTGTCCCACTCCTGGGAAAAGGCCTCCCTCGGCAGACGCATTACTTTGTGTAAATTATTTCATTACCATTGCACTCAAAACGGTGAAGGAACGCATCGTGAGGAAACCGGCATGTCCTAGAATAAAAAAAAATCGAAGACACAAGCGTCCCGCGTGGTAGATTACAGCCCCTCTCTCGAAAAGAGGCGACCGCAGTAGGAACATTATAGGCTGATTATGCTTATTCTTAATAAACGAAATGGTTAATTTAAAAAGTTAATGTTTTACCCACCAATCACGTTACAAAGTTGATCTTGCTTGAGTGACCATTTGTAAGGCCCTACTTAAATAAATTGCGTTCCAATTGAATTCGGACTTTGTAATTAATTAACATAACTTGATAAGAATCTGATGAATTTAAGTTTAATTTTAAGGGTTCCGTAACCGAGGGGTGCCGAACGGAACCCTTATTATGTACTAGCTGCGCCCCGCGGTTATTTATTTATTATTTATTTATTTGTTATTTAGGTTAGGTTAGGTTATTTATTTGTTATTCTCAATCCCGTGGAAATATCGGGATAATAAGTATCCTATGCCCTATTCCAGGTTATGGTCTACCCCTGTGCCAAAAAATCCGTTCAGCCGTTTTAGCGGTAAGGCGTAACAAACAAATAAACAAACTCTCTTTCACATTTATAATATTAGTTAGGATTAGGATTAGTACCAAATAAGGGTTCCGTTCAGTATATCTCATGAACCGTAACAGGTTGAGAGTGGAAATTTTCACAGATTGTGTAAGTATATCTGTTGCCGCTAGAGCAACAAATAATAAAAATAAAGTAAAGTTATACATAAAAAGGAACATATTCTTTCCGGCGTTTTGGTGCGTTGAAGTCGTGTGCGAGTCCGACTCGCATTTGACCGGTTTTTATGTATTAACCTCAATATGTTAGTGAAACGTATTGACTTCAATTGCACTGTAAAGGAATTCTTTAGAAGGGAGAAGTCGTTTTCGAGCAAATGTTTGCCCGAAAACAATCGGTTTTGCAGTACTAGCGCAATATGAGAAGCAATCTAAAGCAATAATACAGCTATACCGCCCGATGTGATTTTAGTAGCTCTTGCTCCATGAACAATACATTTTCATTGTTACTAATGTAAACTATGAGTTACATAAATGTTATGAAATATTAACTAGTTGATGTTATGTTTGCCAATCAAAATCACGTCACGTCACGTGTTCGTCACGTAGTCCGACACATCGACTGCCTCGTTTGTCTGCTGAGCATGATGTCTTGGGTTCGATTCCCGGGTCAGGTAGAGTGCCCAACGCCTGATCTCTTACCGATCATGCCGGATTGCCGCCCCATTGGACTGAGGGAAGAGAGAGTGCACCTATTTCTGCGCACACACTTGTGCACTATAATATCTCCCGCGCCGAAGGCTGGTCTCCGCTAAGATTGGCCAAAATTCTACCTACCTACCTACCTTCTCAGGCTACTTACGCCATATTACACAGAACCTATTTATTTACTCTAAAATTCCTAACCTAACACTTCAACAGGGCACTTTAACAGGGTCGGCAGGCGGGCACCATCAATAAATGGTTATTTGTAAACCCCTTATCGCAGTTATAATGGACATATGAGCTCCGTAGTCATTAGCCCTGGTATTGGCTCAGCATACATGACAGCTAACGACATAATGAATTACTAATGTTGTTGGTATTGGAGGGACATGGTACTTCACTATGTTGTAGTTTGTCAATCAGTATTGTTGGTATTTTAAATGGTCTGAGGTTAGCATACAGAAATTGTTTTGAAGTTTATTTTGCCTGCCAATTAAAAAGGCAAAAAACGTAAAAAAAACTTGAATTTCGCGGGCTACCATATATAACCAGTACCTTTGTACTCATATTATAATTAAGTTTACGTGTTTTACTGTGTGTACATAAATAATAAAATAAATACATAAATCTTGTTTGTCGGTGGGAAATCCCATGGCGCGTATAGCAAGTAAGTCAATAAAACTAATGCAAGACAAATATTTCACCAGTCTTGACCTGACCTGCCACTTGAAACAAATGGTTTTGGTACGCAAATCGTTTCCTTTCATCCCTTCATAAATAAAGCCTCAAGCAACCGTATTACAGACTTTGAAGTCACTTGCAGTAGACAAGGTAATATTAACATAATACAACGCTAACAGAAATAAAATAATAATTATTAATATACCTTCAATACAGGGTGTAAAAAGACCCATCATATAGCCGTCAACTATGCACTAGGTACTTACAACAAATTAAATAATATATAATTGCTGAGAAACGACATTTATTTTTAGTGTGAAAAATCGTTGTTTATGGTGCATGCAACAGTTCTGGATTTGTGGGGTTATTTAAAATTAAGTTACCTATAACAAAACTTGCTTTCTTTAAAAAACGTCTGAAAAAGTTGGAACTTTGAACTTCAATATCTCCGTAACCAGAAGGTTCCCAGGTATGGTCCAGAACAGAAGAATGATCACAATGACGGGAATAACAAGTGACTTTTGGCTCCGTTAAGTGTCTTGTTACACCCGTTATGTATATAGTATATAAACTACGGAACCCTAAAAAGGAGGGGAAAGAATCTTAAGGCATCAAAAAATTCTTCCGCATCGCTGTCAACAGGAAAAGTGCCCAAAAGGCTGGCAGCATTGCAGTTTAATTTATGTATAGAATTAAAAATGACGGCTATATTAAATTGTAAACAGGTGTCATTACAAGGAACAAAAACAAAAATCCCTCGCCTCGATTTTTAAGCGAGGGATTTTTATTTTTGTGGAATAAATTAATGTTGATGGGAATTTCATTCCCTTTGCGTACGTAAAGCTTCTTCTTATCCACTTAAGTTTAATGAAAAATCCATGGTACCGGCCCATATTTTCTATGAAGTTTCATACTGTAGGACATTTTATGCAAATTAATAGTAAGGGACTATTAATTTGTATAAAATGTCATATAGTATCCTCTAATAAAAAAGCTTTCGATGTCTGTCATATTGTCACGAATGTCTATAACGTGTGACAGATGGTGCACCGTAATAGCATGTATATCGATAACGCTTCGGTTTCCTAGAAGAGCGGTGGCCGCCACACGCCGTCCGCAATTTACCGGTGAATGACGTCACTGAAACTTTATTTAAGTAAGTACCTAAGTTGGTGTGTTTTCATAGAGAATTTTTTTTCACCGTAAAGTTTTAGGGGTGTGAGGAACAGGGTGTAAAGTTCACTCATCCACCATAGAAAAGGGAGGATCCTCCGACCAGACGGGTGTTGTGTCTGGCGGGCAACTGGGGCCCACCGATTGATGTCAGGTTCTTGTAAATACCTAAATGTCCATTGCACGGTAAACTTTAATTGCGCGATGCAGGATTTAAGTGACGTCAGGATTTTTGTGTGACGTCAGGGCTTTGATGCGTAGTTCGCATGTGACGATGTTGATACCGCCACAAAGTCAAACCTCACTGCCATCATTGTCATCACAGCTGCAACTGCGGCCGTTAGGTATGTTGCGGCCACCGCTCTTATAGGAAATACCAAAGTAGGTATAAAATAAAACATAACAAAATAGTCAACCACAAAAAACAAATAGTGAAAAACAAAAAACATCCGAAACAAATACCTCCAGGTTTCATCGTAAACAAAACAAACCGGTTTTACGGACAACACGTAAAAGGGTTACAGACACGACTTCACACGAGTCTATCCGACCGTCATCGAATGCTCACGGAAATAGATATTCACCCTGTACAAAGAATATTGGTATACACAGGTATATACTGTGGTGATAGCTGATTGGTTGAAACGGAAAATATAGCGGTGGCTTTTCGGTTTTGAATATTGGAGTTGCGTTTTTCTTTGGAAAATCTGATATGATTTATTCCTTTGCACTTTTGGTGAAACATTATACACTGTAATAACAGCCGCGCGGGTCGATCAATCAGGTTAAGCTACGCTTGCCGCGGTTGGTCTGTGGATGGGTGACCATCTTTACATATCGAGACTCCTCCGTGCCTCGAAAAGCACGTTAAGCCGCTGGTCCCAGCTGTTATTCGCAGATCTTTGACAGTCGTTACGGGTCTTCAGAAGCCCGAAAGTCTGATAACCAGTCTTACCAAGGGGTATCGTATTACCTAATAACTGGGTTGTGGGGGTCAGATAGGCAGTCGCTCCATGTAAAATAGACCACCCGTCTGGTCGGAGGATCCTCCCTTTTCTATAGAGGATGAGTGAACTTTACACCCTGTTCCTCATACTTCTAAAGACGTTTATAAGGGTTCGTAATAGTTCGCATGGATAATCATACTAATACTTTCGCTACTAATGCAAATATTGTATAAATATACCTACCACCTCCAAGGTGTCTCCATGAATATTTTACTACCGTCTTTCGGACACAATAAGGAAGTGTAAACATCCCGAGACGACGTAACACGACCATTAAAGTATCTAATAAAGCGGTTTCTAAACAAACAAAGATTTTGGGCTGAACTAACTAAAAGTAAACCAACGTACATACATTGGTTAAGTTTTAGAAACTAAAACAACGTTGCTCTAAACTTCATTATGTAAAATGTGTTTAAAAACAATAGAGTAACGATCTTCGAAATTCAAAATTGACAGCTGAACGATGCTATTATCTGTCAATTTTGAATTTCCATTACAGAATTAAAGGACATCATATTATTACATTCTTCTATACTTTCTTTTTAGCGCTTTTGATTCAAATCATTTACTTATATCTAGTAGGCCATTAAAAGGCACTTTTGAAAGTCAATATTTACAAGAAAATCGACTTAATTCTAGACTTCCAAAACATAGTTTAGTATGGAGAATAATGGGCAAGAAACTAAGGCCCTAGACAAAGTGACATTCTATCAGCGATAACAATGATGGAAAAGGCAAAAATGTGTAGGACTGACATAAGCCATCGAAAAGCTTATGCCAATCCTGTTGAAAGTCGTTGTAGAAATACGAAACGCTTTCGAAGCGATTGTCACTTGTCTAGGCCCTCAGGATAATTAATTAGGTACCTGCTCTTTTAGAATCTCATTTTCACAAAAGATGGCAAAGTTCCCATAGGTACTTATTTTTCTCCTCTATAAATAAGCCATTTTATATTTTCCTGCAAAAGACACGAAAAGTGAAAGCTTCAGTAAATATAAGGGGAAGAGACATATTTTTTATGCCACGTAGTCGGCTATAACAAAATCGATTTGTAGGTACACTTTGCCGTTGTTACCACAGTGTCCCTATTGGCTGAGGTGACACCTTAAAAGAAAAAATCAGTTTTACGTAATCTATTAAAATAAAAATATTCTCAAAAAATCTGAGTTTTACTAATATCATAAGAATCATTTTAATACCCAACTTGGCAATCAATCTGCCTAGCCTTTTGCCAAATATGTTGAAGTCGGTTTCTAGTCTAACCGGATGGCAGCCGACTACCAGTATTTTACATGGAGCCACCGCCTATCTGACCTCCATAACCCAGTTACAGGGTAACACGATACCCCTTGGTAAGAATGGTTGTCAGACTTTCGGGCTTCTGACGACTCATATCAACTGTCAAAGATCTCCAAATGTCAGCTGGGACCAACGATGCTCACCCATCAACGGACCAACCGCGGCAAACGTAGCTTAATCTTATCGATCGATCGGCTTACTGAGCCACAAGCCCCTCTAGCTAATATTTTAATACCCAACTTGTATTGCTCAAAAACCAATCCTATTGGGTGCGGATTAACCCGTGTTTACGTGTCGGTCTGGTCGGGTTTGACACGTGTCATCCGACTGCTGACAGGAATTATGAGCTCATTGATATCTGTCAACTGACTGATCCTAAAGTATTGAATTTGTATGCAATTCCCGTTAAAAAATCCATACTAATATTACAAATTCGAAAGTAACTCTGTCTGTCTGTATGTTACCTTTTCATGCCTAAACCACTGCACGGATTTCGATAAAAGGCATGGAGATGGATTCCCGGGGAAGGACATAGGCTACTTTTTATCGACATACCACGCGGGCGAAGCCGCGGGCGGAAGCTAGTATAAAATTTCGTAAACTAGTAGTAATACTCTGGGAGTTTAGGAACCGGGTTCCACTAATGCCATACACAGCAGCCGGTCTTCTGTAAAATTTGCCGAACAGCATTTATCGCAATAATCCTGCCTATATCGTAATTATTTTAGGGTTGATGTTACATGACTTCTTCTTCCATAAATCTGTGACAGCCGCCGTCACCTCAGTATCCACCCTTTCGTTGTCACCAAATTACCTAATCTAATCTGTGAATAACTTAGCACAATGTAAAACCCTATTAAAACATCACCTACAAATGGGCAGTAATGGCCCAGTGGTTAAGGTGTCGCCTCTCATGCACGAGGTTGTAGGTTCAAATCCGGGCAATTACAATGTGGCTTTTTCAATTCATATATGATGTATGTACTTTCTGAGTTTATCTTGGACACTACTGACATCGGTGAAGGAAAACATCGTGAGGAAACCTGGACTTACAGTTAACTAGCTGCGCCCCGCGGTTGCACCCGCGTAAGTCTCGATCCCGTGGGAATATCGGGATTAAAAGTATCCTATTCCAGATCATGGTCTAACCCTGTGCCAAATTTCATCCAAATCCGTTCAGCCGTTTTAGTGTGAAAGCATAACAAACAAACAAATAAACAAAACTAATAAACAAAACAAACAAACGAAACAAACAAGTGTACTTCGTAATTGGCGTAATGTTTTGATTAATAAAAAATATCTTTATTGATACAAAAACCTTTGACATTGCTTAAGACTATGATACATCACATGGTTGACTTAAGGACATACAGATAAGGTAAACCCTGAACTCCTAAACTAGTAGTTCAGGGTTTACAGGGGGGAATTAATAATAATGTTGTACTTACTATCAGCTATGAAGGTACCTTTTATTAAATAAATAAAAAATGAAACAAATAAAACAAACAAATAAACTCACTTTCGCATTTATAAATTAGTTAGGATTAGGATATAAGTCCGAAATCGCCAACCCGTCTTGAGCAAGCGTGGTGACCAATTCTCTTCTCTGTATGAGTAGAGGCCTTTGCCGTGTAATGGCCGTGCATTACATTATTCATAATAGGCTGGTAATATTATAAGGCAACATCTCATTGTGTAATGCAACACTTTTGTTCTCCTCTCCCGTTTTGATTCCCGAATACGTCCCCAACCGTTGAATAAACAATTGCTCAAATTACACATGCGTATTGGGGTGTGTACACAATTACAAACGCGAAATCCGCACTGATGGCGCATCTGTCAAAAGTTCAACCAATCAGAACTGCTCTACACCATAGTTACCTAGTGTCATCTAAACTCAGAAATGAAATTATCTGGAAAAGAACCGGAGTTACCAACTTAGCTTGTATAGTAAGCAAGCTAAAGTGGCTGTAGGCTGGCCTTGTGTGTCAAAGGACCGATGGCCAGTGGAGCAGACGAGTCCTGGAGTGGGACTGCGTATTTGTAAGTGTAGTTTGGGGCGCCCCCCAGCTGGACCTACGACCTTAAAAAAGTGGCTGGGAAATAGTGGATGCAGAAGGCGGAGGACTGCTGTGGCGCAGCTTGGGAGATGCTCAACTTCTTGACAATGACTTATTGGTTGTCACAACAAATTATTGTCAAGAAGTTGAGTCGAAAAGAATAATCATTTACGAAGGATGGCAAAATGAAAAGTCCACTGCCCTCGTCTGTTCAAGATAATCTATTTCCATTCTAACCATTTAAAAACCTTCATACGCTACATTAATGCTCGCAGATATGAACACAGCCTATTCTCCCACTCGCCCACACTCGATCCACATCTGACATTTTTATTCAACTGCCTCCCTATTATGGATAATTGGGATCTATTCAACGGACGGTCGTCACGCACGAGGGCAAGTTAAATACGATTACGGAGACGCCATATTTCGGATGGAAATATCATTAATAAGACGAAAAATAGCGAGAAATAGCGTTGGTATAATATTATTCCAATCATGGGATCTCAAAGAGATCTTTGTGGAATATTTTTATGGTAGTGTGAAATCATAGACTGGTATGCCGCCGCCTAATGGAGATTTCTTGAAAAACATAACATTTTTACTCAACTAATAATCTCTGTTTTCTGAAACACATTTAGAAAACTCTAAAATCACGGTGTTTTAATTCCCTGTCGCTTATCATAAGTTGAAGTAGACTCGCGACAATCTAAGAAGTCCTCTTTGACAGCTATAATAATGCATTGAGTAGCGATGAAAAGGTTTCTTATAGGAGACATATCGATTGAACATACTTAGAGAGTTTGTAATCGACGACTTACCTACATTGCGTAAAACTGATTCTCAAGTCATAACGTTATATTACATGTACGAGAACGAAACGTCAAAACGGACTTCTTAAATTGTCGCGAGTGTAACTATAAAATGACATCGTCTAAATTTTGCTAAAGTGTCGTTTTAATTATAGGTCGTTTTGCTGATAGGACCATTTGCTTTAAGGACGTTTCGATACGGAGAGATCTAAACAGTGTTTACGATACAAGTCATTTGTTGCTTAAATTTTATGGTATGCCACAGGCAAGAAACTTGCATCGGGTAAATGGAGCTTAAACCAAACGGCCTATCTGAACTATAACAAACGAATTCAACAATTTACAAGATATTAAATTGACACTTCAAATACACAACCGCCAAGAACAGCTGCCAATAAAGCAATAACAGTCTGTCCAATTGTGAATTCTAAATTCGAATCACAAATTCAATTCTACCCGCCTCTACGGAAGTGCGATTTGTCACAAATATGTATTTGTCACTTGAGCTTGGCACAAACATTTTGTTCCAACAATGAAATTCAAACGTTTGAATTTTTTTGAATACACATAATGAAAAGCAGACGTAACAATGGCAAACGTCATTATTTGTGATATCAACATTAGTAACATATCAGAGGAAAAATATTGATTTAAAGTAGAAAAGGCTTTTGAAATCAAAAAGTGTTTCAAGCAATGATATATATAATATAATATCATTGGTTTCAAGTAGAATTTTCAAGGAATTAGTTGAATAAATAACCTGAACACATTTAAATAGCCACTAGCTGTGATTACCAAGTCGTTGGTGAATCGAAACAATTGTGGAATTGTCTTATTAATTAAGGGGGATGCGCTAGGGTGGCCCGCGAAATTCAATTTTTTTTACGTTTATTGCAATTTGCAGGTCACTATCAGGTTGTATGTTGATCTAAATATTATTAGCGCTCGTAACAAATATGGATTTACAGAATTATAAACATTTAAATCAGCAATACAACTCTCTAAGCTCATGAAAGTGTATTGAATGACTATTTCAAATAAATCCGTAGTTAGTCGAGGTCCGTACCCCACAGGGGGTGCGTGTAGACGCTTAGTTTATAAGTTGTATGCCCTGGATGGAGGCTTTAATTTATTGAAGCAGTCTCCGAAATGGTGTACCTAACATGCGAAATGCCAATCATAAAAAAAAACGACTGCGGGCAGACACATGGGGGCAGATGTCTAGAGAGTACAGCGGCAATAAATAGAATGCATAGGAACTAGCTGAATTATTGCAGAATGATCTCACTCGATACGGTGGAACAACGTGCAATATTCGAGCGAGTGCGTTAAAGCGTAGCTATTGATTTGAGGGAAATCTTGTTTTTAGATGCTCCCATCTTTGCCCAAATACGGAATCAATGCAAGGTTGCTCTGGTATAAATAGCAGCTACATTGTTACCTGGGGGGAAAACCCATATAATGTTTTAAATACTGGGCTTTCTGTATTGTCCAAGTCAACAGAAAGCCCCTTGCAAAATTTTTACGTGATTGCTGCTTAGTAATACGGGTTGGCTGCAGAATGGCAAACCGTAAAGCAGTTGAAGCGGTGCGGTGGACAGAATTTTGCGAGGTATTAGACAAGACGATCGGCCCATGAGTGGCGTCGCAATGCTCTTCTGGGGTGATTTTAGCCAGACATTTCCAGTAATATCTCGATTTTTTACAAAAAATTAGTGACGGAACATAAGAACACGGAAGTTATCTTACCTGAAAATCTACATAGGTAATACTGTTTCATCACTGTAGGACCACGTCATAAGTGACGTGATATGGTGACCCAACATCATTGACAAATCAACCAAATTCATGGCTATGCGAAAGCGCAATTCAGACACCACGCAACGATCACGCCACAGCAATTAATGATACAATATTAACGAGTGTCCCGGGGGAAAGCACTGAAGATCGCTCTATATCAAAATAATGGAACAAGAAGACGCTACCAACTATCCTATAGAATTTTTCGAGTCTCTGAGTTGCCGTCACACAATATCAAATTAAAATTGTGATTCCTTTTAAGAAATTTAAGTCTTCCTAAATTATGTAATGTTACGGTACCAGATTGAAAGTCAAGATTTTACAACCAAACGTTAATGAAGCAGAGATTTTGACAGGTTGCGGCACAGGAGATAGCGTTTTCATAGCTCGAATGCCTCTAGCTCCTGATGATTCCCCATTTAATTTTAAACGCGTACGCGTATCTGCTTAGCCTTTTCCCAACTATGTTGTGGTCGGCTTCCAGTCTAACCGGATGCAGCTGAATACCAGTATTTTACATGGAGTGACTGTCTATCTGAACTAACCGAGTAACTGGGTAATACGATACCCCTTGATAATTCTGGTTTTCGGACTTCGGACGACCCGTAACGATCGTTATAGATCCACGAATAACAGCCAGCACCAACGGCTTAATTTACTTTTCGAGACACGGAGGACTCTCGGTATGTAAAGAATGTCACCCATCCACGGACCAACCCCTACAAGTGTAGCTTAACCTGTTGGATCGACCAGTGCGGCTGTTATTCCTTAGCGACGGGCTTAACTTAACTTAGCAAAACTTAAAGAACATGTTGCAGTTTATAATAACAGGATAAGATAGATTTAAGTTCACGCGGACGGAGTTGCGGGCACAGCTAGTTATATAATATATCATTGCTTGGGAAACGAAATCTCTTAAGGGGTTAAGAGATTTCGTGTATGAAAACATACACCTTATATTGATTTATATTTACGACAAATAATTTTTTTTTTTTTTTTTTAACTTTGCCCCACACTTAGAATTTCTTCCTGTATCGTGGGTGCGTTTACAAACATAGAAACTCACATACACTAACACACTAACACCCAGACCCGGAACAACTACTTGCAGATCATACAAATATTTGTTCCGTGCGGGGATCGAACCCGCGACACGTTGCGCAGCAGTCCATCGCTCAGCCACTGCGCCAACCGTGTCGTCAAATTACGTATCTTTCACAGATACGTAAAATGCTTGTAGGTACTCTCATTCAAGAAGATAACTTTGTCCTTAACAATGTTATGCTAATACCAACGTAACGATAACACAAACAATTACCTATTTCAATGTTATTTTATTTCAACACAGCTATAAACTTGTAGTACTACATAAATAAATACAGAAATACTATCAGCTTCTAAATCACGGTCTTGATAGCTTTATGAACGATCAAATGAAGCCTCACTGAGTTGCAGTACAGACTCAAGATACATAGGTACAGCAAGACGGCTCCATACAACGAATAATAACGCACGCACTCATGGACTAGGAGTGAGGCGTATTTATCGTCACAGATAGAAATAACAGATATTAAAAAATAGCAGATAGCAATTGCTCGTAACGATAAAAAATATCTGTTACTTAAAATCACAGATCCTCAAGACTGTTACCGCGGCTTTTACTGTTAGAATTTCGGATGCGATTTTCGACTTTAACGAAAAGAAATAAAGAAGATATTCAATTGAGAATTATACGTATTTATCATCCGTACAAAAATAACAGGCTGTTATTTATAACAGATAGATACGATTTTCGACTTTAAAACTCAAATAAATAAAGAAGATATTCAATTGAGATACGTATTTATCGTCCGTACAAAAATAACAGGCTGTGATTTAATAACAGATATTTGGATCTGTTATTTTTTTGTCACAGTCACAGTGATAAAAAATATCGTGTTTCACCTGTTACAACCCATGGACGTACGTACGTACGTACGTACGTCTGTCGCGGACGTACTTACGGCAGGCGATCTCAAATAAATGCCATACACGAGTACACTTGCACTTGCTGTACGTGAAGCATGTCCATGTGTGCGTGCGTTTTCGCTTATTGCACGGAGTCAACCTTCTCTGCCTATTTGTTTTGTGGTACAGATCTGGGTCATAATGAGCAGTGCTTGGCTCGTCCGCACTTGTCGAAGCGAACCTCGCTTTCGACTACAGCGGTATTTGCTTGTGTTGTTTTATAGGCAAGGTTCGTAATTCAAAAAAAAAAAAATTATGAGCACGGTTTGATGCTGGCTAGATTTTTGCTGTTTCAATTTTGGAACGTTTTGATCAGCTAGTTGCACTGGAAGTTCGCATAATTTTAAATTAAACTCATCATCAGTCTACATCAGTCCACTGCTGGACAAAGGCCTCTCCAATCGGCCACACCATCCCATCCAGCTGTTATCAGACACTCTGCGAAGACTGTCACTCCATTTAGCCTGAGAGCATCCCACCTTACGTTTGCCGATTCGCGGTCTCCACTCTAGAACACGTCTACCCTAACAGTCATCGGTTCTACGGCTAATATGGCCGGCTCATTGCCACTTCAGTTTGCTTATTCTGTGAGCTATGTCGACTTTTGTACTCTATTTTATTTACCTACTGGAATTTAATAAAAACTATACTTAGTGGTTGCCATAACGTATCCCTCACCTCTAATAAAAGAAATAACCCTCCTTTTTTCTTCGCCGTAGTCGGGTAAAAACAAAACGCTATCGCGAGCTAGTCGTCACCGGTAACTGTCAGCGTGTCACCGAGGCATACAATATCTCTATTGTTTCGTTCTACGGTTCACAATTTCTATTCAGATGCTTCATTTTAACGAACCGGTTGCGCTTGTTAGCAAGCTTCTCACAATTAGTCTACTTAAAAAAGAGCTGTTTTAAGCCAGATGCTTGTCGAACTACGCATTGGGTGAAATTGTTTTCGAACGTTTTAGCAAAGACTAAAAGCACTGAATCAATATGGAATATGCATGTGATTCAAATAAGAGTCCAGTATTTTTTGTTATAAACTATATTACTTCTGAGTTTTGCCTCAATCATGATTTTTGAATAATATTTATTTTTGAGCGAGAGATTCGTTTTTTTAAAGTGCCAAAAAGCTGTGGAACATTCAAATACTTGAAAAGCGACGGTATTGGTCAGAGCGATTGTGACGTAACAGTCTATGACAACAATCAAAATGTCAATGTCAAGTCAATCAAGAAGTGTCATTGACTGTCAAGTCACCACACCAAGCGCGCCAAATGTTTCGTCGAACATGAACGAAGTAACCAATATTACATACTGAAACTCACGCCGTCTTCCCATGGGGGCAGGCAGAAAATGCAGAACGTCACCTGCTATGATCCTTACATACTCCTTTTGCCTCGCTTAGGTTCATACATCTGGTCGGTTGCGGGTACTACGCACCTGACCTTTCTGAAGACCATCCCCAATAAGGTACTATATGTCCTCCTAGGGCGTCCATTCCCGGCGTGGGCGTTTCCACTCACATCTGCCTTGTAAATAATATCTTTTTTTAGTCGCCTTTCATTTATTTTATCCTCCCAACATGATCAATCCATCAAAGCATACTCTTTTAAATTGTTGTCACTACATCGTCTTTAAAACCACACCGTTTCCTTATCACGTATCCTCAGGCTATCTTCATAGTCACATCACACATACTTCGCAAGGAACGCAATAACTAACCAATATTGTTACCAATTAATATTGATTTTATCAATATACTTACACACATACATACTACTAAATAAAATAAATATCACTAAATTATCAAAACAATTTAGATAATAATATTTGTTAATACGAGTATAGTAATAATTGTACGTATTTTTCTGTTCTTTTCTCCTTGTCTGTTTATTTGGTATGTGGGTACATAAATGGTTAAATACATAAATAATATAAGGACCATAAAAATTCAATTCAGCTATACTTAGGGAGTTTTTTACGCGGCTCGACACTTCCTTACAACAACCACTTGAACAATCTAATGACAAGATGACATCACAGGCTTATCCTGATTGGCTGTCAGGAACTCGAAATAATGAAGGAGGCTTGGGAAGTGTCAGCAGATTAATAATGGTCGCCTTTTACTTGGATAAACAATGAAAAAAGATTTTAAAATGTTTTCTTTGGGGATAAAACATTCTGCTTAAAAACGTCGTGAGGAGTAGGTATTTTCTTACTTTGTCATCAAGTGTCTTTTCTTTAGTTTATACAGGGTGTAAGGGTAAACACTGTTGTCACTCAAACCATGGGCAGTAAATGACCGAGTAACAACAAAAAAAAAAACGTTATTTTCATTAAAAGATTTTAAAAAGTTTCTATCCGACACCGTGCTCGCTAGCGGAACAAGTGACTGACAGAGGGAGGGGTCGCGCTCGCGGCCGGTCAGGTACCGCGCCCCCTTTTTTTTTTTTTTGAGGGTGGGAAATCATTCAATGACTTTTCCCGCTCTGGGTGGAGCGGAAGGGCATGTCAGACTTTTACTGACTAAAACCCACCCGTGTTGTTTCAGTTACCTGTTGCCAAGGTCCCGGTATCCCTTTCCGACTAACCCGCAACCCTGGCAGGAGGGGCCGCGCCCCCAACCCGTGTTGAGACGCAAGTTCGTTGCCTTAGCGTATAGGTGAAAGGGTGAAATACTCTAGTGGTAAAATGTAATTTTAAAAAAAAACATCGTAATTTTCCATTGATTTTACGTTTGACACCAAACCACTGGTTTCAAGGATAACGGTGTTTACCCTAACACCCTGTATTTGGATATTTTCTCAATGTTTTTAGGAAATATTATTTCCTTTATTTCATTACTAGCCTCCTGGATCAGCCATCCTGGATCGCAGTCGAAGTCGCGAGCAACTGCTCGCGACTTCGACTTTTCGACTCTTCGAGGATGAAAACTAGCAAGTCCTTCTCCAGGTCAAGGACTTTACATGTGCCAGATTACATCCAAATCCGTTCAACCGTTTTAGCGTGAAACCGTAAAAAACAAAAAAACTCACTTTCGCATTTATAATATTAGTTAGGATTAGTTTAGGATTATAAATGTGAAAGTTTGGATGTTTGTTACTCAATCACGCAAAAACGGCTGAACGGATTTGGATCACATTTGGCACATGGGTAGAACATGACCTGGAGAAGAACATAGGCTACTTTACATCCTGGATCGCAGAAAAAGTCGCAGGCTAGCTAGTAGATGCTAGTACATGAATAAATGTTAAAGTTTCACAACTAACCATGAATAAAAGAAAAGAAAGAATAATATTACAGTGATAGTGTGTTATGATACTTAGTATCAACCCTTGAAACGCCTGCTGCCTTCGGTAATCTTTTCACCACAGAATGGGTTATTCCCTTTTAGTTCATGCCTATTCGACAGGCTCAAACTCAAAGCATTTATTTCAATTACAGGCACTTTTCAATTGTCAATAGTCAGTCTGAAAGATAAATCTAAGCCCATTCCAAAGCGTAGTAGGATCCTATGGAGAAGACCGTGTCCGTATGGGGCATGAAACTCTATTGACACTCTTTTCAGAAAAGCTGGTGACTTGATACTTATTGAGCGTTGACAATATGAAACAGTGTTAACGGCCGCGACTTACGAGTTTTAGGTCGTAGGTTCGAACCCTGACAGGCGCTTTACTTTGTGTAAATAATTTCATAATGACTGCTCTCAAAACGGTGAAGGAAAACATCGTGAGGAGGCATGTCTTAGAACCAAAAATTCGAAGACATGTGACATCTACCAACCCTCAGTGGGCCCGCGTGGTGGAATACGGCCCACACGCTCTCACAGAGAGGAGGCCTGTGTTCCAGCAGTAGGAACATTATATGCTGATTATGTAATACGAAACAGCACATACAGTATCGCACTTGTTTTTTAATAAACAAGATCTAAAGTAAATCCAAATCCGTCACTCAATCAATCATTGGCAAACAAGTTTCAGACAGAATGAAACATGTCAATACTCTTCCATATTCCCAACGTTTGGATTTGAACATTTAATGGAACACGTATGAAATCTGTCAGCTCTGGGAATGCATTTATCCGGATTGTTTGCTGACCCCTAGGGTTGCCAGTACTATTTTTAAGAAAAATACAATTTGTACAATTGTTTTTTATAACACGTAATATCATAAAAAGACACCTGTATTCTCCGAAGGGTTAAGCAGAGATTTAGATAAAGTACACCCACATTTCGCCAGTTATGCTTATGTCCCATGAATAGGCGAGCCTGTTGCCATCAACCGGCCGCAAACCAGGACGTCATGCTCAGCGGAAGCGCTTTCGACCACAAGACCAACGAGGCATTTGATAACTAAGAATTAATTAAGAATCATTTTGAAAAAGATTTTATGCGTTTTTTTTTTCTTCTTTTTTGGCAATTGAGCCGATGTCGACTATTCTGCCAGCGTCAGCGTCGAAATCTGCACTTCGTGTCAGTTAATAGCTGAAAGGCCACTAGACTAGACCTAGCTGTACTGATATGTCAGATCAGTACATATTGTGTTGACAGTAATCCGTCACAGCAGATAGAGGTGGTTCTATCTCAACAACGCATTAAAAATTGACACAAGCAGATGACGCACCTCGAGCCACTAAATTACCATGATAATTTAATGCATTTTGCCTAAATATGGATCTTTTATTTTGAAAAAAAAAAAACAGGTTTTACTTATGTATTAATTACGAATGAACTATAAAAATACGTTAAATGATCGTACTGTTGATTTACGAACACATTATTTAAACATAAACTTACTACGAAAAAAATATCGATACTTTTTCTAACAAAATAAAATATTTCTCGCATGGCAACACTACCGCCAGAGAACGCAGCCGTCACCCGTCAACGTCCCACTTCAAACATATCCAATCGGATTACGTTTTTCATCGGGTTCTTTTCTGAACAAAACATTGCCCGGACACACTGTGTTCGCGTATATTGCCCGGACACACTGTATATTGCTCGGTTTTTGGATAAGGGATGGACAGATGATGTTAAAATTGGGTCAAGGGCTTTGTTAGACTGTAATAGATTCGAGACGAGATTCGAGATTCGAAAGACGGATTAGATAGAAAAAAAGAGCTGGTATGGGGAAGCTTATATTTTTAAATACAATTATAATAAGGCTTTGTTGGTGCATAGGTATTATTATTTTATAAGAAAAACATTTTTGCTTTAAAAGTAAAAAAACAAATATTTTTTTGTGGAAAGATTTTATTAGGTATTTTTTTATTTAGGTATTTAACACATGCATGTGAAATAAAATAAAATATTTTAAAGCTTTCTCTACCGGATTTTTATGACTTTTAAAATTTTACTATCGTAGTTAGTTTTATTTGTATTTTATCTCTATTTTTATATTCTTAGCACTTTCGAATTTATCTGCACCTTATTCAATAATGTGTATTTATGTAAAATATTATTTTAGTTTCAACTTTTATGGCACCTCAAATCATTTCGCACTGCATGTTTTCATTTTCTCTCAATCCTAAAATCACGTTTAGTATCAAAAATTTTAAAGTATTCTGTATTAACTTAGGTAAGTTAGAATTTTGTTAAAGCTTTGTGATATTTAATGGGTATTTTATTTTTAATACTTATTAATCACAAAATTATTTCGAAAAACTTAGAATACTATTGATAATTAGTTGAAATAAATTGATCAAGATTAAACCTCATGAAACTGGGAAACCCACAGAGAATCCATTCAAAGGTTGGCACATAAATTTTCTGGTAAACGCAACTAAAATAAAGAAATCTTACAATTGTCATTTCTTTTGAACCAATTCAGCAAGACGAAATTAAACTTCTTTCATTTACTTAGGTAATAATGCCAACACAAACAAAGTAATTAGGTTGATAAGTAGTTATTCTTCTTGAGATCAGAATATCTAATACCTTTTTTTTTATTTTTAGTTATGTATAACATAATGTTCTGAACTGTCAAAGAATATTAGTCAGTATTCTAAGTATATTTTGTGTCAGTATTTTTAAACGAGTTTTTCAGTGTACTTACTCAATCTAATATAGCAGCATAATTATATCTTCTATCTTATCAAAGCCTAACATTTACATTCTATTTTGACCCCTATTTACAAAATTCTACCCTGTTTATTAACTTCTGTTGCCCTCCAGCTGCCCTCAGTTTCATAAGGTCTGTTTTCCAATTATTAGACGTTCAATTGTTTTTCAATTACTTGAACAAACATTATTACTATTTCCACTCTCTCGCAATACTACATAAAATTCATAATTATATTTCAGCTCGTCAGTATAGAGCCAAAATTAATGTCTTATTCAAATTCAATTCGTACATTTGCATACACTCGCCTCTGGGATCAATTTATTCTTGTTAGTAGTAATATTTTAGTGCCTTAGCTATGGGTGCTATTGCAAGTGTAATTTAGCTGTACAAATCTATTTTATGACCGAATTTAATTATGAAAATCTTGATTTATTTATCGTTGAAATGTTGTTCAAAACATGCAATTTGCTATGCACCACGCATAGTATTATTGTTTTGTGTGTGGGTGTGTGTGTGTGCAGCTTTATCACCAATCACAACGCTATGTAGACAAACTATTGTGAATAGTTCATAATTAGTCTTATTGTTTAAAATTAAAATAGGTACACTTACATTACCACCACACTAGTTACCACCAAATTCATCTCCATTACTCTCATTGTAGACCAGGAGCTCAATATTGTAACCTCTCACTCATCAATTTTCGCCAACTTCTTGCCATTTTCTGTTGCCCAAAACTATTGAGCCCTTGGACTTACCAATAATAGACATATAGACAGCAAACCTTCAAATACATAACATCATCATAACACAAAATCGCATAGTACGTTAGAACATGACACAATTATGTAAATTCCTGTAAAATAGACAACATTGAGTACTTTATACATACAATTTAATAAAGAAAACAAGTGATTTTAACTTTTAAACACAAATATTATGTACAAAGAGGAGACTATACCACTTATACGGATCCAGGTGAGTTTTAATTCAGGCTGCCTGCCCATTGAAGCGGAGGGTAGCGGAGCTAGGAAAACTAACGGGGGCAAGATTTACGTTCCCGCTTTGCATCAGTGGACTTACCTAGCTACAGTGGAACGGAGATTATTTCTACACATTTTAACCATGGAATGTATGCACCTTGTCGCTTGCACGGTAATTTTCGCGCCTTTGCTTGAGCGGACAATCACTCTCACCTAACACTGCTGCCTCGCTCCGTTTCAATAGGCAGGCAGCCTAACAAAGTTGTCATCCAGCTCGGATACTAACTAATAACTTTAATTGGTATAATTTGAGCGCTCCTAGGAAATTTTGAAATAATTTTGTAATTACTTAGAGGCTCTCGAAAATTCAGGTTTCTCTAAATAGATTTAAAGTGTTTTCGCTTTTGGTTTTATTGTTTTGTGATATTTTAGGTGGGTGATTTAGTCAAATTAATACTCAAAATAATATTACATTGAAAGTACAGCCCACCGCTTATCAGTGGTAACACTTGCACTACGAAAATCGCCCTTTTTTGCTACGACATAAAGGCGCTGTCAATATCAAATTTTTACCACAAATATGCGGTTGACTGTACAAGGAGTTCTAAAAATTTTCTTGATTCTCTTCACACCTATTAATTAAAGTGTCCATTAAATACCTAAAGCCAACTCCAGGAGTACTGCACACAAAATTAATTGCCGTTACCTGGAGGGTAACGTAGATGTATGTTGTTTGTTTTTACCTACACTTATCTCTTTTACCGTGTATTTATACAGCATACACATCAGAAAGGTGTGATAATATTACAGATCATCAAACAAAACAACTTTGTCCATGGGTCTAATGTCGTAATCGTGAAAAAATTATCAACTGTTCCATACAAAACTTCAGTACCTATACTCGACCCAATTGTATGGTACGGCAGATCTTTTTTTGCGATTACGATATTGGTCCTATGGAGAAAATTTTTCAGTTTGTTGGTCTGTATCACACACTTTTAAATATAACCACACCATTCTGATAAAAATCTGGCCAGTACGCGTAACATGACCACCGTAGAAACAGGATTGGACAAAATGACAGATTGTGATTGTTTATCTGTCATTTTGTCTATTCTTCCGTCGACAAAACACATTTCTGCTGTGGTCATGCTACCCGAGCAGATTTTAATTGCGTTAGATCTAACCACCTATTTTTGTTCTATATTTTTGACTCTTTTATGAAACACTGTAAAAAAGAAGGTCTCATGTTTTTTTGAACTTGTGATTTCGTCAGTAATTTGTAAACCATAGTTTTTAATCCTCACTCGCAGAATTCTTTTGAATTTCATTGTGAACTGGGTAGATATTCCAATCTTCATCTCGCTCTAAACGATTGCCCCCAAATTAGACATATAAATCTTTGAAAAAAAAATCCTCACTGACAACCAAATTCGTAGGCTGTTTTCCGAAAAATAAATCACCATCGTTTTCTCGTTACTTCATGCCTGACATCGTGAATAATTACAAATCCTACTCGTCTTTAAAGTTAGTGTAAAGTCAGTGTAAAGTCTATCGGCTGACGAAATTAGATAAAGTTTTGCAAAGTTTCAAGACAGTTGAGATAGTTTTAACGTTGACTTTCTTTACACCTCTGAGATTTAACAGATAGCTGTCTATCTGTTAAATCTCAGAGGCCGGATTTAAGGCGGGGCAACAGGGGCCATAGGCCCGGGCCTCCACAATGTGATTTTTTTTTTTAATAAAAAAAACAATATTAATTTACAAGGAACATTTTTTTATTTTCTTTTCATGTCCTGGGTTGGTGGTCTTAAAAATGATACGTTGAATTACTTATACCGATAGCCCTTGCTGCCCCAGGGCCTCCACTCCTTTAAATCCGGCCCTGCAGATAGAGTTTAGCTGGA
The DNA here is from genome assembly GCA_947522985.1 of Lithophane socia. NCBI lineage: Eukaryota > Metazoa > Arthropoda > Insecta > Lepidoptera > Noctuidae > Lithophane > Lithophane socia. The sequence goes on along the minus strand of OX383271.1, from coordinate 12,100,485 downwards.
GTCAGAAATACAAACTACAGGTAAAGTTTTGAGTTACGGAGACTAACCTGTAAGTTTAAACTTGGTAGTCTTAGTATCTTTAGATTTTAATGCTGCGTGGAACTGTGGAATTATTTAAACTAAATAATGAATGATGAATGGACGCTTTTTATTTAGAGAAATATTTCGTGTAAATAATATGAAATATAGAAATGAAGTGCGTCAATGTTTTGTTACCTTCATAGCGGAATATTGCAAACTCTATCATTCGGTATGTTCAAAACAAAGTGAATGACTTTCAATTTATTGAATTCTTATCATATAATACTTATAGTGAACTCCTAAAAGATAGAACAAATAAATAGGAGAGACAATTTCAACAGCAAATGTTTTCTTTTCAGGTTTCAATTTTAAATTTTTGTATTCGAATAGGTGTCTATTCGAATATTAAAATTTAAAATTGAAACTTTTTTGATTCTCCCAATGGGACAAGTAGGTACCACTACACAGTTCGTAAAAAAGTAACCTTAACCTAAAACCATCTTAATAGAACCTTCTTAGTGTCCACCTCCGTCAAGTGTCGTACCTAGAGGTCAAAATTAAGGACATTTTAGGGTTTCTCCTTGATGAAGGACGACTATCAATAAGTTGCATAAGTATATAAACCGAATTTCAAGGTTATTGACCTTTTTCGAGGCCCGCAGTTCAAGAGTAAGGGCGCGGACACGAGTTCGGATAAGTCGCAAAAATGATCGCGAGCTCCTGAACTACCTCAACCTTGACCGACCGTCTCGACAGACAGTCAATCAATATTATCTATGGATTGCCATTCTGACTTCTTCAGGAGTATTATGTTAGACTGAATAACAACTTATACCCACTTTAACATTTGAAAAGATAATATTTTGTTATGTAGCACTAGGCCAAATAAATCCCTATTGAGTTTTGAAATGACGTGCAGGTGCAATACAAAAAACAAACTGTAATAATAATTTGTAAAAAAACAACACAATTTTGTTGTTTTTATTTGTAAAAAATATATCCTGATAATTGTGAGATGAAACTTTTCTATCATTGTTTTGCAATTTTCACCTCTTTGTCTCAAACTATCTCAGAAACGGATCATATTAAAACTTTGGTTTTGTAAAAAAGCGGTGAATAGTCACACATTAACGGCTGTCCTAAAACAGAGTGTTTTTGACACCTTAGGGCTTTTATACGCGCGTCTCAAGTTACGCGAGTCATCTCTGCGCCGATGACGCGTTTTCGGCCTTGAAACTGCAGAGCTAGTTTTGTTTGCAGCGCGTATAGGTACGCGACGACCGTCGCGTAAAAAAGCGTCGTTTGTATAGGCCCCTAATGACAAGTAATAGTGAAAATGACAGATTTTCATGACTTATGATGGCCGCTCTTTTAGGAAACTCAAGATTTAGTGTAGGTAGTCGATGTACGATCACCTTACGAAAAAACGATTATGATGATGACAAACATTTCATACCGCAAAGCTGAACTAGTCCATTATTTATTAAACTTTTAAAGTACCACAATAAGGGCGAATTTCACCAATGAAACGTTCAGCACTTCTAAACCGCGTTCAAGAGCTGTCGCTGTCAAAATTGTTGTTGAATATTGAAACTGACAACTCTTGAACGCGGTTTAATTTATTATTTAATTCAATTATTTTTCAAACAAAGTCCATCAGTTCAGAACTGGTGATCGCGTTCAGATTTATTGGTGAAATCCGCACTAAGCTTGATGATTAAAACACTCATTGAATCACTTTCTGTCCAATTACATAAAAATGTAAATAAAGTGAATTATAGTATCGGTAGGTACCCACCTGTGCCTTTTAATGGACATGTAACCATGAACACGATATAGTGGGTGATAAATTACCGTTATTTCACTATCAATTATCATTAATGACTACCATAAAGTTTTGGGTATGGGTAGGTAACTGCCAAACAATTAGCTGTAGGTACAGCCAAGAGTATACAATTAATATTTTGTCCGCAGTGGTCAGTGGTAGCCAGCGAAATTCTTTCGTTATTTGGCAATTTGGAGGTCAGTGTTAGCTTGTATCGTGATCAAAATATGATTCGCGACTGTAATCAATATGTATTTACAGAATTATAACCAATAGAATCATTAATACATCTCTAAGTTAAATGGAACTACCATTGAATGACTTATTAATGAAATCATGACATTTGTAATTGCAAATAACGTAAGAAAACTTAGATTTCGCGGGCTACCACTGCGGCTCCTCCATAATCTTAATTTATATTTCCCATCCTCATTTAAATAAGATCCTGGATTTGACATGTTCTTTTAAATCCATTATTTTCTCTTAGATATAGGTAAAAGTACGAATGCAGAATAACGTCGGCGGGAAATTATTCGATTTTACTTATTTCCGCAAAGCTCCTGATAATATTTGGCTGAAATGGTTTTATATTTTATCAAAATCATATTATCACATGAAAGGACCGCCATTTTGTAGGATGATACTCAATTAATTATAATTATAAAGACGCTTTCTGTGAAATGACGTTGTGAATAGACGTTGTGCGCTTTTGTATTTCCTAACGCGACAATATTATCGCGAACGTCTACGTCCACGGATTTCCAAACATTTTATGGACGTGGACGATAACGTCCACGATAAATAGTCACGTAAGAAATTATGAAAACGAAAATTAGGTGAGACATTTATAACATTTTATAGCATTTTGCAATCAGTTTTAGACAAGGCATAAGGTTCTACCAAGATATTAGATAACCTAACTTACAATTATTATTCACGGTAATCTTTGATTTACATTTAGGCCCACTTGCACCACAAGTCACTGTCTAGGGCTAGACCTTATACTTGATGTGTCAGGTAAGTGTGCGGAGCTGAAAATAAACTCTGGATGCCAAAATACTACTCGTTTATTACTTTTAAGTTTTTTACAATAATGATTGTTCCTCTTATGCGGAATGAATACAAAACTAGTGGTTGGTCGCGATAAATGGTCCGGCGCACACGTTTATATAGGCGCAGGGTCGCAGAGTAGGGGCCGAGCCGACCCCCCGCGCGGGGTGAGGCGTTAACATCCTCCCCCCTTGAAGGTTGTTCCTTCAAACCTTCAAGCCTGTGTCAATCAAAGGGCACAAGCGATTTACTGCACGACGAACGATCCCATTCGCTGTCCGCACGTCTGCTACTCTGGCCACTTCATCATTGCCCAAGTGCAGGGCCTGGATTCGTCCTATTTTCCATTTTAAGGGAGGCAAGTTGTTATCCTTGATAATGACCATATCTCCAATTTGTAATTTTATATCCGCTTTACGCCATTTGGTACGATGCTGCAGCTCAGTGACGTAATCATGTTGCCATCTCATCCAGAAACATTGTCTCATCTGTTCTAACTGTTCGTATCTGTGGAGTCGATTGCAGTTAATATTTGACAATTCAGGAGAGGGAAGAGCTATCAGTGGTTTACCGACGAGAAAATGCCCAGGAGTCAGGGGTTGGAAATCATTAGGATCGGATGACATGGGAAATAAAGGCCTGGAATTCAATATGGCTTCTACTTGAACAAATAATGTGGAAAGTTCTTCAAATGTCAAGTGCCTGTTTCCTAAAACTCTTTTGATATGAAATTTGGCAGATTTTACCCCTGCTTCCCATAATCCTCCAAAATTTGGGGCATATGGTGGTATGAAAGCGAATTTCATACCTTCATCTGAACAGAAATTATTTATATCTCCTTTATTTACTAATAAAAATTTATTAAGTTCATTACTAGCACCTAAAAAGTTTGTCGCATTATCGCAATATAGTGTACTAGGTTTTGAACGCCGCGAGATAAATCTCCTAAGTGCCAATAAAAATGCTTCAGAACTTAGGTCACTGACAACTTCCAAATGCAGAGCCTTAGTTGTAAAACAAACAAATAAACACATGTAACATTTACTGATCTTACAACCGCGGCCCTTTCTATCAGTTATGAGATAAGGCCCAGCTAAGTCGACTCCAGAAGTTTCGAAAGGTGTCCCTGGATTCAAACGCTGCTTGGGTAAGTTCCCCATAATAGGCACTATTGACTTAAATCTAAATCGCTTACATACTATACAACTATTAGCTACGCTCCTAGCTATTTTACGAGCATTAATGACCCAATATTTTTCTCGAACAGCTGATACCATTAATTGACATCCACCGTGAAATAACTTAATGTGTTCGTTCTCAAAAATAAGCCTTGACAATCGATGATTGGAATCTAAAAGAAAGGGATGCCCTTTATCATAGGGAAGAGGTGAATTACGGATGCGACCTCCTACCCGCATTACCTTAAGTTCAGAATCCAAAAACGGGCTAAGAGATAATAATTTACTTGTATTACTTAGAGGCTTATTTGTGAATAGCTGATGATATTCATTACTAAATGAATTTAATTGCGACAATTTAACTAAGATAAACATACTATCATTTAGTTCATCAACAGTTAAATAACTACAAGTAAGTCTATTTTCACGATTCTTAATTCTACAATTCTTAATAAATCTAAGTACGTAGGCTATTGTATTTTGTAGTCTCTTCAGCTTAGAATAACGCTCAAATTCTATTAAAGAATTTTTAATATTTACATTTGCTACCAATGTGCCTACGAGTTTCACTTCTGGTAATTGTACAATTTTTAATTTATTCTTATCTACCTTTGGCCAATCAGTCTCTGATAACGATAGAAAGGATGGCCCACTCCACCATAATTTCTGCACTGAATCATTCATTTGATCTACTCCTCGTGAAATGTAATCAGCTGGGTTTACATCGGTTGGTACGTATCGCCATTCTTTATCCTTCGTTAAATTTTTAATTTTAATTACTCTGTTCGCAACAAACACCTTTAATTGTTTTGAAACTGCGCGATCAGTACGCAACCACCCGAGCACGATCATCGAGTCTGTCCAGTAAACACAACACACCACATCACAACGCAAGGAGTAAGTCACCCTTTTTCCCAACTCGGCGGACAATACTGCGCCGCACAACTCGAGTTTAGGAATCGTTAGACTTTTTAATGGAGCGACCCTTGATTTAGCGCAGAGTAATTGTACATGAATGTCTCCATTCCGATTAATTGAGCGCACATAGGCACACGTCCCATATGCACACATAGACGCATCCGAAAAAATATGATTATCTATGTGTGCGGCGTCTTCACACATGACATGCCTAGGTACTTCAACACAGATAAGAGAATTCATGTTTTTAATAAAGTTATGCCACAAAGTTTGTATTTCTTCAGTTACGGGGTCGTCCCACCCATATTTACATAGCCACAACTTCTGTAAAATTAATTTAGCCTTAATTACAAATATACTTATAAGACCTAAAGGATCAAAAATCTTTGCAATAGAAGATAATATACTTCGCTTAGTAATTTTTTGATCGTTTTTTATTTGTATACAAAATTTGAATACATCAGACTGAGGGGACCAAGTTAAACCTAAAGTGCTAGTAACCGTTTTGAATTCCGTTATTGATTGTACTTCATTTGACTTGTTTTCACAAAATAACTTAGTAGCGTTTGATTTAAACTTTCTTAAACTAAATCCGGCTGCACTTAACGTTTTAGTAATAATTCTACAAATTGGATTTAACCCTTCCTCAGTTTGATGTCCGGTAATTAAATCGTCCATGAAAAAATCACGCTTAATTATCTCCTTGATTTCTAAATCATCACAATCGTTTGATAACTGCAAAAGACAACGAGTACTTAAAAACGGGGCAGACGCGGTTCCGTAGGTAACCGTGTTTAACCTCAAATACGTAAACGGTTCGTGCTCATTATCCCTCCATATTATCATTTGCAAATGTCTTTGACTTTCAGATATTAATATTTGCCTATACATTTTTTCAATGTCTGACGTCATGACAAATTTATGTTGCCTCATTCTGAGCAATATACTAAATAAATCGTCTTGAATCACTGGACCTACCATTTGTATATCATTTAACGAATACCCACTACTTGATTTCTGTGACGCGTTAAACACTACGCGAAGTTTTGTCGTCTCACTTTTTTCGCGAATGACTGGATGATGTGGTAAATAATATGCAAAAGCAGGCTTACATATCTCAGACAAGTGATTCAATAGTTCATATTCCTTTATAAACTCCGTATAGGAACTTCTTACACTAGGTTGTTTTTTAAACCTTTTTTCTAAATTAATTAAACGCGATTTTGCTGTTCCCAACGAGTCGCCTAATATGGACGGAGATGTGTGAAGTGGCATCTTCACACAAAACCTACCGTCACTCATTCTACAGGTATTTTCTACAAAATGTTTTTCACAAAATTCTTCTTCAGTGCTATACTGTTTTTCATTGATATTTAATATTTCTTCAATTTTCCAAAATTTCTCTAATTGTTCACTAATACTTCTAGTTAAATTACATGTTACTTCATATTGTGGAGCATTTCTACTATACACCGGACCAGTGACAAGCCAACCTAACTTAGAATTCTGCAGTGTGGGAAGACCCTTTCCTAACTTTACTTGTTGACCGGTCACTAAATCCCAAAACAAATCGGCTCCTATCAATATATCGACGTCGGCAGGTTCATAAAATCTACTATCCGCCAAATCCACGAATATGTCATCCGGAATATTCAACTCATTTACATTTACCTTTACATTTGGTAACCTATTCGTGATTTTTGGCAAGATCATGCAGTTAACTTCTACCGAAAAGTCGTTATGCATTGAGTTTAATACTAACTTGCAGCTGTTTGCTACGTGCATCTTACAATTTCCTATACCATAAATATTCAAAGCTTGATTAGTTCCTGTGTGCGACAACCCTAACTTATTACATAAATCTACAGTTACTATCGATATTTGGCTACCAGAATCTAACAATAAACGTGCTACATAATATTTATTTTCTATTTTGCTAAATACTTTAACTAGCGCGGTTGAAAGAAGTACGTGTTTAGCGGCGATCGTCGATAAGGAAACCGGTTCCGCTGCGAGCTGCGCAGGCGCGGACACATGTTGCTTAGGCGCAGTGATCGACTCGGCGGGCATTGAAGTCGTTGCCGGTTCGATTATCGCCTGATGCACACCGCTGCTTGAGTTTAAATTAATATCTGCTGTTTGAGGTTTACTTCTATGCAACAGCGAATTATGTTTATACTTGCATGTTTGACAACCAGATGATTTACAGTTATAAGCGCGATGACCCGGTTTAAAACAATTAAGACACAATTTATTTTTCGAAATAACTTCGTTTCTTTCTGCCAAACTCATAGAAATAAACTTCGTGCATTCAAACAAGCGATGACCTTGATTACAAACGACACAACTTGAGGGACGATTACCGCCAATTTGAGCAGACGCAACCAAATTCGTGGTCTTATCATTTTTACTATTTCCACTTATTTTGCAAGACCTGCTAGATTCGATTACGTCAGCTCGATCACGTAAAAATTTAAATAATTCCTCAAGGGTCGGTACATCTCCTAAGGAACTTTTATATTCCTCCCACTTTCTAGAAGTTACATTATCTAGTTTATTTACGGCTAAATAGATTATTATGGTATCCCAGTGTTTTACCGGTTGTTCTAAAGTCTTTAAACCTCTTAAATTCGTAGTTATATTGTCAATCATACAACGCAATGATTTTTCAGACTCTCTAGTGACACCTTCTATACTAAATAATGCTTTCATATAATTACTTATTAACAGTCTTTTATTATCAAAGCGTTGACACAGTAAGTCATACGCAACGAGGTAATTATCTGAACAAAACGACAGTGAGCTAATTATTAATGCAGCGCTACCCTCTAATGATGATCTCAAGTAATGAAATTTATTTATTGTATCAATATTTTCGTTTTTATGAATTAATGCCTCGTATTTATCTCTATACTCTAACCATTTGCTACAAGTCCCATCAAACGTGGGTAACTTAATAGTGGGTAACCTTATAGAACTAGTAAATGCATCGGCACTTTCGAAACTTCCAGATTGTCTTAAAGATTGAAGGGCTATACTTTTTCGTTTAGAATGAACTTCTAATTTATCTAAAATGCATTGACCTTGCGAAATTAATGAATAAAATTGACCTTCGATCTCGGAACGAATCTTCATTTGTTCGCTCGGATCCTCAGATTCAATTTCGATCTCAGACTGTAAGTCATCGAAACTTGAAAAACATGCTTCTAATTTAGTTAACCTTAATCGTAGCTCTGAAATTTGCTGATCTGATAGTTTTTCCAAATCGTCAATATCTTCTAAATACGATTTAAAAATTGTCAATCTACCCTTTATGTAACTGCGTCGTTTTATTAGCGCTGAAGACATTGTATGATACGGAAAATTTTACGTTGTGTACTTTAAATATACAATACCCAGGTTCTATACAAACAAAACACCAGAATATTAGAAACTTTACCACGAATCAAATAATATCGGTACTAGGAAAACGTATGAAGGTAGTCAGGAAAAAAAAGGAATGGGCTCACCAAATTCTTAGCGTACAAATGTCCCTTTGTTTTACTCTCTCTTCCCTTTATGCTTTAATCTCCTTTTATCCTTGTCCTTCAATTTGTTCCTTTTTGATTTCCACAATCTCCAATATCCTGATATCCTGGTCACGGCACCAAAATGCCTAGGGCTAGACCTTATACTTGATGTGTCAGGTAAGTGTGCGGAGCTGAAAATAAACTCTGGATGCCAAAATACTACTCGTTTATTACTTTTAAGTTTTTTACAATAATGATTGTTCCTCTTATGCGGAATGAATACAAAACTAGTGGTTGGTCGCGATAAATGGTTTTTTTTTTTTTTTTTAACTAGGGCATCTCATAGTTGATTTTAGATGAAAATCGTAACTATTTAACCGGACTTTCCTGTGGCTGCCTTAAGCTACTACACTCAGGGCCTCCAGCCAGGGGCATATAAACTATTCTAAATTAATACTAAGTGAGCGCTCGCTAAGGGCACCCCCTGTGGGGTACGAACCTCGGCTTAGGGCGTCACTGACGGGAGGGCAGCAAGATGGGACAGGCTGGATCAATATAGGATCATTATTATTATTATATGGGGAATTTAAAGCTACGTGCTCAGCTACGGCGCGGGCTGGCACATCATCGGACAAGGGACGGGGGGACGAATTTAATCGGGAACGCGGTCGTGCTGGACCTCGGCGGCGAGGTCGGAATGACGGTAGGCGTCTGTTTTTGTATTTCAGAACTGTACTGGTGGCCCTATTGCTCTCCTGGAGGAGGGTTATGGGATCATCTGGCTCTACAAGTGCATGCCTCGGACGGCGGACTTTGCTAATCCTAGAGGGGGCATAGTTAGCGGCCTCGACAACCAGAGGGTTGCGATGTTTGGCGGCTTTATCGAAGTAACGCTTGGAAAGGCGTTTTAGGAACTGGCGGATTGTGGGGATCTTTAAGTCGAGATGGAGGATCTCGTTACGAACGAACCAGGGGGCTGACGTGATTTTACGTAGGAAACGGTTCTGTAGGGTTTGCATCCTATGGATGTAGTGGGGCTTTGCGTGAGCAAAGACGGACCCCGCATAGGTCATGATCGCGATAAATGGTCCGGCGCACACGTTTATATAGGCGCAGGGTCGCAGAGTAGGGGCCGAGCCGACCCCCCGCGCGGGGTGAGGCGTTAACAGTCACTAAATAAGTCAAGTCATTTAGCGCTAAACGTATTTCAAACATCATTTTTTCTCTGTCAACTTCAAACGATTGACAGAAATAGAGTTTGTGGTGCAAGCGGGCGTTGACATTTAAGAGAGAGAGAGGTAGGTAATTTCGCGCCATGACACTAAATGATTGGAAAATTATTAACACTAAGAAAACACAGTAAAATACCGAGAAAACACAGATACAAAATCAAAACAATACAGCATGAGCGCATGTCAAAATTGTCCACAGACTAAAAATTATGACACCCATTAAGCTTTCATAGACAGACCAAAAATCATGTATGTTTTTTTTATTCGGCAGGCAGAAGAAGGCACAAACAGAACATCAGAAGGTGAAGACAATGATGGGAGCGAGGTCAACGCTGGTTCATCCCGAGTTCTATCAGCTGCCACATCTAGAGAAGAAGATGACGATTCCAGTAACAATGCTAGCAGTGAAAGCAAAAGCCCTGGACAGAGGTTCGTTGAAATAAATTCGATATTTAAATGAGATTAAGAATACACATAAGGTTAATAAGATTTACTACGATAATACGAAATACTAATCAATATGTCATAGTTTCCGAACGGAATTTATAATAATTATGGAATTTTTGCTAGATAAGATAGTCAGGAAATCTAAAAAAAATGGAAGATAATGAAACAAGCATAATTACGAAAATATTCGTCATTTTTTTTCTGTTATTTTATTAATTTAGACTACTGAGATGACGGCTAATAGAAAAATATGGATAAATGGAAGAATGGAAGAAGAAAAATATGGAAATAGAGGAAATTTTGTGCCGATCCCAAATAAAGTGGGATAAGGGCAAAATAAAAAATGCGTTACTTTTTTAGCAAAAAAAAAAAAAATATATACAAAAAAGTAACGTCAATTCTGACCAAAAACATAACGATGTAGGTATTCGTATTATCGTAGTAGACCAATATTAAGATTAAAACTAAGGCACTTATAAACGTTCAAATAATTTAAATTGCTCTGTATCCATAATTTGGAATGACAAAAAAGCAATAATAAATATTGCGAGGCCCCCTTTTGAGTAGACTAAGTTGATAATTTATTTTTATGTTAACCATTAATTCATCAGGTTCAGCATTTTAATCATCGTTCAACAATTATTTAAGGATTTTTATAATTTTAGACTAGACCATTTCCAAGAATGTAATCAGCCGATTCATTCTATAAAAAAACACTCCTAAAAACTTCGGTGCAGTGAGATTGAAGTGAGCAATCAATGTCATTATGAGTGTCACATAACCAGGGGGCCAAGTCTACTAATTTACAAACGTGTCAATGGTCTTGCAATGATGAGTTTTTGACAGATTTTGTGTTGGCAACTCATAATTGCGAGACCATTGACGCGTTTGTAAATTAGTAGACTTGGCCCGCTGGCTATTGGTAATGTCTGCTGGCAGTGTTGTGTGCAAAATTATTTTGGAATATGTGTACATGATGTGCAATTTCCAATATTGACGAAAAATCCGTTCTACTGAAAATGTGTAGATAACAGGAGCAACTTTTATAAATACTATGTAATTTGTGAAATATGAAAAATGGTTTCATAGTTATTATTTATGTAATTAAAAAATCAGTATTACATTTAACGCTTAACAAATTTCAATCATCGCTCTGTCTCTGTCATTTTCAAACGATTGTTAGAAATCGAACGATGTTTTAAATACGTTTAGCGGTAAACGCATATTCAGTGATTTGTGGTGAAACCGGGCCTTTATCTTTTAATAAATCAATGCATTCTTATAAATTCCCATTGTTATATTGTTTCCCATAAATTCGTATTACAGTGAGCTTCAAACTTTATGGCGGTTTTATAGTGGGCTACTCGCTGCGCAGTACCCCACCCCTCACCCCCGCGGTCACATGAATTTGTTACTGCGCAGCTACTTGCCTTGTGTTCAGAGCAGTCATCAAGTTTTCATCGGGCTGTACCTACTCCTTTATTTCTTAAACCAATTTTTCCTGCGTTTCAAGTTTTTCTTCGTAATAAAGAATATACATGGAGAAAATTAGGAATGCACCAACTTTTAAAGTATATTTAAAACACAAATCACAAAAAGACATGATAGGCACACAAAATGTATAGAAACACACATAATTTATGTAAACTATATTATTTAATATGTATATTTTTGATTAACTTCATATGTATTATAAAGAATTTTTATCTGTAATCTTCAGTTCTATTGTGCATTACCTACCTAACATCATGCATAACATACATTAACAGACAAGTAATGATATTTTGATGTTATTTGATTGTACAAAAAGGGTACATAATGTAATAACTATGACGACATTTTTTTATTGGAAACTCTAAAAAAATTGTTTGCAAATAGTACAACAAATATTATTATAAAAAGGGTAAAAGTTTAAACAATGGCCAAGTTATAAACGGTTTAAAATTGCTAGACAAATTGGCACTATCACAAAAGTGACGTCAAGATTATGTTACTGCATACTATGGTTTGACCGAAATCACTGTACCGCGCCTTAGGTATGAGGGCGACGCAGGCGAGATGGGGTGAGTGCAAGCCGCTCATTCGTCAACATTCACGGCGTCCCGCCGCCGCCGCCGCCGCTCATTCGTCAACGCTGCCCCCCGCCTAACCGCGCATCCCAAAGGCGCGGACGCGCGGTACAGCCGCGCCTTTAAGGCTCCCACAAACAGGCGATATCGCGGTCGCGCCAGTTTGCACGAGGCTTTAGGAATGCGTGATGTCGGTGAAACTATAGCGCATACATTGTCCATACCATGCGACAACAACGGGAATGATCCCTTCCTAATCGATGGAAATAAAGAGAACCTACACGGTTCTCTTAACAGTTCTCGATAACAGTAATCATCCTGATGGTCTTTAAACTAGATGCATGCTAACGCAATTCACGGACCATAAAAATTTTATCACACGAATACAGTTACAACGCAATTCAAACTACATTCATTCCGATTTAATTTCGCTCTCAAAGCGAAACGTTCCATTCGTTTCGTTTCAGATAAGTTGTAGTTGTGTTAAATCGCGTGCTAACCCTGTTTTAGCACGTCTAAAGTACAACCATTAAATGGAGCTATATTGCATTTAAAGTGTTACTCAGGGTCGCGGAAGGTATAAAGTTCGCTACATTTAACACCTTCCTACTTACATTCAAGTTTTAGATACATATTTACGTTGGTACTTAGGTATTTACATAAGTAATTTAAGTCGTTTTTGTTTTTTTATGAAAAAGGTAAATACAGAAAAACTAAACTAACAAATAAACTCAAGTTCATCTTTAACTTGGCTTCGGGAACAAATTCAATTACTTTTAAAGTAGGTACCTTGGTACTAGGACCTCATAGAAGTGGCGGAAGAGGTTCGCTTTGTAGAAGTTCAGTTAAATATTGAGTCTGACACTGCCTCAACCACATTGCAATGCATTTAGTAAAAAGTCATCCAAGTTCAATTCACTTCAAGGAGTTACTAGGAACTCATAAAAGTGTAGAAGATTTGTTTGCAGAAGTGGGTAATTTCCTCACTGGCCGGTACGATTGTGGTGCGGGATCGGTATGCTCTGTATGCTAGGTTCTAAAAGCTTACCGAGCGCCTATATTTTAATGATGGCAGGATCGTTTCGGTACCGCGTGACGTCATCACGCTTTTTATAGCATGCTCGGTATACTCGGTACCGAAAGCTTACCGAGCATGGTCACATTATGAGTAAAGTACACTGCATAGCATTTTCTATCAATCTCAGCAGAGTATCACTCTCAGCTATCAGTTTCGGGAAGAGCTAGAATTACATAAAGGTACCAGAACTGTATGAAACCTAGGAGCTGTTTACGTTGCACGAGTTCACAGCAATCGGGACTCTTTAGCTGCTAATTAACACCTATTAATAATCTTCATTTGTTATAATTCACTACACAACGAAGTCTTGACGTCATATCGACATCAGTCGGCTCGCTCACGTTGGCTTTCTAACGCTTGACTAAATATAGCAGGGTACTGGATAGCGTTTGAGTGCATATTTGATCGATAGGTTACCAATTAACGGTCGACAGTTTGTTAGCACTTGTGTATAGATTTTCCTGGAACTTAGTTATGCTACAATTCTGCACAGACTTTTTACATACCTTTAGCATGGGGTCTCAACTCGAACAAATTATAATTAGTCTTGAAAAAAAATCATAGATGGCAGCATAAGTAACAATTTATGAAATTAACAATCACTAAAAAGCGTTATACGACAAATTTTGGCTGAGGTAATATTAGTAAAAATCAAAACATCTTTGTTTAATGCTGATTTATGTATTTACACTCATAAATCTCGGATTTTCAACAAAAAACTTAATGAATAATAAAGTAGCAATCTGTACATCATTTTATTGAGAGCTCTTTGCAATAGATGGCGTTTTACTCAAGTGATGACAGGGTCACTTTAAACTTGCGTTTATGTGGAAAATCAAACAATATTTTTTTTAAATCTAGTACTTTACGTAGAAATATAAAAATTGAACACCTAGGAAGAAAAAACGTAAAAAAGGAAGAAAAACATCTAGGAGTCTTGCGTAGTATCTAGGCAAGACTCCTAGATGGCGTTAAAAAAACTACAGTCTCTGGCAATTAGTGAGTCGCTGATGCTGCCAGCCATAGCCAGCTGAATAGCCAGACTTAGGGTGGTGTCATTTCTTTGTATGGGATTGGGTATCTGTACGTAGTATTATAATATCTGTGCCTTTAGGTAGGTACTCTATTTAGATTCTTAGGACCAGTCTCAAAAATATAAATAGCATAATCCAAATACATTTTTCTTCCAGAATATCGATTATATTTTCACAAACAGTAGGTACTCTATTTAGATTTTTAGGATCAGTCTCAAAAATATAATTAGCATAATCCAAATACATTTTTCTTCCAGAATATCGATTATATTTTCACAAACAGTAGGTGCTCTATTTAGATTTTTAGGATCAGTCTCAAAAATATAATTAGCATAATCCAAATGCATTTTTCTTCCAGAATATCGATTATATTACCGGTATATTATAATCGTGAGGAGCTCGTGGCTAAGTAATAACAGCCGCTCGGGTCGATCCATCAGGTTAAGCTACGCTTGCCGGGGTTGGTCCGTAGATGGGTGACCATTTTCACATATCGAGACTCCTCCGTGCCTCGGAAAGCACGTTAAGCCGTTGGTCCCGGCTGTCATTTGTGGATCTTTGACAGTCGTTACGAGTCGTCAGAAGCACGAAAGTCTGACAACCAGTCTAACCAAGCAGTCGCTCCATGTAAAAAGCTGGTATTCAGCTGCATCCGGGTAGACTGGAAGCCGACCCCAACATAGTTGGGAAAAGGCTAGGCAGATTGATTGAATATCGATTATATTACGACATATTTTCACAAACAGAATCTTGTGTACTTAGCTTGCAGATCTTTCAATAATAACTTCTTAGGCTAAATATGTCAAAGTAACGTTCTGTAAAGACCAGAAACTGGTGCATAGCGGACCTTTGACCACTAAAAGATCAGCCATCAAATCTATTTTTAGCTCCCAATCCCTGCAGGTGACAGCCACTGGTCCGGCATCGATATCTCGAATACTTCAATGTCACTGAGCGGCCGATATACACGAGAATACAACAAATCGATAAGCGACTCGATGCATAACTCGATTATACTCGTCGCTGCCGTAGTTTAGCGGTAAGCCATGCTGGGATATAGGTTATACTCGTAGTGAAGTCATCAAATCGGTCTTGCTCTTAATTTATTTCGTGAAGTTTCCAATCGATACCAGTTTATACCCACATAATTTTAGTCCGCGCCCTGGGAACTGTTTCTAGTTCAAGGCTAAGTAATAACAGCCGCATGAGTCGACTTGCCGGGGTTTGTCCGTGGATGAGTAACCATCTTTACATAAAGAGACTCCTCCATGCCTCGGAAAGCACGTTAAACCGTTGCGTTGGTCCCGGCTGTCATTCGTTGATCACAGTCGTTACGGGTCGTCAGAAGCCCTAAAGTCTGACAACCAGTCTTACCAAGGGGTATCGGATTACCCAGTTACTGGGTTATGGAGGTCAGATAGGCAGTCGCTCCATGTAAAATACTGGTATTCAGCTGCATCCGGTTAGACTGGACGCTGACATAGGATTGGCAGATTGATTGCCCTGGGAACTGTTTTGAGTTATTTCTTCTAATTTAAGGTATTTTTATAAGCACCTACTGGTTCTGGGAAACAAATAACTTTCGTCATAATGACTTCAAATTATTTGTCACCACCTAAATAAAAAAGGATTGATCTATCTACTTTATTATTTTGCAAAGTTATTGAAAACCAAAAATTTTATATAAATTCATACTTTAATGTCCGTTATGTTCATACTTTAATGCCCGTTATATTCATAACTAATGTGTAGATAAATTCAATTAAGTCCAGCACCCATTCTAACAACATAATCACTTTACCGTGTAAGTAACGTAGAAATAAATTAGGTACTCTTTATTAACTGTAAATGGCCGATAATGGAGGCACATCACCGACCCTTTTACTAATTCAACACTAACAAACTTTCTTAGACCCGAAAGTAATTAATTGCTTGGGTTAATCCAATTAACCGGTTCAATTAAATTCATTTCAACCGAAAATTCAATGTAGCTAAAACTGGTTTTATTGGCAATAACATAATTGGGGTAGGTTGAATAATAAAGTTACCAGAAACTAATAAAATTATCAGATAGTATATTCTTAATTACTTAATTTTGATTTACACAGATAAAAACCTAAATTACAATATAAGAGCTTACACTAAAATATATATTACTAGCTTCCGCCCGCGGCTTCGCCCGCATGGTACGTCGATAAAAAGTAGCCTATGTCCTTTTTCAGGCTCTAGACTATCTTTGTACCAAACATTTTAAATCGGTTCAGTAGTTTTGGCGTGAAAGCGCGACAAACAGACAGACTTACTTTCGCATTTATATAGTAAGGATAAGGTGTATCTTTACATACACGAAATCTATTAAGGGTTCATTGTACTCATAACTATGAACAACTCGCTATGGGACCAAAGCTGAAATCGCGAAAAAAAAAATCAGCTGTTCCCTACATTTTGACGAGCTATGCGAACACAAATTTTAATGTAGGGAACAGCTGATATTTTTTTCGCGATTACAGGTTTCGCTCGCTTGCTTTAGGACGGTTGGTATAGGGAATCTAATCTACCAACATTTACAATGATACAAAAATACTTAAAATTAGCCAATTATACATACTTAAAACATGCACTCTAATACATAAAATCATAACACAAGGTATGCATTCACAATTAAACTTTAAAAAGAAAACTTACATATACAACGCTAGACGACGAGACAAACTAGAATTAAGGTCACCCAGGACTAACTATGGAAGAAAAAATATACTGTACGAGGGAGCAAAACTGTATAATCAACTACCTGATGATGTAACCAATAGTGACACCATGTATACATTTAAAAAAACCCTAGAAGAACACGTTAGAAAACAGCACTAACAATACCGATTGTCACCTTTATGTCTTAAATTCTCTTAGTGTGAACACAGAGAATCGCACTTACTTTTTTTTTTTATCTTACTTTTCTCAATATGTTAAGTGAACTGTAATGTTCTTTTTTTTTTTTTTGAGAAATAAATGTATTTAAACCGAATCTCTACGATAGTTAATTTGCGAATAAACTAGATACATATTCGTTTGACTTTTGAGTTCATTCCAATGTCAACGATTGTTTTTTTCTTTAACAAGATTAACAAAATTGTACCAGGGCACTATAGACAGCAGCATATTGTTGAGCTAATAACATCCTGCCGACTCCATTAACCAACATACCACCGGGTGGTAATTATGACAATATTGCCCCAAATTGTCAAGATTAAGTGGATTCCGCCATTTTTATATCAGATGTCTCCATAGAATGCCATAAAAAGTGATGTACGATCAAATTATGTAGATATAATGAATACGACCAACACCGTCATAATTTTGAGAACAGCCTTTATACAGTGGCCCATGCAAAGTAATTTGTACACAATATACATACATTTATTTATAAGAATACTAGCAAACCGATCCTGCTTGCCCCGGTTTTAGCCAACAACTTAACCAACAACGCCATTTCTTTTTTTATGTAAGTTATTTTAATTTACACACAAACCTTTCGGAACAAATTCTCTAACTAAATGATGGTGAAAACCACATCGAAATCCGATGTGTAGTTTATAAGAACAACGACTTTATTTTATTACTATTATAAGACCGAAAAGAAATATTAGGTACCTACTATCGTTATATTATTATAAACAAATAATTAATTAATCAGGACATAATAATATTATGTATAATGCAAGTCATAACTATAATTATTTATTTTTCATTCATACATTTACCATAATATAAATATAATTACTCGTGTAAAATTAGTAGGTATCATATTCTTATATTGGTAAATAATTTATTTATAATATGTATATGAATTTCTTGCAGATAATAATTATTTACATATTATTAAAAATAAATAACATTACATTACCTACCTATAGTACCCTTAAAATTATGTTAATAATTTTGATTTAACTGTCATAACAGAAAGGAACTTATTGAAGTGCAGAAATTACAGATTATATTTTAGTAGAAAATAATATAGTCTGTAGTTGCTGTACGAACATAAATTATTTTTCATCAACCAATTTTCATCGACAAATAATGTATCATCAACATCAAAATGGTCTACAATCAAACTGCAGCTTTAATTCCATGTCATATCAACTGTAATAGAAATATAAAATGTGATAGAATTTGATGATAAGCATTCTTCTAAACCTGTTCAGGCTGTTGAGCAAGTTATCTCCATTCACCCCAAATGCGAAGCCTGACGATATGTAAGTGGCCTGACATAATGGCACATTACGCTTTGGATACGCTTAGCTGCGACCCTAGCAACGAGCACGATCCAATACCAATGCTGATTACGTATGCCCGATAGATGAGCTGAGTCTTTCAAGTGACGTTTGCAATGGCTATTGAAAATACTATATAAATAAATATTATAAACTCTTAGCCGCACTTGCTATTGAAGATATAATTGAATTTCTGATCGCCTTCCAGTTTTATCGAAAGCCATTCCACACGTCACTTGTTAGCCAAATTAAATCGTCGACTATACGAACGACTGATACGTAATTGGTGCCCTACGCCTATCACGATAATTTGTGCATAATGCAATAGTAATAACTGTTGAAGTTAGTTCACGACCTTGCACAGCTGGGCGTGTAGACTACACGTAATGCTAAAATATTGTATAAACACCTTATTACATTGTTCTGTCCGTTAACGAGATTGTAGGCGTTATGCATGTGATAATTTTGTGAAGTCTCGTTGACAATGTATCGTGTACTGCGACATGTGTTGTCCGCTTTGGTGGTATGACGAAATTCCTCTGTTACTTTTGATTCTTATCTTGATGTCCGCTTAGCTTTCATAGATAGTTTTGATTAAATTTTTTAGTATCGAATGATTTAGTAGACATATAGATATATTTAGCTCTAGATTTAGCACGTGATAATTCAGCATCTAAGAGGTTTGAGGCTTACCAAAGCGCGCAACACAAGGTCACAGGAAGGCTTCCACCAACATTGCACACACTACACCACTGTCTCCGTATAACACGATACATCCCTTTATAGGCGACCGATCATTGCATCGAGTTCGTCAAGCTCTCGCAAGTCCATGCAGGACACTGAGAGGGTGGAGTCAGACACAGACAAACGCGGCCATAAATGGAGACACGTCCAAGCTGTCATGGCATACTACCAGGCACTCAGGAAAATAAAGAGGTTCGAACACTATCGGACCACCGGTAAAGCCGCATCGTTGTCGATTGTTATTATATTTCATTGTTTGTTTATGATTTCCCACTAATGTGCTACCTTCGTCAGTGTATAGGAACTTCGGGAATGGTACTTTACTCACTGGATTATGTGTGTTTTTCTTGTGGATATTGTGTCTTACTAGCTCACCAAATGATTCTACTTTCCTACTGTCACTTGAGACAATAAAAACGTGTTCAATGTTATTTCATTGTTTAATTGCATTTTTAATGTTTCAATAGAAGAATAGTTTCGAACTCCTAACTTTAGATGCCTAGTTACTAGTTTTAGAAAAGATAGATTCGATTCACTGATATTTCACTCTACAAACTATCATATATATTCGAGTTGGACTTTTTGTTTCTATAGTGTGAGTTGCCATGCCGCATGTCAAAATAGAGGTATTTGTTTGCACGTGTTTGAGATCTTTCTGTTCACAAAGTTCTAGTGCATCACCGCACATAACAATGTAAGAATAGAGATGTATTCCAATATGACTAACACTTTCCTTGAATTTTAATGAACAGAATCTTCCAGAAATCTGTGCTTAACAAACTGAGTAATCTGTAATTTCTTGTCTGTCTAATACTTGAACTATCTGAGAGCATGGCTACTTTTGCTTACTAAACTCCCTATTTTTATTTGGCGAAATTGCTCGATACTGACGATTATGTATGACTGCAGAACAAAATCGAACCAAAGATGGATGAAGCTGCGAACGACGGTGCAGCTCAGCTCAGCGATACAGAAGAAACCTCCGTTGAAGAGAGAAGATTCCTTTCTAAAGAGATTTTCCACTAGGCAGACACCACTAACGCAAGAAACTGTGAGTATTCCTTTGATTTACATAAAACTAAGTCTGTAAGATGACAAAGCAAGAAATTATAAATTCAGGCTGATCAAGTTTTAAATAGCGTTTCCAAATAGACACCCAATCAAATTTCAAGAAAGCCGATCAAATATCTGAACAGTTAATCTAATATCAATTCTCTTGTTATCTGTTGTGATTGATTGACGGAAATAAGAACAGCCAATCAAATCACTTGACATTAGATTTAATTGAATGGGCTATCAGAAATCGAGGAAGGTCACTGTCTCAGAATGGCTATAAAATGATCACGCTATCAAATCAACTGTTGTAGAAATTGTAGGATTTATTCACTTTTTTCTTAATAATAATCTTTTATCACTATCAAACTTTTTATCACTATGGAAACGACAGTTTATACTTAGCTAATTACGACTATGATATAACCTTACATACAGAAAATCATTAAGGGTCGGCTATAGGAAATCGTATTATGGGTTTTGGATTAAGAAAACTTAGCCACAAAAAATAACGTCTGGCTAGCTGAAGAGTCACCAATCAGTAAAAAAATTGAATTGCGGATAAACCTGGTAGATTACTGTAAAAAAAAAAACAGTAAAACCGTGCAAAAACTTTTAATAAATTTGGCGTAATTATGAAGTCACCCAATTAATATTTATTATTCTTAAATAAATGCAACAAAGAACAGTGAACCCACTGATATACTTTAAGTTTTCTATACAAACTTATCAAAACCCTTAACACGATTTCCTATAGCTGAACCTTAACATGTAACCATGTGTAACACCTATCTATCCATATCATGTAACTTAACCTGCCTACCGCTCCTCATGCATTCGAACAAACAATATTGAATTTTGAAGCCTCACTTCAAATTAGGGTCACTATACTCACTACGATATTGGTGCCAGCTTGAATTACTTTAAAACTATATTAACTTAGTAAAACCGTGCGTGACCCTAAACTTTTGGATCTGGGCAAATTGTAGTGACACTTCCTATTAGGATGCTTTTAACAGAAAGTTATAAAACTTGTTACATAATATCCTAAATATTATTAAGTAATCGAATTAATACATAGCAATATTTGTTCGTGGGTCAAACCGTAAACAAAAATATAAATAATAATATGTCTCACAAAAATAAAACGGCTAATCATTCAATGAAAAACGATAAAATCAATCCCTGAATGAGTTACATGAAAGTGATACATGAAGAAACCTTAATTCTTAAGTATAAATTCGGTTATTGGATTTTGATGTATCGTATTAAGGTCGTAGTAACTTTATCCGATATTTTATGAGACCTATACAAATGAGATTAACGTTAACATATTTTTATTAGATTTAAATTGATTGATGGAACTTCAGAACTCCATGTTTGAATAGGGAACAGGTTTTATATTTCCGAGAATTGATAAAATATGGTTAACATTTTAAGAGTAAACGCTTTTACCCGTAATATCCATGCATATCATACCATGTGGATATATTTATCAATTCTCGGAACTATAAAGCTGATTCTGGAATGTATCTGAATCATGATACTTGCAGATTCCACACGTCATTATTGGATATAGATAAAACTTATCGCCAAATTCTCCTTCTTCTAAAATAATTATTGCTGTCGGTTATATAACTTAAATATTTACAGCCTTAACAATGTGACACAGTATATAAGTGATAAGTGATATTAAAACCAACAACACAAAAATCTTTCTCATCTTGCCAAGTATACAAATATCTTGCAATAAATGTATGTATACGTATGAGTTAAATTGATGAAATAATTATTTTTTCATTTTTCATTACAAATCGTAAAAAAACAATAGTAGTTTATAACACGCTCAAGTTATAACTAGATCCACTTATTTATGAGAAAGCCTATACAATAACTACTACTTCTCCATAGGTAGAAGACACCGGATCAGAGGGAGCGACAGGTGAGCACAGGGCATTGAACAGACAGAGGCGGCGCAAGATTCGAGCGCCGCGCACCGTTGTCAACCCCGACGAGAACTTCTTCTTCTATTGGCTGTGGCTTATCACCGTCTTTGTGCTGTACAATCTTTGGACGCTGATTGTTAGGCAGAGCTTTCCAGAATTACAGGTAAATATTTCTATTTACGAGTTATTATTTTTATCAACAGTATGTTCTATCGTTTCTAACCTAGTCAATATAAAGATAAATGTGTAAATGACATGTTGTAATGACAGATCTCCAAAACTAACCGTTGGGAGTGGCCTCAAGACATTATCGTCCATCTGTCCCTCACCCCACCACATTCCTCCACGACCAAAAACAATCCAAATTCACCTAATTTTAATTGTATTACAAAGTCAATTAATTAACTGTGAGTTCAAGACATAAAGACAACAAAATAAAAACAAATATCAAACCTAATAATCAATTCGTAATGATAATGATTTATGAATAAAACTGACCTATTCTTACCCACACGTCCCCAATAAAAGTATCAGAAACACGATAAATAATTAAACAGTTCGAATCCTTAACAATAGTGATACCGTGTCATGAAAATACAGTAGTCAATGTTACTTCACGTCTTCTATTGGTCGTTACATTATTCAGGTCGAACGTACAGTTCAATTACAGTGGAATCTAGACTCTAAACCAAGAGATTAAGTTGTACAATTGCTTGGAAATGTCCGGGAAATAGCTTGGAATTGTTGAGTCGAAAATAGTCTTTCCATGCTACTGTGGAAGAGAGGTAGCAGTGCAACTAAATATTTAATACTTGAGGGTAATTATCGCTGGCCATGGTTATTTTCTTGTGCTATTTAAAAAAATATTGAAATTGAAGTACAAGAGCAAGAAAACGAAAATTATTTTATATCGAATGAGGAGCTCGTGGCTTAGTAATAACAGCCCCACGGGTCGATCCATCAGGTTAAGCTACGCTTGCTAGGGTTGGACAATGGATGCGTGACCGTCTTTACATAACAAAGACTCCTCCGTGCTTCGGAAAGCACGATAAGCCGTTGGTCCCGGCTGTCATTCTTGGATCTTTGACAGTCGTTACGGTTCGTCAGAAGCCCGAAAGTCTGACAACCAGTCTTATCAAGGGGTATCGTATTAGTTACTGGGATGTTGCGGTCAGATAGACAGTCGCTCCATGTAACATACTAGTATTCAGCTGCATCAGGTTAGACTGGAAGCCGACCCCAATATAGTTGGGAAAAGGCTAGGCAGGTGATGATGGCAGCCTATTGCCATTGCCATATGAGTGCACTATGGTGGGGCTCTAAACCTAGGTTTGACAATAGACAATCCATAAAAACTTGCTATAAACTCAAGTTCGGTTGCTAATATTTTGATAAATGCTATGCACTTTCAATATAAGAATATAAGTACCCTAGAAAAATAAAAGGTTGAGGTTTCATAACTTAGAAAATATAAATGACTCCATTTATATTTTAAAATTTATAAGCAGGTACCATTGCCAATTTGGAAACCTTTGAAGTGTTAGCTGGAATTTTACTACAAAATATAAGGTACTTAAAAATAGATAAGTATCTAAACTACTATCATACAAAATCTATGAAGGAATACTGAATAATATTGTAGTTCCGAGTATGTCTAACGACACAATCTCAGGGACACATAGTTTACTGTATCGTAAGACTATTATTGCGGACCATTTCCTGATCGAGGACGATTTTACTTTTAAATTGAGGATAAAAATGCATTCGACGAAGGAATCTGTTGTTCAGTTTAGTATCTTTGAAGCGTCAGTGTTCTGTTTTTAATAAATGTATTTGTGTTTCGAAATGTACACTTGTACAAGTGTAAGAATATTTTGTCAAAGGTTTCGATATTATTTTGTTTAGTGATTGCATAATGGCAGGAAAAATATGGCCAATTGCGAGTCGGACTTGCACAGTCCTTCCCGTACCACCGGACAATATTTGAGACTACATTATTAAAAAAAAAGGTGTAAAATGTTAAGTGTCTACCTATAGGTACGATTCAAAAGATATAGCCCTATGACGGTCGTGAATTATATTTTGATCAACATACAACCCAATACTGATCTGCAAATTACAAAAAACGTATGAAAATTTTAACTTCGCGGGCTACCCTGGCGCTTTTGCCTTAACAATTGGGTAATATGGTACCCAATTCATGCTTAGAGGCAGTGTGGACAATTCTCGTTCCTTCTTTGTTAAGAGGCCTTTGCTCTGTAGTGGAACAGTTACAAGTACCTTAGCTAAGTTAAGCTAGCTAAGTTACGTAGCTTACATCAAAGTTTAAGGGTCTTACCGCAAAAACTTGACACTTGTTCAACGCGTGTTTAATGTCAGTTTTATGTCAAATTCCGTACAGAAATGTCATGTTTACAAACAACCTGATAAACACAGTTTTATGGCAATAAGGTTAGACTTTAAAATATCTCCTACAACATGTTGTGTAGACTGCAGTGTCCGAGCGAAACTGAATTCTATTAAACTATGGGAGTGAGAATCACATATTCATGCAAATGTTACGATTATATTATACGTGACACCTTATAACCTTAAATAAATCAATAAAACCATGAACTGTATAGTAGTTTAATATTGTACGAATGTATTGAACAGTTGTGTCCGTATCGTCAATGTTTTGAAATTACAAGAAGACTTTTTGCACTGAGAGCGTTATTTCTGACTGAATTATTAAAGAAACAAACCTCGGAACTCCATCTTGTCAAAATGTTTATATGTTAAGTCATGTCAAGGAAGTAGAAAGACTTTCATAAATAAGTAAGACATAGAGTTTCCTCTTGAGCAAAATATCTCGTGTAGACAACAATAAAGGATTTTGGCCATATTTTCGAAAAGATGTAACTCTAAGATAGACGTTTATGGGCGTAAGTCTATGGATATAAAGACAAACTTGACATAAAAAAACAAAACATTGTACTTACATAACATTGGATACCTATGTAATAACATTTGTTTCGTGACCAAACCAAGCCAAAATACAAAAATATACTCATGAAAAAATAAAAATATACCCCAATTACCTTCCTATCAGATGAATTACTATTTTAAAATAAAAATGGCCGATCATTCATCATTGTCCTGCCAGCTAAATTGGGAATGCGCGTGCATTGATTATGTTTGTCCACTCTAATTGAAAAACTGATACGCACGCACCGCTGGCCATTCGCTTCATCAGAAATATTAATAAAAATATGGTAATGGTCTTCACATGATCTGACCAAGATTATGACTGGGCTTTAAAAAAGACTGCGACCTCTGAGTTTGTTTCGGCCTTTCTTCTCAGAGTAATCAGATAGGAAACGCCAACCTCATCTAGTTTTTAAAATATGATTAACGTGTAAAAGCGTAGCGGAGATGAGAATGTTGAGATGGATGAAAGGAGTGTCAAAAATGGTAAAAGTAAGAAATGAGTATATAAGTGAAAGTTTAAAAGTGGCGAAGTGACCAGTGACAGAAAAGTTGAAAGGAAATCGTTTGGCCTGGTATGGGCATGTGATGAGGGGGGAGGCAACGCATGTGACTAAAAGAGTGATGAATATAAATGTTAATGGATGGAGCGGGAGAGAACGGCCAAAGAAAAGATGGATGGATTGTGTGAGGAGTGATATGCAGAAGAAGGGAGTGAATGATAGCGTGACGGTTGACAGGGGAGAGTGGAAATGGAAAACGTGTTGCGCCGACCACAAGTAACATGGGACAGGGACAGGAAGATGATGACTGACGTGTAAAAGTGTTTTTACAAACCTACTTACAGATATAAAATCATTTATCATTAAATGAACGGTAACATGGATACATACTTTCTCTGTATTTTGTACTGTAATAAAGAAATTAACATTTATTACCACCCGTGCCTTCTGCTTGTTGGTGATTTTAAAATTACGCTCAAATCCAGACTGTCTCTGTAAAATAGTCGGTTACAGTTATGCAGTGGTGTTTGAATCTTAGTAGGTACATAATGACAATGTACACGGTTATAAAACCGAAAAATTACATACATTCGTAGGTACGGTCAACAACGGAAGCTGAAAAATATTTCGAAATTTTGCGCATTTGTAGACTTTTTATTAATTTGTTGTTGCTGATTGTTATAATAAGCGAAGGTCTACTAGGTTTATGAATTCTTGATTATTAAAGAACTTCTTCATTATTAATTCTGCACCCTCAGGGAAGTGTCGATCTAATGAAATCCGTAAAATGAACCTGTAGTCCCAGCTTTGATTTATGAGATCTAATTTTAGAAAATTCATAAAAACTTATATTTAATGTAAAATTGGAAAGAACTCGCCGTAAAAAGTAATTATTCAAGAATTTAATATTTGTTGAAAGTTTATTAAAAAAGTTATTTCAAAAACTTGCCTTATCAAACAAAAAGCCTATTATTGCTATGTTCATAGTCTAGTCGAGAACTTTCGATGAAAGAAACGATCTAAAAACCAAGTTAACATTTTTTTTTGGTAATACTCTTGTTTTTGTTAAGGTTACAAAACCACATAGGGCAGGATAAAAACAAAAACTGTTTTTCTAACCCTTCCATATTCAACGGTCTGCCCCAGTTCCGGGTAACCCTTTTGTCTCATGAGACTTGCTAAGTTGCGACGTAAATAAAGATCGCGACGAGTAGGGGACTTTCCCCAAACGGTTTAATTCCCCAAACGCGTCATAAAACGGTAATCGATTGAATTTGCAGTGTTTTTGTGTTCAGTTTTCGAAAACACACCGCCTTTTTGTTTAGGAAATTGGGTTTTCATTCGAAGATTTCTTCGGACACATACAGGGTGTAAGGGACAGGCCTCTGCAGACTGATAGGATGAATTCAGCATATCATACTAAGACAAGGAACTTTATGGGAGTCCAATAAACCTGATTTGTATTATTACCTCACGCGCCATGTATTGTTACCGTGGCTAAACCTGTGAAGTCGGGCGGGGCACGCTCGAGTATTTTAATATCCATTGCTGGCTTTTTTATTTTAGCTGTTTTATTTACATAAACGAAGTGCTAAGTACAGAGAATGTAATTTTACATTGAAATAAAGGAATAGTAACTGAAAAAATGATAAAATATCCGGTGGAATATGATTCGAAATAAGGAGCTGAATGACCCCTGTTAATTTGCTGTCCTTTACACCCTGTATACCATCAACCGGATAAGTCATGTTTATTGTGTGTCTGCGTTGGTTTTGGGTTTTTTCTCGGTTCTTCAGGAATGCCATTGTTATCCGTCACATAATGTAAACGAAATAACAAATATAGAACAATATTTTCTAGAAAAAAAAAAAATATTCCTGATCGGCCTGAGTTCCATACTAAATAATAATTCTCTTAATAACACGCCAGAGATCGTAAAAGTGAAAAATTACAAAACTTTAGGAACAGAAGAGAGAGAGAAGTCGTTAAATCAAAGTTAGAGAATTCCAATTTCACGTACAGTACGACACAACTTAGATGTAGCATCAATTCGAAAATTTGCATTCATTCATTTCAATTTTACGAATGTATTTTGGCTATATGACTTTACAAGTTATTCTATCCCTATTATTCTATTGAGGAGCTCGTGGCTAAGTAATAACAGCCGCACGGTTAATCCCTCAGGTTAAGCTACGCTTGGTGGGGCTGGTCCGTGGTTGGGTGACCATCTTTACATATCGAGACTCCTCCGTGCCTCGGAAAGCACGTTAAACCGTTGGTCCCGGCTGTCATTTGTGGATCTTTGACCGTCGTTACGGGTCGTCAGAAGCCCGAAAGTCTGATAACCAGTCTTGCCAAGGGGTATCGTATTACTCAGATACTGGGTTGTGGAGGTCAGATAGGCAGTCGCTCCATGTAAAAAACTGGTATTCAGGTGTATCCGGTTAGACTAGAAGCCGACCCCAACATAGTTGGGAAAAGGCTAGGCAGATGATGATGATGATGATGACTTTACAAGTTATTGCGGTTGCGTAAATTAAAAATTTTGCCGATGCTACATCTAAGTTGTGTCGTACTATACCTACCTATTTAATTTAATTTCGAATGCCTTCACAGAACGTTTTTAATATCGTGCCTACTGTTCTTTTGTTTTTAATATAATTATACTTTTTATAGTAGAATAGAATGATACTTTTTATTTTTGGCCAGTTTGTAATAAACACTAGCTCACATAGCGTCTGCAATTTACCGTCGAATAACGTCACTACTCAATTTACGATAGTTTGGTGTGTTTTCCTAGAGAGCGTTTTTTGACACAGTAGAGTCAAACCTCGACGCTATCATTTTCACGACGGCGGTAACTGCGGCCGTCATTTGCCGGTTACCGCTGTTGTACGAAACCAAAGCTATAGCCAGAACTACTAGTTTATGTACGGTCAGCAACGAAAGTCGATTAACACTGCTATAATAACATAACATAACATCACGCCTGTATGTATTTCCCCAAAAGGTTAGGCAGAGGTGTACCTATACAGGGTGTTAGGGTAAACACTCTTGTCATTCAAACCAGTGGTTTGGTTTCATTTATAGAACGTAAAATCAATGGAAAATTACAACAATTTTTAAATTTTTTTTAGATAGTTTTTACCACAAGAGACGCAAGTTCGTTGCCCTAGCGCATAGGGCAACGAACTTGCGTCTCAACACGGGCGGGGGGTACGGGATGTGACCTGACCGGCAGCGAGCGCGATCCCTCCCTTAAGCAGTCAGCTGTTTCACTAGCAAGCACGGTGTCAGATAGAAACTTTTTAAAATCTTTTAATGAAAATAACGTTTTTTTTTTGTTGTGTTCGGTCATTTATTTTTATATTTAAGTCAACTACCCATGGTTTGAATGACAAGAGTGTTTACCCTTACATCCTGTATAGTACATCCACATTTCACCTTTATTAACGAGATTATTTCCATCAAAAAGACTCCGGACTGCAACTGAAAAATTCTAGCTAAAGAACCCAATAACACATTGGCCGACCTGGGAATCAGCTTAGGATACCGGGACCTTGGCAACGGGTAACTGAAGGAACACGGGTGGGTTTTAGTCAGTAAAAGTCTGACTCCGCTCCGCCAAGAGCGGGAGACGTCATAGGATGATTACCCAAACTCAAAAAAAAAAACAGCTTAGGACCTCATGCTGAGTAGCAGCGCTTGCGCCGAACAAACTGTTTATTCAAGTGCTATAATGTTGTTTTTCCTCAGATAATGTGCCACTACTTCTGGTTGACGTGCGACGGCATCAGTGACGTGGTCTTCGCTCTGGACCTCGTGGTGCAGCTGAGGACTGGTTACTTGGAGCAAGGACTGATGGTAAATACCTTATCTTTCAAAAATACCAGCCTATTACTCTCCCACTGCAGACGATAGGCCTGTTTTTTACCCGACTACGGCGAAGCAAAAAGGAGGGTTATGATTTTGACCGGTATGTAAGTATGTATGTTTATGTGTAACCTCATATTATCTTCTAAACTACTCATCGCAATTTGACAAATGAGGTATCGTTGAAAGTGTCTTGATTGTCCGCTATGTGGCGTCACATTAAATTGAATATGGCGCCCTCTAGAGGACATAAAGTCAATTAAACCATTAACCAACGCACCACATTAACCCATGTTGGTTATCAAATGAAAGGTCTCAGTTAGCTCATTTCTAAAATATAATAATATTATTCATAATCCCATTTAAAAAAAAAATAAAAGTAATAGTTATAAAACTAAAAAACCCAACTACGACAAGAAAAGTCAACTATAAAGGTATAAATAAGACATCACAGACAGACAAATAAAAAATCCGGAGTCACAAGTGTTAGATTAGTCTAACAGATTACGTGTGACTCCGGATTTTTTCTCGGAGCAAGCGTGTTGATGCAAACTCATGCCTTCTCTGTCTCATCTTCCTGTCTCGGGTTGACGATTTTAGATGTATATTAATTCCAAGTCCGTCAAGGTTTCCGAACGACTTTTTCCTTTTCCAATACCAGTGGTGTCCAAGAGAAACTAATGCATAAATGAATTGTAAAAGTCACATTGCTACGACCGGTACGATCTTTTTTTTTCCTCTCTTATCTTTGTTTCTACTTATCATCATCTGCCTAGCCTTTTCCCAACTATGTTGGGGTCGGCTTCCAGTCTAACCGGATGCAGCTGAGTACCAGAATTTTAAATGGAGCGACTGCCTATCTGACCTCCACAACCCAGAAACTGGGTAATACGATACCCCTTGGTTAGACTGGTTGTCAGACTTTCGTGCTTCTGACGACTCGTAACGACTGTCAAAGATCCACAAATGACAGCCGGGACCAACGGCTTAACGTGCTTTCCGAGGCACGGACGAGTCTCGATATGTGAAAATGGTCACCCATCCACGGACCAACCCCGGCAAGCGTAGCTTAACCTGATGTATCGACCCGAGCGGCTGTTATTACTTAGCCACGAGCTCCTCCTCTCCTCTTTGTTTCTACTTATCTAAGTATCTAATCTTTAGAACATTAACTGAACGTTGCCCATGTTTTGGATGGCTGATGGGGCAAAAAAGTTCTCGAATGGTATCTACACACCGGAAAACGTAGCGTGGGTAGGCCTTACGTGGACCGACGACTCCCTGAAGATCACAGAAATCTGCTAGATGTGGTCAACTCAGAACCGGTGGTTGTGACGGTGCCCCGTCTTTTGTCTGATATGATGATGGAAATTGCGAATATTGTGAATGAGACAATGAAATATAAAATTAAGGGTGCACGAAAGTTGCGGGAAAGTCCGAAAGGGATACTGGGGCCCTTGGCAACAGGCAACTGAAGGAACACGGGTGGGTATTTGTCAGTAAAAGTCTGACAAGACCTCCCGCTCCGCTATGAGAAGAAGGAGGGGAAGGAGGCTCCGCGGGAGAAGTCATTAATTTGATTTTGATCAAAATCCTACCTACCTAGGTATCATAATTATGCTATTTAAATAGCTTTATTTTTTCATATAATAAATCTAAAAAATATTATAAACTTGTTCCCAGGTTTATGACTCAAAGAAACTAGCGAAGCATTACGTGAAGTCGCGCAACTTCCTCCTGGACGTCGTGTCGCTGGCACCCCTAGACTTACTGCAGCTGCACTTCGGTACCAACCCTATCATCCGCTTCCCTCGGTTTTGCAAGGTAAGTGAGCAAATATGTACTTATTTATTCGACACTAGCTGCGCCCCACGGTTTCACCTGCATAAGTCTCGATCCCGTGGGAATATCGGGATAAAAAGTATTCTATGTTCTAACCTAGGTCATAGTCTACCCATATGCCAAATTTCATCCAAATTCGTTCAGCTGTTTTAGCGTGAAAGCGTAACAAACAATCTCACTTTTTTAAAATATTACAAAGGCATTTAAGTTAGGATAGATTACTAGACTTATACACAATGCCAGTTTAATCAGATAATGGATCACATGAACGAATGAAAGTGGTTTTTAATATTAAAATTAAAAGGCATAATGCCTAATGTACAGTCACGGACTTTAATTGATGAGCCACCTTCAAACTTTTCAATTTTGCAGTTTCATACATTCACGAGATTACACGATTAAACACGAACTCAAATCACACGCTCGTAAACAAGATGACAAATAAATTACTTTTAATCAGAAATAGTCTTATCCATAGAGTAGTCAATCTCTATGGATAAGACTCAATGATAAGTTCTCAATGATAAAAAATTAAAAATAAATACAATGTTGCATTAAGATTGATACCGACCTCCTTTGAATCATAGCTCATTAACACGTTATTTCTGAAAACTTAACTGAAGACAGTGACAGTTGAAATATCAATATCAGAGACGTTACTTTCGAACTTGTCGAAATGACTATTACTATTTCTCCGTACGCTAACGTTACTATCGTAACAGTAACCTAGCAACGATTGTTTATAGGTTACTGTTGCTAGACCTGCAATTGGTTGACTTTGGGCAGTCACTCTGCTGTCAAATTTGTAGTTCTGGCTCTCAGGTTAGCCAACCGGTAAAGATATGAAATATAATTTTCTTCTAATACGAAGACATATGACTTTGCGTGTCGGGAACCGAATACACCCCATTTGCATTACACGGCTAAAATACGAACAGTGCCAGGTGGCTCATGAATTACAGTCCGTGACTGTACAATCGAAAAATATATAAATACTAGCTTCCGCCTGCGGCTTCGCCCGCGTGGTATGTCGATAAAAAGTAGCCTATGTCCTTCCCCGAGATGCCATCTATCTCCTTATCAAATTTTATCGAAATCCGTTCCGTGGTTTAGGCGTGAAAACGTAACATACATACAGACAGACAGAGTTACTTTCGAATTTATAATATTAGTATGGATGGTAGGTACACAGACAAAAATATTCACATTTTCACTACGTGTACCTACGTAATAACTTTATAAGCTTATGGCATAGGATTACATTCAACAAAAATGGATAAAAAAAGATCACTCCGGAAAAGATTCGATAAAAAATATTCCTATGTTTTATTATATTAATTGCTATCTCGATAAACCATCCCAATTTTATTTTCACGAGTCATTGGAAACGATTGAATTAATTTCCAAGTAAAATATTATCAAAATAATATTACTTACTTTTACCATTTCCTTGTAATCCCTCACAATTTATTTACTTCATAAAATTAACCCACTTAAATTAAAGACATCGTCAAATCAAGCATCAAACTCAATGTATTCAAATCTTAATTTAGAAATAAAACATTATACAGACGTAATTAAGTTCTCGCTGAAAACCGTTTCGTTTCAAACAAGCCTATAATAAAAAGAACAAGACATTTGCTTTTAAAACGATTTCGGGCTTTGAATAGCTTTAATTTCGATGATAATTTGAACAGAGAAATAATTTAAACAGTTAAAATTTTCACTGAGTGAGTATCTCTATTGCCGCTATACAAATAATATAAAAAATTAAATGAAGTTTAAAGCGGGTTTAAAAGATAAAAGTGTAAAAGTCTTTTTCGGAATTTTTTTCCGCTACGGAACCCTTCGTGTGCGAGGCTGACTCGCACTTGGCCGGTTATTTCTTTATTACTAACTAGCGACCCACCCCTGCTTCGCATAGTTTTTACGACTAGACAAAACATTGAGTTTATGGTGAGAAACGCATCAAAATCCGTTGCGTAGTTTAGAAGAACAACGCGGTCAGATAGACACGAAAAGCGACTTTAATTTATAATAATTATTTAATTTATATACATTATGTTGTTTTGCCCGTATTATGATTAAAATCTCGTTTTGTTCGATATCGCTGTCTATTAATAATTAATTATATGGGCACCGTGGCACCTCTACGGGCATATACCTATATACTGTGGCCCTAGTGAAAAAGGATCTAAGTCCAAAAATGCAACTTCACAGGAGACGCAAAAAACACTCCGCGCACTTCAAATTGCGTGTTTGCCTCGTGTGACATTTAAACCACTACCAATTGAAATACATGTGATGTTTTTATAGGTAAACAATTTATGCTCTTTATTATTATGGAGTTATTTTTTATGTAAAGTAATTCGTTTTTAAGATAGTGACTTATACTAACCACAAAATGAATTCCTTGAGGGTGTAAAATAAATTATACCCCATCTCCCATATGTTAAATGTTAATTCACACAAGTGAAAATGGATACGCATTTGGAATGATTATGTTCATACTAATCCCAATAAAGTTTCTTTGATTTTTTTCCTTTATGGTGGTGAAAACGGATTTATGTCTAATAATATCACATTACTCACTAAATCATTTTTAAGAACCAGGTGTTGTTGTATTGATAAACACCAACCAAATTAAAACGTGGGTAATTTATGTTAATTTTATTTAAGTATAGGATTAATAACTAACAAAAAAAAACTAAAACTAAAAGGACTTACTAATAGATATAAAAACAAAGGGACCCTCAGGCGTCGAAGTATTCGTCGTCGTGTTAATTTAGATTAAAAAACACAAAATGCATTTTTTTTTTTTCGTTTAAATGAATACAAAAGTACTTGAAACCGACTTTTGAATTTTTTTTGGTGTCAGTTGGACCCTTTTACACAAGGTAACTTCTTTATTTTTAGAGATAGCTTAGATCCGTTTACACCGAACGATAGAGCATTTTTTCCTGATCACTTCTGTATACTTAACTCATTTTCCACAAAATCGGACTTATACCCCTTTTCACTAGGGCCACAGATATGCCCATAAAGGTGGCTGTGATTGGCACAATATCAAATTATCTACATTCGTGAACAGAAATGGGAACTTCGAGATTGAGTCGGGAGGACTTAACAACGTCTTTGGGATTTGAAGTCGAGATAATCTCGATTATTAGAACGGTTTGAAACTCGAAATAATAGAAAGATTAATGGTACTTCCTACTTCGCATTTCACATATTACCAAGTACTAGATCAGGGAAAATCAAAAAAAAAATTGTACGTTACCTACGTACAATTTATTTTAACTTTAAAGAATTGAGATAATTCTCTAGGCATTTTTTGAAGTTGAAGCTTATAGACGAAAAATATAAATAAAGTTGTCCAACTTATCACACATATCACACATACAACAAACTTCAAAACCAATAACTACGACAATCAAATCAAATCCCCCATCGCTTGTACACCTAATTCGACACCTAAGTCTATTGACAGATACAAAGGAAAATAAAATAGAAAACAAAGACAATAGAGCCTACAATACAGGCTCATGTTACCGGTAAAAGCTTTCGATCAAGGAC
Organism: Lithophane socia; assembly: GCA_947522985.1. NCBI lineage: Eukaryota > Metazoa > Arthropoda > Insecta > Lepidoptera > Noctuidae > Lithophane > Lithophane socia. The sequence continues at coordinate 12,065,352 of OX383271.1, read as the reverse complement.
GCGCTGATACATAGAATACTATAGAATGTATAGGCTAGGTACAGTCCAAAAAAAGGATAAGTTTCCTGGCTTCTAACATTGAATAGTTTTTAACCCGCGTACAGTTGCGGAATAAAGAAAGAAAAGAAAGAAAATAAATTTATTTGACCCAGGTAAGGCACACAATATGAAAAACCCTTGGGTTAATTTTCACGTAATATTCCAACTTCTGACTAGTAATTGTTTTTGGGGGCTTAAAACAGTAACTTCGGCAGTATCATAATAGGAAAATATTATGAGCTAGCTGTGCCCCGCGGTTTCACCCGCGTAAATCTCGTTCCCATGGAAATATCGGAATAAAAAGTATCCTATGTGTTAATCCAGGTTATAAACTATCTGTTTGCCAAATTTCATCTAAATCCATTCAGCCGTTTTTAAGTGAAAGAGTAACAAACATCCATCCATCTATACTTACAAACTTTCGCGTTTATAATTAGTTAGATTAGATATTGGATTAGTAGTTTGATCATCGTAAAATGTCACTAACTGACAATTCATAATATTATATGATCTGCCTACGATTCATATTACGAAAGAATTCATCTGATTGGCAGTTTTCTATGGAGATTCGTAAAATGGTCCACACAATTATGAATTTGCTTTTGTGTCAAATTAGAGGAATTGCTAATGACAGCTGGAAATTCAGGAAATGAATTGCTTATAGAGAAATTGCTAATGTGACTTTGCGTTTTAGGCCCGCTGGTATTCAGCTGCACCTAGTTAGACTGGAAGCCGACTCCAACATAGTTGGGAAAAGGTTAGGTATATTGATTGATTCCAACCGTAGACTTGGAGAATGGACTGAGCGTTCTATAATCAATTGTGCAGTAATAGGTACACACCAAAAAGTACGAGTGAGATAAAGTGAATTCGCGGCCAGTAGTTGTCTCTTTAGTAGTACTACAGGTATTGGCCGCATAGTCACTTACACCCGGTTTCTGATTTGAGAAAAGTAGTAAATCTCAACTGATTATTCTCAAATACATAAGTATGCGCTTTTAAAATCGAATTTCGTTTCTGAATTAAGATTTTTTAAACTCTAATCAAGACTGGAACGTGTTTGCATTGATCAGGAATACTTAAGTAAATGATCAGTTGATTATGGTTTAACGAAATTCGATTTTAAAAGCGCAACTAATTTATTATTTATTTAATTCTCTATGTCTACGATTCCAAATAGTGAGCTGTATAGTTAATATTTTTTTGTAATAATTTCATTATTTATATTATTATGAGAAAACCGGCCAAGTGCGAGTCGGACTCGCGCACAAAGGGTTACGATTATCTATAAAAACGGCACAAAATTCACGTTTGTTCGTTTGTTGTATGGGAGCCCCTTACATCATCATCTGCCTAGCCTTTTCCCAACTATGTTGGGGTCGGCTTCCAGTCTAACCGGATGCAGCTGAGTACCAGAATTTTACATGAAGCGACTGCCTATCTGACCTCCACAACCCAGTAACTGGGTAATACGATACCCCTTGGTTAGACTGGTTGTCAGACTTTCGTGCTTCTGACGACTCGTAACGACTGTCAAAGATCCACAAATGACAGCCGGGACCAACGGCTTAACGTGCTTTCCGAGGCACGGAGGAGTCTCGATATGTGAAAATGGTCACCCATCCACGGACCAACCCCGGCAAGCGTAGCTTAACCTGATGTATCGGCCCGAGCGGCTGTTATTACTTAGCCACGAGCCCCTTACATATTTATTTTATTCTGTTTTCTAGTACCTATTTGTTGTTATAGCGGCAACAGAAATACATCATCAGTGAAAATATCACTGTCTAACTATCACGAGAGATGAGATACAGGCCTCATACATACGGGCCTGGAGACAGACGAACGGACAGCGGAGCTTTAGTAATAGGGTCCCGTTTTACCCTTTGGGAACGGAATCCTAAAAAAATGTCCTTATTGTAGAACCTTACATCACGTTTCTTCTACATTGAAGGTAGTAATGGCGTATCAATCGTGATAAATGCCTCATAGATTCTGTACGATGTCCTTATTACAGTGGTAATAACTTCCTTCAGCGGACTTCTGTAGCCGAAGGGCATATGTTATCGCATTTCTATAAACATTACAAGAAGTAATAAGACAAAACGCCTCTAGGTATACCTATTTAAATAGCTATATGTAAGCAGGCACGCCCCTTGTGCCTAGAGGCTTTTATTTAGTTAATTTATGTTTATGTTTATATTAACTACTTATTTCTGCTTGAGTACATATAGTTCTCGTTTTTTTTTTATATTATTCTTTTTTTTTTGGTTGGTATATTGGCGTGTGCTAGCTGACATATGGCTACTTAGATTTATGTTTTATGTTGCGTAATGTAAATGATTTTGCAAACTTTTGTATAGAATCAAATTTTTCTAACTGAACAGACAGCTGTGCTGCTGGGGAGTTTGTTGCGCCACTTTTTCTTCCCAGCTAAAGCACTAGGAAGTGGTGAAGGGTGGGCGTTTTGGGGGGACTGTCTTATGTAATTTTGACGTTCGAAAAGTGCTGATTCTCAGCCTAGTTTGGATAAATGACTTTTGATTTTGATTTATTTGGAGATGGATTGGTTGATTTGACAAATTGTTAAGAACAGATATAGACAAACATGCAAATGATTTCTTTTTAGATGATAAGTGTGTCGTAATCTACCACAGGGGCACAGTGCGGGTTGGTAGATGTCATATGTCTTCGAATTCGGTTTCAATATGTACTTATTAAGAAGATATTTACAGAAATAAAGTAGTTACAACAAATGCAAACAAAATTGTGAAACTGACAACACTACCTACATTATTTATTTAAATACGTCTTACAAAACTTCAGTAAGAAAGGATTCACCGACAGTTGACCCCGATATCAGGTCGTTTGTATGTTAATTCCTAGACTAACTTGCAAATATTACAAGTAAATATGAATGTAAGTTACAAACAATTGTGTGTTTAGGTACTTTAGACTTGAAGTTGGGAGTAGAAACGGTCTCTCCTTTATACAGATTACTCAGTGATTCATTTTCGATTCATCCAACAATTCATTGTACCTACACTAATGCATACTTAGTAAGTCCCTCAAGTCTATGAACAGAGAAGGAATGAAAGTGGGAAGGAATATTGAGGTGCAAATTAAAATTAGATGAAACTGATAAAATATTTGTACCTGCTTAATTATTTTATGTTTTTTAGAATGAATTCAAACACTTGATTAACCACAAATACAAAATAACCAACATAAATAACATACATCGAGAAAAAATACGGATTAACTCGGTAATCAACTTTCTATTAAGAGATTAAGTACCAATTTGAAAACACTAACAGGTGTGTGGGATGGTCGGTATTTTTTTCAATCCGTTTTTTACCTCTTTCCATTTACACTAAATGAGTTTTAATTAACTATTTACAGACCAGACCTACATAATCCTAATCCTAACTTCATACTATAACTGCGAAAGTGAGTTTGTTTGTTTGTTTATATGTTTGTTACGCTTTCATTCGTGGATGTTTAACAGTCGTTACGGGTCGTCAGAAGCCCGAAAGTCTGACAACCAGTCTTTACCAAGGGGTATCGTATTACTCAGTTACTGGGTTGTGGAGGTCAGATAGGCAGTCGCTCCATGTAAAATACTGGTAATCAGCTGAATTCGGTTAGACTGGCAGCCAACCCCGCGGAAAAGGCTGGGCAGATTGATTTTGACGCTGAAACGGCTGAACGGATTTGGCATAATTTTTATCCCGATATTCCCACGGGATCGAGACTTACGCGGGTGAAGCCGCGGGGTGCAGCTAGTAAACTAATATAAACCTACTAAAACTAATACAAACCTTTCTTCCAGGTCTACAGAGCAGTAGACTTCTACTACATAGTGGAGTCCAGGACGGTGTACCCCAACTTCTGGCGCGTCATCAACCTCATCCATATCCTTCTTATCCTGGCGCACTGGTTCGGATGCTTCTACTTTTTGCTGTCAGAAGCTGAAGGGTTTCAGGTCAGTACCTACTTTGTATTTTAGTTATTTTATCAGCCCGTACGAAACATGGTTTGGAAGGATAAAGGGGACGGCTTTGCCCATCAATGGGACACAATTAAGCCCACAATTATTTTTTTTAATCATTCCGTAGGTGACCAGAAAGCGACTGTCACAAAGATATGAGTGACAGAGACAACGCTCTATGGGGTTTTGGGATTAGCCCTTAGGGAATACTTTGCTAGGTTTTTGTCCACGAATTCACCATGTTAAAAATAAGATTCATATACAACATGTAACAGAATAAGCGCAAGACCTGAAAGTAGTTTGCTCAGAATCGGCTTCTGAATCGATTTCCATCATTATTTATATGTGTTAATTTTTCATGAAAAAAATCTTTTCTTTAACTGAAATTAGAACCACCGCGTCTTACCAAGGTAATAAGATATTTTATTTAAGGAAATTTAAGCCCTATCTCAAAGGAATAAAGCCTATTCAAATGCATAAACAAATTTGTAATACGCTCATAGCTATCCTATGTTTCATGTTTAGTCAGGAAGTCTATTTTTTTTTTTAAAAACTAGCTGTCGTTTAATTAAATTAAATTACAGATATTATTTTAGTCTTATAATTTAATATTCTAATTGGGGTGTATGAGCTCTTGCGCTTATTCTGTTACAGGTTGTATATAGGACAGATACCTAATGGACGCGATATTATTTAACTCTTGTATTCTATCGACAAACATATATTACCTACTCAATGTGCGTTTTTATCATTTGTAACGGGACGATAATATCGTAGACGTCCACGGCAACATGATATCACAGGGAAGTAAAATGTATTGAAATGGAAATATTTGAAGACGCTGTTCGATATCGTTACAACGTGCACTTATTTCCATACATTTGATGATGGTGGACGTAGACGTCCACCGTCGTAGGCAGTCGCTCCATGTAAAATACTGGTATTCAGCTGCATCTAGTTAGACACGAAGCCGACCCCAACATAGTTGGGAAAAGGCTAAGCAGATGATGGACGTATAATATCGTCTCGCTAGAAATGATAAAAGTTCACATTCTTACCTAGAAAATACAGGAATATTATAATTCAACTCAATCTCTAAAATAGGTTTAAAAATGTAGCCAAGTAACACCAAAAACACTTTCACGCTTGGTAAGCCGGTTCCTTTGAATAAAATTCACGCCAGCTGAAACATTTTCCCCAAAGAAAACGAATACTTTAAGATAACTTTATAAATAAGAACTAGTTACATGTAAATATGATACCTCCTTGGACATAATACTCTCCAAATTGCCTATGCGTGATACTTTCTGATTCGATTCCCAAAGGGCGAAGGTAGGACATCTCGTATTCACGTTTTCAATTCATTTGCCTCATATGAATATTAAAAATATTGCGAGCGAAACGTGTATTGACACATTTTTGACCCACAAACAACTTTCAAGGGACATATTTAAGTACATACTGATAATATTAGACTTAAAATACGAAATCGGAGTGTTACGGTTCACTTTCATCCCCAAAATTAATGGTACTTGACCATTGAGTAAGGAATTTTATATGAATCTGTGGTAACGGTTTCATTCAACCTATGAGTTACTGGGTAATACGATACCCCTAAATAAGACTGGTTGTCAGACTTTCGGGCTTCTGACGACCCGTAACGACTGTCAAAGATCCACGAATGACAGCCGGGACCAACGGCTTAACGTTCTTTCAGTGGTACGGAGGAGTCTCGGTATGTGAAGATGGTCACCCATCCACAGACCAACCCCGGCAAGCGTAGCGTAACAGTAGTTAAGACGCTGACAACAGATAAACCGCGGTCACTGTCGGATTGCATAGAAAAGAAAGAGAAGCGCGACGACATAACGCTTGTAATTTATTTCAAAATATGAAGCAATTATCGATTTATTTAAAAATGAGTTGAATATTCGAAAATTAAAAAAAACTAATTCTGTATTAAAATAAGACGTTCTTGTTATAAATAAAAATACCAACGTACGTTGATATTTAATACAGATATTTTGGATTAGAACTCAAGGTAAAAGGTTAGTTTACCGTTAATTTGTATCGAGATTTTTTTTCAAAACGTGTTTTGGTAACAACCAAATTCTGAGAAATATGTTCAAGATTAACATATATTTTTTCCGCTATCACAAACTGTATAGATTTTGCAATTTTTTTGTTTAAGTCAAACCTACTTTTACCCTTTGCCGTTGTCAGCGCCTTAATATGAATCGACCCGTGTGGCTGTTATTACTTAGCCACGAGCTCCTTATTACCATTCAAAATAAATAGCCTCAACATGCCTCGACTGGCATTCGTAGCTTCCTACGGTTGTGGTCCACCAGGGACAACTAAACACTAATGGTGACTAATATTGCGGACAATAATCATTACAATGACCACCGTTGACGGTAGGTACAAATGCTATTAACACACAAATGGATACTTACAATGTTCACAAACATTTCTAAGTTGACTCTCGACGGTAATAAGAAGAAATGGACGAGAGAAATAGGTACGATTGAACTGTTCATTTGGTGACAGATAAAAAGTCCTATATGTAGCGGTGAGAAGACTTTTCCTTCTTAGGGTACTTCAGGTACTTATCAAGATAATATCTTCAATCTTGATAAGTACCGGGTACTTGTTGACAGACCTACACTGTTGTCCCATACCTATTAATATTGTAATTTGAAAACATCGTAAAAGCCAATTATTAAAAAAAATGTAACCGTGGAGTTTCTTGCCGTTTTTCGCCATAAAATAAACTAGATATTGCCCGTGACTTCCTCTGCAATCCAAGATGAAAAGTAGCGTATGTCCTTTTCCAGGTCAAGGTCTACCCATGCGCCAAATTTAATCAAAATCCGTTCAGCCGTTTTAGTGTGAAAGCGTAACAATAAACCAACAAAAAAAGTCACTTTTGCATTTATAATATTAGTTCGGACTAGTTAGGATGACCAAGCAGTGATAGCCTATTGGTGTGACCGTCGGACTGCCAAGTCATAGGTCTCGAGTTTGAACCCTAGACGCGCACCTCTGACTTTTCGGATTCATGTGCGTATTGTATAATTATCACTTGCTTCAATTACGTTGGAGGAAAACATCGTGAGGAAACCGGCATAACGGAGAGATATTTCTAGACGGCATGTGAAGCCAAGTCAGAGGCCCATTGGCGGCATGAAAACTCTGACACCAGGTTAGTCACTATACCACACGAAATACAAGAGATTAAACGACCAATTGGAACCAGGCAAAGAGTGTTTCTTAAGTGCCCATGTAGGTTTATCACTAAATATTATTATAAAACAAAGCACTCCGCCGCGTCTGTCTGTCTGTCTATCTGTTCGGGATAAACTCAAAAACTACTGCACCAATTTTCATACTGTTTTCACCAATTGATAGAGTGGTTCTCGAGGAAGGTTTAAGTATAAAACCTAACTTCTATAAGTGGTATATACCTAAATCTAAAAGAGTAATATATACATAAATAATGTCACCCCTGATTTTCGAATTTCTGATCCATTCAGTAATTCGATGTCATTCGATCGGCCTGTACATATCAAGTAGATCTTACAAACATGATCAGACTCCTAAAAAAATACTTCGAAACAAATTATTCAAGGCATGATTAGCTACCTAATTCAGAAATCCAATATTTGAAGATAATACACAAATATTCATATAGGTAACATACAGCTTTTCATAGTCATGTTGGTGTCCTCTCATCTCAGTTCAGTATTGAATATAGGATATTCAATTCCGTTGACGAGGGTCACAGGGTCTGACCGACCCTCAAATAGGCCAGATCTTATACTGCGATTTACCTTCGTAATGAAAATGGCCGCCTATCGATGTGTTACTCTTCACCTACGTAAATCCATCAGAGTGATTTATATAATCAAGGTATACAAACTTTCATCCCTCATCATTAATCTTGAGGTGAAGGAAAAGTGTACATGAAAGACGATATATTTTAAGTGCGTCCATTTTAGGAAGACTTGCTGCTACCCGTGTTGACTACCTCACTCAAATTCATAGCAATTATATTGTAAATACAGTATGTTAACTAACAAAGGGCGTTCCCGTTATCCTGCAATAGTATAGCGTGTATACATGCTAAAAAAAATATAACAACTCAAAAAAAAAAAAAAAAAATTTTAATTTACATATGTATTGAAATGTTCACAAAAAGATACACAGAGAAAGAAACACTCTGTACACGCACGATTGTATTTCAACGTAGAAAAACAAGTGCGACAAGGGGGCGTGTACAGAAAGTTTATTTTCCATAACAATTTAATATTTTTTGTGAATATTTTACTATACGAAAAAAAAAAACTTTTTTTTTTAACGTAATATTTTTTTAGCATGTAAACACGCTATACTATTGCAGGTTAACGGGAACGCCCTTTGTTAGTTAACATACTGTATATTTTGTAGAGATATTTTACCAAAAAAAATCTATTCACCATAGCAAGGTATTCTTGAATCGAACAATCCGAATAAAGTAAGTTGTAAGTACAAATTACTTTACCCAAGACAAATATTTAGCCTTCTGTATATCCCAGACCTCACGCCAAGTGAAATAACTTATACGAAGTACAAAAATACGTTAAGGAGAAAAAAAAAATTATATATCTATTACGACGAAATCGAAAGGTTTTTCGACATTTCACCAATGAATCTGAACGCGATCAGCACGTCTAAACCGCTTTCAAGAGCTGTCAGTGATATCCTTGTGGTGAAATACTACCAATGACAGCTCTTGAACGGACTTAAGATATGTGTGCTAATCGCGTTCAGTACCTGTAAGGGCGAATTTCACCATTGAAACTGAACGCGATCAGCACATAAACTACGTTTAAAGTCTGTCAGTATCATCATTTTCTGTGGAATATTGACACTGACAGCTCTTGAACGCAGTTATCGAGTATCAAAATTATGTAAATACAAATAAAGGTGGTCAGAAGGTTTGTTTTACAATAAACATAAACAACAACAACTGGTGAAATGTGGCTGCACCTCTGGCTAACCCTTCGGGAATATAGGCGTGATATTATGTTTATGTTATAAACAACAATCACGTGTTTGAATATAAAATATGAACGTGGTTTGAAAGTTAAGTAATATTTCTTTGGTACCTTTTCCATTTCACTTGAAATATTGGTACTTAAAAGAAACCCTGGCTCTAATGGTCTGTAACTGGCAAGACGCTGGGGAAAAGCGGCGTGATCTATGCAAGTTTATTTACTGCAGTGAAATTATTAAAAAAAAAACAGGCCAAGGGCGAGTCGGACTCTCAAACGAAGGGTTCCGAATCACCGGTTATTTGATAACGGGCCCCGTTGGTCTCGTGGTCGCAAGCGCGACTGCTGAGGGGTCCTGGGTTCGTTTCCCGGGTCGGGCAAAGTGTTATTGGGTTTTCCCATTAGGAATTGCTTAATAACAGCCCGGAGTTTGGAAGTTGGCGGTGTGATACCTCCGTGCCTCGGAAAGCACGTTAAGCCGTTAGTCCTGCGCCTGATGTCCCTCCGGTCGTGTCGGATTGCCGTCCCATCGGACTATGGGAGTGAGGGAACAAAGAGTGCACCTGTGTCTGCGCACACACTTGGGCACTATAACATCTCCCGCGCCGAAGGCTAGTCTCCGTTGAGATAGCCACGCCTCCTAAATAACAAAACATTTTAACCAGTGGTACAAAAATGCAAACAACACATCAACTACAGTCAAGCCACACAACAATAAAACGCAGGTCATGAAACAAGCCGGAACGAAATTGTAGCCGACAGATCTCGTTACGAGATCTGTCGGCTACAATTTCGTTCCGGCTTCGATCGACGTAAAAAACCTTAGTTACACTTGGTTAATACTGTGATGCCTAGAACTGAGCATTTTACGTTCTTTTATTTTTATTTAATTTTAATTTAATGCACAATGTACACAACCAATTTTACACGCTAAGCTTAAACTAGTGAGTACATGACCCTGTTAGGGCGCAACAAGATAACTTAAAACTAATATTGCAGAAGAGATATTCAATAACACATAAATATCATTAGGAATTAAATATTAAATTAATTAAATTTATATCTAACATTTCACTTCATTTACTTAATAACAATTGTCTACATGCTACAAATCCTCTATAAAAGTTTCTGAAACAGTTAGCTTATTGCCAACATTAGAACATCCAGTGTCATAGTAACCATAATATCATCCAAACGGGTGTTATAATGTTGTACTGAATTTCATAATGCAACCCATTTCAAAAAAAGAACACTGTCATTCACGAGCGTTTCACTAACAAAGCACCGTAATTTAAAAATAAAACACATTCGAATTCGAAAAATTCGAATTCTCGTCGTACCGCGCCATTTTTGTTCGATATTGGTTTTGCAAAGAAACTTTTATAGAAGATTCACATCATGGGTGTAGATAAAATCTTGTATGCAACTGTAAATAATTAGGTATTAAAACACTCATTTGTGATTATTATTAAACCCACATTCGTGTTTTAATACCCCTTATATTCGTGTTTTATTATATAACAGTTGCTTATATAACTATTATAGAATTTTGTAGAAATAATAAAGAGTTTGTTAGTAACTTGCCAGAGAATTCACTTGGTTGCAGTTTGTTTTGAATTCAGTGACTCGAACATTAATGACAAATGATTTTATTTCTGTAAGTAGGTTTGTTTAGACAAACGCTTTCACAAGTGAATCATAATTTGAAAAAAAACCGGCCAAGTGCGTGTCGGACCACGCACAATGAAGGGTTCCGTAGTTGGGATGAATTTATCGTGAGAAGAAACTTAACATTGTATTTTGTCAGCGTGATTAATTTTTATACCCATGCCAAATTCTAGATTTCCAGTAGTATGAGTCTCTGAACTATGCCACGGACAGACAAACAGACAGACATGGCGAAACTATAAGGATTCCTTGTAGAGTACTGGAACCCTAAAAAACTAGACGAGGTCGGCATTCCTATCATCTGACTACTCTGAGAAGAAAGGCCGAAACAAACTCAGGTGTTGTACTTTATTTAGTCGTCTAATGACAGTATATAGGGCTCCTACGAAGTCACCTTCTGTGGTTACCACTGGTAACTATATTTCGAAGGCCTAAACTTAGTAATGCGACACTCCATCGAATTGCAGCGATGCAGGTACCTACTCACTTGCCTGGCTGACATTTTGAGGGTTACCGTACCCAAAGGGTAAAACAGAACCCAATTATTAAGACTCCGCTTTCCGTCCGTCTTTCTGTCTGTCCGTCTGTCACCAGGCTGTATCTCCAGAACCGTGATAGTTAGACAGTTGAGCACAGATGATGCATTTCTGTTGCCGCTATAACAACAAATACTAAAAAACAGAATAAAATAAATATTTCCTTAAATATTTATTTTATTCTGTTTTTTAGTATTTGTAAAAATTAAAAACTAAATTAAATAAAAACTAATTAAAAATTAATTAAAAACTAAATTGTAGAAATATTAAAAACCGGCCAAGTGCTTGTCGGCCTCGCGCACGAAGGGTTCCGTACCATTATTTAAAAAAAAGGGCAACAAAATCACGTTTGTTGTAAGGGAGCCCAGATGATGCATTTCTGTTGCCGCTATAACAACAAATACTAAAATAAATATTTCCTTAAATATTAATTTTATTCTGTTTTTTTTAATTTTTTTTTTAAATAATTTTTTTTAATTTTTTTAATTAAATAATGGTACGGAACCCTTCGTGCGCGAGGCCGACAAGCACTTGGCCGGTTTTTAATATTTCTCCTGTCACTAGGCTGGGCTTCACTTCCACCTCAAATCCAGGCTGCAAAATACTAATCTTTTATTATAGCTTTTATTCCAACTCAAATGATGTCTTCATCAAACACCAAAAGCAATAAAAAAAAAGATAATAAGAAAGCAGAATAAACAAAATGTATGAACCCAGATTTAACAGAGCGTGGTACTATGAAAGAAAACTATTCTTTGTTACATTATGACACAATTTCCGTTTAAAATTAAACTTGACTCTTTTATCCTCAAAGAATACAAGTTTATAGACAGCGCTTTTAAAAAGTTATTTCTTTTTAATGATGGGTTTCTGCGGAGCTAGGTTTATGGTGCTGCCATAAACTTATTGTTCAGTATTTAATTCTTACTAGCTGCTGCCCGCGGCGCCCGTGTGGCCGTCATTATGTTTCTAAAATAAAAGCACGTTTATTAACGATCAACATGTGATATTTTTGGAGGATCTCGTGGCTAAGTAATAACACCCGCACGGGTCGATCCATCAGGTTAAACTACTTGCCGGGGTAGGTCCGTGGATGGGTGACCATCTTTACATATCGAGACTCCTCCGTGCCTCCAAAAGCACGTTAAGCCGTTTGTCCCGGCTGTCATTTGTGGATCTTTGACAGTCGTTACGGGTCGAAGCCCAAAAGTCTGACAACCAGTCTTGCCGAGGGGTAATATCGTATTACCCAGTTACTGGGTAGTGGAGGTCAGATAGGCAGTCGCTCCATGTAAAATACTGGTATTCAGCTGCATCCGATTAGACTGGAACCCGGCCCTAACATAGTTGGGAAAAGGCTAGGCAGATGATGAACTTATGGTATTTTTTCTTCGATTACTTCGGTAGTTTTAGATTCAGACAGATCCCTTATTCACAAACCAAACACCCGTATAAACAAGCCTAAGAAATTAGAAACAGCAGCTCAAGTTAAAGGTAATGCACCACATAGGTAGGTACGCTGATTAAATATAATCAGAATCCATCAAAAAACAAACCATTGCAATGAAACGTTACTTACAATTCTCAGGATCCGTCACTCGTAAACAATTGAGTTTAAACTTATCACTTTGTCCACGAAATGAATGTACGACTGTCTCGTCGCAATAGAAAACTAAGTTGATAGCGGTCCCCTTAATGACGGGGCACCATTGTCGGATCCCTGCTAAGCTGATTTGCACAATACAGATGGTTTTTTGCATCGGCATTTCGTATTACGGGGAAGTAATAAATTAAGGTTTTTCCACTACACAAGCTCGTTTGTTTTGACAAACCAAATTGGGCTTTAATGACTGAAAAATAAGAGTAGCACCCGGTTTTGGAATTGAGAATTTGAAGTTTAGAACTTGACATACTGTACTTTAGCATAACTTTGATGATTCCTTAAACCATCATCTGCCTAGCCTTTTCCCAACTATGTTGGGGTCGGCTTCCAGTTCAACCGGATGCAGCTGAATACCAGTATTTTACATGACCTCCACAACCCAGTTACTGGGTAATACGATACCCCTTGGTAAGACTGGTTGTCAGACTTTCGGGCTTCTGACGACCCGTAACGACTGTCAAAGATCCACAAATGACAACCGGGACCAACGGCTTAACGTGCTTTCCGAGACATGGAGGAATCTCGGAAACTAAATTCACAACTTGATGATTCCTACAATATAGCCCACATTCTTATGTTATTTGCTAAGACATTTTGATTTTTGCGGGCTCCGAAACGGTGTAAGTCATGAAAGTAGGTAGTAGCACCAGCCTTAGTGCGCTAATCACCAAGCAATATGCCAGGCGTGGTGATTGGCAAAAACTCACCTACGAACATGTGTTCGTCTGTTGGATCATAGACTACTCACTCTCACATATAGCATGCCCGAGTTCCAGCAGTGGTAACATTATTTGCTGATTATGTTACAAAATTCCTATGTCTCGTACAAAGGCTCATGTAAAATAATAAACATAAACGAATCTTGAATGAAAATGATCTCATTCAACATTTACCGCGAAACCCGTAATTTATTCAGGACTTTGAGGCGAGATTCCTTTGCATGTTATGTTGTAAAAATCTCGCGACATACTTTTCAGTACGCGACGTCTTATTTATATTCATGAACTGTCATAAAACTGAAAGGTATATTACTCAGAATCGTGATTCCCTAGAGTCGCGCGCGAAATCCCTAGAGTCGCGTTCTTTTAATTTTTACACGTTTTGGGCACGAGGTTTTTAGCATCTTTTATGGTATACTAGCTTCCGCCCGCGGCTTCGCCCGCGTGGTATGTCGATTAAAAGTAGCCTATGTCCTTCCCCAGGATGCCATCTATCTCCTTGCTAAATTTTGTCGAAATCCGTTCCGTGGTTTAGGTGTGAATAAGTAACGTACAGACAGACAGACAGAGTTACTTTCGAATTTATAATGGATGTATGGATGGTTTAAAAATGTAGTATGTGGTTTATATTATGGTTTACAGTGTAGGAAAAAATTTACAGTATTTACTACCTGTCGGGCCAGAAAAATTCAAGCTACAAAAAAAAAAACACCAAGGAGAATTAAATATATAAAACTAAGACCTTTTTTTCTTTGTATACTTAACGATCTTGAAATTAGACTGTGTTTACATCCCTATGTGTGAGTAGATAGTCCCTAATACTATGACCACAAGTCCATACAAACAGATTCCTGACTCGTTGGTCTAGTGATCACAAGCGATACTACTGAGCATGAGGTCCTGGGCTCAATTCGTCAAGTTTTTTAAGATTTTCTCGGTAGTAGCAATAAAGAGTCTGGATTCATGCCCGGTTGATGGCAATAGGCTCGCCCCCTATTACATGGTACATAAACATAAGTGGTGAAATGTAGGTGTACTAATAATAGGCCCTGTACCTCTGCCCAAGGCGTCATGATAACTTGTTACGAAAGAGTTGATCCACTATTACTATTAAAAGGGAATACAATAAATCCTCTTGGACCATCGTTCTTAGTCCTGCATTTGAGTAGTCAGGTGCTCACAATGCCGACAAACCAAAAGGCTGAGAGAACAGAGCTAACAAATAGACCATGTATCACGGGAACTTGTAATGCCTAATGTTTGTACATCGCCGATTTCCGTTTTCATCTTTGGACGTTTGCTCAAACTAGGCTATGTCCAAACCGAAGTAAATCCCACGCGGGCTGCAAGACAATATTTGCTCGCGCCGATCGTGTCAACTGACATGTTTGGATGTCTTCAAACTGGTGCGATTAGTCGCGTGACTATCATATTAGCAATTCCTCTAAAAACAATTCATTTCCTGAATTCCCAGCTGTCATTAGCAATCCCTCTAATGCACCACAAAAGCAATTCATAATTTGTGGACCATTTTACGAATCACATAGAAAACTGTCAAACAGATGAATTATTTCGTAATATGAATTGCACGCAGATCAAATTATGTATTGTCAGTTTGTGACATTTTACGATGATAATATTTTCTTATTATGATTCTGCCAAAGTGTCTGTTTTAAGCCCCCAGTTTAGTTGCGTGCCGCGCGGAACTAGCCCCAGTATGGCCAGAGCTTGATTACGCAGAAGTTAGATAATATCGTCATGATAGTGACACAAATGATAACATCGCTTTTTATGTTATGCATTTTAACTACATATCTTCCTTCTACAGGGCGACTGGGTGTACCCCCACCGACCTGGCGACTACGCGACCCTCACCAGGAAGTACCTGGGATCCCTCTACTGGTCGACCCTCACCCTCACTACCATCGGAGACCTGCCGACTCCGGAGACCAACGCCGAGTAAGTACGCTGCATGTTTGTTTAACGTTTTACTGTTTTTCTCTAAAGCTGGGTATAGATCAGGCTAAAAATGGCGAAAAAACTGAAAAATGTTTTGTGCAAAGTCAAAGTCAAATCATTTATTTCAAGTAGGCACTTTTGGATGTCAAAAACTATAAAATAAAATTGCAGTGTTAATCTGTCGAAACACGCTACTTTGTCATATAGTTCAACAATTTATAATAGCTCAAGTATGAATAGATATAACATATACTCGTATTTGTGGCATGGCACTAGCAGTCATTGACCCACCTACATTTTCTAACACCACATTAACGTTTAGCTTTTTTATTTATAGTAATTCAATAATATACATTATTATACATCTAACACTACAATACTAATAATATGTACAAGTATATAAAAAGGGGGGGAAATAATCACTATAGTGCATCAACAAATTCGGGCATTCTAACATTTATCTCAACAACTGATATAAAGTACGTTAACGTCCTGAATGTATCGTGATCATCAACATGTTTTAATAACGAAAAACCATGCATTTTGTTTGTTTGGGTTCCTACGAAGAGATATTATGGAAAGGGCAATGACCGCTATTGCTATGCCAGAATACAACTATTTATAGCAAGTTTTATTGCGCAAGGTTACGTCCACAATCTCCTTGCACTTTGTAAACATTCACTGCCAGTTGACTGGCGAGTTTAATTAGCTAAAACTGTGTAAGAGTCAACTTTCGCATTAAAAATGGCCAGTGATTAAGGTGTAAAAAAACTAAAATATCGTTTAAATAATAAATGAGCTCTCCAACACTCATTGTGCGCTTTTATAATTTCTGAAGTAACGATATTATCGTGTACGTCCACGGCATCACGATAACACAGGGAATTATCTATGGAAATATAATATGAAGACGTTTTTAAATTTCCGTGCATGACAACATTATAATTTGCACGTATTTCCATACATTTTATGGACGTGGACGATAATATCGTTACGTTAGAAATTTTATGTAAAATGTCGTATTTTCAATAAAACGAAATAAGTTCCAGGAAAAGTTCTTCTAACCCATTTAGCCCTCGTTAGTCTGGTCTGTATCCAACTTTAAAGTTGGGCACACACGGTTATGTTGCTTCTCTTATACATATACTCTAATTTCGAAAATTACGTGCATAGAACAAATACGTGGCAACACTGATATTTAAATACGCATTAAGCTAGCTTGATGCGACCACTATCTAGGAAATATACTAAGAATTAAGTTAACAAATAAATATTTTGCATTTTCGTCTTTAAAACGTAAGGGGAGGTTTAGACGGCAGTCTCGTTATTGCATTAAATTATCAAATTGTTTGTAGTAGGCATTTTGATACTTACTTACCTACGGTAAAAACGTTTTGAACTATAGTTTATATTTTTTCTTCAATAATATCCGCATAAATTAATAAAAATATTCGACAATTGAACATAAGGTTCTATTTTCAATAAGGAGTACTTTCCTATACATTAGTACCTAAAAAATTGATAGGAAAAAATGTATAAATAATTTCTGAAAATAAGTTTCTCATCTAAGGCCCCTAGCACTACGCGCAGACGACGCGCGTTTCAGGAACTTGACTTGAAACTTGACTTCAGATGGTGAAGAAAAACTTTGAAACGCGAGTCGTCTGCGGCTATAAAATAGGCCGTGTGCTACCGCTATATAGAACATAAAAACTAATTTCAAGAACCACTTAGCTTTTTTGGATCTTGACTATTACTGTATAATATTTGACACTTAAAATCAAGTGTTTCACACAATACATAAGCCCACCCCAATTAATCGCGAGTTTAACAACCTCACTTGACCAAGGGCATGTCAGATTTCCCTAATACCTTTATGATACTGTCACTCCAGTTCTACCAAAATTCAAAACTCGAACAAGTACCAACATTACGAGGTCTCAAGGAGGTGACAGTTTCTAAAAAAAGGTTCTTCACGATTGTTGTTGAAAAAGTTTTTTTAATTATTCGTCGTCAAAAATGAGGCCAAGGCGTCCCCTTGTTTATACAATTACAATTGCCACTTGCGTTTTTTAACTTTTTTATGTTATGTTAAATCTTTATAAAGACGCCATTTTCTTTTACGTTAAATGAATTATGAATATATTGTGAAAATGTTTTAAAGAAATTATGCTTCGCGTAGAGACATTCATTTTACTTAGAGTATTTATTAGTCAGAGTACTCGTTAGTCGTAATTACAACAAAATTTAATGAGGTGCTGCCACAAATTCAAATAAAATCCCCAAGGACCGGGTTAATGACCCAATAAGGACTTTGTAGTAATGCAGAAGATCCTTAAAAATGGCCTCATTAAACCGAGTTGAATTCCAATTGCGGTTCCCCCAATCATTACCGAAGGGTTAGATCGTTTTTTTTTTTTTTTTTTTTTTTTAATCTATTATAAATTTAGGGACTTTTGGTCACAATACGACCATGCCAGCCCCATCATAACCTTAATTAAGTAAATGCTTTACACTATTCGGATTTCAAAACCTTATATACTATTTTATAAAGTAAGATAGCTGCATTCGAGACAGGCTCTGATAATATGCTTTGAACAAAACCAACATCTATCAAATTAATTTTAAAGGTTTTCATCAGCGCCTCTCTAGCAGCTCGGGTCCTGACGCACTCCACCAACAAGTGATGGACGTCCTCCATCGTATGACATTGTGTGCAATTGGGGCTGTCACTGTTCCCCATTAAGTGTCGAAACTTGTTGAGTGGAACGTGTCCAGACCGTAGTCTATGCGCTATTATTATAAACTTTCTATTAAGCTTAGTATCAGCAAACCAAGGAATACGAGGAGGTTCACATTGCAATGTCTTGTACCAAATTCCCTTGTCTAATGACATTTTATTAAAATATTCTTTCCAATTTTTAGAGCATTCAATTTTGTATTTCACCAGAGGTTCAAAGTAGCTCGGGGTAATATTCAGCTCAATACCGTCCAAGACAGAAGTCTTTGCTAATTGGTCAACCTCCTCGTTCCCCCGTAAACCCACATGCGACGGAACCCATTGCAATATCACCTTAATATTATTGGATGTGAAATACCATATTTGTCTTAATATAGCATAAGCTATCGAGACACCTCTGTGGCCAGAGGCGCATCGACCTATATGTTGCAGAGCACTTCTGCTGTCTATAAAAATGACAATCCTATTGTTATCGATTTCCGCATTTTGAAAATATGTAAGAGCCTTCGATATTGCAACGAGTTCCGCCGTCATAATACATATATTACTGTTACACATTTTAAATAATCCTTTAACATTGTGCCTCGGATCGTAAAAGGCAGCGCCAAGAACATTTCCTATTTTAGAACCGTCCGTATATAGTTTTAACCATCCAAAATATTTAGTATGTAGTTCTTCCATTATTATGTTTTTCAGAACGTTATTATCATATGATTTCTTACATAGTTTCATATTATCTAAATGATCTCTAATGCTATCTCCCACGTTTATATTTGAAAGCCAAGTATCTAAGCTGAACATTTCTAAGGGATAACTAGATGACACAACTTCTTCTTTAGTATTGCTATATACCGTTACTAATAACGGTGTTTTCTTATTTCGCCAATAACTATTAGAAATGTGGCTTCTTAAACTATTTAATAGATCTAATATTAAATTATTATCAAAAGATTGCGATTTTAAACAGTATTTAATTGCTAGATATTTTCTTCTTAGTGCTAGGTTAGGGATATACAATTCACATTCCATAACATGGATGGGAGTGGTTCGTATAAAACCACCAATAATCCTCATTGCTTGGTTTTGTACCTTGTCCAATTTACTCACGTGTGTTTTTGCACTGTTATCGAATAGAAAACTTGCATAATCAGCTCTACTTCGAATTAGTGCTATGTACAGCCTACGAAGATGTTTAGGGTGCATACCCCATGCTGTTCCTGCCAAAACTTTTAATATACCCAAAAACCTTTGAGTTTTCACACATGTTTCATTAATGTGCTTTCCCCAGCGTAGGCTTCTATCCATCCATACTCCCAGGTATTTAACGTATTCAGACTGACTTACTAGTGAGCCATTAATGTTTAGGATTGTTTGTTGTCTCCTTCGCCCTCTACTAAATAGGCAGACTTGAGATTTATTACCTGATAATTCTAGACCTAACTGCCCTAATAGTTTAATAATTGTATCAATCGCGCTTTGTACTTCTAAAACACTATCAGCAAGATTTTTACAGCTAGTATAAAGGACGAAGTCGTCGGCATACTGTGATATTATAACGTTAGTAATATTGTGACAAATTTCGTGGGTAACTATATTAAAAATCAAAGGGGATAATGGGTCACCTTGGGCAATGCCTTTGCTGGTCCACCTAACCAAAAAGTTAGCTTCATTACCATCGAATGTGCTTTTGAGGTGCCTTTCTGACAAGAATTCCCACAAATATTTGCATATTTTCTTTCCGACGTTAATTCCGTTAAGGGCTTGAATAACACTATCGACCGTCACATTGTTATACGCATTTTCTATATCTAGAAAGCACGCTAACGTAGGATAATTCTTAGAGAAACCCATTTGGATGTAGCAAACTAATCGACTCAAGCAATCCAAACATGACTGAGAACGTCTGAATCCGACTGTATTCACTGACAAACATTTATTTTTTTCCACATACCATTCCAGTCTCTTACATAATAAAGTATGGAAAATTTTACATGTACAAGAAATTAGAGAAATTGGTCTTAACTTCAGGGGGATATCTGAACCTGTACACTTTTTGGGAATCGGTACTATTTTAATATTTCGCCATTGGGTGGGAATATTACCGGTTTCTAGAATCAAATTATATATTTCTAATAGGTACAATTTTGCTGATTTTGGGAGATTATAAAGCATAGAGAACGTTATTTGATCATCTCCCGGTGCAGTATCTTTCTTTTTAAGACAATTATCAAATTCTTGAATCGTAAATTTAATTTCTAGGGATGTGTTATTGGAGTCGATTACTGGCATCTGAGGAACGACATAATCAGGCGCAAGACTACATAATAAATCTTCAATTTGTTGTTTTGAAGCATAAAATGTTGATCTTTTATGACCTTTCATCCAACGCATACTATTCCAAGCTTCCGAAACAGAGGTTGATTCATTAATACTGCTACAAAATTCCCTCCACCCTTGTGAATTGGCTCGATTTAAAGATAGTTTTGCGTCATTGGTGTATTTTTCTAAAATATCTAAATTACATGGGGTCGGGTTTCGCCTAAATTTCGATAACGCTAACCTTCTTCTAGCTACTGCTTTCGACAGATCAGCGTTCCAATAAGGCTTCGGTTTAAATTTAGACAAAGGGTCCGTACATATCTTGACCAAAGGAATGCTTTTGTCAGCGGCAGAATTAATTTCATTTACAATGATATCATATTTAACTTGAACACTATCTGAAGCAACTATGTTATTATATAAGACTGTTTGTTCTAGGGTTTGTTTGTACAGTAACCAATTAGCCTTTTTAAAATTACGTCTTTTAACAAAATTTTGATTTGTACACCCATTTGATACTTGAAATACAATTTTAATAATTATGTGATCACTACCCAATGTTTCGTTAGTAATGTCCCATTTAAAATTTATAGCAATATCTGCAGAGACAAATGTAATGTCAGGTGCAGACTCCTGAAGCACGCCATTTACCAGTCTAATCCTTGTGGGTCTGCCGTTGTTTAAAGAAAAGAAGCCATTATCTAAGGATGAATCAAATAACTGCATACCTCTAGGGTCATTTTTATACGACCAATTGGTGTGGTGGCCATTAAAGTCTCCTGCTATTATAGATCGTTGAGAGTACGCACTAAAAAGAGAATCCCAATCTGACGAAGTGGTTCTAACAGTAGATGGACAGTATATACTCACAATATTTTGTATGTAGGGAAAGTTTAACAGTTTCACATGTAGTACCTCTATGCCTGTATTATTCAGTTTAAAAGACGATACTTGTGTCTTTATGGAATAATGAGTGATAATTGCTACACCCCCGTATGAATCAAACCTGTCTCTTCTAAATATATTATAACCACTAATGTGGCTGTGAGATTCCGGCTCCATCCATGTTTCACTAACAATAGCAACGTGGGCATTTTCTTGAAGTAGGAGGCATTCAAATTCTAGTCGTTTTGGTTTCAGGCTTTGTGAGTTCCATTGTAGTATGTTTAAAGTTGACTCACGTTGGGGACTATCCATTAAATAGCTTAATAATGTAGTTTATCCATTCTCCGCCTTTCATTGCTTCTACTAAAACGTGTTTTATAGTTTCAAAAACTAATTTCGCTATTTCAGTGATCTTCACATCTAACTCTTTTGTTGAAAGGATGATGTCTTTAATCCGTTTCATTAACCGCCAAAAAGAATGATTTTCCTGTCTGTTTTTCTCCCGATTAGACTCTTGCTCCTCATAATTCTGACTTCCTAAAGGTTCCTCTCCAATACGCTGTTCCTCAATAATCATATTTTCACTGTGTTCATACTCATTTATTTCCTTTTTCTTCTTTCTTACTGATGTCTTATTTACTTGGGTAGTCTTCTTCTTTTCATTATCTAGTGACTTTGGTTTTAGGGTTTCTCCCACTAAAACATCCCTAAAGGTAGGGGTTTGTTTATCTTCATTTACGGTGTTGTTATCAATATTTATATTTGACTGTATTTCGTGTTCATCCTTTTCATTCCTATAGTGTAATGTCTTATTCTTCTCAGTTTCTCTTTGTTTAAGGTAAATATCAAGTGCTTTTTTATATGTGGAATTCATAGCAGACATAATTCGACGTATTTCTTTTTCTTTCAAGAAAATGGGACAAGTCTTATTAAAGGACATGTGTGTACCATTACAATTGATACATCGATATTGCATCGTTTCACAGTTCGCATGAAATTCACCACACTTTGGGCATATAGGCCTTTTACTAGGACACTGACGTAATAAATGACCAAAACGCCAGCAGTTCGAACATTGAGTTACTGGAAATGTGTATGACTCCACCTTAAATTTGCATCCGTAAACCTCGACCGTCGAGGGTACCGTAAGGCCTTTAAAACAAATGCGAACTGTTTCACTATCTACCCATTTTCCTTCTTCCGTAAATCGTTTCAAACGCTTCACCGTAACAATATCATATTCACAGCTAAATATTTCTGTCAGTTCTTTTTCATCCACCTCCAATTCGATATTTTTGACGACTCCATACGATAGATTGACTTCTTGAGCCAATTGGCACCTGTATCCCAAGTCCTTCATTTTTTCACAAGACAGTAATTTTTCGGCATGTTGTCGACTTTCAAATTGTATACGTACTCTAAAAGAGTTTTTAAAATTAATTTTGGTAATACCCAGTATATTTTCTGATCTTAAGAGTTTGGCAAGACCAATTTGTTTAGGTAGGCATTCTTTAGAGGAAATATAAACATCATAATTATTTTCTACAGTAAAATCTTCACATTGTGTTGTACGGCTAATATCATAGTTCAGCGAGGAACTGCGATTTAGCCGTTTTGGGTTCCTTCTCACTGTTATAAATTCATCATCATCTATATTTTCCTCGCCATCTTCTCTCATTCTCTTCTCAGCTATTGGTATAAAAGAATATTCTTTACTACCGGATTGAATTTGTGACTCACTCTGCATTTTGTCTTCTTTATTACTGCATACCACCTCCTTTAAAACTTGTTGCTCACACACAATTGATTCTTCATCACTATTTAAACTCGGTAAACTATCTCCATCTGAATGATTACTCATTTTTGTTATATTTTATTTTGAGGGTAAAAGTAAAAAAAATAAGCATTTCGATAATAGAATACAACATCCGCTCGCTACGAAGTGTCGCGCGCGACTGGGGGTTAGATCGTTAAAAACCGGAATTCCGTACTTACGGAATCAGCAAAAGTTCTCAGGAATGTGCGCAAGTTATTAGAAATAGGAATCGAATTAATATAAATTATTCGCCAAGAAAATTGATTGAGCAATTAATTATTTATTCAAATGTAAAAAAATAACAAGTTATTTGTTGCTTACGTAAAAAACCAATAAGCAAATAAGTAATTTGTTTACTAACAGCAGTTGAATAGCTGGTTTTTATACCAAAAACGAGTTATTCTTCGTTTTAAACCCCTTTAAAATGCATAAAAAAACTTACGGGTCGAATGAGGGTTTTCTGAAATGTCGTTCCCTAGGTGGCAGCACTGAGACGTCAGTTCCTGGAACCTGTCAAAAGTGTCAAATCGCCTATATTTCCTATAGTCGTGACTGAATGATGAACGTCATCATTATATTTTAGATTCATTGTCGAAATGGAAGACCTATTGCCAAAATGGCGCCAACTAGTGGCGTGAATAAAAAAAATCAACGAGTTTCATGAAACCTCCTTCTTTTTGAAGTGTTTAAAAATCGCGTTCTTCGTTGCACTTTTAGAATTATGTGATACTTACGTGGATATAAAAAAATGATGGAACAGACTGTAATGTATTGAAAAGTAATAATAATAAATGTTGATTGTGCGCAACTGGACCGTGTAAATTGCCTATAAAAATATCAATTTTTGCTGTCTTTTATATAAAATCCTAAGAATAGGTCCACGTGTGAAGCTCTTAAATAAAAATTCCTTAGTCCACAGACTTTAGTGCTAATAATAAGTCCAGACACTTTCATGTGTAAAATAATATTTTTATTGTTATTGTGCTAGGTAATTGTTGTCGTCATACCACTTGATGTCAAATCAATAGTAAAGTGGCATTTCAAATGCGGGGGTTTACCTAATTATTCGTAAAAAAACCGGAATTATCATTTGCCGGAAAGCTAATATTTTTTTACTTAAAAAACTATAAAAATTAATGAATATTTACAATTAACAAGAAAACTTCAGATAAAAGCTTTTGAAGGTAAAACTTTCACATTTTATTCGATTACGGGAGTTCGTTTGGAGAATCGAATAAAATATTCTATTAGATTAGGACAGTCCAAATCGACTGAAGTTGAAACAAGGTCTACGAACGAATAAAGTGGAATTAATCACGAATAAATTAGTATTCCATTAGATTTGATTTTTAAAGGATCCTGTTAAAATAATTCATGATGTTTCTCGATAAACAGACTTTTTCTGATCATTTTTGTCAAAGACCTTCTTACTTTCTAATGACAACTCTTAGATAAAACCTAATAAGTAGCCTTTGTATCGAAATAGAAAACCAGTTTCCTAGGAAGAGCAAAACTGGGGAACATTTAGGATTAAAAATTAAAACGATTTTCCCCTCGTTCAACATATTAACAATTTTAAACAAACGAAAAACGATCATACAAAAAAAAAAACAACTTCCAAAAAAAACACTGGACCATCTTACTAGTTTATATTTGAAGCCAAATTTTTACTTCAAATCATACTTAACTTTAGTAAGACGAATAGTTACATCAGAAACTATCCGTCTAATCTAGTCTTACCTTATTTCTACGTCCAATTTTTGTTTTTGTTTTAAATCTATGTTTTTTAATTAACTGCCTTTCTGATCCGAAGAAATAACTTTGTGGATATTTTATCTGTGCACGAAATGTACGTACAAAACAATAAATAACCGAAAAGAAATACTAACACCGAGCATTACGATCTGTAATTCAATTAGGAAAGGCGATACTGCTGTGATTAACCCTCCCTTCACGTACGCACTTTACCTCGGGAAAAGTACCGGTTTTGTTGCGAACACCGCTCTTGTAAAAATACAATTACCCGAGATTGCTTTCCGAGAGGTTTTCCGCGTCCAATCTTTCCCACAGTAAAGAGCGAGTGGCATTGTAGTGTTCAACCCGGGCTTTGAAACAAGCGACGGTCGAGCCCAATGGATTTGCATGTAATAGCGAAATATGACGTCTGCGCTCTCAACAATAGACCTTTGAATTTAGAATCAAGTGTTTATTTATATTCGACTTTCTAAATCCGCATAATAACTAACATAGAGCATCCTCTAAGCTTATGGCTACTGAAAACACGTTGGTTGCCGACTCGCAGTGATGAGAACGCCTAAATGAAGACCATTTTCTCATCTTCCTGGTAACCAATGTGTCTATGACTAAAAAATAAAAGGGGTTCAACTAGGCGTGGGCTCTCTCTAACTCATAGGAAGTTTCGTAAGAAAAAAAGAGACGTTTTTTATGTTTTTACGTGTTTATATTTTTAACACTTTCCGGGACACTAAACAACCATAGACGTCTTAACAATAAAATTTCTATTGTGTAGAGTTCAGTGTCCCGAAAAATGTTAAGACTGCCTCTATATTCGTTATTCCTACGAGGTTCCTATTTCCGTCACATGTTTCAAAGCCAAGGTTCTTGCCTTTGTGCCAGCGGTTGTATAATGTTTGTCGCTGAAGACTAACAGAATTAACAGAGGTTGTATGTGTGGTAGCACGCAAGGAGGCCCCAAATTTCTGCCGCGTCGCGGGCTCAAATCCCGCCTGCTGCAGTTCAGGTCCAATCGAGGGTATGTCTCATTACGCCATGCGATTGGTCAGATCATAAAAAGTAAACGTTTTATAAATTCCAGCCAGTAACTATTTGAATTGAAAAGAGGTTTAATTTGATTCAAGAATACAAATTCCGAGTTGATGTTTTGATTTCGAATTTAGAATATCCCGAAAGTGTATTTACCGTGACCGTGTTTCGTTGTTTGGTTTCCCGAAATTATACAAGAGATATCTTAATTAAGCCGAGGTCGTGGAAGAGATAGAATTCGTTGCTCATCATTTGGGATTCATTGGGGACAATCTTGGGACGATGTTTTAAGAAGTGGGACACAAACATCGGTGCTCCAATTGAATTTGAATTTTATTTAATTTAGTACTTATATTCGATTATGATTTTGAAATCGAAATGTAAAGATCATAACCGCATGTAAGTACTAATTTCGATGTAATAATCGTTTTTGTACCACCTTCTAGTCAAACTAACGTAAAATAAATTCATTTTTTAAAGCAAATTAATTTATTACCATGTTCAGTTAACTTAGAGCATAATTTAAACCAAGACTCGATAATAATGTTGAACAAGCATTTAGTCCCTTAAGCTACGATTTCCTAGAAGAGCGGAGGCCGCCACATAGCGTCCGCAATTTAATTTATTTACAAATGTAGTCTCTGAAACGTTAAAAGAGAGCGTTTGGTGACAGCGTAAAGTCAAACCTCGCGGCCATCATTTTCATGACACCCGTCACTGCGACCGTTATGTGGCGGCCACCGCACTTCTAGAAAACCATAGCTTTAGTCCTTTGACTTGACTCTTGTTAATTTTACAAGAAAATATAAGTGTTTCCCACACTACAAGATAAACAACGAAATTCTGAAACAACGTGTCAATATTGAGTCTAAAAATTATGCCTGGATTTGTTAATCAAAACTTTTTCACAAATGTTAGTTCAAGTCGTTTTAAGTTAAGATTAGATCTTACTTTTACTAACTTGTACTGCTGTTAGTGTAAATTATAACAATGTCGAAACTTTGATGAACACAATTTTAAGACATTACCGCTTTAAATTTATAATGGAAGTCACTTAGTGCTATCAAATTTTGTAGCAAACAACGTGGCTTTTATAAGTTTTTGTTGAGCTAAAATCTTTGATAGACTAGGTATCGTTTTTTGATGACAACTTTAACAAGAAGACAACACTAATGATTTTGATTAAACACTTCTTATTCATTCTTGTGGCTAAGAAATAACAGCCGCACTGGTCGATCAA
The DNA here is from genome assembly GCA_947522985.1 of Lithophane socia. Taxonomy (NCBI): domain Eukaryota; kingdom Metazoa; phylum Arthropoda; class Insecta; order Lepidoptera; family Noctuidae; genus Lithophane; species Lithophane socia. The sequence continues at coordinate 12,037,957 of OX383271.1, read as the reverse complement.
CCAGGTTAAGCTACGCTTGCCACAGTTGGTCCGTGGATGGGTGACCATCTTTACATACCGAGACCCCTCCGTGCCTCAGAAAGCACGTTAAGCCGCTGGTCCCGGCTGTCATTTGTAGATATTTGACAGTTGTTACGGGTCGTCAGAAGCCCGAAAGTCTGACAACCAGTCTTACCAAGGAGTATCGTGTTACCCAGTAAATGGGTTGTGGAGGTCAGATAGGCAGTCGCTCCATGAAAATGTAAAATACTGGTATTCAGCTGCATCCGGTTAAACTGGAAGCCGATCCCAACATAGTTGGAAAAAGGCTAGGCAGATGATGACTCCTACTCATTCTAAATAACGCTACTCATCTACTTGTCTAAAAAGAAAAACGATCCCCTAGATATTTTCTAAGCTAAGTCGTTCACAAAAGAAAGCATTATATTAAATCTCCAACAACACTCAACTCCGCGATAAGCGCCATCTTGTTTTCCCACAAAACCGTTCACTGAGTGACAGGCTCCCATTACCAATAAAAGCACCCTGTGTATATTATATATCTGCACTCTCATCACATCACTTCCACATTGCGCACCCTGTATAAGTCCTTTATATTTCCGAGAAATGTGTGATCTATGTGATGGATCGGAAACATATAAGAATAGGGACATCTGAATGATAACCAGCTGAATATTTCTCCAATCTAGGTTCCCGAGAATAAAAAAATATTCGGATAAACCTGGAGCAAGGAAAGTCGTTTGAATTCATAAATTCAAATTATATTTCGTCTAATGAAATGCTTTAAATTACGCACTTAAGCTCTGGTCATACAGAGGCGAATCATGAGCGGAATGAGAGACGAAATCCGCTCGCGCCGATTGTGTCAACTAACTTGTATTGTGTTCAATCTGGCGCGAATAGCCGCGTGAGTTCCTAATCATTAAAACAATTGATGCGCGCAGTCGCGTCCCGCTTCTCGCGTGGAATTCAAGTCAGTTTGTACAGTCCTAGCTCTGGCGAAACTGCTACAAAGCCCGTGCAGGATGAGGGAAGAACACGCTCGCATCGAATAGTCGCATGGCTTCCTAATAACTAAAACTGTAGACACACGTCGTCGGCGTCCCGTTTCTCACGCGGGGTTCACCAGAACATTCGTCCAGGCTGGATCCACCGTATATTAATTTCCTAGAACCCATAAATACAGCTGCATGAAACTAGCGAAGAAAATAAGATTTAAAAAAATAATTTACTCTTATGACATGAACTGATTATGTGTATTTTTCTCTCGGACTTGAGGCGACGATGTTGCCAGATGAGATAACAAAATGGAGAAAATATTTATTATAAGAAGACTTTAATGTACCGATGTTTTTTTATGTTTTTTGTCTTGTCTGTCTGTGAGACCGACTGACTGCGTTTTTCTTTTAAACTACACCACGGATTTTGATGTGGTTTTCACCATAATTTACAAAAAAAAACCGGTAGGCTTATGTGTATATTAACATAACATCACGCCTGTATACCCCAAAGGGATGGGCAGAGGTGTACCTATCATACACCCACATTTTGCTAGTTATATTTAAGTCCCATGTAATAGGGGGCGAGCCTATTGCCATCAACCAGGCACAAATCCAGACTCCGGGCTACTACTGAGAAATAAATCAATATTGATTTTACTTAAAAGAAAAATTTATGAATAAAGAAGGTAGAAGGAAACCTACCTGTATTAAGCAAATATTTAAGTAATTTCATTTGATTTGATTTATAAAATGTTTAAAAAAGTTTCTATTAGTTTACGATTACGTTAAAATGTATCATAGAATAATGAAATATTCTTATGGGTAAATTGTTCCGCACTTAAAAAGATAACCTAATTCCAGTCAATATTGCTCCGTAATATGATTGAGTGTGCCGGAAAATGGACACATGTGATCAACTTAAGTATGAATACATTACGGAAGTATATTTTTCTGAAAATAAAATTAGTACAGAAAAAATAAACATGAAATTGATTTAGGAAGTGAAGACAGTATTTTGTGCCAGAATATAAATTAACTGTCATTGATAACGTGAATATTACTTGTTTTCTTTTGTTTTTTTTTTACCACAACCTGGGAACCTCTTGCCTTCCTAACACCTGATGGTAAGTGATGATCAGGCCGAAGGTGGAAGCGAGCTTCACCCGGAATCCTCAACCACAGAGCAACTGGCTATCTTACCTCTAACTGCCGAAACACAACAATGCTGTTAACATTGTTGTCATGGCGACAGACTTAGATAAGATTTTTATTCATTTATTCATCAACTTACATTTACCATTACAATACCCAATGCGATAAATGCGCTTATCTTAACATAATAGATACTTACATCTATAACTAATTACAAACAATGCATTCCTTGTGAATTCACTCAGAGAACAACAGAATAAGTCCGTCTCACTCGCTATGAGGTTGAGCGTGCACAGTGCACGCTCAACCTCATAGCTAGTGGTAGCTAGCTGTTGGACTTAGAATAAGCCCTACCACCAACCAAACTGAGCAGAAAATTGTGCCCCAAGGCGCGGGCAATCGAAGCTCGCGACCTCTGGGTCTGAGACGGGTGTTCTTACCACTAGACCACAGAGGCTGTTAAAAGGTTTTTGCCGAAAGTTGGCAGGACTTCAATTGTATACTATAGTAGAAGAAGAAAAACTTGGTAATTATGACTTCTAGTATGATTTTAATTTCTAGAAGTGAGCCTTAAATAAATCTTCTGCAATTAAAGGACAGAGAGAGCACTGGTGGCCCAGTGGTTACAGTCCCGACTTACGAGTCGTAAGTCGTCAGTTCAAACCCAGACAGGCGCTTTACTTTGTGTAAATCAGTGTTTTTCAACCTGGGGGTCGCGACCCCCGGAGGTCGCGAAGCTCTATAGGGGAGTCGCAAAAGTTTGGGAACGCTACTGCAGTAAAAAAAAAACAGCAAAGTTTAACAAGATTTAAGTATTAAGAAAATTGTTAAATAAAGGACTTATTCATTTGTATCAAATAAACAAAAAATCATCATCGGCATCGGGTCTGATCGTACCGTGTATGCGCGTAAACTGGCGACGCATTCGATGTAAAAAAATGTGTTTTATGCACTTAATTACTTGTCTCAAAATAAAATACATAAACAAAAAGCAACGGGTCGCGAAATATTCCTTCATACTAAAGGGGCCATGTCATGAAAAAGGTTGAAAAACATTGGTGTAAATAATTTCATCGCCACTGCTCTCAAAACGGTGAAGGAAAACATCGTGAGGAAACCGGCATGTCCTAGAACCAAAAAAATCGAAGACATGTGACATTTACCAACCCGCACTGTGCCCGCGTGGTGGATTACGGCCCACTCCCTCTCGAAGAGAGTAGGCCTGTGTCCCAGCAGTGGGAACATTATAGGCTGATTATGTATGTATGTAATGAAAAGATTGATAGGTATCTACGTAGGTCTTCTACACACTACAAAGTTTTTTCATTCGTCACACAATATTATAATGAGCAAGTTTAAAAGACTTTTTATTTGTCTCCTCCACGGATATCTATGGTCTCCTCAACACTAATTTAACGCTAAACTTCTCCTTCAAAAATTACACATCATTTGAAAAAACCGTTTTACTTCAACCGTATACAGTTTTCTCTACGCGTTGTACCGAAATAAAATAATGCGTCACTTTCATATATCAAAGATTCGTTTACATATCTTTCGGTGTTTAGGTAAACCGAATAAGAAAAAGAAACTATCCGAATATAGAACGTCTAATTACTTTATATTTATACTTTTCTTTTTCCGAAACGTGACTTCAAACGGTTTTAGAAATTATAAGAGAGCCGTTGAAATGTTTTTTTTTTTTAATTGTAGAACTTTTTTGAATTAGGTAGCCGTCTTTTGAAGTTAAAAATTTTGTTGGCGGGATTAGATTTTTTCTACAACAAATATTTACTAACCAAATACGAAATATTTACGCTTACTTGAGAAATAAACATGCGAAATGTCTCTTGCATTTTTATATTTACTCTTTTCTCAGTATATCTAAGCTCTGTAACGAGAGGTTTGGGATTTGTCCAACGTCTCGCTGCCTGGATATAATATTTTCAAGGTACTTCTTGCACAATGCACCTCTTCCATTTAGTTAAAAGCAAAACTCCCTTAAATCCACAACACGTAAAGTGAAGGACATAACACGAAAATACTTTCCAAGAACCGTCTCTCGGTATTATTGCCTCTCTAATACACTGGGTTCGACACCACTCGGCAGACAAAATCGATTTAAATCACATGTCTGCGACTAAATCGAGTGACATTTCTGTCTGTTCAAGATTTCTGGGAGCTAATCGACAATCCTCGCTCAGTATTTGCTTCTCGTTTGATATGAAACTCGATTCAGAAAAAGGTTACTACCGATTTTTGATGATAACGCGAAAACTGATTGTGCTAAAATCTTGCTACGCTTTCGTAGCAGCGCGCTACGAAAGGTCTACGAAGTGCTACGAGGTGCTACGACTTTCTTAATCTGCATTGCAAAACAGAAACTAGCATTATTTTTATCTTGAAAACTAATCTAAAGCATAAAATAAAATACTCGTCTGTTCTTAGCCGTCGAAAGATGCTATGATTAATTACCAAGACATTACTAAGCACTAACTTTGGACTTAATTGTGTAGCACTCCGTTTTTATCGCAAGCAAAACGCTCGAGCAGACTGCTTTTGTTTGATATTTTGTTATTATGCAAGAACTTAGACAGCGGCTTAGAATTAGTTAATTTGTTTTTCTAAACAGAAGTTTGTTAATTCTTTTTTAATTGTATTTTGCGGTAAATGCCAATGATTACTTAATAACGAAATCTTAATTATGCACTTTTCACTTAACGAAGTATTTAAATCCATATTAATATTATAAATTTGAGAGTAACTCTGTCTGTTTGTCTATCTGTTTGTTACCTTTTCATGCCTAAACCACTGAACGGATTTCGATAAAATTTGGCAAGGAGATAGATGGCAACCTGGTGAAGGACATAGGATATACTTTTTATCGACTTACTACGCGGGCGAAGCCGTGGGTGGAAGCTAGTGCTTAATAAATTCTTTTTTTTTGTAGAAGAGACTTTAGAAGGTGCTATCGTTTTTTGAATCTCCAATATCTTAAGCCCAGAAACAGGTCAAAAAAATTAACGGCTTTCCCCAAAATTGCCAAGTATAATACGAATGGACATCACGTCGATAAATCTGTGGAAGCGAAGGAGCCTCTCTATAAATAACCACAGGTCAAACTGCCCCAAGTGTCTGCCTTCCATGTCTGATTTATGACATCCCTAGGCATCCATTAAATTCAGCTATAAAACACCTTTTTGAGAAAGGTTAAGTCATGGAATAGGGTCGAAGAGTTACGCGACTTCTCGATTTTGTTTCTTAATCGCTTTGCACTCGGAATTACTGTTTTTACTAGTTTTGGTAGAATGTTTCTTTAGAAGTGTGTGACGTCGGCAAATGGTGATGGCCTCAAATAAAAAAAATATGGGACTTGGTTTAGTAATATGAAAACGTTTGATATTGTAAATGGGATAAAAACTGCTTCTTGCTCACTTCAGATGTCGCTACTGTCGAGTGTCCCTTGTGATTCATAACAAAAATAAAATAATCATAAATCTTTATTTATCTCAACATCTACAGGCACAGGTTAATGAGATGCACAATCTTAAATAGAGAAAGGTGTCTGTGGTAGGAGGATCCTCAGTTACAGATCACACTGTCAAAATAATTGACAGTAATGACAGTTAAAGAACACTCAACAGTGCCTGTCCCGGCGTTTCCACTCACATCTACATCATAAATACCTTTTGTTAGTCGCCTTTCATTCATCCTCTCAACCATCTAAACCATCTAAGCACACTTTAAAAGATGTCTTGTGCAAAAACCATAAGCCTCCACATCCTCCATACGAAGCCACGTAGCTATATTCTATAAAAGAATTTTATTTAACTCATAAATCCCTTAAAAAGACGCTAGTGCTCGGTAAATTTCACCGGGGCTAAACTGAATTGGCTAAGCGTATAGACATTATAAAGGTATCAGCACTGAATTGATCTTGTGCCGTCTGCCTTGAATTACATACAGAATTGGGATTTTTAAGAGGCATTTACGTGGTATTGATAAGGCCTGAAGTAGGTAGAGATTGTACTTGACATTTGAAGAATATAAGAGATGTGAAAGTACACTATGAAATGTTATATAAATTACAAATAAGTACAAGATGAAATGTTATATAAATTACAAATAAGTACAAGATGAAATGTTATATAAATTACAAATAAGTACAAGATGAAAATGTTAGGTATATAAATTACTACCGATCCGCTCCTGCTTCGCACGGTTTTTCTTAGTTTTATGTAACTTTTATAGTTACGTATTATACAGATAAACCTTTCGGAATAAATTCTCTAAACGATGGTGAAAACCTCATCAAAATCTGTTGCGTGGTTTAGAAGAACAACGCGGACATACAGACAAACACAAAAAGCGACTTTAATTTTTTATTTTATTTATTTATTTATATTTAATTAACAAGTAACAGGACTCAAAAAGTTAGTTTATGTATAGATAGATTTCGAAGGTTTGTCTTAGGCTGAATTTCACCAATGTCTATTTTTGGTATTCACGCAAATAAATGCATTACGAAATGTTATACATAATTTCGAACATTTGAGTAAAGGTAAATCTCGCCAATGAAAGTAAACGCGATCACCAATCAAAAGCTATTCAGTGTGTTATTCTTGTGGAATATTCACACTGACATCTTTTGAATGTTATTTAGACGTGTTGATCGCGTTCAGTGTCATTGGTGAAATTCGCCCTGAGTTTCAGTAAAATGCTGACTTGTTTATTAATGTATACGAGTATATTTTTTCAAGTAGCTATTTTCAGGCATCTTTAAGATCAAAGTGATCTAGATACATGAAGCTGAATGGATTAGCTACCTGCACTTCGTCATGCTTAACGACCTAAAACTATAATAAAACTGCCATATGTGTCAGAATAATATTTCATTTGCCAACTTCTGAATGCTTAATGACTTAGAAAATAGTATAAAATGCAGATACCTTTAAAAATGGACTCAGAAGTTTGTCTGAACCTAACGACGCCACTAATAGTTGATACAAAATTCGGTACAAGTTTGAATTAGTGCATTTCACGACTCGTTGTATCGGAAAATTGCTTTGTCCAATGAAAATTTAGTCAGTGCTTCTGTTCCAAAAGCGTTATGTTCTAATTGTCTGAATGTTGTGTACCTACCAATTTATATAATCAAGTCTGAGCATTGGCCAAAGTGTTTTTTGGGGATTAGTCATATTGCATTTTTTATTTGAAAAATTTCAGCACTGACATAAAAAATAAACTCGAATGGGTTTGAGTATCATAGACAAATGTCTATGAATGAAGAACAGCATTGTTGGGTTTACATCAAGAGTTTATCAGTAGAAGCCCGGAATCTGGATTTGTACCTACCTGATTAATGGCAATAAGCTTGCCACCTATTACATGGGACTTAAACATAACGGGCAAAATGTGGGTGTACTGTATTTACACTTTTGCCTAACCCTTCGGGAAAGATGGAAAGCAGGCGTGATGTTATGTATATCTGAAGGAGAAAAACACCTAAGATTATCCTAAAACTAAACACAACTATTACCAGGCGCTCTCTAGCCAAAAGTAGCGCCGGCCAAACCAGAATAAATTAATCTAGCTAAAATCCTCGTCGAGATTACCCACGAAATTGATAACAACAGCCGATTATACAACCTTCCGCTTAGACCATTCCTAAGGGCGAATTTCACCAATGAAACTTATACGATTCATAGACGACTCCGCCTTGAAGTGTAAATGTGGTGCTGTTCCACAAACAATGGGACACTTAATGTCATGTCCTATCAGCTACACATTACAGAAACAGATGGACGCTAGTGATGGCACCAAACACGTGTCCGAATTCTGGGCCGAGTCTATTTAAATTGCCATCGATTCGCTAAGAGGTAGTCCAATGAAACTGTGTCAATATTCCCCACCAAGTATGACACTGACAGCTCATGAACGCGGTTAAAGGTACATATATAACCTCGGAAAGGGATCGTCACCGTATCGCCCTTCGCCTAGCCTTCAAACAGGCGTCCACCTAACGTAAGCACGTAACCAAAGCGGACGAGCAGCTCCGATACGTCGACTCGGCTACAGCTAGGCGACGCACGCGCTTATGGCTGGCTGGAAGTTGCCTTGTGAATGACAGCACGTGTGCGGTGTGGCACAGGCAAGAATAGTGTGCTGTAGGCAGGCCGCGGGAGGGGTCTGAGAGGGGCAAGAGTGGACGAAGAGACGCAAGCGCGGGGACGACAAGCCGTAAGCGCGGGGACCGCTGGTTGAATACGCGCCACGCCACGGTTCGTGAGCTTGTCCCGAGGCAAATCGTTTACGTTGCGATTCCGATTAGTGTGGTTTTCAGTAGGGAGTTTCATACAAAGAATACTAAACGGCTCGAGTTGATACGGTTACGATTCGTTTCCGAGTTGATATGTGTGCTACCTTTAGCTGTGTCGATCGCGTTCATCCCTAAACGTCTAAAATGGAATTCCGTAGACGAAAGTGGAAGACTAAGAACAAAACACGGTCGGCCCGGTTTTCCCCTTTCTGTCTTGTTAGAAAGCGGCGAGCTTTAATTACTGCGATACCTCTCGACTGTTGACGGTAGAACCGACAATCCAACATATCTCACACGTTGGGGTCAAGGTTGGGTGGAAATTAGTTTCGTATTAAACATACCTTTATGCTGGACGTTGGGCCCACTGTTGGTTCAAAAGTCCCAAACATCGTTAGTCTGCGGCATGTTTTATTTTCCGTAGAGTTTTCACGCAAATTCGAATTCTGTTCAAACGTTCTGTTAACTTTCGTTCGTGGCCGTTCCGATTTGAATTTCGAATTTAGTCAAATGTTGTTTTGTGAAATTTAAATTTTGTTACTGGTGCGTTCTAATTTGTATTGAAAAATTTTATGTCTTTCACTTTAGGCATACATAATGAGTTATTGTTATATTAAACTTAATCATAAAAAAAACCGTAGTCATTGTGAAGAACTCGTTAAAGTTAAAATTACCGAAAGTTTAACCAATTTCCCTCGGTCAGATAAACTTCTATTGTTATTCTTTGTTAGACCATTCAAATCGTTAATTCGGTAGATATAATGTTTTTTTACGAAATGTATAAAGTTCGTTTCGTTCGTTTCCTTCATAATCTTAGCCCATTTTCTTTCAACTGGGAATATCCTTTTGCGAGCACGACTGAGCAGCGACTTAAATTAATCTTTCAATTAATTTTGTCTTCGGAAAATATCACAGTATCTTCCCTCAATCAGTGCAGCATTACGGATAAAAGACACCAATTTGGGATGATACAAAATATCGAAAAAACTGGACTTACTTCCTTTTTTACGGAAAATTCCAATTTGAAAAACTTCTGAGGAATTTTTTCGAAAGTTTCTTCAATATAGGTAATGTCGTCTTTTAACTTTATGAACTTTCAAAACCAAATAAATCTAAGGCGAAAATATTTACTACTCCTTAACCTCGTAAATATTTGGAAGATTTACTAGCACATATTTGGCTACCTAATTTCTTTCAATAAGTCCCGCATAACAAGGCACTTATGATAATTTTATGATAACAAACACTTTTATTATACATCGTTATGATCTGACCAATGGCAGGCTTTCGTAAAACGTAAACACTTTATACCTATAAATTACACCACTTTCATATAAATATAAACGATTATAACTTTAAAATGTTTTCTTACGACATGTGTTTTGCGGACAGTGTTTACTGCATGCGAATATAGCTCATATTAGAAAAGCAATACAGACGGAAATAAAAGCTATAAAGGGAGTTATATTACACCGTTGAGCATACGCAATAACGCGTTTTATTGCACGGAAAGGATACTTGCAGCTTCACCACAATGCGGTAGGAGGGCGCTGAACTTTTTGCACACAACTTTTTGCAAAGCACACGAAAATTTTTGTGGGTTTATAGTATTTATTACGGCTTCACGAGAACAAACAAAGTATTTTAAGTATCGCTTAGGGCCCTATCTTACTAGGACACTAGAGGCGGCACTAACATGGTCCCACGGTCAAATGCGTGTCACATTACACACATTTGGCCGTGCGACCGATTGGACGCCTGGTGAGATACCCACCATAAAGCTGTGTATATTTTGCTGACAGCGCGACCATGGTTGCGTCACCATAGTATCCTAGTGAGATATAAGCCTAAGTCTCAGAAATAAGGAGCCAACCGAGCGAGACATTCAAGCAACACACTAGAAGACCAAATGGTTTGTAATTCCGTCGCATTTTATGGCAGTACATATAAATTTCTCCGTACATTAATTCGACATAAACACTGTCTCAAACACTTTGTTGGAAGAACACAGCCAGTGTGGAGCGTAATAAAAATAAAAATGGCGAAGGCAGAAATTTGGAGGCTGTTCGCTACGCAGCGACAAACTTCGGACGACTATAAGCCCAAGTACGCACGGGCGCTTTTCTTACGCGACGATTTTTTTCCGCGCGCTGGATTTTCAACTCTCGAAACCGAGCATTGAGAATCCAACAGAGCGCATCCTAACGCGTCGAGAAAACACACTATTGGATTTTCAACTGTCGGCGCTAAGCAGAGTGTTGGAAATCCAGTGTGCGAAAAAAAATCGTCGCATAAACAAAGCGCCCGTGCGAACCTGGGCTTAATGTGACTAGTTTCTTCATCATAAACTGTATTTCTTTTATTTGTTACTTTTATTTATTAAATCACTCATCGATGTCGTACAACGGGTTTAGAAAGTTTTCGAACAGCCTTCACTGATTCCGCCATTTTGTGAAACGTGTCGCTTATTTTGTCCGTTATTATTGTTTTTGGGGTGTTTTTGTACTATCGCAACTGTTCGAAAACTTTGCACTGTTTTTATATTTTGTTTGTTGTTTTAGTTTAAATCTTCATTGTATTTGGCTGTGAATAGTACCTACCTATTTGATTTCCGTACTTATATATTTTTTTACATTTTATTGTAGCAACACGGTTTTAATTTGTATTTAGACACCTCAATTTAATTTTAACACCGTTTTAATTAATATTAATTTTATTTTATAAGAAATATAATTAAAACCAGCAACTAAAAGATAAACGTGAAAATTTTCCTTCAGGTACATTTTCACAATAGTGAGCTATTTGATTGGCGTGTTCATATTCGCCACTATAGTGGGGCAAGTCGGCAATGTCATCACGAACAGGAATGCCAACAGACTGGAGTTTGAAAGGCTTCTGGATGGCGCCAAAACTTATATGAGACATCATAAGGTAAGTAGCAATAGTACCTATTACCCCCGTGGTCACGAGCAACACGCTCAGGCCGCTTCCTACTTATTCAAAAGCGATAGTTGTGCGAATACAAGATCATCGCGTTCATATGTCACTTTTTGTTCAGTGAACATAAACGCATAGTCGCGACGACAAAGGATGCGAACAAAAAGTGACATTATGCACGCGACGATATCGCATATTCGCAGGACGATCGCTTTTACCCCCTGAAAACGACATGACCGCTCGTGCGACCTACGTCTTGCGTCGAGGACAGCGGCGAGAAAAAATGTTATAAGTTATTAAGAGCGTGCCATGAGTCGCCGCAGTGCGACTTGCGCAGAAGAGAGTGGCGAGGGAACATTCGAGGGCTGCCTCGCGGGCGCAAGACGCACCGCCCTATATCGTGGCCTGGCCCTGAATAGGACGCGGGGTCAAAGATAAGCGTCTTGCGACAGCAACTTTGACTGCGGAAAAAACAAATGAAAAAAGTTTTTTAGAGCATGGCACGAGTCACCGCGATGCGACCTGCGGAGAAACATACGGGAATAGATGAGTCGCTGTTGTCGTGTCGCAAGTCGGATCGCTCGAGGCCGTGAACGCTATGCGATATTCCTCTTATGTATAAAGCAACCAATATACGTGAACGCCTCGTGCCAATCAGTGCCATAGATGTCAAAGCAGTATCCATCTTATCTAAGCAATATACCAAAATTGATGATATATTTTCAGGACAACTTTCTTCAAATAAATTGATATTTTTAGTGGTATATGGAAATCTTAACATCTTATTAACATTATGGAATGCAAATAGAGATATTAATAAGAAATCCTCATAAGAAGTTCTGAGAATCCCAAGTAATCACAGACTAAACTGAATTAAAAATGTTTTTTTGCAGAATTACATAGCTATGTAATACTGCTAAAACCTTTCCATCCATTCCATTCTCCATTAAAATCTTCTTGTGGAAGACTTCTGGGAAGAAACTTGATTATTTGACTGAGTCACATTTTTTGCAACACTATATTACCTAAAAATGTCTAAATCTGAACAATCAGTCAACAATTAAAACGATAAAAAATCTGAAATTAAAGGGTGGTAATAATTTCTATGCATCCTATTGTAAAGTTCAATGTACATCGGTTCACCCTAAACTCGACTCTACTGTAATGATCCGTCAATCTACTCAAAAGGCACTGGTCCAAAAAATCCCGTATCAAATAACGACGTCATACATTTCACAGGTGCCGGGCGGCATGAAGCGACGGGTTCTGCGATGGTACGATTACTCCTGGTCCAGGGGGCGCATACAGGGGGGAGGGGACATCAATACAGCGCTAGGACTACTGCCTGATAAGCTGAAGACTGAACTCGCGTTGCATGTTAACTTGAGTGTTTTGAAGAAGGTACTGTACTGAAATAAATATCGTAGTTAATACTTGTTGTTAGTGTTATGGTGAGTACTCTCATACAGTTTTACTCGATCGAGCAAGTATGTCGAGTAAAAACCATGGCACGGGCTTTCGTCCACACATTCAGCATTACTCTATCGAGTGGCGCGCGGCGTTCAGAATTCGAGTAGGTGCGAAGGATATTACTTTTATTTTATTCCATCGAGCCGGCTCTATGCGAGCCTTCGAGTTGTTTTAGTCATAATAACTTTTGTCCAGCCAGGGAAGTTTATTAACTTCCCTGGCTGGACAAAAGTTATTATGACCAGTTATTACCTATTGGTAAGCAAATTGACACCCTACGTCAATGTGCAATTTCATACAACGGACATAATGCGGACGATTTTAGGTCCGTTTTATGGTAGTCCATTTTCTTACCACTTATTTTCACTGTCTTATCCATCATTTCCAGCACTTTTGAACTCGTAACGAATTTATTTTCTTCACAAAAAGGTATAATTTCAGTGCGAGTGTTGACGCTGAGACCACCAGCGTGTGATGCGCCTGTACCTTATTGTGTATTAAATAAATTCGATATTGTATCCGATCATAAAAAAGTGCGCGTCGCGACTCGGTGTGATCTGACCTTGGATTCAAAACAGGAGCTATTTAGGACCTCATAATTTTAAGGCTTCATTGCCTTCAATAATCATGCGACAAACAACTAATCTTAACCTACCTGGAAATGTCTAATTATAAAGACCTAGGTCGTTAGCTACATGAAACAAGGTGACCTATATCCCCCAGTTGACTTCGTGTCGCCTGAAGGTCAGAACACACTCAACGGTTCTTTAATTTCCAGTCTGCTATGGAAATGTAAATTGTCATAAAACTTTCTGACTAAGTCATAAATTGTCTCTTTAATGATATGTGAGTGTCACAATTGTGTTCAAATAGATCTTGATTATTTAAGGCAAGGCCCAATTTTACATCACTGTGATTCAGTAATAAACAAACAAATAGTGATTGTTTAAAGCCAAAAAAATATATATTGTAGTTTATTATATGTACTTTGTCTAATTGTGGTTCAAAACAAGATATCGAAAACTTCACTCGATCAAAAAAAAAATCGGAAGAGGAGGTTAAATCGATGTATCTTTTGATGTTTTTCTTGAAGTTTATGAAAGCTTTACTTCCAAAAAAAATATCTAAATAATATATCTAAATAATAATAATAAGTTAATAACATATAGAAGAATAATTTGTCGACACATTTTGCAAAATAATTTAATTACTTATTTTAATAAAATAAAAAAATATAATAAAGCGGCGTTCGCGTGAAGGGTGGAAGCGTAGGACTCAAGCGCCCGAGTTTAGCGTTGGGGCAACCATGGTTGCCCCAACGCTAAACCCCAGATCCCAGATCGGACAAAGTGTTATTGGGTTTTTCTATCAGGAATTTCTCAGTAGTCATAAGTCATTTATTCATTAACAATAAATTGTATCTGAAATTACAAAACCAAAGTCTGTAGTAGTCTGGATTTGTGCCCGGTTGATGGCAATAAGCTCGCCCCTATAACATAGGAATTAAACAACTGGCGAAATGTGGATGTATTATGGGAACACTTCTGCCGAACCCTTCAGGGATTACGGGCGTGATGTTATGTTGAATAAACAACCTATTCAAACTATGAACTCCAAACTAAGCAGAAATTCAGGATGACAGGCTTAATTAGGATTCCGTACCCGAAGGGTGCCAAACGGAGCCTCCGCTGTCCGTCTATCTGTCAGCGGGCTATATCTCATGAACCGTAGAATAGAATAGAATATTTATTTGCACAGAATGTAGTTATTTACAATAAGGCGGTTACAATATACGTAATAGGTAGTTGAAATTTTCACAGCATACGTATTAATATTTAATTGCCGCTATAACAACAAATAATAAAAATAAAATAAAGTAAAACAAAAAAAATTGGGTCACCAAACAAGAAACCTGTTTTTTTCGGCGTTTTTTGCCAAATATTGTACAACCGTCCGGAACTCTTCGTGAATGAGTCCGACCCGCACTAGGCCGGTTTTTTTATGTTATTCTGGCATGGATATGACAAACAAACCAAAGTCACCTGATATTCAACCAGTCCCGTCTCTTTTAAGCTCCTATACAGCGTGTAACAAAATTCCTGTCCGATCCGTGAGGGTGTTGTTAAAAATCATACAGAGTCTATGTGATTTTTTTTTGTAAAAAATTAATAAAAAATTAGCCGCATTTTTTTTTAATAGGGTATTTTACCAGGTTATTACATGGGGCGCGTTGTTTAAAAGTCAATGATCGAGTAAAACTCATGACCTCTGTAGAAATTTTGCTAATTTATAAATAAATTGGGGTCATTTTTTTTTTTTTTTACTAAAAAGATGATTTTATAATAGTAATAACATTCTTATTTTCACAAAAAAAAATGTTTCATTTTTTGTTTATTAGTAATGTTATTGCGGTCCCTAGGTGACCCCTTTCGGATCGGACAGGGTTTTTGTTTTTGCGAAGACTTGTAATTGGCTGTCTGTTGACTAGTTTCCTTTTTTTTTTTGTTTTTAGCTGTAAATCTTCCTTGCTGTAATAAATAAATAAATAAATAAATGCTGTACCTATACCTCATTTGTTTTGCTCACATTCAATGATAAGATTATTAAGAAATATTTTCACTGGTAATTTTCTCGTCAATGGACCTTATACACAAACACTTCCTTAATTGATACTGAATTCCATTTTCCAGGTGACAATATTCCAAGAATGCCAGCCAGAATTCCTTCACGATCTCGTGTTGAAAATGAAAGCATACATATTCACTCCCGGAGATTCCATTTGTAGAAAAGGTAAGTCGTAAAAACGTGCAGAAACCTTTAAAGATTCCATCGTATTTCTTTTGTTGGTAAACGAACGATTGAAATCCAAGGATGTAGTAGTTTGAAAGTGCGTTTCATTTGCTTGAAAACAATTTGGGGTGTTCTTCTTTTTGTGTGGTTAGTGGCTGAGTTTTAAAGCCGTCAAAGGGCCTCTGACTTGACTTCACATGCCGTCGAGAAATATTTCTCTGGCATGATTCCACACGATGTTTTCCTTCACCGTTTTTAAAGCAAGTGATAATTATACAATACGCACATGAATCCGAAAAGTCAGAGGTGCGTGGCTTGGGTTCGAACTCGAGACCTATGAGTTGGCAATCCGACGGTCAGACCACTAGGCTATCACTGCTTGGTTGTCTAATAATTATAACTATTTGGGATGTTAAAATGTCATCAATGTAGACTGTGGCGAGTTAACGTCAGATTAAATTAAGTCATGTTTATGGCACTTTTTTTGTTAATGACGAAGGACTTGTGTTTAGATAAGATGATAAGTTAATTTACTTTCTCCATGTAGAACGAAATGGTTAAGAAAAACACATGAACCTGTCACACATCACATTTTAAAATCCATTCTTATTTAAATTGAGGTAGTAGCTACGTAATCTAGTAGCTACTAAAAAAACTATTTAAAGAACATATTTTCTTTCTGACACACACATAAATATGGCAGAATCCTTCACCGTGAAAAACAAGCCACAATTTTTCAAATTTTAGCAATGAATGTCTCTAAAAAACCGCTACAAATGCAATATACAATTTACTCATTTAAATCCTCAGCCTTTTCACAACATACTTCTATTTCTTCGATTCAGGTGAAGTCGCCCGTGAAATGTTTATAATAGCCGATGGTATACTGGAAGTGATATCGGAACAAGGTCGTGTGCTCACCACCATGAAAGCAGGGGACTTCTTCGGAGAGATCGGGATTTTAAACCTAGATGGACTGAACAAGTAAGTCTCTTCCAAATAATCCAGGCTTTAGATTGATTTTTCTTTTGAAGTGACAACTTCTTTAGGCGCGTTGAGCACTTTTTGGGTGAACAAAAATCATGGAACTCGTGTCACCGTCACGCTTGAAGAAATGTTTTTAGTGCCATCTACCGTCTACCGTTTGAATTAAGTTGAGGTTACGCATTGTTGCTTAGTTTTCACTTCTATCAGCAGTCCCCAAATACTGCCCCGCATGTTTTTTAGAATGCAAATAGAGAGTAAGAGATCAGTCTTACCAAGGGGTATCGTATTACCCAGTTACTGGGTTGTGGAGGTCAGATAGGCAGTCGTTCCATGTAAAATACTGGTATTCAGATGCATCCGGTTAGACTGGAAGCCGACCCCAACATAGTTGGGAAAAGGCTAGGCAGGTTGAAATAGACAAAAAGAGGTAGAATATTTACAAAATTATCTCATCAGTCTTTGGAAATATTTTGAAAACTACATCCGTTGTCAGTTGGCAATTCAATGCCTTATGAATATGTAACTACATTCCAGGAGACTCTTTAATATTTATTCAAACTGAATTGAAGTAGCATTATTGCACCTTTCAGTCCTTTCAAATGTATTCAGAGTGCTCAATCTGCATTCAATTTATGAAATAACTATTTCACATCTTAAACGCTAATTCAATCAGTATTCTCTTTAGTTTCTCAATTTTTGAAAATTGTTCTTCCTTTTAGGCGTACAGCAGACGTTCGATCAGTAGGGTACTCCGAACTCTTCTCATTATCTCGGGAAGATGTACTCGCAGCAATGAAAGACTACCCTGAAGCCCAGGAAATTCTGCAGACTCTAGGAAGAAAGCGTCTACAAGAAGCTAAAAATATGTCGAAGAAATGCAAAGGTAACCCAGTGAGACTAACATTTTAAAGTTTGTATCCGGCTATGACCTTTGCCAAAAGGTCACAGCAGGGTAAATATAAACTTCACCAAGGAAAAGGTAAATATAAATTTACTTATATGGATCCTTTTACTTGACCCATAAACTAATTCTCAGTAGGAGGAAACTAAATTTAATTCTCAACCCTAAACAATTTTCTCAAAATTTAAATAATATTAAGACTGAATTGGTAGTAAAGTTTATAAATAAGGAAACTATTAAAAATTTAGGAAGGAAGCCCCGTCACGACCCAAAAACAGTTTCGAAGAAAGCCAAAGGTGAGAACCAATCAAGTAATATTAGACGAATTTTATTGCCCAATGAGCTCGAAGCCAAAAGGCCAGAGCGCTTAAAATATGTTAGCAAAAAGGCAAAGGTAAACAGGAAATTATTAATAAAGTCCCCATTTCTGATGTCCCCAAAACTAATTACGTGTGGGAGGAAGCCGAAATGAAATTACATGACAAAAAGGTCAAACATTTACAGATAATTGGCATCCTATAATCAAATATTCCTCAAACTAATAAAATCCTTAAAAAATAACCTATACGAAGTGTTTGTTTATTTATGCCTTACAATTTGCTAATAACAAATAAAATTTCCGATATTCTCGGAGCAAAATGTTTAATTTATTGTCGTTTCTAGGCGAGATAAGCCCAGACAAGCTGTCTGGGGACGATAGTACATCTAAACGGATCGTACATAAACTACGGAGTGACGTGAAGGTAAGCATAGTTATTATGCATTATATTTAGTAGCAATCAATTTAGTAATAGTCCATCTCGTAATTGCTATCACTGTTGACAACAAATCCCAGTAAATTGACACTTGCAATATTCTAACTGTCACATAAAAAATTAATAGCTCTTATCATTTGACGTGCGCGGTGCAAGTGACATTCAACTGTAAGGAGGTTGCAATAAAATTGATTGTTGATGAATGAGGTCGATTATACAAGAAGCAATTATATTAATTTTCATTTAGCTAAGTTTCATTCAATTTTAAGCAGAAACCTCTTACCATTCCACGTATGAATGCATGAACTGAATGATAATTTACATCAAAATGATGCAAAGTGCAGTTTACATCAGAATTTGAAGGCTGTAACATGGTCGTATAATGAATGGCTCTAAAACCCAACTGTGATAGCGGTAGATTTTGTGTTAGTTCAATCGTGTTTAATTTACTATGACAATATTACAAGATTAACTGTGACAGTATTAACGTAGTTGGTTGATAGTTACTGTTCAATCACACACCATTTAGACCGTTTAATTGTGTATTGATTCATTTTCATTGGTAGAACTTTGTTAGTATTAACATAACACGCCTACAAACTCGAAGTATCGATCTTGTAGTTTTTATGTATAATTGGTACCAATATCAGTCTAAAAACTGTTGATATTTCCCAGGGCATTCGCAACGCTATCCGCAGCAGATCTCGTGTAGGGCGTAGATCAGGGGAATCTTTGGAGCTCCAAGCTTTAGCAGGTGCCGAGAGGGTTGGCACTACTGATGCAAAGATGTTGAGAAGAATGCCGAGAGTTGAGAGCGATGACTCGGCTCATCCACAGAATCAAGAAGTAATTTAGTAGTCCAATTCACACATCTTATTCTCTAAGCAAATATATTAACTTTTCTGCATTTTCAGGATTTTAATGGTGAGACCACATCTGGTAGCAAAGACGGTGACAAATGCATATCACCAATAGGAGCCGGCTTACCGCTACTTTCGCGATTAAAATTACTCAAAGAAAAACAGGTAAAACATTTCTCTCAATATTACAAAATAATTTTAGTAGCTTTGGATTCTACAAATATTAATTTATTCCAGGATCGTGAAGAAAAAGTAGCCAAACAAAGGCTTTCAACATCATCTGTATTGTCTCTAACACCACAACCAACACCTTCAACCAGTTCTGCTCCAGATATTGAACCTGAAGTCATAGGAGCTGGTCTTCCGCTCATACAGAGGTTACTCTTACTAAAAGCAAAAGAAGAAAGGGATAAAAACCAACTAACACCAACTATGAGCAATCAACCTTCTAGTTCAGACACAATAAGCCCCACGTCCATCAAAAGTCCATTAAGTCCTACGATAAAAACTCTTAGTCCAATCAGGAAAGGTTCAGAGTCCAGCTCCCCAGGTAAACTTCAAAGTCCAACTACCAAAACATCTAGGAAAAATTCATCTGGTTCAAGTGATGGAGCATCTCGACCCAAAGTTAGTTTTAGAGATAAAATATTACAAGTCCAGAGCGATGGTACCGCAGTATGTCAACCACTCAATAAAGATACAAGTGAGAAACCAGCAGCCGTGGTCGAACCGACACCAAAACCAGAAAGCAACTTAATCTCGATACCACATTCTGTTGTTAGCAAAATTAAATCCCCGGCGAAAGCAGTAGGTTCAACATTCCGGGATAAACTAAAAATGCTACAAGGTGGACCAAAAGATACCGAAACATCAGCCCCAGAAAAACCTAAACCAGTTATAATAGAAAAACCTCCAGTAGAGATAAGTCCTATGCCGCCGGCTGAAGTTAAAGAAGAACTGAAAAGTAAAAAGCCTTGGACAAAACTTAAAAAGGCAGCTATATTAGGAGAATCAAAAAGCCAAAGCCCTAGTTTAGAAGAAAAGAAAGATGAAAGTATAAGTGTGAGTAGTGAGAAAAAAGAGGAAGGTATAGCGGAGGCAGTTGTAAATATTTGTGTGCCTATAGTTACCACGGCGGAGCTTGTTAAAATAGACAATAATAATGTTGAAGTTGCTAGTGATAGTGATAAAGATAAACCTAAGCTTTGCTTAACAGGCCCTTTGGAACCCGTCCAAGAGAAATCTTTAGATTTATTAACTTTATCTCCAAAGAAAAATGTTAATAATGCCACAAAACTACCTGAACTTAAGACACATATGACGCCGGGAATGCTACTGCCTAAAGTGAAAAAGTATAGGTCAATAGATGATTTATCGCCAGAATACGGCGGACTACCATTTGTCAAAAAGCTTAAAATTTTGAATGAACGACAAAAATTAGCAGAACTAGAAAAAGTTGTGAAAATTCGCAGTTCCAGCTTAGATTGCACGAGTTCATCAGAAGATTTGCTTGGTGATACATTAACTAGGAGTCATTCAGAAGGTAGCACTATGGATAAAAGAAAATTCAAGCGGAAATCTATCGATTCTTGCAGAAGTCATGAATCTAACGAAACCCTAGAAAGGAGAGAACTAAAGTCTATTTTAAAGAAACTCTCAGAAGATGTAACCCCAGCTGAGAGTCCTGAGCGTAGTAATGAGCTGAAGAGATTAATTCGGGCCCCAACTTTAGAGGGATATGCAGCGCGACATTCAAAGTTTGCAAAGAGCGTTACCTTCCATCGTCACACATTACCCTCACCTCCTGGAAGTGCGCCAGCCGATTTCCAAAATGATGACGTTTTTACGATGCCAGAAGTTAATGTAGATTCGATACCACAAATATCTCCACCGGCCCCGCCTGAAGTCGAAGTAACTGCTCCTGAATGTCCCAATAATCAAATTGCAAGACCAGCAGATGAAACTGCACCTCAAGACTACGGGTTAAACATAAGAGCCGAGTATGAACTGCAGCAAAACATTGACCCAATGATAGATTTAAAATCACTAAGACCTGAAGATATTAAAGTGCCTTCAGAGAAACCTAAGCTTACTTTAATATCAGCTGTTGCTAACCAAAGAAAACTATTGCGAGGTAAATATTTGTTCTACCATCTTGGCACTCTTAAAGGACGCAAGCATTTTTCTATCAATAATTGACTAAGGTTTATATTCATTGACAGGTTCGATTGAAGAACAAGAATATTTTGGAGAAGTACTTCTAGGTATCAAACAAGTTATTCAAGGGCACCTACATGATGTTCAAGGCAAATTTCAGGAACGGTAATTCATTGCCACACTATTTTTATCTTTTTCAACCCCTTTTTTACCCACATCTGAATATAAGTTTCGTTCTAAATGTGCTTACTTATCGTGGTTGTAATTTTATCACAGAATCTTAGAAATGTGTTTTTCATACGTTTCAGATTTCAAAGTCTAGAAAATGAAGTCAGAAAACGGGATGAAATAATAAACCAGCTACAAAAGCGTATCCAAGAGTTAGAAAGGCTAGGGCTGGCAGGCATGAGTCCGACCGCCCAACAACCTGCTGAGGATCCTATGACGGCTGGCGAAACATTAGAAGTCACTGCTACTAATCTACCTGTGTCTAAGAATGGTAGCTCTGGCAGTGAAGATGCTTCAGCTGCGGAAGAAGGATTCATGGTAAGAAAACTAGATATGCAACATGCAATACATTTTTGTACTGTGAATAAAATGTATGTCAAATTGAACATTTGTTTGTTCCAGAGGGGAGATTCACTGGACACCGTATTCGCAACATCCCCGCCAACAGCAAGTGCTGACGAAGCAGACAAAGACAGGTCACCAGAAAACGCAGGCGCAAGAGAGCCCCTATCACCCGAAGACCTGACTGAAGAAAACCTTAGAGAATTGACTGAAGGAATTGAACTATCAAAGTTATCATACGCAGAACTGCAAAGCTTAGCCGTATCGCTGTCAAGAGTTGATAAAACTTCTTCTAGTAAAGAACAGTGGACTGTGAGCAAATCGAAGAGATTAGATCTGAATCTTGATGGGAAAGCTGGAACGTATTCGAGAAAACGGGCGGCGAAGTTGAGGCAGAGGAAGTCTTGGGAGGACCAGAGTGACCAAGAGAGTATGGAAATGCAAGACTTAACGAGGTAAGAATATTTGAGAATCTTTAAGAGAAAACGTAGGTCTAACCCAAAGTAATATGTAGTTTGTACTAGCCATCATTTTGGATCTTCTTTAGAATTATTTATAACTATTGTTTTTGAGTAACTTTTATATAGCTAAGGGTATTTCGTCAGTTGTCATTCGTAACTCATGTTTCTTTATAAGCAGTTTCATTTTATCATTTCGTTCAATATCAGTTCTTTCAATCAACATAACTATCAGTATAGCTACGTAGCTCTATTTAATTCCTCGCAGATCCAGTTCACTTTTGTGGACTATATCTGAAGTAGAACAGGGTAAACCTACAGACGACGGAAGCGTTCCCTCTTTCAGACCGTTGTCTCCGCACACCACGTCTGAGGACCGCTCGCTTCTGAGTCCCGAGCAGTCCAGCCTCCGCTCCGGTCGGAGACACTTCCACTTCTTCGGATCACACCTGGATACCACCAAGACGAAGATCAAGAAAACTCTTTCAGTGGATACGGGAATGCATCATACTGGGAAAAATGAGAGGAGTGAGTATCTGAGCATAGAACTGCTAGCCGTTTAGTCTTTTGTTCTGGCTTAACAACCCTTGGCCATGATTCATTTTTTTTTTACCTGCAAAATCAAAATCAAAAGTCATTTATTCAAATTAGGCTGAGAATCAGCACTTTTTGAACGTCAAAATTACTTTATGACAGTCCCCCAAAACGCCCACCCTTCGCCTCCCTAGTGCTTTAGCTGGGAAGAAGAAGTGGCGCAACAAAGATCCGTGTTTAAGATTTATTATCATTGTCAATTGACCTTAGTTAAAATCCGAGAGTCCTTACCTTTATTCTCTTCTTTATTTTCTTCTTTACTTCATTCTAGGCTTCAATTAGGTTTTATTCACATTCTTGAAAACAATAACGCGAGCGCCACTACAATCGTTTGATATCACATTAGCTGAAAATTCCGGAGAACACAAAGGCTACACGGCAAAACATAATATCTTTAAAGAAGTCACACCTATTGAATTGTTCAGGCATCTGTTTCCCGGAGGGTCGTGCACGACAACATCGCAAGTTCAGTCTGGGCTCGCTCTTCCATCGAAGCACGTCTCACAAACCTACGAACAACTGCAATGATATCGTGCTGGATATGGGCAGTGACTACAGCTGGAGTGACGCGTAAGTGGCTTATAGCTTTTTATTTAGTTTCAATATCTTCTTTAATTGTGGCAGAATCAAACAATGCTGTCTCACTTATGTCACAATTTTTCTTAACTATGTCAATTTTCAATCTTTTCTGTGTAAGGCATAAATATTGATCTTAGACTAAGTTTCAGGGTCATCTTCAGACTCTGTTACTACCGAAAGGTAACTAATCGTAAGATAGCTAACCTTATTATACCCTCATCCAACTTCTAGATGAATATTTAAAAAGTAGCATTATTTTGTCATTATTGTCGATGAAGATCCTAATTGCTCGATATTCTGTTCTAGGGCTTCTACATCATCAAGCAGCGACTCGGAGTCCTTACCTCGCACGCCAATGTTTGAAGAGTTTGTAGACAACAACTCCCGAATTAAAGGGCGACCTAGCAGTTCCAGCCATGGCAGTTCTTCACCAATACGAGGTACTTAATTATTTACTCATTACTTGAATACTGCTTTTCTATCGCAAAAGTGAGTAGAGGGCCTTCTATCAGAAATAACGATGATGGATAATTCAAAAATGTATGGGACTGACATCCCCAAATCATCTTATCTTTTCCAGGGAGTGGAGGTGACTGGGAGGTCATGATGCTAGCAGACGAGCTCGAGAAGAGGGAAAGAGAAAAGGAGAGAGAAGATGCCAGAAGACACCTGTACCCCACCACTCTTAGAGACTTGGAAGAGGTAAGATTTGTTAACAATGCTAGATATCGTAAGATCAGAGTCTGATAAGTTCTCCTCGCCAAAAACCAAAATGAAAACAAAAGAGTAGGATGCTATCCAATAATGTACGCAAAAATAATGAATTCTTTAGCCAGATGCAAGAATTTGGTTCCAATTGATTTCATCTTCAGGAATCAGACACCCCTCAACGCGACGACAGTCCCGACGAGTACTCGAACATCGAAGACTCCAACTCCTCCTCCACCACGCACCTGCTCTCCCAGTCCATCAGCGATGCCTCCCAGCGGTCACTGGAGACCTCCTTCACTGAACAAACCAGTAGACCTGCCAGGGAGCCGAGGCAGAGGCGCGTTGGGTCTGTGGGAGAACCGGTAAGGAATAAACTCTTTAAATACTTTTGCAAGCAACAGTTCTGTCGTACTATTCTGTACACTCACCGTGATCGGATTGGCTTTTCTATTTGTATTAAATAGCCAAAAACTGACATAATTTCTGGATCTCGTAGATTTTTTCTTCGAGTATCTTTAACCCACCACCATGTTGCGCTGATATTTCTCTTCGAACTCAAACTCAAAGGATACTACTCAAACTCAAACAATACCAAAGAAAGCCCATTTGGGTAGGCCGCATAAAGTACTCAAACTGCCAGATTATCATTAAAAATAACTGAGAATGAGAGAAAAGAAATACCTTATTAGCTATTATAAAGGTATACTGTACTTGATTATTAATAAATAAACAATCTTCAGGTGCGACCAGAATCCTCCCTTCCCCAGTCCCGAGGCCTCATCCTCCGCGCCGCGAGTCTGGACCGCGAGACTACGCCCACCACCTCCGCAGCTACGCGACGCTTTGGGTCCCTCAAGAGCGCCAGCACCGACTCCCATAAGAGACTCTGATCCGCTTGGCCGAGCGGACGCGCCAAGTCCGACGCCTTCCAAAGAGGTCCAAATGAAAGAAATGTGATACGAGAAACGGCTCAAAGTTCTCTGATAAATAATGATGTAAAACAGAAAGATTTAGGCGAGGGTAATGATCAAAATGACGGTAAATGTGACCAAAATGGGGGTAAACGTGATCTAAATCGGGGTAAATGTGACCAAACCGGGGGTAAACGTAATCAAAACGGGGGTAAACGTGACCAAAACGGGGGTAAGCATGATCAAAATAGGCATAAACGTGATCAAAATGAACGTAGTGTAGGTAATGATGTGGATCAAGGAACGACTGCGGGGAATGGAGGCCAAAACGATAGAGAGATTAGAAATAAAGATGATATTAACGAAGGAGAGAATGCGAATCCGAACATATTCGATCAGCTGTCAGTCAGCGGTCAATTACTGATCGTCATTATTTTCTTTGACGATGACTTTGACTATGTAATTTTCTTAGTACTACAATAAGTGAACTGTGTTGAGTAATGGGTGAAGATATTGTATGACTGTTTTTGTACTCCGTGCTGGATACTTTTGGAACATTTGGAAGAATGATAAAAATAAAATTCTAATAAAATTGGCTCGTCCTCTACATTTCAACCTTCTTTGCTGACTGAAACAGTATTCTACCACCACCACCATTTAACAAAAATACCCCATAGGACTTTAGATAAATCGGAAGTCTATATATCTTTATTTAAATTTTAAACATGGTATCTAAACGTATCTAGCGTTGAGTATTTGTGTACTACAACTACTGTTTCTATTTCATCTACTCTTATCGTAGTCTATCCTACCTATCTAGAAATCTATTGTAGATACTTTAGCCCCTAGCATAGGGAATAGAATCTAACATTTATTAAGTGTATTAAATAATTTAAATATTTATATTCTAGTCTTGTTGTTTTATGGTGCACAAATAAAATCAATCAATTAATCTATTTCAAGTATGTTTTAAAAAACGTACTATAAAATGTTCCTCCTGAATTTAGCTTAATACTGTTTGAATGGAGCTAAATGAGTCTAAAATATCTAGTCATTGTTTCTATAATTATAATATAAATCATATTTTATTTTATCATTAAAAATATATATATTATATATTAATAATATTATAGTCAGATACTTGCCTACTGTTACATATTTAGAAACTCTAATATAAATATTTTCAATGTGTTGTTATGTTTGTTTTTATGATAATTATTTAAGTTTCAAAATATTTACAGCAGTAAAACGCTGCAATCGTCTGATGGGAAAAACTATCTCCCCTCTTTTTTTACCTAGTTTTATGTGATTGAAATTATAGATCATGTTTCTTTGTTGCAAAATCAAATCAATAGACCGATGACATATAATATTGTTACTGCATTTATAATTATGAACACATTTTATTTTAATGTTGTCTATTATTAAAACAAAATTTAATGAACGAAGGCGTTATAATATTTCCTTTGCTGTGTACCTTACAAAAATTAGCACAACATTAAATTATTAATATTACTTATAACATTTAATTAAAAAATCCTATTAATTTATGAAATCTTGACACTAAGTAGATAGGTACTTGTATGAAATATTTAATTTTTAACAAAGTCCGTTGTTTTAATATTAGTGCCAAATGACTATTTATAGTAGAATCTTTTCAAATTAAATAATTTATGTAGGTAGATGTTATTATTATTATTGTAAATAATGTATTAAAATAAACCATTTATTCAAATATTACTGTAAATTAGAGTGTTATTATATAACAACAAAGATTTTAGGTAATTACTGATACTAAAAGATAAAGTTAGATAACGATAATAAATAAATTATAATTTTTAATCCATACATGTTTAAGAAACTAGAGAGATTAATAACTATATCGGTACAGAGTAAGTAAGTTCGTCAGAAATGGACTCTGCTCCCCAAAAATTAGGTAATTTGTAGAATATCTACCAATACCATAGAGTAAGACTCTCCGCAACAAAGAGCGAAATATGAAACTTTTAATAAAAGGTTAACATAAATATTTAAAAGAATGTGTAAGAAATTTATTATGACACATCGATCAAACACTCCATATTCCACAAGGCTGCTATAAAATGACTCTACCAAACGTTTTATGCTATGGTCTCGGCCCGCTTTCTCACAACTACTCACAAGCCAGATAGTTCCAGGCCAGGCCCGACAGGCAGTGGGAACTGTCGATCCGATGAGGCCTGTGGTGGAAGTGCTCAGCACGAGCCGCGACAGGCCTCGACAGGCGTGGCCGGGCGCCAGCCCTCGACAGACCAAAAATGGTTGAATTTGTTGGGCAAACAGAATTTTACGCGTCGTTATTAAAGTTGTTTTTCCAAAAACACAAATTTGTTTACATGTTTGCAAACTAAATCGCAAACGCAGTATAGTCTGGCTACATTGCTGAGGTATATTCGTTTATTGTATAATCATCATTAATTTTAGTTAATTAAAATCAGATTTTTTTATAAGAAATGGCAGGTAGCTATGAATGCCAAACAGCCATTTTAACAAGTCATTTTTATTTGGGCAGTATCAACTTATAAATTAATGTATTTTCCAGAATTTGCACCAAATATAAGAAATCCGAATTTCAATATCATAATCTAAAATAAAAACTGAACATTTAAACAACTGGGTACAATTTTACACTTTATAAATGTAGGTGTACCAATATTATTGTTTTTTACTGTAGCACAAGCTTTCATGATTTCGATGTGAAAATAATATTAAATTAATACCCAATTACTGGATCTGTAACTACTGCTTATGTTATCAACGTGCGAATTTGTATAGATAGGTAATTGGTCCTACTCACACTTAGTACCACGCCTATTTTGCCCGAAGGGCTAGGCAAAGGAGTGGTACCTATTAACTTTTTGTATCTATTCTATTTTTCCTCGGATTTCGTCCAACTAACTTTTTGGAATTGGATTTACTTACCCTATGATATTATATCCTTTAATAAATGAGCAATATTTATATAATAATATTATAAATATTGCTCATTTAATAGTATAGGACAAATATTATGTACAAATAATAATTGTAGGT
Organism: Lithophane socia; assembly: GCA_947522985.1. NCBI lineage: Eukaryota > Metazoa > Arthropoda > Insecta > Lepidoptera > Noctuidae > Lithophane > Lithophane socia. The sequence continues at coordinate 12,009,739 of OX383271.1, read as the reverse complement.
AATCACGTTCTCGGAATCAACTCAAACGATTTCGATGAAAGTTGCATTATGAGGGGGTTTACGGGGGCGAAAAATCGATGAGTAAATTAGTGTATTTTCAGCCGAGCAAAGCTCAGTCGACCATGTAGGTACCTCAGACCAACAAAAAAAGGAAGACGGATCACGCCGTACATCAAAAGTGAAGCCACTAAAACCATGCTCATCGCTCCTAGTACACACGAGTCGTCGTCTAGTTAACATCAATCTCAGACCAACAAAAAAGGATTTAGTATTGTTTTTACACGTTTTCACTACACAGGAAGGCATAATTATATTTGTTTTGGATATGTTAGCTAGACGACGACTCGTGACGTACTAGGAGCGATGAGCTTGGTTTTAGTGTAGGTGTGTGCGTGAGCCTGTGTGTTTACTTGCAGGAGCTTGGTTTTGTGGCTTCACTTTGGATGTACGGCGTGATCTGTCTTTCCTTTTTTGTTGGTCTGAGGTAGGTACTTAGAAAACGTCATTGAATTTACCTATCTACTTTATAAACAGAAATAATAAATAAGTGGTACCTAGGTAAATGTTAAATAATAACTATCTCAAACTTATATCTTCTAAACAAATTCGCATAAAATAATTAGATATTATTTTAATTTAAATTAAACAGAAGAACAAGTTAAGTTAGTTTGATGAGATGGATTTCTATTATGACGAATGTATGTTTTTAATTAATCATAAATTATTAGTTTTAGGTGTAAACTCATACGAAAAAATGAAAATAAAATATTTAAAATGAACTTGGCTTTTTACTTGAAACCCTGTTTAATACTAGGTAAGCAGCGTCGCCGCTTGCAAGAATTGTTGGATTCACAGTTCGTGTCAAAGGATTTCTGTGAACTCCGTGTTTATCACGTCAGTGTGTGTGTTGAGATTGAGAACATTCGCTGTTGTGATTAAAGAGCCTTTCGGTACTCTCATTGGAACTTGGAATCCCCTTTCTGAGTTTTTCGCAAATATCTCGTAGGTACCTATACCTACGTAGGAAAGTCATCATTCTCCTGCCCAATTTATTTTGGGTCGACGCAACATGTCCCTTTCTTCCATACTTCTCTATTATCCGTCATCTCAGTAGTCACCCCCTTTCTAGTCATACGAGTATCATCTTTCACACAGTCCATCCATCGGTTCTTTGGTCTCCCCCATGTATATTACTTTACTCTATGGTCTCCCCTTTCTAGCCATCGGCATTCATACCCAAAACTTTCCTCACGACATTTTCCTCATTCCTTCGTATCACGTACCCATACCATGACAAACGATTTCCGCAGGAAATTGAGCCACTTTTGTTCTAGTTAGGCTAGTTTTCATAATATTTATAAACTTGCCCATCCTTCTTAATTAAAATTTCGCGGGCAAACGTATCGCAAAACGCAAAGATAATTTTTATTTTCTTTGACCTATTGCGTTTTGCCATTTGGAAAAATACTGGAAAATTAAACGTTTCCCCAATGAGCATAATTTCGTATATACGAATTCCATGCATTTTACTTCGCTTTTTTTTATCGTTTTTTATTAAAATTGAATGAGTGAATGAAGAAGATCTATCTTCTGAGCTCTGACAGCGAGAGGACATTCATTCCCTCAAAAATATACTCTGTGGATTCATTCTGCTGTCCAATTCCAATGTCCATTTCTGTCAAAAACGCAACATCAAACAAAGCTGTCAAAAATTAAGAAATCAATAGGTAGATGGCAAAAAATATTTTAGTAAAGTTACAAATTAGTTTTATTGGATAGTGCTTAATTAATTCTATTGTTCGGTTTTAATAAACTCAGTTATCATACTCATACACTAAGATACGAGTTCCATTGCCATTGTTATTTGCTTAGGGCGTCGAGATGTCGCCTCCTAAGCAGCCCTGTAGTCTATTTCAGTTGTGTGTTAAAAGTTCCATTGGTCTTATTAATTCAGCTTGTTATGTTATTGAAAAGACGTATCCTGAGAATCAATTCCACGAGTGTGAGAGAGAGGCGTTTGATTTAAAATGCCAACTGATGATAATGCTGCCAGCCAGGTACCTATATCTCTTTGTTTATACCTTGGATCTCTGTATCACTTTTATTTTTTTAAATGATGAGCTAGAATCCTTTTCGAATTATGTTTTTTAATATATCATTAACACTCAGGAGTCACAGATGATGGTGTGAAATCATGTATTTCTGTTTATTCTTATTGTTTCAAATGTAATTGTTCCTTTGTTATTATACTTAAAGATAACTTTACGAAACTGCCGTATTGTAGTTTTGTGTGTTCATTAAATACTTTTATTAAATAGACAACACAAAAGGCCCTTCTAATAAAATCTACAAAGTCTGCCTTTCAAAAAGGTTAAGCAAAGGCCAGAAAACTAGTTTTCATGCCATCACTAGACCAGAACAAGAGATCAATTGATAACAACCTATTTATTTAATTGACACTGAGTAAAATAACAATGTGTTCATAAATCTGTCTCCTGAGTTTAAAACATGACAAAATTGGCACAGTTCCATTTATAGTTTATGACTGCGTTGTTACTGTGATAAAATAAAATTATTGTGCAATGCCTCAGATTATATTCCAAATGCTATAAAATCTGCATGGTATGTACAGGCAGCTGCATTATTCTGCCTTTTCTTAGGAACAAGTGCTTACCAAATAAAAACATATCAATGCAGTTTTCTAATACTTATTTATATTCTGTTTTACAATGTAACCTTTACTCACCTTGAAGGTTTTAGAGTTTTTTTTTTAATAGATGGGCGAGTCATTGAATAAGATTTGTTCTTTTGCTTCATTAGATTTTATATGCAAAATTATTGCTGTTTTGATGTTGTGTCTGAGTAAGGAGACAACATCCAAGTACATAATCAAGGATTTTAATCACTTTCATAAATTACCAACTGCATAATAAACTCAAACTATTTATTGTAATATTTACGAAATAATCCTTGACTGCAGGATTGCTGAAGGATTTAAGTACTAATGTCAAGTTTTTTATAAACCTTTTTTGTCCCAATGCTCGGCAAAGGCCACAGATTTTCACTCTTTCCTGTGTGTTGACTTCTCCGGCCAATCTCCCATAAACGCCTCTAATCACGCTAGCATTACATTTAGTTTACCTACTCAAAATTGAGTTATCATGGTAATGATGAAAATAAAACATATAAGCAAGAGACAGATTTACACAACAAAAACTTGTTATATTACTTTTAGAACATTCTGAATGTCAAGGTTCATATTTATTATTACTTTGCCATTCAGAAGTCACTGATAAATTAAATTATTTACTTGTTATTACATGTTTCAGGTTATTCGATGTCCTCTGTTCAGAAAGAACATGCTGCCAGTATCGCGGCGACCCTCGCATTCAGCTACAAGTACTGACGCACCCCAACATGACTGTCTTCCGCAAATGCGACCTCGATAACGGCATAGCCCAGCGCTTCTGGATAGCGACACTCTCCACCTTCAGCCGCTTAGTCGTTCTCGATCTCAAGTTCATTTGCACTGACGAGATTCTCGAGGTCATCGGCGACAGTTGTCCCTTACTCGAAGAACTTAACATTGTCTCTAGAGTAGACATCTGCAAATCCCTTTTTAATGCCTCAGTTTTAATTAGGAACGTCTCTGATGCAGGTCTTTGTTTTATCACGAATTTGAAACAGTTAAGGATTTTGGCAATGGATCCCCCGAGGAACGAACGGGCGAATCGTATCGGGCGGTGCGTCTCTCAAGCTGGCATCATCATGTTGATCAGCGAGCTGCCGTACTTGGAGGAGCTGCGCATCGAGTCCTGCGACATCGGCTCCACGTTAATCGGTAGTGCTATGGACATAGGGCCCATGAGTCTTAGAAAAATAAACTGTCATTTCGCGTCAGCTGATGGTATTAGGAAGTTAATCAAAATATGTCCATTCCTCAGAGAACTGTCGGTAACGCATTTATCGGAACATAATAAAGACGCAATTCTAGAACAGATTTCGATGAGCGAGTTGAGATTGAATAGGCTGGATCTTTCATTCTTTTCCTACTCGGATTCAATGCAGCAGCTTTTAACGGTCAAAGGCAGTTACCTCACACACTTCTCTCTGTGGGAGATTGACCACTCGCTAACTTTGGACGCAGTTCTGTCGCTAGGAAGGTGTTGTCCAAACTTGATCACACTCTGTTTAATGACTCAGTCAAAATGGTTGGTAATACCCAGGTTTTTTCGGCGCCCAGATAAAATATTCTCAGAACTCAGGAATCTAACAATAGGTAATGAAAATTTTTCTATAGATCACATGTTGACTTTTTTCTTAGAATGTACAGATAATTTGCAAAGACTAGTTTTGAAATATCAAACAAAGACTAACATAGATGAAACGTTATTGCATTTATTAGAGAAAGGACATTTGAGGAATGTAAACTATTTGTGGTTGGATTGTACCTTGGAGGTATCGAAGGATGTGGTAAAAAGAATAATACAAATGTGCGAAAGGCTTCAAATGTTCACAGTTGACTTTTCAGAGGAGATGGCCGACGTACACAAGTACATAAATGAAAACAATTTGGATTTGAAGCTTGGTAGTTATTAGAATTTTCACTCTAAAATGTATTTATTGTAATTAATTAGTTATAAATATATTATTTTTTACATTCAATTAGTTTAATTTGTTGATCCCATACTGCTGACAGAGAACCCAAAGGAAACACAAAATGATGATTTGAAATAATAAAATTATTTTAATAGGCATTTTTTACAATATTTACAACTTATTAAACAATGCCGAAACAATAAAAAAAACAACATAATTAATTAACTTCATAATAATTTATCATGCGTCATTCGGACTTCTTTCGAACCAGACCTAACATTATGTTTTGTATAAAATTATTGTAACATAAACCTACTTAAAAGCTATGAACATTACTATAAGTATAAATAGATTGGTGTATCTTTCTGTTTATTTGGATTATAAAAAAACCATTGTATTACTGTTGAAATTGATTTCTAAAAACAGAAAATATTAATAAATAAGGCAACACCAACCATTTACCTACCCACCTACCATAAATATATAGGAATGATTTCACTCAATTTTCTGATTATGTATAAGAAACATAATTTTAACTATCCTACATTGTAGGCACCAAAATCTTGAACTTATAAGCAACTTAATTTACATCTTAAACTACTCACGTGCTAAAATCTTTGATGAGGAAGACGACGGAAAATAATGGTTGTATGAATACATTATTATAAATACGTTCATATCCCGTACTAAAAAAAGTAGCACAAGCGTGATCGCGTGGCGCAAGTAAAATGTCTATCTAAAATTCGACTTGAATTTCTCTCTCAAAAGTACTCTTTTGTGAAATACTTACTAAAAGCCAAATCTCGCGGCAGTCGCGGTGTCTTAAAGCGTGTCAGTAGGATGGTGAATATGTCAGTCGCGGTAGTTAATTTGGTCTGAGGGTAGTTATCTCTAAAAAATGGGCCTCGTGTCTCGCTTCCACGCCACGGTTTATGACTGTCACAGCCACGAAGTTCGGCGTTTAGCATAACTTGTTACAGTTCGATTCAAACTTAATGGTGGCTCGGAAGTTTTTCGCTGCGCAGTACCCCACCCCTCACACCCGCTGACACACGAAATTGTTACTGCGCAGCGACTCGCCTCATGTTCTGAGCCGCCATTAAGTTTGAATCGAACTGTACCAGCACAGAAGTACATAATTAAAAGTGGCAGTAATAAGTTTATGGTGGAAAAAAGATGTTCTTTATTTAAATTGGGGGCAATTTAAAAAAAGAACATCTTTTTCCACCATTTTGTTTAACAAAACTGGGGGTTATTCAAATTATTTTACTAAAATTAACTCCATTATAAAGACTCATTTACTAGTAAAGGCGCTTGTGTGATTTCCTTGCTGAGCAGCGCACAAGAGAAAAGACCACAGAATGCCTACCTATCAAACGGTAAAAAAACTGTCGAAAAACGTATTTTTGGATGTTCCAATTAAAATTAGGAGCAGGGTATTGTTCGCCACCCTGCAACTTCAAGTGGCTATCATAACAAAGATTTGTCATAATCACTTGTACGACTCACGACGCGGCATGACACGGCAAAACATTAATATTTGTATGGCCCTGCAAGCCGAAGTCTTCCGCGGCATACCGCAGCTTCCCTCGGCATGCTCAAGTCCCTTGTGACGATATCAACGTAATGTGAGTGCTAAAAGTATGAAAATACGATTCAAAATCATTTCCGCTTACGAAACCCTTTACCATGCCATGTCGCACCGTGCCGCCTGATGAGCGCCGGCCTTTATACTTGTTAGTAAGTACATGACTATACACTAGTGGACAGTAAATTGCAATTGGAAACAGTCTTAATTAAATTAACGCAAAGGTAGCCCGCGAAATTCAAATTATGTTACGTTTTTTGCAATTTGCATGTCAGTGTCACATTATATTTTCATTGTCACAGATCTGCAAATTGCAAAAAAGATAAGAGAATTTAAATTTCGCGGGCAACGTTTGCGGATACACCGTAGATCATACATTCACTAACAATAAAAAAACACTTTTATTGTAGGTTACAACCTTCAGTCCAATCATGGGTTTTATAAAAATAAACTTCATTTCTGTCTATCATGTTCGCATACAAATTATCAATATTTCTAATTACTTAATTTATTCCTATAAATCATTCAGATTTCACAGTAATGAAAATAATATCATCAACCCTTCTCTTACGGCACCAAACCTTTAAGCCCAAAATGAGAATAATAATATTATTCACATTTTCTCATAATATTAGTCTCATTTAAGATCCTGACATTTAAATCAATTGAAAGGTAAGGTCTAGGTAAAAAATCTTCTACTTCATTATAAATTGCAAAAAGAAACCTATTTTGAAGTTGAGATCAGCATTGGTAAAATTCATCAAACCAAGTACATTCCATAGCCGTATGAGAAGGGTTAAACAACCAAACGTCAAACAAGTACTGACAAGCAAAAAAACAGCTTGCAACAAAAAGAAACACCACATAATCACTCACTTTCAAAACGTAAAAAAATTAACTGTAAAACAGTCATTCTGGCACTCACTCACAGAAACTGTTTCATGTATCTTCTGTAACCCTTTTCGTGTCAAATGGCCAGGGGGTCAGTCAGGCCATTCGTATGCTATGGGTCCTTATTCTCGGCTGGTGGTTCCTTGTCATTGTCTTTCTCATCCTCATAGAATTCGTTCTTTGGTTCCACTATTTTGTCTGCTTCTTCTTGACTGATTCTCACGTCTGGATCCGGTTCATCTTTGATTCTGTACTCTTCGGGGAAGAAGTCACCTGAGGATTAATGATCGTTTAGTACTAGTGAAAAATATAATACTAAAAAATGGGAGGAAATAGTTTAAGGAAAATAGTTTTACAGCTCTTTATAATGTAATAATAACAAAAGAAAACAACAATAAGGTACTTACTTAGATCTGAATTCAAATAATTATACACGATAAATCATAATTGATGGACATGGAAATTAGCATTCGTTTGTATTCGGAAATGCGATGATTCCCGAGAGACAAAGAAAATAGTTGTACCTACTGTACATTATTATTGTAAATAGTTGGCAATACCTGGCACATGCGTCATCTGCACCGCAGGCGAATGCTGGCACATCTTGAGGTTGTCGTACACATGCTTCGATATCGCCTCTAAGTACTGTTTGCTGTTCGCGTTGTTTGAACTGCAAAACAATAAACAAACATTTAGAACTATACCAAGAGCATACGATAAGCCTCATATTCGAGAATGTTCCGCAGCTTGTCTGGTTACCAAAGAGCATTTTGACATTTAAAATAGGAGTGAGGCGTATTTATCGCTCCAGATAGAAATCACAGCTATTAAAATTGCAGATAGCAATTGCTCCTAACGATAAAAAATATCTGTTTCTTAAAATCACAGATCCTCAACACTGTTACCGCGGCTGTTACTGTTAAAACTTCGGATACGATTTTCGACTTTAACGAAAAGAAATAAAGAAGATATTCAATTGAGTTAAATACATATTTATCATCCGTAAAAAAATAACATGCTGTTATTTTATAACAGATAGATACGATTTTCGACTTTAAAACAAAAGAAATAAAGAAGATATTCGATTGAGATACGTATTTATCGTCCGTACTAAAATAACAGGCTATGGTTTAATAACAGTTATTTGGATCTGTTATTTTTTTGTCACAGTCACAGTGATCACAGATATAGTGTTTCACGTGTTACAACCCATCTCTAATTTAAAAGTGTTTGTACAAACCTGCTTACAGAACAGAAATAACATATTTACCATGCTCGACGTCTCTAGCCTTTAATAAACGGATACTGCAAATTCTCTTTTCCCCATCAACAATTCTGAGTTCAACAGATTATTATGCTCGCGTTTTTCCCTCTTGCTGATGTAACGGGACGTCAGAAGCCGAAAGTCTGACAAGCAGTCTTACCAAGGGGTTTCGTGTTACCCAGTAACTAGGTTGTGGAGGTCAGAAAGGCAGTCCCTTAGACTTAGACGTCCGGTTAGACTGGAAGCAGACTCCAACATTATTAGGAACAGGCTAGGCAGATGAGATGATGACCTGTGTGCATTTTAATCTAACTAATATTATAAACGCGAAAGTTTGTAAGTATGGATGGATGGATGTTTGTTACTCTTTCACGCAAAAACTACTGAACCGATTTGGATGAAATTTGGCACACAGATCGTTTATTATTGTTTATTTTACCTGGATTAACACATAGGATACTTTTTATCCTGATATTCCCACGGGATCGAGACATAAGCGGGTACTCGTATTTAATATGTACCTGTTGATTTCTGGGTGCAGTTGGAAATCTGGCGCGAAGAACTCCAAATACTCTGTGTAGGGCAGTTCATTTGAAATGTTCTCGTCTACTAGTAATGACGTCTCGAAGGTCCAACACCGCGCCACGTTTCGGAGAGTGTAGCTGTAATGTAACAATAGCAAAACAATTAAAGTGGCCGAGTTTTTTTGTAACTATTTCAGGTTATTTTTGAGAAAAGGATATCTTATTTCATTTTGTTTTATCTTCATTATTTAGAACTCATGCAAGCGAGTCTGACTTTTTGTTACTTACTTACAATTAAAAATCTACCAAGCCAATTTTAGTTGTAGGGTCAGTTAACACCGAGACGACACTACTACACAATAAAGTAAACGCGCTGCGCAGCACCGCGCATTCAGCGTAATTTGACACGTGTCAACCCTTGCACTGAAATTATACCTTTTCGTGAAGGAAATAAGTTCGATAATATTTTTTTTTTTTTTATAAAAACATTGCCCCACACTAAGAATTTCTTCCTGTATCGTGGGTGCGTTTACAAACATAGAAACTCACATACACTAACACCCAGACCCGGAACAACTACTTGCAGATCATACAAATATTTGTTCCGTGCGGGGATCGGACCCGCTACACGTTGCGCAGCAGTCCATCGCTCAGCCACTGCGCCAACCGTGTCGTCAAAAAAATAGTTAAAAAGTGCGCGTAGCGTCGCGTCGCTTCTCGTCGCGGTCTAAACTGACCCTATGAATCTCTTACGGGAGCAACAGGATATTTTCGATTTAGAAAAAAATAGTAAATCATAATTATTTTCGTTGTTAATGACAATTATTCCACCCCTACACGAAAATTTGATGATTTTTTATCTTCCTGAACATCCCCACAAAAGAAAACTTCTTTCTAACTTACCCTCCCCCACCAACAACTAGAGTGGGCACATTCAAGTTCTTAACGAACTTTACGCACTCCCCATGCCCACGCGTGGACAGAGAGAAGCAACCCAGTCTGTCACCGGCTAGCGAGTCGGCACCGCACTGTAGCACTATCGCCGTTGGACGGTAGAACTCCATCACGTTGGAGATGACGGGTTTGAACACCTGGAATTCAAATTCAAAATATTTTATTTCACGTAACCTTACATGGCTACGTGAAATAAAATACATTACTTATGAAATGACAGAAGTTATGTGCAATTGAACAAGGAATTGAAATAATTAAATAGCCAGTTATCGGAATACCCGTGTAACCATCCCTTTTCAAGATCATCTTTGAAACTAAACTTAAAAACTATTTTAAGATAACTTACATGAATCTATCAAATCAACCAAGAGTATAGGACCAAATCGAGCAGTGCAAGTTCATAAATAAATAAATAAATCAAAGTTTATTTCAGAAAACTTCCACATGTGTTAGTAACAATGTTTACATAAGAAACTAAGTGTTAGTGTTAGTTAGATTTTAATTTGTTAAAATTAAAATCTAAGCTGCGTGAGGCACGCCGATCCTGGGGAATGTCTACTTGACTGCGTGCAGTTGTACCCACTGCCCCAAGATCGGAGAGTCCCACCAACGCTCTAAGAATGATGTAGCATAGGATACCAACGAAAAATAGTAATTCAAAGATTATAATGTATTATAAATTTTATTACCTGGACATAACTCTGATCATCAATACCCTCTTTCAGCGGCACATTAACCGAGTAATACCTTCCACTTTCAGCTCCAATCTCATACATATCACCAGTACCAGGGAAGAAGTAATTCCCATACTTATGGAAACTGACGGTCATCACCCTATCGGTCAGGTAGAACGCTTCTTGAACACCGTCTCCGTGATGGACATCAATGTCTATGTATAATACCCGAGGATGGTATTTTAGGAGCTCTAGAATAGCTATGACTATGTCATTTACGTAGCAGAAACCTGTAAATTAAAAAAATATGGGGTTATGGATTTGAAGCCAAATGCGGACCATAGACATTCAAGTAATTTGATCTAGAGATGGGTTGTAACAGGTGAAACACGATATCTGTGATCACTGTGACCGTGACAAAAAAATAACAGATCCAAATATCTGTTATTAAATCACAGCCTGTGATTTTTGATAAATACGTATCTCAATCGAATATCATTTTCTGATGTAGGCATTTATGCATGCTCAAGTAATCAGAAGAAAAGCTTTTGATTTTATTGGAATTAAAAAATGATTTTACTGTGTAAGCTCCTCCATTTTGATCTGAACGCAAACTCTATAAAGTAAACGCAAACGCATACTCTATACAGGATAGATTTTTAAGACAGGGTTGAAATGACAAGACTGTGTTGCTACGGCCTATATTTTTTTTTTCAGTTATTGCTAACTGCATTCAAAGCATTCAAAGATGTTTTGGAATTTTGTTTAAGGATTAAACAACTCTTTTGGACCAACTAAGGTTACAGTACTAGAAAAACCACAAAAAAAAAGAGGAAACCATATTTTCCACGGCGTATTTTAAACGCGCAGACGACGCGCTTACAGACAGACAAATTAAAAATCCGGAGTCAACGTGTTCGCGTCTGCGCGTTTAAAATACGCCGTGTGCTAGGGGCCTAAGGCAACCATACCTGAAGGTTCAAACTTCTTAGCATGATGCAGCCCACCGGACCAGTTGATGGCAATATCACAAGCATTATTGTTGAGCTTCATAGCACCTTCTAGGGAAGCTCCCGTATACATTGAACAGAAGTCAAACAGGCCCTCGAACACAGGACAGTCATCACCCACATTGTAGTGAAGTAAATCTTTGGAATAACCTGAAATAAAAATAAATTAAATTAGATACAGCAACCTGCTCCTGCTTCGCACGTTTTTTACGACTTGACAAAACATTGAGATTTCTTAGTTATATGTAACTTTAATATTAACGTATTATACACATAAACCTTCCAGAATAAATTATCTAAATGATGGTGAAAACCTATCAAAATATGCTGCGTGGTTTAGAAGAACAACGTGAACATACAGACAAACGCGAAAAGTGACTTTAATTTATAATATGTATATAGACAAGCCATGCACCTGGTGAAATTTCCCATCATGAAAACTGACAACATTTCATCCCCTATTAAACCCCTATAGGGTATGATGTTTCAAAAATCATTACTTATTGTTTACTTTCCCTATATTGGAACTGTTGCACAAAACTTCATGCTGCTAAAAAATAAAATAAAATTCTTTTATTTCAGACATCTTGGCCCATAATATTAGTAGTAGAAACACTTTAACTTAACTATACCTATGTATTACACTGATAGATAGATAAAACATGTATTCAGTGCACACAAAGGACACAAAGTTACTTCTAGACCCAGCGGTTAAGGCTATGCATTGTCTGTCAGGGAATTTAAGACTTTTACTAAATATATTCGGAGTATTTATATAAAATAATTGCATCCTAAGTCCTAATAGACTAATAGAGAGTTAAGAATACAGCAAGAATTATTTCATTACACCAACAATATGGAAGACCAAATATTTCTTATTTTTTCTTCATTGCTGAGAATTTTGATAGTGTATACTTAAACATACAGTAATTTAAAAAACTGTGATACACTGTGTCATTACCAAGTTAATAAATAAATTAATATGCAAATTTTATTTTCACGATTTGTCATGGTATTGCAACTTTATATGTTATAGAAAATTTACTTAATGTCATCATCATCATCATCATTCCAGGCAAAAGACGTGGACATAGGCCTCCCCGACTTAATAAATAATGTGGTAAAATTACACTTGTAAAAGACACTAGCCGGAGCTCTGCCTTATTTTTTTTAAATTTGGAATCAAACTTTTTACAAACATTTTAAGCTTATGATGCCATAAAGTTATCAGAAGAGTGTTTGGTCGGTGGGTCGTCTTAGGTGTATATCCTGGTCATAATAACAGTCTGGGAGAGATGAAATGGTTGCTAACCAGCTTTTATTATTGTTTACTTACTTTGAATATTTTGAGGTGTTACGTTTTGCAAGAATTCTATGTAGTCCTCACTGTGGAAGCGACACATATCATGAGCGCTGGCTCGGTATGGTTTGTAAATTTGCATTTTTTTGTGGAGCCCATAGTTTAGAACCAAACTGTGCGTCACCGACAGTCTGTGCGGTTTCATCGGGTGCCCGGGCCCGTAATGAAAGTTCCCCACGTCGGCATTATAAAAATAAGCTACTTTATGTTGAGTCATAATGGATAAACAAATACGTATTCCTTCAAAACCAAAATAATGCCAAGAACGACAGCAATAACCAGCAAGCGTTTGGTTAGTTCGATGTCACCGAGTAGCATTTTACACAGATTACGGCATTTTAATGTCCAGATTATGACACTTTCAGGATGAAAATGAAACTAAAAGCAGTTAAAACACTTTTACAATAATAATATTCGCAAGAAAATACACAGAGAAGCTAAGAAGCTTCTTTCATCCATCCATGACGTGATGTTTGACTTGCACGCATAGTTTGACATTGACATTAGCTGACATTGCAAAATGATTGCCAGAAAGCGTCTCCAGCACAGATAAAATACAGAAATATAGACTCAAAAGGTAATATTTTTTTCAATACAATTAAGAAAAAATGTATTTTGAGTTAATTTTTTATCCTTAAATTCTTAGTATGATATTGATTATTGTAAATTCCAGTAGTTCTTAGCAGATTATATCACACAGATAATAATTATCTTATCAGTGCCCGTCATCCTGACGTTTGATAAAATAAAACTTGTCAAACCTTGTCTTGTCTTTTATTGCCGGCTTAACCCATTGACATAAGCTTAACCACTGTGTGTGCTGTACTACGTTTTTATCGAAGTTTATTTTGCGTTTTTTTTCCACGACGTCTTTTATTGATACAAGTATCCAGGTAAGATGTGCACCAACTTTTACTTGTTATTATCAACCATTTACATACTTTCACATAAATAACGAATAAGACAAAAAGTTTATGATTGCATGCCACCGGCAAACCTATGCATTTAGATTTATTTACTTATTCCGTTACGTAATAGGTAACGGAATAAATAAATCTAAAGTGAAGTATTGAAATTATTTTCACAAAATTCATAGTAGGTAGTGTCTGCAGTCTGTATCAAGTTGGGATTTTTGTGAACAAAAAGATTCAATTCTACCCATTCATTCATCCAATAAAATCACTTTATACACTAAGTACCTACCTAATTTATAAGGTCCAAGGTTTAGAAGTAAAAAAAACCTATGCAAACCTTGCAAAAATGCCAACTTTAGTGGTGATTGGTCAATTGGTCAAGTGATAAAAAATAATCATCGGTGACTATAATTCATCAAGTTACCAGTTCAAGAAATGGGCCAAATTAATGTTATAAATAAAAACAAACAAGCACACATTATAATGTTTAAAAAGTAACCTTGTACCTATTTTAAAAGAGCCGGGATGCCATGGTGGCGCATCCAGATCCCGTGGCCAACAAAATGTATGGTTGGCTGCTTAAGCAAGTGGACGCCATGTGAGCCACCCACTATATAGAGCTGTATGTGTACATTTAGTTGGGAGTGCGACCTGGCGATGTTGCCATGGCGCCCCAATGGAGTATGGCTAAGGATTTTTTAAAACAAGGCACATTGATTTGATTTAGCAAAATATTGTAATGTTAGAGAATGATAACAGCCGCCACTGCACCAACAGCACGAAAAAAAAAAAAAAAATACAGAAAATGTTTAAAAACTAAAAAAAAAGCCAGCTACAATGGGATTTCTAAAATATTGTGATGCCAGTGAATGATCAGAGCCGCCACTTGTTTGGTTTATATTTGTACAGTTCATGACAATGGTGTTGACTTCCAATGAAGTGGCACACTGACTCCCACACTGCACTGACAGTAATTTTACCCGATGTTTGTCAACTGAGGTTGGTACTATTGGTTACAGAAGTGCTTGCTATATCTGACAAAGTGCAATATTATCTCATTTCAAGTTTTATTTGTAAATTCTGGGTATTTTGTTAACACAGAAAAGAAGGTTGATTTTATTTATTCTATTTTAGGTAGATAAATAAATAAGTTGTAATGTTTTAGTTAAACAAAATAACAAACTAATTAATTGTTAAAGTTAAGTTTTACCATTATTTTATTCATTCATTGATTGCAAGCAACCTTTAGGCTTATTTATTTATTTTCTGAAGGAGAATGTATTTGTTTATGTGGAAAAGTATTATCTGTGGACTACTTACTTGACACATTCAAAATAAGTTCTACCAAATACACATTTTAATT
This sequence comes from Lithophane socia, assembly GCA_947522985.1. Taxonomy (NCBI): domain Eukaryota; kingdom Metazoa; phylum Arthropoda; class Insecta; order Lepidoptera; family Noctuidae; genus Lithophane; species Lithophane socia. The sequence goes on along the minus strand of OX383271.1, from coordinate 11,994,598 downwards.
CAATTAAAACTCAAGGAAACATACATTTCTTTCCTCGCCTGTACCCCACCATCATTATATTGAAACTTGCCGTCAGAGTAGCACTTTATATAACCAGTAGCCAGTCAGTAGGAACACTGCAGAGGCCAGTCACTCGCCGCACGCAATCATTGTCCGTCGCCTTATACAAATAAAAAAAAAAAGTATTTGTTTTATGCCCTGGCTCTATTTTTAAAATGGCGCGAATATTGAGATGTGCGATTGTTTTGTTAATAGCAGACGGCACTATGGTCAATTTTAGGGTGTTTGCGAGAACCATGTCGTCGATCGCGAAGAGTTTTGAAACGCAGCAAGTGGTGCCCGAAGTCGTGTCCAAGGCGCCCTCTGCATTGGTGTCCGTAAGTATTAAACCTTTGGTATTGCATTTAATCTAAATGTGATTGCTTGATAACAACCGATTTTTATTTGAATTCAGAATTGCAAAATGCCGTGTGTTAAATGTATTTGAGAAAGTTTTGTAGTGGCTGTCTGTCGAAAGCTGATGTGACCTATTCACCTAGTTTACTTTGCTTACATGTGCAGGTGTTCAGCTCAATTCTGTGAGATTTTCCAAAAATACGGTACTTCAGAATGTACCTAGTTCTGATTTAGGTACAGTCATGATGCAAAATATAAAACTTGTACGGAAATTATAAAGAGTTAAGTAAGTATTTCGCTTATTACGATACTCCAGGGTCCGCTTTCAAGTTTAAATAATTTCATGTCACTCCTTAGTTCACAAACACATGAAATAGCTATGCACTAATGCACCACATAAAAACATGAATTTAACGATTAATTATTTGCATGCAAGACATCATACAACTCGTATTAAAGAACTTTTCCACGTCTGTAACGTTATTTTACCCTTCGGAAACGTTATTTTACCCCGTCAGTGACGTTAAGACGTTACGTTACCCTGTCAGTAATATTGTTTTACCATACCATACAATAATGTAATTCCTCTACGTCTAATGCATTAACTAGGATCACAATTACACTCTGAACTTAATTTCATATTTCATGCCAATTTCATTAAGGCCTGATTTTCTAATAGACTATTGAAAAATCTGTCATTAGATCGACTTTTATCTATAGAATAAATATGACGGTTTGACGTTTTTCCTAAACAAAAGGTGTCAAAGTACAATTTTTTTATTCCTCGGAAAAAAGTTATCTGAAGATTGAAAAACCCCCCTAAATCAGGGAAATAGTGATGAAACTTTTGGTTGAAAAGCGATGTTGCTTCTTGCTGTTCTTGTGATCGTTGCGTTGATTTTATCAAGTTAGAAAGAAAACGTATTTATTTAAACTCGCACAGGAAGATTACAAACTGAAACTAAACACACAATTATAAATAAAAGTATAAAAAACAAAATGATATAAAAACAAAATAAAAAACAGAAGGTCCTGGACGAGGCCAAAAAGCTCCTATGTCAGCATGATGCTGCGACATTTAAAAATAAGTAAAAATATTCTGATAGGGCCCGATATTCTGATATGAGATTCTCGTCTCATGTGTCATCTTATGAACCAACCAACCGGCCACAATGGGTACCTATGGCTTTCCGTTCATAATTTTCAAAACATCCTGGGACGAATTGTTTTCATAATTATATGACACACGAGCTAACGTGTAGTTGTTTCCGTAAACGCTTTCATAGAATACATAGATAATTATAAAAACATCAATTTGCACAAAACAAAACACCATTATCCATTAATTTAAAATAATCGATACAAAATAATAGCACCGCTAAAAGTGCCGTGCCGTTTTTAACCGCCTCTGTACTAGGCTGGACCACCTCTCTGACCCAGAGGTCGGTTCGATTCCCAGTGGGGGCAAAATTTTCTGCTCAGTTTGGTTGGTGGTAGGGCTTGTTCTAAGTCCGCCTGGCTAGCTACCACCATCTTATCGAAGTCTGTCGCCATAACAACAATGTTAACACTAACAGCATTGTTGTGTTTCGGCAGTTAGAGGTAACATAGCCAGTTCCTCTGTGGTTGAGGATTCTGGGTGAAACTCGCGTCCAACTTTGGCCTGATCATCACTTACCATCAGGTGCAAAGCAGGCCAAGAGCTTCCCCGTTGTGGATAAAATCAAAGATATACCTAGGTACCTGGATACAAAACATATTACCACTTCTATCGCTCTCATAAAATGAATGTTACATGGTACTACTATTTTACACACAATAAAAAATCAAATAATCTGGCGTATTATCGAACAGAGATATGAAGTTTTAATTTGTTGCCCGAAAACAATATTGTTTTACTATGTAGATAAGTTATGTACTCACTTACTTTCAAACTGGTTATAAATGTCAGACAGATACACGATGCAGTTTTGCTTTTATAATCCAGATGCAAAGGTATTTACCTACTTAATTATTGTACGAAACTGTTAGCAAATTTTTGAAATTCTTAAGTGTAGATAAAAATCAAAATGTAGAAAAAAACCGGTCTTCTGACCTTAGTCCTTCTATCGTTTCACTCGTTTTCCGATTTACGGGCTCCACTCAAGAACTCATCTGCTCCAACGGCCATCAGTCCTTTAACAGACAATAAACTGACTGACAGACACGCTGTGGTGGCCGCAGAGCAGTAGTGTGATGGCCACAGAGCAGTGGTGGCCCAGTGGTAATGGCTGCGAGTTGTACTCGTAGGCGCTTAACTTTGTGTAAAATATTTCATCACCACTGCTCTCAAAACGGTGAAGGAAAACATCGTGAAGAAACCAGCATGTCCTAGAACCAAAAATTCGCAGACATATGACATCTACCAACGTGCACTTGGCCCGCGTGGTAGATTACGTCCCACTCGCTCTCACAGAGAGGAGGCCTGTGTCCCACGGAACATTTGAGGCTGCTTATACTACTCTTGGTCTCCTAAAAGCCACAGCAGCAGCGTGTCCAAGCAGGGGGAACATCATAGGCTATGACGATAACTCCGGAATATTCCGGATCTTTTCCGGATAGTCTCATTCTGGTTATAACTTTGTATTACTGCTGTTCCCAACTAGGATACCTATCTACGTACAGGTTTCGGTGAGCTGGATAGCTAATTGAATGTAGAAGCACCTAGCTGGAACCGTTGCAAACTGGATGGTCGATTGACGAGCCACACTCGCTTACTCAATTAAGGTTGACATGACGGCACAGGAAATCAGCTGTATTATCTTGGTTTTTCCGCATGTTTTCGTCCTTGTTAACGCGATTAGTTGGAGGAAAAGAAATCAGGATCAATTTGAACTTAGTTAATTCGATCTATTTGAATTTAGTTAACCCCCAAACCAGATCATCTCTTCAAATATTTCTTCACAAGTATGGTTTTGCAGTGTGACTATTTTTCCTAGATGCACTAGATCTCTTTAGTTGTCCTAGAGCTTAGACTCCCTACGATCAAGCCTGCAGGCGTAGCATGGCGCTTTCTATCACTATGAGGGATAGACATAGCTTTTTCTATACAAAGTGACAGTTCGTTTCTTCATTTTTGACATCCAGCGTTGAAATCTTTCTACAATCTGTCATTTTGTCTTTCATTTCTAACGATCTTTGTCTAGGTCTTTTTGTATGTAGACTATTTCGGAAGAAAGTTTTCTATCCTTACTGTCAAAATCACACTGACAACCGATAAATCCTATGAAAAAACCGACAAAACAGAATTCTGAGTTAAATTATGTAAAAAAGAGAATTTCGTAAAAAGTGCTGTTGACTCTTTCTACTTTGCTGCTGTCGTACTGTCTACAGGAAACGTCATTTCTGTCTACTCTTCCGTCGACAAAACGATGCTCATGCTACGCCTGCTGGCTGTTCCATTCTTGGGTACAGTGCACTAGACTATGTTAGTTGTCCTAGAGCTTAGACTCGCTACTATCAAGCCTTGCTGTTCCATTCTTGGCCTCAAAGTTCTTGGCCTAAAGTTAATGTGTTAGCCTTGGACCCCTCCAAGGCTAACACATTAACTTCACTCATAACATAAAAGTATAAAGCTGGCTGTTGGAATGCACAAACACTACTGTTTCCTGAGATGTTATCGATATAGATGTCATTATCATTGTCCTCCATTCCCAGGCTTCTAGGAAGAACAATGAGTAGTTAATATTGTTTTGCTTAAACACTATCAACCAGTTAAGGTACACTCCAAAAGCATTGTCTACTAAATTCACGCTTTGATAGGCGTATCGTAATCCCAAATTGCTCTCGCATCCTGGGAACCACGTATATCGGGCAAAACTATTGCTAAAGGAGTTTGAAGGTCCGTGGCATACCTACTCCACGCATAAAACCTTTAAAAATCCTGACATCAATGTAAAAAGAAAACATAAAAAGACCAAACCCCGTAACGCGTCACGTTTCCGAGAGAGTTGATAACGTGACATCCTTATTTCTTGCACTTGCTTACATCTTGTTCCATAGATGTTTAAAATAAGCACTCATCATTTTAGTTATGATATCAAGCTAAAAATGATCGACTGTGATAGGAATTCTTCTGTTATGGCGAAACCTGCTAAAATTCCTTTACAAATAAATTCTTTGAAAAAACCTGGTGTCACTGCTTGACTAAAGGCCGTTGGAGCAGAAGAGTTTTCTAGTTGACCAAAGTGATTCGCTCCTTGTAATATACTGGTATTCAGCCGCATCCGCTTAGAATGGAAGTCGACCCCAACATAGTTGGGAAAAGGCTAGGCAGATAAACATAAACTAAAATAGATTGGCTTACGTACCTACTATCTATTTTTAGCTTAGCAATCATATTAGCGAAAATAGTAATAACATTAGGTACAATAAGGCATAATAACGTAAACTTATCTCATTATAGTTCTGTGATAAATTGAACACGTTGTTTACAAAGGCAATCATCCATTAGAGGGAATAAAATGTCATTAGCGTTATCGTTTACCGGATATGACGTAGGTACACTAGGTACTTCATGTACTTGACAGGTACAATGATCTAATAAGCAAGTGTAGGTTAACACTTAGGTACCTTAGGTAGTAGGTACTTACCTTACCATGTTTCTAGAATTTTCCGGACGTGTCAAGAATTTTTTTCACGTATGAGGTAGAAATGAATCATAAAGATATACATACATATTATGTTTATAAACTAGCAAACCGCTCCTACTTCGCACGGTTTTTAGTTAGTCTATTTCTTAGTATGTAACTTTAATATTAACGTATTATACACATAAACCTTCCGGTATAAATTCTCTAAGCGATGGTGAAAACCTCATCCAAATGTCTTGCGTGGTTTAGAAGAACAACGCGGACAAACAGATAAACACGAAAAGCGATTTTAATTTATAATTATGTATAGAAGAACATTGGCGAAACGTGCTAAGTTTTTTTTTAGTATATGCTATTGAATCGACTACATTAACGTTTTTATTTAGAACTTATCTTTATCTCATAAAGTAATAGGTACTTGTTTTTGCCAATCCGAAAGTTACATAATGATAGCACAATAACAAGAGTGCAGATTTATGTATCTGGGATAAAAGTACCTATCAAAAAGATAACGATATTTTTGTATTATGATGTAGGATGATGATGATGATGATCAACATGAGAACTAAATTATGTACTTATTATCCCATTACCACCTCGTTATCGTTAGTCTGAAAATGTGTTTGCAATTTCATTTACTCAGATATGACGATAAAGCATAATGATGTAATATGCTTTGGCAAAACATATTTTCTTTTGATTTATTGATCTTACTTCCACTTTTTTTGGTTAGCTTTTCTGGATTTGGAAGCATACCGTGGACTTCCAGAACTTACCTGTTACCCTTTACAAATTACTTGGGTGATTTATAATAACTATATCAATTATAATTTATTTTACAGGTAAAGTACCCAAGTGGCGTGGAAGTTAGTGAAGGCAACGTGCTGACTCCTACTCAGGTGAAAGACATCCCTTCAGTCTCGTGGGATGCCTCCCCTGAACAGCTGTACACCTTCGTAATGACTGGTTAGTATTTTGTCGAGTTCTTACCCTTTGCTTACCCTATGAAGGCAACTTGCTGAACCCGCTCAGGTAATGGACATCCATTCAGAGTGTCGTGGGATGCCTCTTCTGAATCATGATAACCATAGAAACGGGTTTTGTATGGGATTTGTTGACGGAAGAAATAGACAAAATGACAGATTGTGATTGTTTATCTGTCATTTTGTCTATTCTTCCGTCGACAAAACCCGTTTCTATTGTGGTCATGCTAAGCGTGCTGCAGGCGTAGCATGGCGCTTTCTATCTCTACGAAGAATAGACATAGCTTTTTCTATACAAAGTGACAGTTCGTTTCTTCATTTTTGACATCCACCGTAGAAATCTTTCTACAATCTGCCATTTCGTCTTTCATTTCTAACGATCTTTGTCTAGGTCTTTTTATATGTAGACTATTTCGGAAGAAAATTTTCTATCCTTACTGTCAAAATCAAACTGACAACCGATAAATCCTATGATAAAACAAAGAATTCTGAGTCGAATTATATAAAAGAGTGAATTTCGTAAAAAGTGCAGTTGACTCTTTCTATTTAGCTGCCGTCTCGTTCTGTCTACTGACTATAGGAAACGTCATTTTTGTCTAATCTTCCGCCGACAAAACGGTGCTCATGCTACGCCTGCTGGTTACTATTTTGTCGAGTTCTTACCCTTCATATAACAAGACAGGATAAGCAGAGGGTACTTAAATCCCTATCCTTAAGGCCCTAATAGGCTATGACAGTAACATGCTGAATTTGCGTATTGGAACCCTTACAAATAATGGGGCAGACAAATTCTATGGTATTATGTCGCCATGACTGGTTATTACTGTGTTAAGTACCATACTTACCCTTTACTTACAATAATAATATGAAGGTAACATGCTTCATTCCAACATCTCATTATTTTAAATATCATTGTGTCAAATGAAACTAAAGTATCATGGATCACCGTAAATTGCCAGACTAGTTACCTAGAGTACTAATAGTTATTTACGTAACTGTTATAATATAATAAGGGGTAATAAAACATTCGTGTTTTAATACCTAATTATCTACAGTTACATACAAGATTTTATCTACACCCGTGTTATGAATCCTCTCTGTATGGTTCTTTGCAATACTCATATCGAACAAAAATGGCGGGATACGACGCACGTGAATTCGAATATTTCAAATTCGAATAAACTATAAGTTTTTGTTAGTGAAACGCGCCCGCATGACAGCGTTCTTTTTTAAATGAGTTGCATTATGAAATTTGGTACAACATTATAACACCGGTTTGGATGATATAATGGTTACTATGACACTGGTTGTTTTAATGTTGGCAATAAGCTAACTGTTTCAGAAAATTTTATAGAGGATATATAGCATGGGTGTAGGTAAAAGATCTTTTGGCGCCTGATTGATATTGACAGGGGGCCATTGTTGGGAAAAAAAGTGTCACAGAAATTGTATTGACAAAACAAGATGGCGGCACTAGTTTGCCGTTTTGTCCACGCGCCAAAAGAACCTTGTAGCGATGTAGATACAGAATTTTTTTCTTAAAAACGCGATTATTTTTACGGTCGAAACGGAAATGAAAACATATTAGCTGCGCTACCCGTAAAATATTCTAGATCAACATTTTGAATTTTTACTTTATAAGCAAACTCAACTCATGTTATGTAAATACGTTTTACGGTTTTATAACATAGTAGTATTGATTGGCAATCAGCTAATCTTAAAAACATAAAAATATTATTTAAAAAAACTACTAGGTTGATTGATCGCTTTATTGGATCTATTAATTTAAATTAAACACTGCTGATTTAATTGTGTTATTACAATAATTAGTTTAATGCAATAACATAACATTTTATAAACTCATACTTATCGTTTAAAATTAAACATGGTGAAATGGTTTAATATTGTATTATTGCAATTTAACAGATATTTTAAAATGAACAGTTCAAGAGAATGAAACTATGCTGTCCTAGCCACTCAGGCGCTCAGGATTCACAGACTTCTTCAAAATTGTATCACCGCAAAACTGGGGTGCTTGAGTCCATAATCAACCTGTAATGTTCTCACTGCTCGGACTGGGACACAGACCTTTTCTCTGTGAGTGGGAGTGGGCCATAATCCACCACGTGACGCGGGAGCAATGCGGATTGGTGGATGTAATAATTACTTATATCTTCGAATTTTTGGTTATATGAGATAAAATTGTCATTTTTTACAAAAGATGACTTTACAACTATAACATACATAATAATTTTATTTGTCTGCCGGATGCCTCAGTATCTAAGGCTTTTATTTAATAAATATTTAATACATTATGTTGATTCGAGGGACAAGTATTAGGTAGGTACGTCTGCTCAATATGTCGTTTTCCATTGTTGGACATCACTAGCAGGATAAACACTGAATCATTCCTTTCCCAATAAGCCCTCGCACCCACGGGTGACCTTTTTACCTCGGCGATTTTTTTTATCACGCACTGGATTTTCAACGTCGCGGGAAAAAATCGCCCGTGGCTGCGAGGGCTAAGTGGATTATTTCTGGTTTTAAGAATCTGCACTGAAATTGTTAGTTAGTTTCAAGGTAAAGTGAGTCGGATTTCATTACTTAAGTGTTCCGTTTTAGGTTGCAGAGTCATAAATTGTATGGTTAGGAATTTCCTGAATTAACTCACTCTTCGAATTAAGTAATTACTAAAATGACGCCATAATCTACATAAAAATAAATGCATCATTTTGAAGATTTACAAAAACTGCTAGATATAACATCGTATTGTAATTTGCAATCTGAGTTTTTGTGAAGCTGTTTATTCGTTCAACGTATTCAGCATTTCAGTTTGTAATCATCTACTTCCTAACATGGACCTCCTATAAGGAATATGCATGTGATTCAAATATGGGTCAAATATTTTTTTCTATAAACTATGTTACTTCAGAATTATGCCTCCATCAATATTTTTGAATAAAATTTATTTTTGAGCAAGAAATTAATTTTTAAAAAGTCCCAAAAAACTGTGGGTAATTCAAATACCTACTTGAAAAGGCTAAGAGCGGATGTGACGTAACAATCCGGGATAACAATCAAAATGTCAATGTCAAGTCAATCAACAAGTGTCAAGTCAATGTCAAACGCTCATAGAAAAAGGAGTTATTGACGTTGACTTGACAGTTGCTTGTCTGTTTTCACGAACTGTGACGTCACCACACCAAGCGCGCCAAATGGAGGGCGTTTAAATAGCCCGGATCGGTTGGATATTTTTAAACATTTTTTTAACTACTTTAAATTGCTTTTTTGCCGTCGATTTTTTTTTTACTATTATTTGACGATGTAAACTATCGAATAAAAATATTAAAAAAATACATGCATATTCCCTGGATCAATGTACGGTCATAGGAAAAAGTGCCACTACCTACACTTGGAAGACATTGGCACGTATTCATTACCAATCGTCGTAACACGCTCTTCTTTAGGGTGTTTTTAATATCGTGCGGATTTCAATACGCATGCGGGATTGCCCCGCACGCGTAACCCCCGCAAATGTCCTTTTCAAACAAGTATTTATTGTATTGCGTGGAACACACAGTGTACAGCGCCCCCCCCCTTTTTTTTTTTTTTTTTGATGTTTGGAAATCATCAAATGACTTCTCCCGCTCTGGGCGGAGTGGAAGGGCGTGTCAGACTTTTACTGACTAAAACCCACCCGTGTTCCTTCGGTTGCCTATTGCCAAGGTCCCGGTATCCCTTACGGACTTAATAAGGAGAAAACGATACAACCGGAAATTCGTCTCAAAGTCAATGACCAAATTATAGTGGATCCAGAAGCAATTACTGACACTTTAGCAAAACAGTTTGAATACAAATCTATCTCTAGGGCAGTAGGAGGAGACCAAAATACAGCATTTTTACAAGACCATACAATAGAAATAAATAGCGAAATGACAATTGCTTTTGTCACTCCAAAGGAGGTCTCAACCATAGTCAGAAGTATGGAGAACAAGTTTTCTTGTGGTCATGATGAGATCCCAATATCCGTAATTAAGGAACATATATCCATACTAGCTGAGCCAATGTGTGATTTTTATAATAAATGCATTGAGGAATCTATCTTCCCGGACCAGCTTAAAGTAGCCAAAGTAATACCTGTCTACAAAAAAGGCAGTAGAACTGATCCTAAAAACTACAGGCCTATCTCCTTGCTACCTGTCCTGTCAAAAATATTTGAAAAAATCATAAAAAAACAACTTTTGGCTCACTTGAGTGTAAATAGAGTGTTAAACCGAAGACAATTCGGTTATCAAAAAGGTGTTGGCACTTCCGATGCCATATACACCTTAATTGATGACATGATAGGAAAAATTAATAATAAAATGAAAGTAGCCGGAATTTTTCTTGACTTAAGTTCCGCGTTTGACACTATAGACCATGCATTACTTCTTAGAAAAATGACTCATTATGGTATAAGAGGTAGGGCCTTGAAATTATTCGCTTCATATCTCAAAAACAGAAAAATGTTCGTAGAAATTGACAAAATACAAAATGGCTACAAAAAGGTTTACAAATCAGGTACTATAATGATGACTACGGGCGTCCCGCAAGGATCTATATTGGGACCTGTTTTATTTATCTTATTTATTAATGATTTAATTAATTACATGAATTCAATTTTACCTGACATTAATATAGTAATTTTCGCAGATGACACAAATGCCATAGTAGCAGCAAATGACATAGATATATTAACTAAGACTGTAAATGCAGCATTGCAAGCATTTCACGTGTGGTTCACTATGAACAAATTGTTAATCAACACTGCAAAGACCAATGTACTATTATTTAGAACGACAGCCCGTAACAAGGATGATTTAGAGGTTGTTTTGAATGACGACCAAATTGTCCTCGTCAAGGAAGTTAAATTTTTAGGAATACATATAGATGAGCAGCTAAATTGGAAAACAGAATTAAATGCTATAAATGCATCGGTATGTTCCGCTTGTTATGCTTTAAGAGCACTTAGAACAGAAATTAGTATTGAGCAATTGAAAATGGTATATTTCGCGTTGGTAGAATCAAAAATTAGATATAGTATAATGTTCTGGGGAAAAAGTTATGACTATAATATAAAAAGAGCCTTTGTGTTACAAAAACGCGCAATTCGCACATTAGTCCGCATCCCGCAAAGAGAGAGTTGCCGTGAGCATTTTATACATCTGAACATACTAACAGTGCCGAGCATTTATGTATTTGTACTTCTAAGTAACTTGGCCAAATATATACATGAGTATGAGAGAGCAGAAGAACGGCAAATTAGAGAAAGCACACGTAGACAAGACATTAAGTGTTACAAGGTACAGCCTAATTTGAATATTGTGAAGCACAGTCCCAGATATCAATCGGTTAAAATATTTAATAAGTTGCCTCTAGACATAAAAAGAGCTATCTACTCAAGCTCTTTTAAAAATCAACTTAGAAGTTTCCTGTTGAATAAGTGTCTGTATGCTGTTGATGATATATAAAGAAATTCCTTTTAATATATTGTATTTAAGCATTGTGTAATAATTATTTAACGTGTTTTTGCCTGTAGTTTTATTTTCTTTTATGATGCATGTAATTTCAGATACAATTTATTGTTAATGAATAAATGACTTATGACTTTCCCGCAACACTGGCAGGAAACAGCGCTCCCCTGGCAACGTCATTCGAACGGCAAAGGATTCTTCCAGCAGTGTACTTACCTATATCTACAAATGTATACCTTCTCTATTCCAGACCCCGACGCACCTTCCCGAAAGGAGCCGAAGTTCCGCGAATGGCACCACTGGCTCGTCGGAAACGTTCCCGGCAACAACATAGCTGCGGGCGAGACTCTGTCCCAATACGTTGGATCCGGACCTCCTCAGGGCACCGGCCTGCACAGATACGTATTCTTGGTCTACAAGCAGCCTTGCAAGCTGGAGTTTGATGAGCCTAGGCTTACTAACAAGTAAGTTTATGTTTAGATATTACGTCAGCCGGTCCTACAACATGGACTACTGATGCTGTTTTCCAATGACAAGCCTCGATGCGCTACTCGCTAGCGCTTAATACTTTTGACGACTGAGTGCCCGGCGCTTTCTTCACATTTGCTGTAAAGTACGATATTTTGTCATCTTCAAAAAAACAAAACCAACGGATATATTAATACCATATACATATTATACATGGCACAATGTATTTTTCATAGAAGTCTTTTCATCTGCTAGCTATCGTCATCCATGATAGTCTTAACAGAGCAGAGGCCCCTCGACAAGGTGACATTCTATCAGCGATAACGATGATGGAAAAGGCAAGAATTGTGAAAGTCGTTGTAGAAATACGAAACGCTTTGGAAGCGATTGTCACTTGTCTTAGGCCCTCTACTCAGATTTGCTCTCTTGTCGGTTTTTATTATAATTTTAAACTGTAAAGTAACAGTACCTAATATTTACATCGTTAGCCGCTTGTTACACGGTGAACGGTGATTAAAACATACAGCGCTCCAACATCAAAATAATTAACAATAATAATTCCAGCCTACTATTGTCCCAGCGCAGGGCAAAGGGTTCTTCTCACACAGAGAAGGTACGAGAATTCGTCACCACGCTTACTCAGGACGAGCTGGCCAAGTCTAGGTTTCCTTCACTGATGTCAGTGATATCCAAAATAAACTAAAAAGTACATATGAATTGAAAAAGTCACATTGGTACTTGCCCGGATTTGAACCCACAACCTTGTGCATGAGACGCACCGCCTAACCACTGGCCCAACTCGAAATTTTTAACAATTACCTACAATAATGAGGGGCCTTTTTGGCCTCGCACGGGTTTTCTTTGCCCTTTTGTTTTTTTTATTACTGGCTTTACTGATTTTCTTAGTTTTAATGTTTGTTTTTATAGTTTTATTTCCTGTGCGTGTCCCAAATAAAATATTTTGTTTCTTTCAATAAATAAATAAATTTTCCAGGTCGGGCGACAAACGTGGAATGTTCTCGATTGCCAAGTTCGCCAAGAAGTACAACCTGGGCGACCCGATCGCGGGCAACTTCTACCAAGCTGAATGGGACGATTATGTGCCCATTCTGTATCAGCAACTCGGCGCTTAAGCGAACGTTACCGTGCTATGAAGATATACATATAGTACTAACAACCACAGAGAGGGGAACAAATGGAGTAACTATACAAAACTTACTAGAGACGAGAGAAAAAATGCGTTAACAATATAATTCATAACCTTGCCCATGAAAGTCCATCAATGAATGAATGAATTGGTCTTTCAAAGAACTATGTTCATCAAAAATCGTAACAATTACACGGCAATGGATCAGACAAGCAGTTTAGTAATAAAAGTAAGTATACAAAAGGCAATAAAAATGGTGCAACTTTATGACCTTGTCTAGACAGTATTCCGTCGGTACGGAAGAATAGACAAAATGACAGATGCAGAATCACAATCTGTCATTTTGTCGACAAAACCCGTTTCTATGGTGATTATGCTACGCGTGCAGGAAAGTTCATCGATGGAATTGAGAATTCGACAGAATTTTATACTTACATTCTGGTCCATACAGTGCAGTAACTCCATTTATTTCCTTCTCCTTGTCCTAACAACTTGTCTACGGTAATAAGACACCATGATTTGGTAATTATTTAGTATATTATAATAAGACAATACAGTTTGTATGTAAAGAGTTCGCCTTTATTAGTGTAAGAGTCGTATTTGGATTGTATAAGCATTTATTGTTTTTTGAATATTATTTTGTATGAAACACTTACGTTTTGTATGAAAAATCATTGAAAATAAATTTTAGAGATTTTTTTACCGTCTTAAAAAAGAGGAGGATGAATCCTTTATTTAAAGCCGGTTTCTAATTATATTTGTATAATAAACATCGATATTTTATTCAAAACAATAACGTGTGCGTTGCTTTATTAATGAAATTGAAATTTCAACCTTTTAATATTCCATCGCATTGTAATTGCTCCCATTTTCATACAAACTTTTGTTTAGATGTTTTTACTTATATAAAATGAGACTTGTTTTATTAAAAATTAAATGTAATCAAACTGTTAACCCATTTGCACTTCAGGGCAATGATTTAGATAATTTCGTGGATGGTGGGTGCTTAGCACTGCATTGGTACATCGATATTTACCTACAATATAGCCAATTCGGGCGCAAATGGAATGAAGTTTAAATATGTTTAATATTTTTTCCCCTGTAATAGTTTTGTTACTAAGATTGTATAACCCGATCAAGAAAAAATGCTTGCCGTTTCGGGCACCGCGTTCATATTACCATGTGCATCACAGACGGTTGTCTTTTCAACTTGGTCGGGTGGTCAAGATGACGGGGTCAAGCCCCCAATTTAAAATGTATCGCATTAAAGTGTTTGTACTACATATGTACTATTTGTACCCTAAACAAGACATTTGTACATCTCAAGGTAAAGTTAGTATGTCAAGACTTCCCTGTTTCACTTAGGTTTTGAATATGAAAATTAAACAGGTTCATGTACTTAGGACGTACTAAGTTTCCACATCTGATTTTGCGCGAGCTCTAACGATTTTCATATGTATTCAGCGATAACATAAATCATCAAATTGGCGGGACCATTTAATCACATAACTTTAATTTAGCACTTACAATTGTATTGAAAATTGAGTATATACCTGTACGTAGGTAGTACTAAATCTTCAGGTGTGAATTACCCGCCTCTGAGTAGCGCTTCCAGAAGGTCCCGCCACTTTGACGTCAAAGTGGACCAGGGAAGTCTTGACATACTTCCTTTACCTTTAGAGGTATAAATGTCTTGGTTAGGGTACAAACACTTTAATGAGATATATTTTAAATTGGGGGCTTGATCCCGTCATCTTGACGCTCACGGGTGGTAAGTATCATATCATGCGATACGACTAGAGCATTAATAATAAGTATGTAAGCGAAGGTTTTGTATGTAGATGATTATAAATTGTCTTTTATGGGTTATTACATTATATCTGTTGTTTTATTTATTTTTTATTTAGCCCACTGATTTTTGAACACCAATATCAATCAATCTGCCTGTTCCCTATCTCTGTTGGGGTCGGCTTCCTGTCTAACCGGATGCAGCTGATTAAGATCAACAGTATTTGATTTTTTCATAATCCATACTATAATATTATAAATTCGAAAGTAACTCTGTCTATCTGTCTGTCTGTCTGTATGTTACCTTTTCACGCCTAAACCACTGAACGGATTTCTATAAAATTTGGCAAGGAGATAGATGGCATCCCGGGCAAGGACATGGTTACTTTTTATCGACATACCACGCGGGCGAAGCCGCGGGCGGATGCTAGTGGAGAAATATTTTAGTCATAAAGGCATGTGCATAAAATGTTTTCGTGGGATATAAATTTAGACGTATTTGTACCCGAATTTCCGATCACAAGTGATAGTTATCAGATAAGACTTATCTTAAACAAGGTACAGCGCTTTTCCCGCGACTTCGACCTCATGTATTTCGGAATAACCCACTAACGGCTAGTTTCTTCATCAAAATAACAGTCAACTGTTCTTCCGCGCTGTTGGATTTACAACCCGCCTCAGCCGAGGATTGAAAAAATACAACAGTGCAAAAGAACAGTTGACTGTTACTTTAGCTGTTACTTTTGATGAAGAAGGCCGTTAACGGCATAAGGCATAAGCAGTCTAGATTTAAAAAAGTTTTCCATGTGCCCATGCGCCCTCTGAGTTCTATTTCTCTATCTCACCAAATTCGGATCAGCAGTTTAGCGTTGACGTACAAACAGACGGCGATTCTTTGCATTACATATTGATTTCATTACATGATCTTTATAACAGAAAATGATAAAATATTTGGACAGGTGAAAAACAGCTCAGTTTTCTACGGTCCATTAGCATTAAAATATCAAGATGAGTCGGTTGTGTCTCTTAGTTATTTTTGCATGTGTAAATAGTTACGTGGCAGCTGAAGAGGTTTCAAGACAGGCGTATTACAGACATAAGATTATTCCTGATGTAATATGTGTAGAACCTGCAACATATTTGAGAGTAAGTTAACATGATACAATTTAACACGTTGCGGGACGCACTGAATTAGCAGTAGATTTTTTGAAGTTGAAAAATGACAGTACCTACGGGCACCGCCGTACAATTTTAAACTCTTCTAAAGTGAGGTACGGGCATTACAGCGAAATTTCGTATAGAGGAACAAGGAAAACCGTTTTTACTGTCGTATCACATCAATCCCTCATACGTATAGAAGCATTAGAACGCACAAAGTCACACATTGAAAATATATGTGTTAGTGCGTTTTCTATGAAGTCCTCGCACGCACACTACGGTTATGCCCGTAATCGGTCTATAAAGATTCTATGCGACGGCTCGAGTAGTGTCACGCCACGCTATAACCGGCATACGGCTATGAAAGTACTATCGTTGTATTATTTTTCTTTAGTATTGCTCTAAGTAAGTACGGATATAGCAGTGGTCGTAACTTGTATGGGCAATTTTACTGTCATATCGCATAATTTGAAAAAGTCATTACCGTCCCGCAACGTGTTAATACTTACTTACCTAATTAATTCAGCCACAATGTTATCATTTATGATAATTACTCAGGATTATGAATTCACATGAAACAACTTGCTTTGCTGCAAGAACGAAAGGAAGTCCGTACTTATATTTTACCTTTGTAACAAACTAGCTTCCGCCCGCGGCTTCGCCCACGTGGTATGTCGATAAAAAGTAGCCTATGTCCTTCCCCATAATGTCATCTACCTCCTTGCCAAATTTATCGAAATCCGTTCAGTGGTTTAGGTGTGAAAAGGTAACATTCAGACAGACAGACAGTATTACTTTCGAATTTATAATATTAGTATGGATGCAGTGGCAAACTACTCTTGTCTGTGGCCCGAGGCGCCCCAATATGCAGAAAAGTTTGAGAAGTAAGAGAATGTAGGCAGGATTCAAGAAAATGATCGAACATGTTTGCCCCCCACTTCAGAAAGGTTAGACCTTTATGAAAGAAACAGTACATACTTACTCAGATACTTTGTCGACTTAAGGCCTACGCAGACCAGGACGGCATGGCAAGGGATTTAATATTTTACCAATGGACATTCAAATTTCAAACGTATCGATATAGAAATACCACATAAATTGCTATGCTTTAAAATGATGCCATGGCATTGAAAGGGATTTCATTGCACGGCATTGAAAGACGCGCCACGGGCTCCCGCGGCGGGATGCCGTGGCGTACTGCGGTAGGTAACGGCGCTGGTTTTGACAGCCTCCAACTTAAACAAAGAAAAGTTCTGGATGGTGGCCCTACAGGAGCAGGGGCCCGGGGCGGACCACTTTTGCCCAACGCTGGATACTGGATACCTACCAAACTATCTACCCACTTACTCTGAAAAAAAAACATTGCAATTGGTGCAAAATGTTGTTGATACAGTTGTGCGATACCAAATATATGCTTTAATATACCTACCAAATGCAGTAGGTAGGCACTTTTATACACGTGACACAGTTCAGATCGCCAATTTTAAGTAAACAAGAAATATTCCGTCGTTCCTAAAATGGCTCTACGTTGAGGTGTCACATGTTCGGGCGCCATGATTCGGCACGGCCACCCGCCAAAATCGACTGTTTAATATATTCTGTTGCCCGGCTCTGCCACTAAATAATACTAACCCGAGCATAATAAGTATAAAGTAAAGCAAGTGTATTATTTGCCTAAATGTTCATAAATTCATAATTCATACAAACCATCACGACGATCGCGTACTGCTGCGACGATCGGTTTTGGTAATGCTACATTTTTAAGCTTACCCACATTTTATCTTTTGTTCTTTGTTAACCGCCTAGAAACAATACCTACTCAACCAATAAAATAATATTCTATTGTATAATTTTTATTCAGGATTTGTGTAAGACACACTTATAATATAAGTAATCGACTGACGCCTTTCCAAAAACAGGTGCAGCACCCCAGCGGCACAGAAGTTAAGGAAGGCAATGTGTTGACTCCAACACAGGTGAAAGATATCCCAACCATCTCGTGGAAGGCCTCCCCTAAAACGTTTTACATCGTAGTGTTGGCTGGTTAGTATTGCGTCGAGTGCTTACCCTTTTAGCAACGTGGAGACAACATGCTCACTCCAACGTAGTTGAAATGCATAATAACTTCATCCCGTCGGCTGATTCCTCTGGCCTGCAATAATTGGTTATTTTCTGTCGAGTGTTTGTGCTTACCCTTTATTTAACCTATAATACAAAATTGCACCCTACTGATCACAACCCTGTTAAAAGACACCCTTTCTTGTCCTGACTAGTTAAGTCAATTCAGCTATTCGGACACGTCAGTAAAAAACTTAAATTTATAAAGCACTAGCTTCCGCCCGCGGCTTCGCCCGCGTGGTATGTCGATAAAAAGTAGCTTATGTCCTTTCTCAGGCTCTACACTTTCTGTGTACCAAATTTCATTTAAATCGGTTCAGTAGTTTTGGCGTGAAAGCGCGACAGACAGACAGACCGACAGAGTTACTTTCGCATTTATAATATTAGTAAAGAAGTAAGGATTTTCCAGCAAGCTGCCTGTTAAATTTAACTTCCAGACCCCGATGCGCCATCTCGCGAGTCACCGACGTCACGCAATTGGTTACATTGGTTGGTCGGCAACGTTCCCGGAACCGACATCGCGTCCGGTGAGACTATTGCCGAGTACATCGGCTCCGGTCCGGCACAGGACAGCGGCCTGCACAGATACGTGTTCCTGGTCTACGAGCAACCTTCTAAACTTATGTTTGACGAGCCTAGACTTACTAACAGGTCAGTAAATCACATCACGACAAAAACTAGAGATTTGTATGTGTGTTGTGTTGTGCTCGGCTTGCATTATAATGGATATAAGCAAGCTGATGGCCATACTGAGAGTGACTGCCGCCTTAGAACATCTGCAATACCAGAGGCCCTGAGGCATTATAGGTGCCGCTATCCCAGAGGCTAAGCTGAAAAGTCTCATGTGTCCACCGACACCCATACCTACCTACCCTTTTTACCCTATTTGATTGGGAAATTATCAAATAACTTCTCCCGCTGTGGGCGGAGTGGGAGTTTTTTTTTGATTTTGATTTTTTTTTAAAACGTTGCCCCACACTAAGAATTTCTTCCTGTATCGTGGGTGCGTTTACAAACATAGAAACTCACATACACTAACACCCAGACCCGGAACAACTACTTGCAGATCATACAAATATTTGTTCCGTGCGGGGATCGAACCCGCGACACGTTGCGCAGCAGTCCATCGCTCAGCCACTGCGCCAACCGTGTCGTAGACTCTTACTGGCTATAACCCATCCGTGTTCCTTCAGTTGCCTGTAGGTATGTTGCCAAAGGCCACCTTTCGGACTTTCCCGCGACCCCGGTATCGGCTCTAGCGGACCCCTTCTGTTGTGCTGACATCCATCTCTATGAGGCGCGCGTGGAACACAACGCGCTGTCGACCCGGGCCTGGTCCTTATCGGATGGCGAGCTACCGACTGCTCCCCGCCCGCAAGAACACATGACCTGCAACTTGAATACTTGACTTACCACTGGGCCGTCACGGCTCCTCCATTCTTACCTTGATCATTCTGCTATCCATATGAGGAGTTCCGAATATAAGTCGTACTTAAATACTAACTCTAGACATACAATAAACCTACCTAATCGAATCTTTTCAGGTCCGCTGAAAACCGTACATTGTTCTCGATTGCCGAGTTCAACAAGAAATACAACCTGGGCGACCCGATCGCGGGCAACTTCTACCAAGCTGAATGGGACGACTATGTGCCCATTCTGTACAAACAACTCGGCCTTTAGGCGAAAACGGTGGATCCTACATTTTTTTTTCTTACCGACTTACATTATGTACCTACGACCTACGTGTCATAAAATTGGTTAAAAAAAAACACATAATGATGGTTTGAATAACATGAGTTTTGTATACTTATAAGTATTGCTTCGAATTAACCATTTAAAAACAGTTTATTTAAATTAAAATCTCGCCCTATCTATTTTTTATACCAAAATATGTGTGAAAATTATGCGTTGGTAAATAAGTACTTACTGTAAGATCTCTGTATATGCATACAATAAAAAAATAAATAAAAAAAATAAAAAAAAATAAAATAAAATGTTATGGTGGTGGGTTATAGTGAATACAATATCCTAAATGTTGTTTTATTTATTCTAGGCTAAGAAAACAACCACGTGACACGTTGCGTTGTCGTAACGTGATTATTTACGTTGCTCGACGTCGATTTGCACGTCACGGCATCGTGACGTGGTCTTCCACGTCACATTGCCGTGCCGTGGCACGTTGCGTCGTCGTAACGTGTTTATGTGTTTGAGCCCTAAGCTCCTTGCCTTTCAACGACTGCTCATTACAAAACATCTCAACAATAAACCCATTTTCCTGTCATAAGCTTTGTTGCTTACCAGCTTACCCTAAAACACAAGGATCATCACCATTGTCTATACTTAAGGGCCAACCCAGCCTACAATTTTTCTCGCTCGCACCGTACTACTCGCGGCCTGAGTGAGAGCGAGACGGAGTGGGGTGCTGCTGGCGCTGGCGGCTCTGAAGCTTCGAATAGTTTGGGTAATTGCTTTTTAACGTGAAAATAATAGTAATTAAAAAAAATTAAAAACATAAGACCTGCTTTATAGTTAGTTCAGTTATTATGTTATGCAAAGTTTCATGATCTAATTTGAATTATATTTTGAGTACCATGGGTTTATAGTTCGGTTTAGAGGAAACTTTTGTTTTTTTTCTATCGAGAAAATTTTATGTTATCGTATTTTCATCAAACATAGGACCTAGCATCAATCCTCAACTTTAACATAATATTTATTTCAAAATTAATCATGCTAAGCATTTTGAGGTAGGAATGGTTCACTCTCATGAGATCAAACATAGGTACTAATGCGGCAGTGGTTCACAGACTCAAATTATCAAGAGATTATAAAAGAATTACTTGCAAGAATTTATCTCCAAGTAAGATAGAATTAAGTATACAAATAAAGAACATCTAAATTCAGACTATTTAGGTAGATACTTTATTCATTAATGTTTTACTATCAAGATGAGTCGGTTGTGTTTCTTAGTCGTCATTGCATTCGTGAATAGTTTTGTAGCAGCTCTGGTTTGCAGAATAAGTTTGTCGCTGGCTTTTACACAAAGTGGGATTATTCCTGATGTGGTGTCTGTCGCGCCTGCTGGTCTTATGACAGTAAGTTATATATTTTTTTATAAAAAGTATTTATATAAGAGTCCAAGATCAAAGAAACGCTGGATGGTTTGTGTGATAAATATGGCTAGAAAGGGGGTGAATACTGAGATGACGGCTATTAGATGAAGAAGAAAACAGCTACGCCGAACTTAAAATAATCCTTACTAATATTATATAGGTATGCGAAAGTAACTCTGTCTTTCTGTCAGTCTATCTGTCTGTCGCGCTTTCACGCCAAAACTACTGAACCGATTTAAATGAAATTGGGTACACAGATAGTTTAGAGCCTAAGAAAAGATATAGGCTACTTTTTATCGACATACCACGCGGGCGAAGCCGCGGGCGGAAGCTAGTTTAGGATAAAGGAATTTTCCGGGTGATGAAATCGTGTCTAAAGCCTCAGACCAAATAATAAACTAAGACATCGCGCCGCGAACTTTATACAATGAAGCATGCCAAAACTACACCTCCGCTCTGTGCAAAAACGCTCACACGCACCTATTTACAATCAAACTACACCTCACTAAGTGCACACCTCTTTACGAAACAGGCCTCACGTCACTGTTGACAACGCTGCCCATACTACGGCTACGCCTACCATTCGTTTTATTAAATTGAAAGTAAACTGGCAAAATGTGAATGTCCCTAGTTTGTACTAGTCATTAAACATCTCTGTCTACCTCTCCGGGGAATATACCTAGGTACACGTGATTTTTTTTCATGTAAGTACCTTATTCATAAATGTTGAAAGCCGTACCTATAGCTTTAATACTCTTTTTTATGACATGTAATTTAATTATTTTGTTTAATTTTAATCATTAATATTGTTAAAAAATTTGCATGCCGAATTTAGTAGGCGGAATATGAAGAACTATTTGTGTATGTGTTTTAATATCTGTAAAATACCATAGTTCAGGCAAATAAATGAATGAAATGAAAAATGAAAAAATATATACCTACTTAATAATTATACATACATAGGTACATACTTATACAATGCGTTAATATACCTAGTTAATACTATGCAATTAAACAGCCCCATACATTTATGTAAGTAGGTATGTATGTAGAACATAAAATTCTTCATTAAGTATATAATATTTAGCTAGAAAGATAACAAACTGCACGCTAATCTGGAAGGGGCATTAAAAAAAGTAAATATTCAAGAGATAGATAACCTTTTAAGCGCAAAATTGTGCTAAAACAAAAACTATCATTCATTTGAGAAACAAAAAATCCTAAATACATAACCATCACGCCTTTGGCGAAGGGTTAGGCAGAGGTGTAGATAGTACGCCCACATTTCGCCAGTTATGTAATAGGGGCTGCTACTGAGAAATTTCAACTGGAAAACCCAATAACGCTTTGCCCGACCCGGGAATCGAACCCAGGGACCTGATGCTCAGCTGTAGCACTTGCGACCACTAGACCAACGAACAATTCTAATAATCTATCTAACTTATAATTAATATTTAATATAATATCACTACTAATATTATAAACGCGAAAGTTTGTAGGTATGGATGGATAGATGGATGGATGTTTGTTACTCTTTCACGTAAAAACTACTGAATGGATTTGGATGAAATTTGGCAAACAGTTTATAACCTGGATTAACATATAGGATACTTTTTATCCCGATATTCCCACGGGATCGAGATTTACGCGGGTGAAACCGCGGGGCGCAGCTAGTAAGGATATATTTTAGCATCACGTCACAATTCTCCGAAGTGGCAGACTGCTGCGCTGCACCTATGAATGACCCTTGTTTCCGTTTCAGCGAGTACTTATATTTTGTTCTTAGGAAAGAGATTTTTTTAGATATTGCCCAAATAAAAACCAAGACAGAGCGCTGTCAACAGTGACGTGAGGCCGGTTTCGTGAACATAGTGAGGTGTAGTTTGATTGTAAATGGTTGTGTGCGTGTGAGCGTATATGCACAGAGCGGAGGTATAGTTGGCATGCTTCAATGTATGTGTATTGTTCGCAGCGCTCTGTCTTGGTATTTTATTTGGTTTGAGAGACGAAGTAGGGAACTGGGTACTGGAACTCAGGCAGTTGCTCCATGTAAAATTCTGGAATTCAGTTGCTTATATGACCTACTATGAAATCAGCGTTTTGTATGGGGAATTTTAAAGAAGTTGCATTTTTCATACTAACATTTTCTTTATTTACATTTTGTTACAAAACTTTATCCACTAATGTTTAAACGAAGTAACGTAGGTACCTAATATGCCACTTAGAATAAGCGAAAAAAAAATTTTGGCTAACTTAAAAAAAAATTGTGGTCATTTCTGCTAACAAAATGAGGAGTCATTTTTAAGGTATTTTTTATGTTTAGAAAACTAAAAGTAATAAGGTTTTTTACTAGGTTCCCTATCCATTTGCATAAAATTTTAAGACCTAATATAACTTAGCATAATTTTGTTTGGCATAATTATATTTTCGCATAATATAATTACGCATAACAGCTTACACATAATTTATTTAAGCATAATTTCTCTAACCATAATAATGATTAAGCATAATATTCTAAAGCATAAGTTTATTAAGCATAAAGTTCTATAGCATAACTTTTCTAGGTATAATATCCTAAAACATAAATTTATTTACGCATAATGATATTAAAACGGATCTCTGCCTTTTCGCCGAAAATTGTTTGCCAGATTTTCACTTGGCAACTAAGTTTCGCAGAATTTTATTTTGCCGAATAATCATTTGCCAAATTATCATATAATTTTGTTTTATTTCCCAGCCCACATTTACCAACTGTAGGCTTGGTCTGCTTTTCATAATGACACTTTTTTAAATACCAACTTTCAAGTAGAGTTCAATTAAAATGAGTGAATGTATTGAAGAGTGCTCAGTGAGTGAGTGTTTTTTACTTTATCTTTAATGTGACCTAACCTAACTTAACTGTTTCTTTTTACAAAAGCGATTCGCTTCTAGCACTTCGCCGGCCGCTGCCGCGGCACGCTCGCTTCGCTCGCTCGGCTCGTGCGTTGTTTGTCATACTCTAACCTAACCTAACCTATCGTTACCTAAGATTGAAATGTTTGACAAATGATAAATGTCCCAAACGTTTTGTGTCATTATAATAATCAGCTTAACAATAATTCTACCAAATGAAACGTTGTCATACAAAAATTTGCTAATCGTTAGTTGTCAAAGTGAAACATCGGCGAAACGTTGGTTGGCAAGTGATAATCTGCCAAACAATTTTCGGCGAAAAGGCAGGATACTATATTAATTGTATGCCTAAATATTATTATGCTAATAGCCATTAGGCTTACTAACGTTATGCTAATAGTCATTAGGCCTACTAACGTTATGCGAATCAAATTTATGCCAAAACAAATTAGTCTTTAAGATGATTATGCCAACATAAAATGTATGCCTAAAAAAATTATGCCGAAGTATTATTATGCCAAAACAAATTGTGCCAAAATCGTTATGCCGAAGTATATTAGGACAAAGAACATTATGCGAAAAGAAGGGATCCCTTTTTACTATTGGTGGTCTATGATGGTCATTATTCGATATACTATTAAGCAATTGAAGAAAATTTTAAATCATAGCAGTGACGAGGTTCTCCATTTGTGAGAAAAAAACGCCAATTTCATAGGTGAGGAGCCAATATTATGTATTAAGGCTCTTACACACTGGCGCGATTCGCTGCGTGACGCGAATTTTAACAAATCAATTTCTGAGAAAACTTCACGGCGAACAATGCGGCGGCGTCGCGTCGTGTGACGAATCGCCCCAGTATGTAAGAGCCTTTAGCCGTAGATACCTTGACATTTCCATGTAGGTATTTTCTTTGAAGATTATTCAATTTCTTCATTAGTACATATACTTTAATTTGATATACGTACCTAACTATATCAGAGTAGAGATGATTTCTCATTTGACCATTTTACTTTAGGTGCAGTACCCCAACGGCGCGTTACAAAGCGCAGGCGAAGTTTTGACTCCAACTCAGACTAAAGACATCCCCTGGGTGACGTGGGACGTTAACCCTCACAAGTTTTACACTGTCGTGAAGACTGGTTAGTATTATGACGAGTTGTTACCTTCACTTACCCTATTGGTGCATGCAAGTTTAGGCACCTGCGCAGCTATGTGCGGCCACCTTACGAAAACTTTGAAAACTAAGGTTTCGTTGCTTAAGGCTGTACTACCTCAGATTTTATCTCGCTCGCACCAAACTACTCGCGACCTGAGTGAAAGAGACGGAGTGGGGCACTAGCGCCTCTCAAGCCTCGAAAAGTTTAGGTAATTGCATTTTACGGTGAAAATAATGGTAGAATAAAAATAAAAAAACATAAGACCTGCTACAGACTGCATATAGATAGTTCAGTTATTGTGCAAAGTTTCATAATCCAATTTGAAGTATTTTTTTTAATACCAGCGTTTTCTAGTTCTGTTTAGAACTTTGGATTTTTTTTTCAGGTATACCTAATTCAATTGACAAGATTCTAAGTATTGTCACAAATATTATAATACTACGTGTATTGTTAAGATTTTCTGTTCCTACTTGTTATCTAAACTAGTGTAGAAAAAAAACGCTCACCTACCTACACGCTGTGCATGTGTCAACCGAGATGTAACCCTCGCGAGTAGCCCATGCATATGTGGCGTCTATGGTCCGTGTACATTATGTTAAAGCCCCACCGTTTACATTGCAAACTATTTTAAAAATTCCAGATCCCGATGCCCCTTCCCGTGAAAAGCCGACATATCGCGAGTGGTTGCACTGGCTGGTAGTAAACATCCCTGGCGACATTATCAATGACGGCGACACTATCGCTGAGTACGTCGGAGCAGGCCCTGGCAAGGACACCGGCCTGCATAGATATGTGTTCCTAGTCTACGAACAGCCTTACAGTATGAAGTTCGATGAACCTAGACTTACGAACAGGTCAGTATGTAGTCAGCCCATGAGTCCCATGACGTAGGTAGGTAATTTATGTACTTAATATGAGCTGTGCTCGGAGTTTCCCTGCGATAGAATTGGAAATGAGTACCATCAAATGGGGTGAATAGGCACAGAATTTAACTTTGGGTACAAATATCACTTATAATGCCTGAAAATATTATTTTGTTAATGGTACCAAAACTCGAGTCGCTTCCTGAAGATTCTAAAGGACTTTACATTAAATCGTATAAAGCACCCAGTTTTAAATATTTCTTCAAATTATAGGTCGTCCCTATTTAAACACGCAATGGGGTTAATAGGGACGGTGATTGGCACTATAGGGAAAAACCGTCAGGGCTGTCACATTTTTTTCCCTATTCACCCCTCGATTCCTATTCACCCCGTTTGACGGTACCTCTAAGAATTTATTGCTCTCTTGTTTTATCTTTTGATTTTTAACATGTTCCAGAGATTTTTAGGATGCCTAGATGAGGATTATCTTTGGATATCCATCCATCATAACCAGCTAGTAATGACTGAACTTAACACATGTACTAACCGTGCGTTTGCATTGGCGAAACATTCACTTCAACATAATATTTTGTCGTGAATGTTTCGCCAGTGCAAACCCACGGTTGCACTGCTACAATACAAGGATCTTTTGGCGCTCCAATTACGTTGATAGACTGTTTGTAAACATTTGTGCAATTATTTAGTGAAATTTATTGAAAAAAACAAGATGGCGATATTATTTTGGTCACGCGCCTAAAGATCCCTGTAGTTAGGTACCTACTTATAATCTACTTCCCTTCGCAGGTCGATGGCAAACCGTACACCGTTTTCGGTTAGTAAATTCGCCGAGAAGTACGGCCTGGGTGACCCGGTCGCGGGCAATTTCTACCAAGCTGAATGGGACGACTATGTGCCCATTCTGTACGAACAACTCGGTGCCGGCCCAAGCACAAGTGGCGGTCAGCGATCAGGGCTAAACTCGAATATGATCGTACTTTCGAGTGTTTTAATGGTATTGATAATGACACTAAGGAAGTAAGCATCGATGAAGTAAAACCACATTTTGTTTGACCTGTCTGTCTACTATTGTTAAAGCGAATTTCACAAATGAAACTGAACACGATAAAACGTTCACATTCAAGTCGCAATCAGCCAAACTTGTCAAAAATGTTGGTTTTTTTGACAGCTTGCGAATGAGTTATGAATGTGAACGTTCATTTATATAATTGACCCGCAGTACATTTTTAAACAGCGTTCAAGAGCCAATGGTGACACTGTCAGCTCTTGAACGCGGTTAAGAACGTTTAGTTTCATTGGTGAAGTCCTTATACGGTTACCATGAGATTACCTATGGTTTGGTAAAAGTTACCATAGAATATTCTATGTATGTGAAATTAGCTAAGTCAGCTTTGTAAGTGGATGACTCCAAATCTAATTTTTAAAGTTCTCATTAAAAGTAAATTGCGTTCTATCACATACGTTTTATTTTCCTGCTTTCTCAGAGGCTAGATCGTACACACGGCTACACATCAAGCTATATATTTCCAGTTTATGCTGATCCCGCATTGTATAGGATTTCCGAACAATGCGAGGTCAGCTTAAACTGGAAATGTATGTGTGTACCTCGGCCTCGGCAGGTGTGGCCGCGCATGAGGAAACCTGAACTTCTAATTGGTGTAAGTCTGAAATCGCCAAACCTCTTCCATGAGTAAGCGTGGTGATCAATGCTCAATTGATCATGTCTTCTCTGTAGAAAAGGCCTTTCCCTGCATTGGGACAATAAAGGCCTGCACTATTCAATCTGCCTAGCCTTTTCCCAACTCTGTTGGGGTCGGCTTCCAGTCTAACCGGATGCAGCTGAATACCAGTATTTTACATGGAGCAACTGCCTATCTGACCTCCACAACCCAGCAGGCGTAGCATGAGCACCGTTTGGTCGACGGAAGAGTAGACAAAAATGACGTTTCCTGTAGACAGTAGACAGTACGAGACGGCAGCAAAGTAGCAAGAGTCAACTGCACTTTTTACGAAATTCACTCTTTTACGTAATTCGACTCGGAATTCTTTGTTATCTCATAGGATTTATCGGTTGTCAGTGTGATTTTGACAGTAAGGATAGAAAAATTTCTTCCGAAATAGTCTACCTACAAAAAGACGTAGACAAAGATCGTTAGAAATGAAAGACAAAATGACAGATTGTAGAAAGATTTCTACGCTGGATGTCAAAAATGAAGAAACGAACTGTCACTTTGTATAGAAAAAGCTATGTCTATTCTTCGTAGAGATAGAAAGCGCCATGCTACGCCTGCAGCAACTGGGTAATACGATACCCCTTGGTAAGGCTGGTGGCTCAGGTGTCTGACGACCCGTAACGACTGCCAAAGATCGGCTTAACGTGCTTTCCGAGGCACGGAGGAGTCTCGATATGTAAAGATGGTCACCCATCCACGGACCAACCCCGGCAAGCGTAGCTTACCCTGATGGATTTTGATGGATCGACCCGCGCGGCAATTAATTAGCCACGAGCTCCTCAACACTAGCATTATTACTATTATCATTGTAATTAAAATGAAATTCAACACACATTAAACAAGTATACTTACTTAAAAAAACAATAACTATTTACATGACATGACAACAGTAAAAAAAATTAAACGCCTAGACTCTTGTACAACAGGGGCACGTAGTCGTCGAACTGTGCGCGGTAGAAGTTGCCCGCGACAGGCGCTCCGAGGTTGTATTTCTCAGCGAACTTCTTCGTTGAGAAGGCGGCACGACCGTCGATGGATCTGGTGACAAGGAGGTTACAAAAATATAGTGTGGGATGACTGCAGCTGTCATTCGTAGATGTTTGACAGTCGTTACGGGTAATGCCGTGATCCGACGGTGCGCCATAATGCGGACGGACACAGACGAACCCGCACGACGCACCGTGGGAAGGTGTACGTGCGGGGTATCGCAGACATCGGAAGTTCCTCGGTGCGCAGTGCGTGACGGTCTGTGATCGTCTGCTGTGCGTGTCCGTCCGCAAAATCCCGGATCGTCGGATCTCGGCATAATATATGCACAGATTCGTTCTGAGGGTGATATGCACAGATTGTGCCGATAGTATGACAATCAGTGTTGCCAGGGGTTATCGTGTTACCCAGTAACTGGGTTGTGAATGTCAGATAGGCAGTCACTCTATGTAAAATACTGGTATCCAGCTGCATCCGGTAGACTGGAAGCCGACCTCAACATTATTGGGACAAGGCTAGGCAGGTTGATTGAAGTGACTGAAACCGTAGATCGCTTCTCGCTTAGCAAGCAATTATTACAACGAATACAAAGTTTTATTTGTATAAGACCCTGTACCTACTGGATTTAGGTAGGAAAGTAATACTTACTTGTTAGTCAAGACCTTCTCATCAAAGCTCAGTTTCCCAGGCTGCTTGTACACGATGTACACGTATCTGTGGATGCCAGTGCCCTCTGGCGGGCCGGAGCCGATGTACCCTGAGAGCACGTCACCCTTGCTGACGTCACCGCCGGGAATGTTGACCACCAGCCAGTGGTGCCACTCGCGGTACACTGGCTCGGGACCGTCATAGTTGTCGGGGTCTGAGGGAAATTGATAGCAGTGTTAAATTGCAACAAGACGTGAACTAATACAATAAAAACTTTTTACAAAAAAAAAACACAAAAAAAAAAAACAATTTCGGAAGTCGGTGTCTTTGGTTTTCAATTTTCGTTTTTTGCGACGAATTGAGAACCTCCTCTTTTTTGAAGTCGGATAAAAAGGAATATGTAGAGAACATCAGTCGGTAACAATGAAATGAAATAACCGGAACGCTCATAAATTCTGCGGTTGAATCAAGACCACACCATACAACTGAACACAGCACAATATAAGTATCTATTTATTAGATATTATTTCAAATCTACAATGTCTTATATGTGACACTTATTATCATAATGTTAAAACATCATTAAAACTAAGTGTTTGAGTGCGCTTAGGTATATTTTGAATTTGAATAAATATAAAAAAACCTGAACTTGAAAATGAATTTTCAACTAGGTACTCATTCGTATTTAAAATAAATTTTGTGCGAATCGGGCGAATCGACAATAAATTAACTTCGTGCGAATCGCCTCAATACCAAATAATATTACTTGTAAAAGTGTCGATTCGCCCATTTCCACCAATAAGCCATCGTAACCTCCTCGCACAAAGTTGATTTTCAGTAAATAGGTATTTTCGCTGTGGAACCAGTTAATTCTATATAAATAGGTAGGTAGGTACTGTTACTGACCTGTGAAGATGAGCGTGTAGAAGCTGCCAGGGTCAGCGTTGAAGGACACACTGGGCTGTTCCTTCACCTGGGTGGGAGTCAGCTCATTGCCCTGCGAGGCGATCACGCCACTGGGGTACTTCAACTGGAAACATTGAGATACAATCAGACTTCAAATGTGGTCTGTTAAATATGGAATTCTAGTATTTTTATATATGGAATTTTAGCTTTTGAATTAGGAAATACCTGATCATTTAAACCTGGATTTCATGCTGGATTTCAAGCTGGCGTTCATGGCAATGAGTTTATCAGTACGCATTTACGCAACAGTGTTGAGTTATTTCAAGGTCACTGCCGAGATATAATACTGTTACTTTATTATACTGTGATGAAACCTACATACCTCAACCATTGGACATAGATACCTGTATCTAAATACCTACCCAGTCCACCTTACCCATGTAGGTACTTAGCTTGTGTATAGTAAAAATTCCATTCATACATTTCATACCGTCATTGTTAAAGTAGATACGTGGTTATATAACGCAGGCGTTATCGCGCTAACGCTTACTTACGATTTGAAAACAATTTAGCTTCACATTTTTACACTAGCACGTACCTTCCTACGAGCTAGTGCCTGCATAATATTCGACCTTCTGCTTTTGCTTATCAATGAATTCATTTGTATGTGTCGCAGGGTGATTTGATATTTCAAAGTTTCGCGAAAACCCTAGGGATATTGCGAAAACCCGGATAATTAGAAAATCGTGAAATATCTGCGAGCTACTTGGAAGTAGCGCTTGCCGGATGCAGCGCTGCCGCGACACAGCTCGCTTAGCACGCTCGGCTCGCGTGCGGTTGGTCACTGGTCCAACCTAACCTAACCTATTTCACCCAGTTCAATATGATGAATCTGTGAAAACATTATTGCGACAGATTCTATGATCTGTGACAACATTATAGCGGCAGAAAACATTATTGCAGCAATCTGTGAAAACATTTTTGCGGCAGATTCTATGATTCGTCATTTTGAATTGGGTAAAATGGGTTAGGTTAGAACTGTGGTCAACCACGCGCGAGCCGGGCGAGCAGAATTTTTTTCACCATTTTCTAATTATCCGGGTTTTCGCAATATCCCTAGATTATCCCTAGCGCTTCCGAGAAAATTCGAATTATCAAATCACCCTACGACATAATGTCATTAGTTCGACAAACTAGTGCTCGACATAGATTCACTAGAGAAGTTGATGCAACACTTTTCTGCTCTGCTTTATCGCGGTTGAGACAGTTTAAGCGTAAGAAATAGTCATATCTACTAAAATTAAGCCTATGGAATTTGTAAATAATCATTATTAGATTATTATATCATATCTATCACTGATTTATTACTTACAACTTATCATAATGAATGATTGACTTGCAACTAATAAGCGAATGTTTTCGCATTTCAGGTGTTATGACATATTTTGTATTAAATAATAATTATCATTATTATCTCGGCTTTAATCCGTCTAGGTAGGTACTTGATAACACGCGTAGTAATTAGTGTATTACTTACAATGATTACCTATTGACATAACATTTGTACAGAGTTCAACTGACCATAGTGCCAGGTTACAGAAAGTTGGATACCGTGACCCTGGCAACAGGCACCTGAAGGAACACGGGTGGGTTTTAGTCAGTAAGAGTCTGACACGCCCTTCCGCTCCGCCCAGAGCGGGAGAAGTCATTTGATGAATTCCCAACCAAAAAAAAAAAAAAAAGCTTACAGAAAGTTTTCTAGTTGGAAAAGCCAATTATGACACATTTTTTGGAGACAGTAAGTAGGTACCTGCCTATCGGAACCAGGATTCTACCCTTAGAAGTCGCACTTTGCAATCAATAGATTTACATGAACAAGGCAACTAAGTACTTGTCATAAAGATATTACGTAATCCATCTCCTTCACTGACAGACAATGAGACAGCGGACAGCCTAAGCCACTGGATTTAGAAGCATGAAATTTTGAACTAGAGGTCCTTATAATAATATAAGGTGTATCTTTTCATACACGAAATCTCTGAAGGGGTCATTGTACTCATCATTATGAAGAATTTTTACTGACCTTTTACTGAAGTTTTACTTCCCTGAAAAAAGCGAAAAGAAAATCTGCTGTTCCCTACATTTAAAATCGTCAGCTCGTCAAAATTTAGGGAACAGCTGGTTTTTTCTTTCGCGATTTCATCTTTCATCATTGGTCATGGAGGCATACTTAGTGAAAATTGTTCATAATGCTCAGGATACACGAGAAAGGAGCTCGTGGCTATGTAATAACAGCCGCTCGGGTCGATCCATCAGGTTAAGCTACGCTTGCCGGGGCTGGTCCGTGGATGGGTGACCATTTTCACATATCGAGACACCTCCGTGCCTCGGAAAGCACGTTAAGCCGTTGGTCCCGGCTGTCATTTGTGGATCTTTGACAGTCGTTACGAGTCGTCAGAAGCACGAAAGTCTGACAACCAGTCTAACCAAGGGGTATCGTATTACCCAGTTACTGGGTTGTGGAGGTCAGATAGGCAGTCGCTCCATGTAAAATACTGGTATTCAGCTGCATCCGGTTAGACTGGAAGCCGACCCCAACATAGTTGGGAAAAGGCTAGGCAGATGATGATGATGCTCAGGATACACGACGACACTCGACACAAATGTCGACACTAGTGTCGATTGCGTCCACACGGTAAGCAATTTTTTGTGTCGACATTGGTGTAAACATCTAGTGTCCCGGTAATATCCCTGTAATGAATATATAATGACCCCTTAAGAGATGTCGTGTATGAAAAGATACACTATATTATAAGACCGAAAGTGCAACACTAATGAAAGATTTTTCGTATTTTTTGCCAAAAGAAAATGCCATCAGGCGCACAGCGTGAACTAGGTAAAAGAAATCTAGATGTTCATATATGATACATAAAAACCGCTTCTTACCTCAATGTTGACGGTGGGTGGTGTCGGGATGACATCCGGCACGATCTTGCTCGCCTCAAACGCTTGTGCTACCAGGGACATGATCACTGTCACGGGAAAAAAATATAATAAGTAGGTCAAAATCAAAATCAAAATCAAAATATTTTATTTCACATAAACCTACATGGGCACTTATGAAACGTCAGAGGTATACCTGCACTGTACCTAATACAACATAAGAAAAGTGGTGCATTGGCCGAGAGTGGTGAACTGCATTCATGATTCGCAATTGTTTTTCTTTTCCAATCGCAGTTAATTTAGAAAACCATGGATTAAGGTTTTCCTGGAAGTCTAGATTTTATTAGGTCGGTACCAGGTGTTTTGTTAAATGTGAACAATATCTACATTTAAAGAATTAAAATCGCTGAAATCTAAAAGTAGTTGGATAAGTCATAATATTTTCAAGATTTACTGGTTCGAGTTTGATGAAAGACGAGCCACTATTTTTAGGTATAAGGTACCTACTACAGAAGGTTGCACTAAGTGTAACATGCAACTACAAGTCTACACTAACTAGATACCAATAAATTTAGAAATTACTCAGCATTCAATTGATACAAATGAATCAATACGTTTTAAGTATATCAATGAATAAGTGTGACAAATTATGCTTAAAAAACCTACCTTTTTTCACGGCTGCTTCAACAACACTGAATATAACTTCATGAAATCGCATAACACCAATATGATTTTACACACAATTGGCTTCACGTGAACCAATCTATTCGCCTCTCTTTCATATCTCGACAAAAAGATAGAGACAGAAGCTTGGTGTACTCTCAATGCAAATAACAATGACCATTTGGTACTGAAGATTAATGACTGCTGATAAAATTTATGATAACCCTGACATTGTCCTTTTTTTGATAACTCGTTCCAATAAATGTATTAAAAGTGCTCTTAATCACACAATTATGTCATTGTTTATGTAATATGATAATATTTGGCAATAAAAGAGATGTTTTTGCGCTTTTATTATGTCTGTTAAAGTATTTTAAAATGTAATCTGTATATCACTAGGTACATATTATAAAATAAAGTCCTCCGCCGTATCTGTCTGTCTGTTCCGATAAACTCAAAAACTACCGCTCCGATTTTCATGCTGATTTCATCAATGGATACAGTGGATCTCGAGGAAGGTTTTAGTATATAATTTGTCAAGCGGGCGAAGCCGCGGGCATCAGCTAGTTATGTAGTTATTAGTCTCGCAAAAACTCGAAAATGGCTCAACAGATTTGTTTCATTTTTTTCTTCGCCTCTGTTGTTATTTTGTGGTTTAGGAAAAAATCAAATAAAGAAACACCCAAAGGAATAGCCGAAAAATCGATGAATTCTAAATTTTGTCTCACGTGGTTCCAAGTTCACCGGGTGACTACTATCTAGTGATGGATTATTTATGAGTTGACTCCCTCTCACAGAGAGGAGGCCTGTGTCCCAGCAGTGGGAACATTATAGGCTGATTATGCTTATGCTAGCCTCTTCGATTTGGTAGTAAACATTGTAGATAGAGCCTAGAATCATGGTGCGTTGCTGACTACCCAAGGCGGCAGTAGATTTCTTCGTCATGTCGATGGCGAGACTGTATTTTTTTTTGGCGCAAATCTTCTTCACTTCCAGTGGCAGCGCAGAGCTTGCTATGGCTGTTTCTTTTTTCAGTTTTCAATTTGCCATAATATGGTACTTACTCAATTGTGTCTTGTCCTACCGTTCTGATGACTTGACGCATAAAAACTGGTCTCCTTAACCATAGGAATTGAGAAGGGAGAAAAAGCACTCCCAAGGTCTACATTGAAATTGTGATCATCATCATCAGATTTTAAGCCGAAAGACGTCCACTGCTGGACATAGGCCTCCCCCAAGTATCCCCACTTCGATCGGCTCTGTGGGTCTCCCATCCAGCGGATGTCTGCGGCCTCCAGCAGGTCACCGGTCCACCTGTCACCAATCATTGGGCCGTGACCGTGACATCTATACTTAGATGTAGTTATGGGTAGGTTAAGCTAAGCATATTATAAGCATATTCGAAATTAAGATTAGTACCTAGTAGTGACATGAAGCATCTGCTTTCTTCAGTCTGATTAAATAGTTCGCACTGCTTTATTGCTGGGCAGGTTCATCGTTCCAATGTTTCCATCTGCATTTATCTCGGACACCACTTCCTTGTGTAGAGATATGATCGTAAAATCTCAAATACTTATTGGCTTGTTGCTTGCAAAACAATTTACGACTGCAGTTCTGGAAGAACCTCTACCTAACTACTAGTAAACTGCAATATAGGTAAACATGCAGTTGTGGCAGGTTTAAAAGTACTCTCTCGTAAAGTTGATCGTCCGGGGCTTTCCCCAGAAGACAGGGCTTGCCACCACCATTTTTGCATCAAACGAGGTCCTGCCGATAGTACTTGGTTAACATTCGATAAAAATCACTTCATCGACTGCTATCTTGTTATCTTCATTAAAATGCGACAATATACATTGTCATAATAGACACTCAAGTGCCCCAGCGTTGGGGGCGACCATGGTTGCCCCAACCATATAATTTTGGGGCTACCATGGTTGCCGAGCGCTTGATGTAGGTAGATCTTTTGCTACTAAAGTCTTCGGTGCCTCGCTAATTATTGTGCCTTTGGTAATAATTAGTCGGGAGAATGAATGAAACCACGAAAATATTTTTGATAAACAAACATTTTATTATTTTTTAAAACAAAATCTAATGAAACAAGTAGTAACAACAAAATAAATCAAACAGCGTTATTATTAATGCACACACAATAATTAATACAAACAAACTTATTCGAAATATAATTCTATGCGAATAATTATTATGCCAAACTAATTATGACTTTTATTCATATAATAATACTTACAGTAGTTACAATTTTACAAGTAAGAATTATATTATTATTCTAATTATGCTTATAGAAATATTTAAACACCTCTAAGATACTAATTTACATATACTTACTTAATGGAAATTCAATTACATTGTTTTTTATACACATAGTAATATTATTAAACTTCTATAAAAAGTTTGACAAATATGCTTCTTCCTAGGTTAATAACACAAGCGAATCAATCACGCAAAGAAATCTAAATCTTTAGAAAAAGCTTCAAGCTTTATAAAAAAAAAAATCCTTATCTTTTTATTTTTATTTCAAAATTTTAACGACTAGGACACCACATTACATTATTTTCATCAATATTTCTCACCACTCAATGGATATTAACATTATAATTATCCAATTTTGGAAAATACTCACTTTCGTTAAATTTTTAGATACCTACCTATTTGTCCAGAGATCTGAGGGCCTAGACAAGGGACAATCGCTTCGAAAGCGTTTCGTATTTCTACAACGACTTTCAACAGGATTGACTTATGCTTTTCGATAGCTTCATCGTTATCGCTGATAGAATGTCACTTTGTCTAGGGCTTCTGGAGATCTTCGAGCGGAGTAGATATTTTATCAAATACCTTAATAGACTTGTACGATTGTTCAAGACAAAGCAAATTGTGATTGTGATCGATGTAATTAAGTAAATATTAATAACGATATAGCTGGTTTTATATTATCTTATATATATAATATTTAAAGGGATATGGATTATAATGGTCATAAAAGTTGGGACTTACAGGAATGTTCTGAAAATAGTAACCTTTCACTAATTCTTTAAATATATTAGGAGAAGCAGTGAACTAAATATAGACGTACTCGAACAAAAAATATCGATCAAAATATTGAAGCCTATATTGTCGTTACTGTCTATAATATATATTCGTAAAGAATAAATAAATAACAATAAATATTTTTGTCGAATAACCATGATTTGCCTGAAACTGACCGACAGCAATCTCTCACACAAAGATTGGTGGCATTTCATAATATCACCTCAACAGAGGAACTTGTGAGTTGTAAGTACATACTACTATAATAGTTACATTTCACGAACGCACGTCTATCATTGCAATTTTGAACTTAGACATGGCGCACATTATGCGACATGCCACTGCGACAGCTCGGCAACTAGACGCAACGACAAGCTGCGGCCGACAACTTTCATATATTTTGTTAGAAGCTCCGCACACTTGGCGTTAGAGTTGCAGAGGCGCAACAACAGGCTAGAGTAAACGCACGCTCTTGCTACATATCGCAGCGACTAGACACACGGTGCACGCAGACTACGGAAAACAGTCGCATGCGACAGGTCAGCGTTAGACGTGCTGTAAGCGCTAAGGAAGGTGCATCTGTTTATATTGAATCTCAACATGGATACGTTTGATGTTTTCAAATCGGACCTAAAAGCGCGTCGAACACTCAAGAAAATGAGTGCTTCCTGCAGGACGAATGTCTAACGACTACTCGCAGACACAAATGACAACTCTGCGTCTTGTTGCAGCAAGTAGACGCAGGGACAAGACGCACAGTTTGCGCTGGCATTTATTGTTACATAACAGCCACACGACGCGCGCTCGTGAACTGCAAGGACTATACTATATTACGTCTTTTTAATGTCAAATCACGACAAAATTGACAAAAATATTTTGATCTAATTATTTATGAGACATATTATCACAGAATGTGATCAACATTCATCAAAATAAAATTAAAAAAAATGAGGTCGATATCAATCAAAGATTTGGTTTATCTTTGATTGATATCGACCTCATTTTTTTGCGAAACATTGAATTTATTACTTAATTTATATCTGTTTAAGTTTTAAGTTACAACTTTCGTAAATTTTGTCGTTACCGAATATTTATGACATCTCATGACACAGGTTTGACTTATCTTTCTCAACTGTCAGATCAGAATCAAATGACATCAGAATTTTAATGGGATTTACATAAATATAATTATTTATACATATTTTTAAATAATATATTACTTATAAATTTATTTTTAAATAATATTTTATTTTATTTTAACGGCAGAATGGGATTTGAAATCCAAGAAGCATAAAATACTGTAGACGTAGAAGCCATTAATTCACTAGATGAGACTGTAAGACAAGCAATCTTTGAACAGCTATAAAAGGAAGAGGATAATTACGTAAACTAAACATTATGACTTGAAACGCCATTTTAAGTTATATTTACACAGAATTCCCGGCCTGACCACCTCGTTGTTTAAACTTTACAAATTAACTTCGACCGACGATATCTACAATCTATTGTTACATTGGATATTATTCTTATAATCAGTCAGTCCTTGGATTAATATGTTAGATATAATCGATTAACTGTGTCTGATCTCACAAACATCTGATGAATAATGTCTCTCGTTTTTTGTCTGAAATAATTCCATCATCACAAATGGAAATGACGACATAAGAGCTAAATAAATCATGATCATTGGAGACATCAAACCAGTTGGCACTAAAATCAATATCAGTAATATCATCTACACAACTTGGACGGTAGCAAAAGCGCTGAATGTAACTTTCTTTGGTGGTTCCGCACTGCAGGTCCTGACTACCGACCTCTTTGCTCCGTCGTGACCGTTCATCTTCAGCACTGGCTTCAGATTAGCTACGTCACCGTGAGATTGAGCCTTAAACCTACCAATCGTGTTACTAGGGTTACCCAAATCTCTCAATTTATTCGTCAGACCAGTTATTCTGTGTGAAATGTTTGTGTAGTTATTCTTCTTAGGATCCAACTGCTGCTTCTTCGGTTCACTTAACTTCTTAGGTATTTCCAAACTCTGTAATGAAGTGAATTTCCTGTGGTCCGTGTTTAACAGGTTCCTCTTCATGTCTGTGTTAGGTCGTGGCAGCCGCGGCGGTCGCTGTAGGAAGTTGTTCGGTCTAAATGGCATTGGCGTTAGTTTTGGCTTCTGTTCGCTCGGCATTCGGTAATACTGGGGTACTGGCTCCAATCTTTGGGGTTTCCGTAGCGTGAGCGCCATTGCCATCTTCGTTGGTCGTGCGAGGCTGTCGAAGGCCGTCGTCGAGAACTGAGATCGGCTGCTCTTCCACTCTTCGCGGTCAGACTCGTAGCCAGTCACTGAAATCGAGAAACAAACTGTTAACATAGGTACTTCTACATATTTCATGATCCTTCACGCATAAAATATTAACTAGAATAACATCAATAGTATTGCCGAGTTCCGACAGCACGTAAAACCAGTCTTCAATTTTCGTACTGAACATAACTGTTTGCTATCAAGCAAGGTGGGACTTTATCAATAATAACGTAAAACACATTTAAACAAGACGTCCTAATTTGCAGGTTGGCTTACAAGATGGACCTTCACTTCCTACATTTAAAAATGAACGAATATATAGGAGACATATTATTATAATGAGTACGAATATTAATGAGGCCAGTTTAGATAGGTACATAATTACATGTTAGAACTGCGTAATTTGTGGGTATGTAAATAAGTCTGAATTGGATGCAAGCGTTACATCAGCTGTTCGTTTGAATTCGGAACACGCACGCGCTTCCGTGCTCCCGCACATACGAATTGGTTGCGAGTTTCAAGACATGAGTGATGGAGATGACCTAGCTGATCACATTGCAAGGATGCCGCTGTTTACAGGAAAATGATGAATTTTAACGTTAATTTAATGAATTATTTCTTTGTTTACTAATATAGGAGGAACTCTAGATGTTACGAAGATGTTTGGTTAGATTTTAGATAAGTTTATCAGACTTTACTAAGACGTCGTCTACATACTCTAAGGTATGTTTGTTTTATCAGACTTCCTTACTTTCTAATCACATCTGTGAGATGAGCGCAAGCTTAGCTCGTTAGACGTGAGTTCCATTCATAATTAAAGACAAGACAATAAGAATTGTGATTTAGTGCCTACTAATATTTTTTGCTGAATCTAGTTGATCACCTTATAAACAGAATTTATGTTTACGACTTACTTACTTGGGTTTTATACACTTGTGCGTGAAAATGAAGTCTTGTATCACTTTGGTACTAACAATACCTACCACATCACTTATCGTTTAGTCTTTCACTAATATCTAAATATAACGCACCAGTAGTATTCAAACCATTGACTGTTGATATCATCTGTACAGATGATTTTATGAATCAGATAATTTAAAAGTTAGATCTGCGATAAGATCTGAATTCAAAATGGCAAGGTGATGTTATTGTTCTTTAACATGATTTAATCAATGTTAAACATTATACAGATAAAGAAAGGTACAATAATGTATTTTTCGTCATTATCGTACTACAGGACCGCAGAAAAACATTGGCCAATGCGGAATCGAGGAATTGTCAATTTACAAACAATCACCTACTATTTTCAGCACTATATCAAATCTGCCTCAGCTATATCAACCATTTTTAATGTACAATATTTCCTCTTAGTTTTTTTGGAGTACCACAAGGGACTATACTACGTCCGCATCAACTAACCTTCGATTTTACTCGTCACTTAGCATGTTATTATAATATTAAAAGTTCATTTATTTCGCAAGTTTGCCTTCTGAACTCGACCGGTACACAATGCGGCCTTCAAATTAACGAGTGAATTTCAATATTGAAGTTGAGATGAGCTTCGAAATTCAATCAGTGGGCTACAACTAAAATTAAAATAAAGCCTTGATATTTGGACAGAATCTTTGGGAATCTGTGCCAAATTCCACATTGATAATGACAATGGATAAGTATGTTTTATAAATCACATTATTTGTGTAGTGGTTGATCTGAGTAGTACAGAATAAGTTGTCAAGAAGAAATTGATTTTCGTTATGGGTGAAGAAATTAATGGCAAGATTGATGCATATTTACTAAGAGTGCAAGAAATAAGTCATAAAAACATACCTGAACGAGCGGTATATATTCGTGAAATCACTTAAAGTAAAAAGAATTGAAAAGATACGATAAAAATGTTGTACCTACACAGGTCGTAAAGACGTACCGTTATCCATTAACATTAAAGGACTACAATTTTATAGATTTATTCAAGTACCCACATTCTGAGCATCTCTCACAGCTTGAGTACTCACGACGACGTATTAAGCTATACAACATGTAACAGAATAAGCGCAAGACCTGAAAGTAGTTTGCTCAGAATCGGCTTCTGAATCGATTTCCATCATTATTTATATGTGTTAATTTTTCATGAAAAAAATCTTTTCTTTAACTGAAATTAGAACCACCGCGTCTTACCAAGGTAATAAGATATTTTATTTAAGGAAATTTAAGCCTTATCTCAAAGGAATAAAGCCTATTCAAATGCATAAACAAATTTGTAATACGCTCATAGCTATCCTATGTTTCATGTTTAGTCAGGAAGTCTATTTTGTAAAAACAAACTAGGTGTCGTTTAATTAAATTAAATTACAGATATTATTTTAGTCTTATAATTTAATATTCTAATTGGGGTGTATGAGCTCTTGCGTTTATTCCGTTACAGGTTGTATATTTCCAGTAACAGCTGATCCCCCATATAGTTTTTCCGTCTTCTTCTTTTTGATTCGACCGTACATCGACATTATACTGTTTGGGCCACTGGGCCCCAAACAAGCTGCTGTGGCCAAGTTTATCGGGCCAAATACGATATCCAGACCGTCAATGGTTCAAGTGAACGGCCTTTTGGAACAATCCAACAGATGGGAAACATATTCTGATCAGGAGCACTGCACTCGCACTGGTTTCCGTACAATAAGAGATCAGCTTATACTGGAGCTAGTTTTCATGCGGAGATACTATTCTGTGACTTAAGATACCACAGATGTTAGAGATAAGGAAATGTTAAACGACAAACTATTTATTATATTGCATTAAAACCTTGATTAAGTTGTATATGAACATAGCCATTATATTGGTGCTGGGAACGTTATGCATAATATTAGCAATATATCCAGAGCCTTAATGACTTCCTTAGTAGAATGCTCTAAAAAACTTTAAAATTATGGTCTAAGAAGGATAAACTCAGTTACTAGATGCTTCGAATGTTGAATCAAGGAACGTATGTATTTACTTAAAATATTATGAAACAAGATGGAAGAGGGTAATAATACTTATCTATTCTAGAATGGTCAAAAATAATCGTTTTCTGAAGATGGTTTTCTACAGATTAAAATCATTAACATAGTAATTTAATATTATATCAGAATTACCATAGAAAAAAGTGAATAGACTGTAATCGGATGATTATGCAAATCAGAATGCTGACATAAATAGGAAAAATTAAATAAAAGATTATTTTTATATAAGAAGAGATCAGGGTTACAGTAATCGTATATGTTACATTATCCGACCATGAAGGGCAGGTTCGATTCCCGCGCGTGTCATTTTACTCCTCGCTTCCGTAACTACTGGCAACTGTTGCATGACATTCTGTGTCAGTAGAATTATTATAATAATACTTCGCTTTTTGCCTCAAATTCGTCGCTAGACTCCATGCTTTTATAGTCCTATTATTAGTGCACCATTACACTCTGTCATTCTTCACCATGATATGATGGGCGTATGCGGTCTTTGCAGTATATTTTTTTCTTGCTTTTTCTTCATTAAGTAACTCATCTCTCATCTTATACTATTATTTTTTTCATATCATCTCTTACACAAGCCATTCATCGTTTTTTTATTATCTACTTATTATCTTACTCTACTTCCTGGGCATATTTCCGAACGTCATGTTTCTCCCTTTAGTACTTTAGTCGGAACGATGTTTGTCTTTCGGTCACGGAACTGTGTGTTTAATTTAGCTGCTACACTAATTCTAGTAATAGTTTAGATGAATCATTAAGGAATTGTTGTACTTCTTTCACTTTCAGGTCAATATGGCTGACTAATTTCTGCCAGCGACATTTCTGGCTGTCAAATTTTAAATTCCCACATCCGTATTTGCATACTTTTACGCAATGGTTTATGTTGTTTGCCTTTTACTTAATATTCGTCATCTTCATATCCAGCAGGGATCTTGTTATGTTACTAAATGAAGAGGAAAACGTTTAAATTATTTATATTGATGTTGCTTTGTTTGAGTTCGGCTTGTGACACGTTGTTAAGTGCAGCACTTTGCGAATCAATGTGTAAACTCTGCCCTCGGGTGTCAACAATTGAATATTATTGTTTCATTGTCTCACCAAAAATTGGCGATTGCTTACATTTTGTAATCACGTTCTCGAAAACAGCTCTAACGATTTCGATGAAAGTTGCGATTTAGGTGTTTACGGGGGCGAAAAATCG
Source organism: Lithophane socia (assembly GCA_947522985.1). NCBI lineage: Eukaryota > Metazoa > Arthropoda > Insecta > Lepidoptera > Noctuidae > Lithophane > Lithophane socia. The sequence goes on along the minus strand of OX383271.1, from coordinate 11,950,929 downwards.
ATCTATCTAGGTCTTATAGATGAGAAAAACAAAAAAAACAAATTCCCCCGAGCAGAGTTTGGTCCGAGTTATTTCAATATTGATTACTTCGTTAAATAGCAGTTGGAGCATTTTTTATATTTAAGTAGTTCATGTTCAAACGAAATAAACCGTAATGAGTTCAGTCTGTAAAATTATAGATAGTTGCGTGCTACCTACACGTCTTCATTACCTAATAAAACTTTATGATAATTCTCCTATTTGTACTAAAATCCATCCTTCATTGCTATTGCTTCAATTAGCTACATTCTCTTTCACAATCAGAACCTTATGTTTTACACAATAGAGACTATAATACGATCACTAGTCGCTACCTTTGACATTTGCAGTACCTTTGGCCCATTGTGGTATGGACCAATCAGCACTATGCGGTTTTGCAAGTTGAGGTACTTGGATTTTGACAGTTAACATACAGACATCAATACACAATAACACCAGTACCTACCTAAAGTGTATCTATTCATACACGAAATCTCTTAAGAGGCCATTGTACTCTTCATTGACACTTTATTTATATGGATGTTGGTATAAATGAGGTAGATAAAACTCCAACACCGTTTTACTGATCACCATGTTTGACACATGACACATATACGTATATTATGATGTTTTGCATGGAGAAGGTTTTTAGAGGGTTATTTTCAACCAACACGCGGGCGAAGCCTTGGACAAAAGATAGTTTATCATAAACAAAGAAAATGTGATGATGTATCCGTAAATGCAATTTGTCAAACATTTACGTCAGTATTTTCTTTGAAAGGGTGAGGCCAAACAATTTTGTCTCTCGTACTATCAAGTTCTATTCGCTTTCAAGCTGTTTTTAGTTTTATTACAAGGTGTGGTAATGTCTAGACGTTAAGAGCTGCTAACGACAGTGATGTGTTTAGTTAGTTACGGCATTTCGTGGTGACGAGCTGTTAATTCGTTTAGAAAGAACATAAATGGATCTTTAATCTTCTCTAGTGTAATTTTGGCACTTTGTTTCATCTTCATCTTCAAACTTGTCTGTTTTTTTAAACCATTTTTGTTTCGTATTCGTGTTTTTTTTTAATATTAGGCCATTATCTCTATGGTCTAACTAAGGGATATCTACTCTTTAGCATTTGCATTGCACCACCACCGCTTACAGCAGTATTATTTTAATATTACTTCAGTGCAGGAAAGAAATGAAGCTCTACAGGACGTATAGCTCCATCTCTTTCCTCCACGACAGGTCATTTATACTTTTTTTGTTCCTCATCTACCGCTCACTGTACCTATGTAACATATTATGAAAATAGACATTCTCACAGGAAGCATGCTCAATCAAATGGCTGTTTGCCACTATCAACAATTTTATTATCCTCTAGATTTCTTAACACCTTTACTGCTAAAGATCCATCATCTTTCCCAGTATAACTGGTGTTTGTCTTAACGCAATCCTCTTTTACGATCCTGTCCTCGTCTGTGGGTTGCACAAACAGTTTGAACTGACGAGCTGCCATCATCGGTGACACGGATGCGTGTCGGTTATGACTGTTTGCGGTTGTTCCGTGTGTTGTACTTGGGGGTTTTACAACAGTCTGGCTTTGATGAACTTTGTTGTTGAGTTTGGTCGGAGATAAAGTTAGCATAAAACCTATATTATTTGATTAAGCGTTTATTTTACCACTGAAGTGATAAGTGGATCTACAATAAAGCGATCGGAAAAATGCAAGTATTGGGTTCTTTACTCTGATTAATAAAATTTGTTGCCTGTGAAACGGGAATGATCGTTTTTGTGCCCATTACAGTGATCAAGATCACAGCAAGTAGATCACAAGTGCAGTGGTGCAGTGGTCTTAAGCAGATCACAAGTCAGTTTATCCTGTTTCATGTTAAATATGAAAGGTCTTTTGAATTTATTTTTTATGGAATTATCATAGACCACAACGACTCTTATTCCTATTATGGTTTTCTGTATCTTATATGAAACCTTCACAACACAAAACTCTTTGAATAACTCCTAGCACTGCATATCAACATAAGGGTCGGGTTAGTTGCACACACGCTGATTGCAAGACTATGATTAGCCACGCTAAGTTCAGGCACGTGACTGCAGCATGCAAGTCTATACGATAAGCCTTATTGGGAAGTAGGGACTGATTATAAGATTACTAAATTATCATTTGCAAAATATCTAGCCGTTGCAATGTACCGACGATTGGAGCATATATTTCCGTATGTAATGCAAGCGAAAATATGATTCGAGAATGCAAAACACTTACATCACAGATAAGACTATCAAACCATTTATGGTCTATAGGTCCATAAGGTATTTAAAACTTTCTGGAAAGAAATAAAGAAAGAAATTGTAATCAAATAACAGCATAGTCTTCTTGGGTCAGAAAGGCTATTGACTTCATAATGTGAAAATCAACTTTCCCAAAGGTTGTATGAGTTTACATCCAGGGTCGACCGACGTTTTATGTAAAACCACTAATTACACATCATTAGATGATGAGGAAAATCAAGATAAGTTTAATGATCAATCTTAGAAAATAAGATATAACCTACACATTAAAATACCACAAAATATAACAGCCAATTACATTGATTGATGACTATAGTTAGCCAATCAGGAATCGAACAATTTAGACGAAGAAGGAAAATATGATGTCAATAAGACTGAATCCGATCGAAATCTAAAAATAGTAGATATACGTACGGACAAATAGAACGTGATCAAATTCCAATTCCAATGAAATCAATACATGATCATAATATTTTACTTAAATCAATCTACCATGTTAATTCAGGCCAAACAAATATTATTCTTAAGCACCCTTATGTATATATTGGCTTCATATAAATAAAGCTAATTGTTTAGCCACTGACCTTAAACCAATATGCTGTGGAGTGGTTTACGAACAAACAGATAGTTGCTTAATTTCACTAGTGGAGAACTTTTGAAGAGAAACGTAGTGTATAGATGTTGGCAATAAAATACAGAAGCATAATTATTTATATCAAAACAAGAACACGACGAAAATGTTTTGATTGACAAATCTGAATTTTGTAATGGTATAGTTCGTATTGTCGGTATAGTTCGAATTGTCGGGAAAGTGATAGATCTTCAAGTAGTCAATTATTCGTAGATTTTTAGATTTCGAATAGAGATCGCAGAAATAGGCAGGTTAGTGTCAATAGATTTAGGCAAAGTTCACAATTTATCTCATGTTACGAAACTGTTTGACATTAAATATACACAGCGTTATTTAAGGACCTACCAAAGTTAAAAAAAAAATGTTAAGTGATGACACACACTCTAGCCGTTTAGCTTTCTAATAAAAAGGTGTTACATTTACTCTAAAATCTTATATTTACACTAAAACAAAAGTCACAAAGGTATTACTTATTTCGTAATATAAGGACGTCAAACTCATTTGCAATAAACGTGTGTCCGACAACAATCTAAGCTCTAGCGAATAACTGAGGACACAATAAAGCACGACTAGTTTTCTCACAGCCACAGCTGCGCCAGCGCAGGTTCGTGTCTTTCTCTCATTGTTAACATTCAACAATTCATTATTGCCGAAGACCAGTAAGTATTGCGAGGAATAATCAAATAGAGTGATTTTTATGACGAAACCCTGAATTTTGATAGATATTTTAATGGCTTCTATGTTTTAGTCATATTGGAGGCTAAAATTAGACTTTTGGTTCTTGTGACCTTCAGACCACAAGCCTATACGCATATATTAGCATATGCTTATGTTACTAAACTGATTAATAATTGGCTAATTGGCGTGTCTGAAGTAAATTTAATAAACTATAATCTCGAAAATTATAGATACAACATGATACAACTGCATGTGGTAGGTTTATTATTTGCACTTTTCAGATTTGGAGCTTTTGGGCTTGATAAAGTCTCCTCAAAGGATTTGTGCTTCATAAGACACGTTAACAGATTGAATCCTGACTAATCATTCATTAATCTTCGAAAATTCCAGGTCATTCAGCATTAATTAATAGGATCCTTTATGTCCTTAAGTTTTCATGACCATGAGCTTTTCATTACTTCATTAGTCGTTATATTCTTGAACGAATAAACATTTAAGTAAATACCTACCGTTTACCTAAGTCTGTCTGACGGAATAGCATGTTTATTTTTAGAACTCAATATATTCATAGGACGATACCAGTTGAGGCCTCGTGACAGCACGTAACACCCTATATGGAGATTTAGGATACATAATTAGCATGTATAAACATCTGTGTCGTCCCAACTCGAGGTGTTGTAATAGTGACGTCAGTAACTCTTGATAAATCGGTTCCGCCAATTACGGCTCCCTGTATTTGATTAGCCCTTCGTGAGTAATTTTAAGTTAACGCAATGGACTTTGAGATTTTTCACTTGCATCTGTTCTCTAAAATTTAATGCATATCTTGCAAAAGGACAATCAGTCTTGTGTTTAACTGTTTATACCTAACTGCTACTGTTTCTGTTTATTGTCTTATTTACGTATTCTTTTACTAATAGCATATTGAGATGTGACATGGGTTATCAGTATCCAAAGGTTCTGGGCTATGGTTGTCATTACAGTCACATTAATTTAGAATTTTAGACGATAAAAACAAAACTACCAGTTTCTACTGAAGTAGCAAGTTACAAACAAAACAGTTCAGAGAATCAGTTTCAACGTGGGTAGGTAGATATTTGTTTCTTATTTATTATAGGATACTTTGAGAGTCTATATTTACGTCACATTGCGGAAAATAAAGAGCACCAAAGAAACAACTAATATCTCCGGTGGTCTCATTAAAACATTTAAACGTACGCTTACGACCTATGAACCACCGCCATTAGTTTTTATCGACAACAACAAAGACTGGGTCGATCGTGATGTGGCTCCTAAACAAACCTACGTGGTACGCAATGTTGTCCATACGATACTGCAACGTAATGACTTAAACACTGTCCATACCAAAGAGGACTACATAGTCACACGTAGAACTTTGTAATAGATTGCGAATCTAGGATTTATGGGAAAGGAGAAAAAAAATGGATTTATGAGGATTTAGCTACTGAGAGATACAACCAAATTATAATATTGTGTTTAGCTATATGTTACATTTAGTTTTATTTTTATTCTCAGTTTAAGCAGATATAACCTTTTTAATATATAGGGCTTTCTATGTTCGATACATTGGTATTCAAATTGGCCTGAAATCTTCTACATAATAATGTCGATCGGGAAAATATAATATTGTAGGACGGTGACGGACGGAATGCCTTGCTAAAGGCTGTTTCGTTTTCATTAAAATAAGGAAATCTGCCCGATAAAAATAACATAAGGCAAAAACAATACTGAAGATTGTGTTCGGGTTTGAAAACACGCGCAACTGGTAAACAATTTGTATGGACAAAGTAAGAATGTTTAGAATAAGGTAATTTTGTCCTATTTAGACACTTTGCAACGACTTTATTACATGTTTAAAAGATGAACTCAGTGTAACTTAGTCCATACAAATAGTTTACCACAGTGACACAGTCAGAGATGTAACTGCAAGTGAATGACCGCTTACGCAAACGCGATGGGCAGCAGTGGCCTTGACTTGTTTACGTTTGAATACAACACAACAACGATTTCTGTAAGATAGGCTGATGAAAGTCATTAAAACGGCCGATGAAGGTAAAGATATGGAAAAGATTTTTCTTAGTAATCCTTTGGCAATAACCGATATTAACATAACACCACCATCACGTTTAACTACGTATATATTATTCCTGTAGGATATATCTATAGAAACAAAAAAAAGACTGTTCTAATCTGTATATCTACATGTTTTCCTTATAAAAATCTTGGAACTTTTAAGCGAGATACTGAAGGCTCCAACAAGGACAATGATTTTAAAATAAGGAAAGGAACAAACTAAGAATATACTCATTCTACCTTATTTTACGAAACCAGGAAGCAGTTTTGTAGAACAATAAGTTGTAGTGACGAAATTGACTATTGTTTTGCCAGCCTCACCTTTAGTTCACTGATGGATTAACTAATCATAGAGGCTGTGTCATTAGATGTTATAATAAACAGCCCATACTATAAATTATCTTTAAAAGATGGAAATTTGAAATGATTAACTTCTACTACGTAACTCTGACATCAACATTTCCTAGAACTTATATAACAATATTGGCTACTCCATGTTGTCCATTGATTCCTCTATAATGATGACATGAACTATGGTATTTTCAGACATAAACTATCCGTCCGTTTTATGCGGTAACCGCTAGATTGATGGGTTTTTAACCTTCAGTGACCACACTAATCTAAATTTTCTTCTTCTATTTTAGTTCTTATTTCTAACAGTGATACTTCTATTTACTATTTATTTTAGAATACTTATTTTAGCAAATACTACTCTTATAAAACTGTACTACATTCGACGATGTTGATAAAAAGAAATTAATCCAAATGATTGTAAACCCAACAGAAAAAAGTGCAAACAGCCGCATTGATCGTATCGTTATGATACGATCAGTGCTTCAATTGAAATGTTTAAAACCGTCCGCTATTGAGATGATATAAAAGACCTTAGATAAGATTGATGAAATTCTGATTAACTCACCTTTATTACTTGCTGGCCAGATGTTGTTCGTCGCGTTCTTTTTGTTATTTTTGTTCTCTCTGAACATAAGAATATCCGGTACCTTGTTCAGTTTATTATCCTTCGGTATTATGTCCGGCACTCGATCGACGTTTACTCTCACGAATTCACCTTTCAACACTTTTGGTTGATTATCTTTTAATACTGGAGGCTGAGGAGCCTTAGGCTTCTTATGGAACAATCTCTTCCTGTCTGGCTTTGAGGGGATCTCTATATCAGTGTATATTATGCTGTCGATTTCACCAGCCTCATTGACATCGTTCCTTATTCCAATCAGACTCATAGGCTGCTCGTATCGATTATTTAAATTATTCTTCTGTTGCACCGATATGTGTGTTACGCCATCGTTATCCGTAGTTTGCATCAAGTCGTAATCATTGCGTCCCTTATCGAATAAACTATAGTCGTCCATACTATTCTTTCTGCTTTTGAAAATGTCATAAGTTTTCTTTTTAGAAAACAAGTTTTCACTGCTCGAATAGTTGTTCGTGTTTTTCGTCAGTCGGTTCCGCATTTTGAAGTATTTGTATGTGAAGTATATCCTCTTGAAGTCCTGCTCGTTCTCGAACTTGAGCGCGATGGCTTCTTTGTTTAGGTTTTTGGTGATGTAAAAGACTAGAGTGTTGTCACAATTGGGATAGTTCTCGATGTTGACACAATTTGAAATGTCATCTATTGAGATGTTTTCACATTTGGTAGGTTTAAGTTCTGTGTAGTCTTTGATTTGTTTTTTGTCTTCGTCTGTGATGTCTTCTTTAGTGAGTAGTTGTAGTTGGTCCTTCTCGTTGAAGCCGACGACGATGTTGTAGGACTGTAGGGAGGTTGGTTTGGAGATGGTCATGATGTCGAGCTGTTGGCTGGCGGTGTGCATCTTCTGCCGCGCGACCATGGCCGCGAAGCCGCCTGTTCGGGCGGTTTTCTTTACGGTCATTGTTCTGGAACAAGAGGAAGATATAAATAAGTAATTAAGTCGTAAAAATTCAGATAAGGTTGTGTTTTCTTCATATTTTTTACATTCATGAAAGCAATCATAATAGGATCATCATAGAAATACATCAATGTTTTATAGTTCAATAAATCTCAGTCTAGAGTGCTTAGTATTTGAACTCAAACAATAATAAAAGGAATTTATTGCATCCATTTTATGCCATAATTTAAAAAATGCAATTAGAAAGCTTTTTATCAATTTACTGAAAAAATCTAGCGTTCTTAATCGTCAAAATTCTCATAAAACAATATAAAACGAATCTGTAAAAAACGTGAATGCTTCGAATCTAATCGATGTTCAAATAATTGCGATCAATCACAGACTACATGATATTTGAAACGATTCCAATTCGATTCTCGTCTTAAACGATTGGCAATCTATTTCGAATCGATTAACTATCAATACTGTTCAAATGTGTTAGCGTTTTAAGCTTAAAAGTAAACGTACGTAAATCACTAACACCTTTTCCTTTCACTTGATTTCTTCAAATCTTAGCGCTACGAAGTGATAGAATGGCTACTGTAATGGGAACCTAAGAGCTTTGAGTAAATTGCACCAAAAAACACATTTCACACAGAAACATGGTTCCTTTAATACAAGTATGCATACATAAACTCACGCCTTCTTCCCATGGGATGGGCAGAAACTACAGAACACCACGTGCTGCGATCCTTACATACTCCGTTTTCTTCGTTTACGTTCATACATCTCTAAAGCACATCCCCTCATATCCACCTCCATTTCCTTTAGTAAGAAGATTTAAGTTATTGGTCCGTCTTCATTCGAACTTTAAGTATCTCTCCTTTATATGGAGATGTCTCATAAGACACTATAAGGTACTAAATCATAAACGATTATACAAGCCTGTCCGGCAGTAGCTTTCCTAGCTTCGTTGAAGCAAGTACAGCTTTCAATTCCTTTAGTGTCTCATATATCAACCTATCAATCTTCTTGTTAACTACTTTTTCATCAATTACGTCTCCATCAGATTATACAACGCCATTTTTCCTCATCTCACCACTAGAAGTTCCATTAAAATTCATAAATGAAACAAGTGTGTGTAAGAGAAAGCGTAATGGTATAAAAAAAACAATAGTTTGTCGTAAGCGTGCGACATTTCGTGCAAAAACACTTCCTTAAGATGAGCAATGAATTAGAGAACATAATTATGATGTGGTGTAAGATATAAGCGATGTTACCCAATACTGGTGTGAAAATAAGGAGGTTATGTAAAGTATTTCAAAATAAGCCTATGTGTCAAGTAGGCAAGGATCTTGTTACGTACTATGTGTTGCCTACTTTCTTTGAGTTGACAAATCTGTGTATTTATAGATGCTATTTGTATAAGTAATGGGTATTTAAGTATTACGTTTCGCAATATTTTGTGTTAAATCAATCATGTCATTGGGCAGAGTGTAGCAATTTTAATGCAAAACAGTGAAATGAAAGTTTTGAAACAGGTTGTAAGTCTTCTTTAGATATATCTATTAAAGGATACTTTACTGGAACTAAACTGTGGAGATGTACACACACACATTTGAAAATGTATCTACATAATGGTGATGATGGTAACAACCATCAAATCTTGCCAAAGCCCAACGATTACAAATGCCGATTAAGCATTGAGGTAAAGTGTACTAACCGATTAAACAAAACATCATAACCAGATTACCAGCACCATAATTAACTCCGCTACTGCCCACATCTCGGGCCACACTTCCAGATGTTTTCACAACAATAGTACCTCTATGAGAGATCACTTTACATAATATCTAGTGCATTTCCGGCGAATAAGAATCCGAGTTACGACCCAAGAAACTGGGTGAACTTTTGTAACGCGCTAGAACGATGGCTTATCTGATTACCGCGGTATTGTTGGTCACAATACTAATTATGAATTATCATCAGCAATTGGGCTTACTTAATTTAGTTTTAGTTATGAAAATTTCATTTTTTTTGGGTTGCTTCGTTGCGAAATTGAGTTATTTACGTGTGAATCCGCGGGTTTGGCAAACGCGTTTTAAAAAAGGCAGCTAGACCTAAAGACGTGGGATGTAATCGGCAAATGAGAAGATTTGAATGCTTATTTTATAGAATTAGTTGGTAAGTCATTTAATTTATTACCTAGTGTAAATAGTTAGTTGTGTATTTAGTATAAAATAAATACGTCGCCAGGAATTAGATTTTAAATAGAATTTATGACTATTTACGTCACCAGGAATTAGATTTGAATAGAATTTATGAGTATTAAAATATTTACTGGTATAAAAACTTAAGTCGGTAGGTAGGTCAAAATCTTGAGTAAAAACGAAATCACAGGAAACCGAAATAGTCTGTAAACAAGCTTTTAAACATACCAATATGTATACAATGTAGGTAAGTGAATACATGAATGTAATTTAAAATGTGGAGTCCAGGGCGTAGTAATTTGTGACTAATAAACCAATGATTTCAGGATTACTAATAGGTACAAGTAGAAGTAACTTAATATTTGTATTTCCCGGAAAATTAATTTTTCGCCGCGAACAAATATGAACAGTAGGCGATGTATTAATATTAATAGTGGCTTATTTTACATAATATCGATTTCCTCATTGTAATGTGACAAGAGAATGGTGGCGCATATTAATTTATAGGTTACTGAGACCAATATGGATCGTAATTATGTTCAACAATATTAGGTATCCTAATATAGTCTATGATACTTAAATACGGAGTATTGTCCCAAAACTGTGGCCAGTTTTTGATGCTGTATGGTGATTCTTGGCAAAAGTGGGGTTTCCATCACTTGCCGTGGGTTTCGAAAACGGTAAAATTGTGTCAAGGAAAATAAATAATTATTTATTCATATTTTACAAAACTGATTGTGATATCATTTTTCTAATCGTTCGACTCCGCTTACCGGATTTCAATGCTGGACGTAGTTATTTCCCAACACAACACCCTCGCCTAGCGCCTCGACACTAGTGCCGAACACCGTGAAAACTTAGGTGAAGTGAGTGTTTGAAGTGAGCTGTCAAACCCTAGATTCCCTAGCGTCAGTTCACTTCAAGCTTTACCTAAATAATAGACCAGCTGTTTCTCCGATAAGAGAAAATATCTCGCTAAGAAAATGCTACGAATATACAATTACAATACTATACATTTTCTAGCTGCCCATGACTTTTTTCGAGGAGGCCAACTGAGTGAGTGAGAGGGGGTTAGTGTAGCCTCCTAGTCCATTAACAATACTAACGATTTCAAAATTTCCTAGAATATAAAATTAATTTTAATAATAACGGAGACGCGGAAACAATTTACACAAACTATCGTCATCATCACAGGAGTTCTCATGTAGGCATTGTACTGTTTTCACTGTGACAATGCCTTTTCTCATAATTATACAGTTTGATATCACGTCACTATTAAAATACAGAAAGCACCTGTTTGTTTGTCTCTGGCTGTTATTATACGTAATTACTTGTATAATGTAGGGGGTACGAAATTAATGTTTTTTGTCTAGTTTTTTAAATGAAAGTGCAGCATATTATTAGATGATAGATAGAACACACATAACATCACTCCTGGTTTCCCCGAAGGGTTAGGCAGAGATGCACCTATAGTACACCCACATTTCGCCAGGTTGACTCCGGGCTACTACTGAGAAATTACAAATGGAAACACCAAATCACACTTCGCGGGAATCTAACCCAGGATCTCATGCTCAGCCCTATACCCTTTTTACTTTTCAATGGAAGGAGATCGTATCTAAATGAAGTTTCATGAAATACCAAAAATACTGGCAAGAGAACGATTGCAGATTGCAGTTCACGAGGCTTCTTAATTCAAACATAAATCTATTTTTAAAACGTAACCCACTAGCGCCATTGACAGTAACATCACTAATTGGACCTACATTACTAAAGCAGGGCAGATATTCTCGACATTGTCGGGACACGGCCATTTATGGTGAGGCTATAAATAGCCCGTCCTTTACACTAGGTCAATGACTATAATAGCCAGAACGTATGTGGAAGTGGCTCTTATCCTTATACATCTCTTCCGAGATATAAAAGGGCAAGCAGAGTGGTAGGCCTCGCTAAAAAGAGATGAAATGACCCCTCTAGGGTTGCTAGAGCTAATATTATATGGTGATATCGATAAATAAGCTAGTAGTATACCTTGACTTCTAAACAGAAATGGAGCTAATGATCTATCATGTATGAATCAGTGAGAAATGGTTTATGATGTCTAGGTTTCTATGCAGAGCTAGTTTCTACAGTGCAGTTAATAACTTGTTAGATTGATATCGAATTTTCATTTGCAGCCACAAATGAAAAGACCTTCAAGTCACCAACATTTAACTCAAATTCAAACCACAAAATAGTGTCACGTAAATTTTTTCCAACGATGTCACTTGAGACTTTTTGTCTCTAAACCATTTGACGTCCAATTTGTTTAGACTTTAATCAGACAATCACAATGAAGGTATAAATTACATAATTACGAACCTAATCACTAATGAACAAAAACCCTAATAATCTCCGGTTTATCCAACCATCACTAACCACAGTTTAACAAAAAGTTAATAATGAACACGAAAAAAACAAAAGCCGGTGGCAACCCTGTTAGTAAGTGCAAGGACGAGGACAGTTCATGCGGAAGCGATTCAGTAGCCTGATCGCAATGAACTGTGAAATTAATTCACAGCTGTTTAAGTGCATCGGTTTTACGGTATGTAATTAAGTGCATCAGTATGGTATATAATTAAGTGCGTTCTTGAAGATGATTGGGCATTCTCCTTTAATTGAGCGTGAACTGAACATCCTTTGATGGGATCCGTTTATTAGAGATGATTTAATTCTAGATAATTTTTTGGCATGATTAGGTTAGTTGTATGTGTTATCAGAAATAGCAAAGGGCAATTGGAAAAATAAAAACATTTCGTTTCTTCTTTTTCCCCCCTGTAGTAAACTAAAGGATTATTTTATAATGAAAGTTAAATCCTTAATACTAAATAAATATGTTTTCATCCTCTGAATCTCAAACTAGGTAAAAAAACCTGTATGTCAGAACCTAGCGCCTTATCCCAAATTTATATATATATATTATATATTTATATATATATATTTTTTTTTATATATATATTTTTATATTCAGCTTACCTACAGCCAGATTTATTCTTAAAAGAAAATTAATTAGGTATACTAGGTGACCCGACACATGTTGTCTTGTCCAAATTTAAGTAATTCTTAGAAAATGCACTTTTAGTATTCTCGTATTGTCCAATTTTCCAGTCAACAAAAAAAAAAAAAAAATCCTCTATCAACATTTTTACCTGGATTCGGACTATACGAACATTTTTGCTAAATCGTCCCAGCCGTTCTGAAGTGATGCGTTTACCAACGAACAGCATTTCATATTTGAAGACTCAATTAAATCGCTTTATCAGTACACTATTAGTTCAGGCTTTTATTAATTGGAATATAACGTTCAGAACACACTAAGATCATCATCTGCCTAGCCTTTTCCCAACTATGTTGGGGTCGGCTTCCAGTCTAACCGGATGCAGCTGAATACCAGTATTTTACATGGAGCGACTGCCTATCTGACCTCCACAACCCAGTACCTAACTGGGTAATACGATACCCCTTGGTAAGACTGGTTGTCAGACTTTCGAGCTTCTGACGACACTGTCAAAGATGCACAAATGACAGCCGGGACCAACGGCTTAACGTGCTTTCCGAGGCACGGAGGAGTCTCAGTATGTGAAGATGGCCACCCATCCACGGACTAACCCCGGCAAGCGTAGCTTAACCTGATGGATCGACCCGTGCGGCTGTTATTACTTAGCCACGAGCTCCTGACTCAGAACACACTTAGATATAAAAGAAATAAAATAATACTCAATGGCTTCCAATAAAATGCTGGTTTTATTCCAATTAAACGTTATTAAATGTGTAATGTTAATTATATGTTATGTTATTCGAATACATACACTAAAGTAATATTATTATAGCCGCGGGCAACAATTGCATAAAAGTGCCTGCAATTAAATAATTTGCACCCGTTGCTATTCGCATTGCCCTTTATAATTTAAACTAGCTTCTGCCAGTGGCTTCGCCCGTGTGATATCTTTATAATTTATAGCCTATGTTACTCAGTGATAAAGATAAGGCATTCTACTGGTGAAAGAATTTTCTAAATCGGTCCGGTAGTTATTCATTACAAACAAAAATAAGTACTAAATCTTTTGTCTTTATAATATTAGTGTAGATTCAACGGATCATATACAGGCTGTCAAAATCATGAAAAAAGAAAAAAAAAATAATGAGAGAAAATTGGCGAATCGGCGACACGGCCCGTGACAATCTTTTTTTAGTTATTCTAGCTGCCGCACTGACATGATGCGTTTTTTTATCATTAAACTATAGATTCTATATAGGTAAATCTTTTATTGAATAATGTTTAATAAAAAAATAATGTAATTTACAACAAAAAAAAATTGTACTCAATAATGTGTAAGCTGTGGTACCTGTAATTGAGTGTGCATTACGGGATAATGCTTACTTATTAAAAAAAAAATAAAAAAATATCTTTATTTCAGACCTAAGCAGTCCATAGCAGTGGTTAGTGTAAACTGTGCTTACATGCTATGTTAGTACTTAATTCTATTATATATATTTTATATTTTATTATATTATTGTTAAAAACTAGTTTTATTATTGTAAAATATAATTGTAATGTATCTCGTTGGTAATCCTTCAATAAATAAATAGGTACGTTACAAGCTAATTGCTTGGCCATGACATTTAATTTAATGTTTCACATACCTAACGAGACATAACGTAATTTACGCATTTTTACATATATTTTTTTTATAAGACGCAAAAGTAATTTCGAATGGATTGCAAGGGGCCATTTCTGTAAAAAAATAAACAATTTTGATGTAATTAGTAAAGGACAAAGTGGTTGTCTTTTTAATTATTTTACAATAAAGTCACTTTGGCAGAATCATAATAGGAAAATATTATGAATCATCGTAAAATGTCACAAACTGATAATTCATAATATGATCTGCGTGCGATTCACGAAACAATTCATCAGTTTGACAGTTTTCTATGGAGACCCGTAAAATGGACCAAATACTATGAATTGCTTTTGTGTCAAATTAGAGGAATTGCTAATTACAGCTGGAAATTCAGGAAATGAAATGCTTTTAGCGGAATTGCTAATGTGGCCGTTTTAGGCCCACAGAATAACTTTGATTTCAAATTCGCCTCGTTGCATACTATAATAGTTCATTACTTATAAATGCAGTATGATTACAATGCAAAATATCAAAGCGTAACACTCCAGTCTTGAAGTCTTAATTACAAATGCCACAATCTGATGAGGAAGCAATCTCTTTAGCAATTTGAAGCTAATTGTGTCCAATCTTGTTCTACAATTAAATAGACAAGCAACATCTACATCTGAAATCTCTACAAGAAAGCCAACTTTCTCGATGTTCTCTGGAAACTGCGATATCTCCCTGGGAATAGCACACAATACCCTTATTGTGTAACTAACCAACTTATTTGTACAACCACAATTGATTACATGAACCTTGTGTGATGGGAACAAAGCCTGTTTTACGTGGTGTGAGGTGAAGTGTTAAGTTTGTTCGTCTGCTGTGTTTGGTGTCACATCGTTAGAGCAATGGCTTATGTGACACTTTTAAGGTTTAATTCCGGTTAAATGTAGGATTAGTCATTTTAATTACTTAGGAGTAATTAAATATTAATTACTAATTTAAATGATTATCACAATAGTCAAAGTCAAAAACCTTTTCTCATGTGGTTTGAGCAGTGGTGGCCCAGTGGAAATCGGGTGATAATCCCGATTTACGAGTCGAGTTCTAGGTCTTAGGTTTGACTTTGAACCCTGACAGGCGCTTTACTTTGTGTAAATTATTTCATCACCAAAACGGTGAAGGAAACTATCGTTAGGAAAACGGCATGTCCTAGACTATCCGCCAGCCCGCTCTGGGCCCGCGTGGTGGATTACGGCCCAGGCCATCTCACAGAGAGAAGGCCTGTGTCCCAATAGTGGGAACATTACAGGCTGATTATGCCCATTAGGAAGCCAAGTCTATTGATTTACAAACGTGTCAGTAGTCTCGCAATTATGAGTTTTTGACAGATTTTGTATGGCATATCTGTCAAAAACTGATCATTGTGAGACCACTGACACGTTTAGAACATGAAAATTGTTTGAAAAAGCATGCGAAACTGTGAATTTTGTGGGAAAAGAAAAATTCCTTTTGCCAAACGGTAACTTGAGGATTATTTAAGCTAAAAGCTGCCAAATTTCTACCCATCCTACACATAAAAAAGCATACCTATTCTGTATAGAGTATCACGTCTAGCCATAATAATGTATGTAGATGGATTCATTAACAAAAGTGAAAACTTCACCTGTATACTGACGAGTTTCTCATTATAAAGATAGGAGGTTATATCTTCTTTCTTATGAACGCGTTATGATTGCATTTCTAGGAAAGGCATCTCTCTGCCATTTCACTGTACAAATGACTAGGGTCCTCGTTTCCTAGTTATTGGCAAGATAAGTTCTAAAAAGCTTTCGGAATAGGACCGCTTCGATTAGCTTTTTCAATATGGAGTTTATATATAATAATTTGTATGTAGATTATTGACGCGGAAGATCTGACCAGGAATTGGCTATACGACTCTCAAAGATGAGGTAGGTATTGTTTAGAATACAAGATGATTTCAAAATGCATTTGGTGATCAGCACCCTAATTGCTAAATACACTCAATCTGTTTCATTTTGACAGTTCAACGACATTCATTTAGCGCCCATTGTGTCACGGCATTTATAATCTGCAATTCATAAATTGTATATCTATTCCATTCTATTCTAAGATAAGTATGCAATTGGTACCTAATATCAGCACGCGTAGCATGACCAACGTAGAAACAGATTTTGTCGACGGAAGAATAGACAAAATGGCAGCAAGCAATTGTGATTGTTTACCTGTAATTTATAAATATTATTTTAAGACTGTTTCCAATATTATGTAAGTAAATATTAACTTACTCAATAAAATAAATATAATTCATGTTCAAGCCTACCTGCAAATTGGACCTAATAATTGTTCCAGGTATTTGAACTCAGTTCAATGACCTTTTATCGGATACACTTTGCTCTGGGATTTCCAAACGTTGGAGAACGCGTGCCTGGTTGCCCACATACATAATGTTTTACATGGATATTAGCTGTATCTAGGTCGCCATAATGCGGTTTAGATAAATATCATGGTTATTCTCAAGTAGCTTACTACACCTTGCTGGTCATGTTTTCCCAATAACTCATCTGCCTAGCCTTTCAAGAAAAAATAATCTAAGTAAAAATTAAAGTACCTACACGTCTTCTTCAAAATGATAAATGATTTTTATCTGTTTGTACAAACACGTTTACATGTCAAAAATAAAATTGTGTTTTTAAAACTTGATGAGTTCGGTGTTTCCCATCTGACTACTCTGAGAAGAAAGACCGACACAAACTCAAAGGTCACAGTCTCTTTTAAAGTCCAGTTGATATCTTGGTTAGATCATGAGCTAGGACCATATAGATTAGTGTCTGAAATGATCTTTTTAGGAAAAAACCACACTTATTTGACTGACTGAAAAAGGAATAATTTTTGATAAAAAATTAACTACTTACCTTTAAAAAAAAATACAGAATTCGAAAAACGATTCTGAACAGACTACTTTCATAATTGTACATTAATTTCACACACACCTTGTCACAATCCATCTTTTCTCTGGTCATCTTTCACTTATTTTTACTGAATCATTGTTTGCCTAATAAATGCCGTAAACACAAAAGTAATAAAGCATTTATGAAATTTTGGACATGTTAAAAAACATTAGAAATCAATAGAAAGCTTTCGTCACATAATTCGGAGATAATTAGCCAATCTCGTTTAAACGCGTTACCCACAGTTGCGCTTGCGCATTCCGACTGATTAACGCTACGATGGATGCTAACACCGCTACGTAACGCTTTAAGTTGCAATTAATTAATTATTTAAGGTTTTGTAATCAATTATAGCTAATACAATCAGGGTCATTCTTATATTGTTTTTAATGATTTTATTCTACTAATTACGCAATGCTTGTTGAAGTGATTAATTTACTACGTAACAAAAACCTTGCGTTTTTTTAACCTTCTTGTAAATTGATTTTTTAAAGTACCATATAGGAAGATATAAAGTAAAGGTAACTGATAAAAAGTTATAAGTAATAATTAATAGTATCGTGCTTTCCTTTAATTGAGATACATGCGTGAGTTTTAATTATGACAAATACTGTGGATTATTGCTGTATAAATAAATAAAATAAAAGCTATACCTAAACATGAAAGAGTCGTCAGGGGCTAGTGCAGTCATAGGTTTCATTTAGGCAATAACTACAGATACCCTCGATACTGGAAAATTTGAAATCTACGATTCCTCCAATAACAACGTACCTAACACTGATAAAAAGTATGATAAATTGATAACACACGTAAAGTTACGACACGGTGTGACAGACGCCTGCGCCGGCGTCACAGACGCGGCAAGTTCTTCTACTTTTACTTTATATCATGTCGAGAAAGTAGTGGGTGATAAACGTTCACGCGGCACCCATGTTTCATACACACACACAACACTTATTTACAACTCTATTTTTATACATATAAAGTTCAAAATTCATCAACATTAATGTTTGTTGGCTATCCCTTATAATTGCGATCGTAGATACATCGGACGGTAGTTTCTTAGTAGATTAATGGCTTTGGAAATTGATGGCAATGCGCAAGTTGGACTTTTATTATGTCGTTATTATGTAAGTATCGAATAAACAAATAAGTGCACGGTGGCTAGCCAGTAACCACCGCGTAGTTAACCACCAGCCCGGTCATTTAATCAATGGCTATTTGTTTCTTGTGTAAAACTCTCGGTGGAAGTCATGAGATAGGTTCTTGTAAAGTAATTTTCAATCCAACTGCCATTGGGCCTATTTGACGTGACCAGACGTAACGTATGGTGTCGAATAAAATAGAGCTTGACAAGGGTTTTTGGCGTATGGCTAAAATCGAAACTAACTCCGCCATCTTGTTTTTTCAATAAATTTCACAAAACAATTGCACATTAATGTTTACCAACAGCGCAGCGCCCATTGCCAACGTCATTTGAGCGCCAAAATATCCTTGTAACATTATAAAATGCAGTTTCGTTAAATGAATGCCGTCTTCAAATAATATATTTATTGTTTATTAAACCAGGAAGCCAGGCATACAATAATGCTGACTAGCCACTTGCGTGAGATTGCGCGCGCAGCCGCTCCCACGGGCACCAGATGCCCGCGTCCGATGTTACACGATTATTTACGATGCAACCCGAACGGAATGCACTTGCTTGTTTATTGGCAGATTTGAATTTAGAATTCTATTTATTGGTTAAGTTCAAACGGGTCAGATGGTGAAAACGTTCCTATTGAAAATTATGCAACGGCTAATGACGTGTAAATCTGCGGGTACTTTGATATATGATGAACATTTTCCTACTAGATATAATTATATATTGAAACTGAAGTGTTTATAAACTCTCCGCAAAACACCTATATATTCGGTTGGCGTTATAGCACGACAACTAGGTCACAAATAATTAAAAACCAATCAATATGCATAAAAGGATGTGCATTCGAATAAATTATTCGAAAATTTGCATTTAGGACTAGATGGACAGTTACATAATGTTATATAGTGAACACTCGTCAGTCCGGCATTTAACGTACATATGATATAATAGCAATAGTCGTCAATCAACAATAACTAAGAAAAAACAATAATTTAGCTTTTTCGCGCTAAGCAATTAACAGGTTTAATGGGTTATTAGAAGCATTAATTTCGTAATCTGAGTTTATAACACGCAAGTTAGATAATTTAATTAAAACATTTGGTACATCGTAATTAATAATTATAGAAGAATTTTGATTTGAATTCCTGATAAACATAACATAACATCACGCCTTGTTTCCCCGAAGGGTTGGGCAGAGGTATCCCTATAGTACATCACCCACATTTCGCCAGGTATGTTTAAGTCCCATGTAATAGAGGATGAGCCTATTGCCATCAAGCGGCAGAAATCCAGACTCCGTGCTGCTGCTGCAGAAATTCCGGATGGAAAAACCCAATAACACTTTGCCCGACTCGGGAATCGAACCTAGGACGTCATGCTTAGCAGTACCTAGTGGTTGTGACCACTAGACCAACGAGGCATTATTGATAAAGTATTCACGGGTTTCAGGCGTGTCCACTGTCCATCTCACGGTTAGCGATACAGTTTAGAAACTTATGTATTATTTAAATATTTCAGTCCTAAAGAGCTGTTTCTTAAAAAGCATTTTTTTTTGCGGTCCAAATCTTTACCTTACTAATTAAAAACCTCGTTTTTTATAATATATAAATCTCATAATATATAGATAGTCATAGTAGATAGATAGACAAAACGGTTTTTGCTAAAATACAAAACCTGTATGGTATCTCTAACTACTATATATTACAGAGATAATAATTATATCAGGCTGAAAATAATGGAGAGCTAAACATTAGAATCTGTACAAAAATCTAACATCCACTTACAAAATAATAAAGAAATCGGGATGATTTGTCAAGTCGTAAAAATCGTGGGAGGCAGGGGCGGGTCGCTTGTCACTGTATACATTAGCAACAGCCAGTAGATTTTTCTTGTTAAAATATATAAGTAAAGTAGAACAAAACGTGACATTGAGATGCTAATCCGTGATAAGTGAGCGAATTTTGAATAAAACAGAAAGTATAAATTAGATATTAAAACCGTCTACCAGGTGGTATAATTTAGCATTTCCGAAAAAAGCGACTGCTATATCTGGGGTGGTCGAATAAGTGATTTCCCACCCGTACGCAAAATACGCGCTTTGACGTGGAGTTGCGGATACCAGCCCGTATTACCTATTACCTGCTATATCTACTCTCTTTAAGTCATCATCTACCTAGCCTTTTCCCAACAACGTTGGGGTCGGCTTCCAGTCTAACCGGATGCAGCTGAATACCAGCATTTTACGTGGAGCGACTGCCTATCTGACCTCCACAACCCAGTTACTGGGTAACACGATACCCCTTGGTAAGACTGGTTGGTCAGACTTTCGGGCTTCTGACGACCCGTTACGACTGTCAAAGATCTACAAATGACAGCCGGGACCAACGGCTTAACGTGCTTTCCGAATCACGGAGGAGTCTGTAAAGATGGTCACCCATCCACAGACCAACCCCGGCAAGCGTAGCTTAACCTGATGGATCGACCCGTGCGGCTGTTATTACTTAGCCACGAGCTCGAGTTCGAGTTAGAATTAATTTGTATACAGCATGTAACAAAACCCTGTCCGATCCGTGAGGGTGTTGTTAAGAATCATACTGTTAGTCTATTTGGTTTTTTTTTTTTTGGAAGCGGGCGACTGTCGTCTAGCGGGTGTCTACAAGTCATAACATTTCAAAGATTACAAACCAAACCTTCCACTAGCACCACCTCAAGCCATTTAAAATCAACACAACACAAGGACATGAATCATAAAACAATTTCATAATGATCGAATAATTGAACCTTCGCTTGATCTTACAATATCAATAATACAACACATCATAAATAATACATTGACCATTTGATGAGCGACTGAGTATCGGAACACGTCACGATATGACAACATTAGCTACACGACTTCATGGATGGGTACAAATTATTGTGGACATGTATTAGAGGTAGTCTTTGGCGTAAATGTAATCACACACACACATGTAATTATATAATTGGATGTATACAAAACATTGTAAAACATTTTTTTTAAAGAGTAACGGTTGAGTTTCTTGCCCATTCTGCTCCATACGAAAATTACCTTTTGGAAGGGGCAACTAGAATCAGTTCTATTTTTTTTTTGTTTTTGACGTTCGAAATTGCCTTTAATGTGCCTATTGGAAATAAATTATTTTACTTTGACTTTGAATGCGTAATTATTAACTTCTTCTATGTGTATCAATCAATCTGCCTAGCCATTTCCTAACTATGTTGGGGTCAGCTTATAATCTAACCGGATGCAGCTGAATACCAGTATTTTACAGAAACACAAAAACACAATTTAATGATAATAAATTACAAGAATTTTGCTAAGCCATCACATCAAATCCCCAACTTCTGGGAGTTCTTGTCTCGTATATTAATGATAATGAAGCCGTTGCTGCATATTTTAAAGGCATTTTAACATAGCTATGAAATGCTCAGTGACACCTATACGACATCATACCGCAATCATCAAAATATCCTGCTGGCTAACTGTCGAATTACTCATTTGGCCTTCTTATTGTGTTAGCCCCATAAAGAAAAGCGTGACCGTACATAGTCGTTAAGAAAAACATAATTATTCAACGTTCATTACTCAAGTACCTATATTCTAAAGCTCCAAGGATTGCTAATAAAACTCAAAGGTAGATGCAATCTAGGTACGAGTAACTATCAGAGCGCTAATGTCCACGACCACGACCAATGGCGGCGATGCGACCAATAAATCACTGGACATCTCAAAATGTAAATAAACGGCAGGCGATTACTTTACTGTCAAGTTCCCGCTACACGATAACCGTAAGTGAATGATAGATACGCTCGAGGAAGTGTCAAGGCGTAGGCAAATGAGAAATAAGTAGAAAATGGCACCTACGAGCTGCTCTGTGTGGTCCCGGCTCCCACAGGTGCGGGCTAATGCCGTGTTATGGCGCGTTTTTGTACGCAAATGCGCGGGAGACGCTGATGTGACGTAATGCGAAGATGATTTCGACATTTCACGGCGATAGGGAAGTGAAGGTTTATCTGATTGTCTCTAAAGTTGGGAATGTTGGCGAGGAATGCGGAGGAGTTTATGACCATGTAAGTTACTGCTGATTTTGCACGCTCGTCAAAGTACTTCTACGAATTACTGTAGTACCTATAAATAAAGATGATTTTTTTAAATCTACATAGTAAATATGCGACATGTAAGATCAATCATGTTTGCTCCATTGGGTGAGAAATCAAAATACTCAAATCAAAATACTTAATAGCAACTTATTGATGCACTTCCTTACTCTGAATCGGAAAGTAAGCCAAACACATCCGAACGTTTCTTACATAACACAAATACGAGTTTATATGATTCAATAAACAATTTATTTATATGATGTTACGGATTGCATAATCAATTCGAAAAATGAGGCGTATAATTGAGGATATAAAAACAAAACCGTAATTGGTCAAAAGGTAGCGCCGGCGATGCAAAGGCGATGTAGCTGTACCTAAGGCTTAAAGGTGAGTGCATATTACAGCATTTACTTGTAACAGAACATTGAGCCGCTCTAATGAGTCACCCGAGCGAAAAACTGAGCTTTAAGACACGAGGTTTTAGATGCAACTGGTTTTTTACAAACTTATCATCATCTTCCTGTCCTTGTCCCATGCTACTCGGCGCAACACGTTTTCTTCTTCCATTCTCCCCTGTCAACCGTCGCGCTATCATTCACTCTCTTCTCTGCCATATCATTATTTATATTCATCACTCTTTTAGTCACATGCGTTGCCTCCCCCTCATCACATGCCCATACCAGGCCAAACGATTTCCTTTCAACTTTTCTGTCACCACTATCAAACTATGGTTTTTATAAACTATATAATATAGCTGATGCCCGCGGCTTCGCCTGCGTGGATGTCGGTTATTATATTCTAAAACCTTCCTCAAAAACCACTCTATCCATTGGCGAAAACAGCATGAAAATCGGTGCAGTATACTGCACGACTGCACCGATTTTCATGCTGTTTTCACCTATTTTTCCCGTCCTATTCGCCATAACTCAATAACTATAGTTATTGAGTTATGGCGAATAGGACGACAGACAGACGCGGCGGAGGACTTTGTTTTATATATAATATTTTATGTAAGGATGAGCGAATTTGAAAGAGCGCGGGATAAATGTTCGCCCCGGATTGGAATGCAAAAGTGAAAGAAATTTTGCAAGTAAATGCTATCACCATGTGTACTATTTTATTTTTCATAAGGTACTTGCTGGATAACTGTAATCTCCAAATAAAGCTGCGTCCCCACTTGCAACAATGTAGCGAGCATGGAAAATAAATGCTCGAGTGTAAACACACCTAAAAGTTATATAATGTGAAGAGCTTTGATATTTCATCGTGAACATTAGGAAGTAAGGTTCAGTGATGTGGACGTGGGAAAGTGCTGAATTCCGATGTTGCGCAGTTAGCACTTGAGATGAGAGCTTTCAAAGATAGGGACATGCAAGTAATAGACATTCTTGTTATGGCTTTTGTGGAATTTGCTTTTGTGCTATTTGAATTGTCTTTGTTTATGAGACGTCATAAGTGTCTCTGAAATTAAGCAAATACTTAAGAATAAGAATAATTTATTGGTCCATTGTTACAAAGTAAATTTCAAAAATAATAATATTGCATGCTTACTGTAACTATAATAATTAACATTGTATTAAAACAGTGGTCCCCAAACTAGGCAGCGCCTGTATCTTGGGGGCCTGAGTTGCGTTATCTTAAATTTTAAATAGAGACATGTTTGCGTTAGCTTAAATTATATTACTTGTAGGTAATCTTTGTGTTTCACGTCTATGGCGTGTAATTTTCAATAATATGCATTGAGCAGTTCAACATCGGGCGAAGATATTTAGGATAGGAGATTTGATAAAGTGTACTAGTCTTACAACAATGTTACATTATCCCTTTGTTAACATACAGAAATACTTACTATAAATTTTCAAAATCCACAATACGATCATTTAATATAGCAGCCCCCACTTTTGGATATATATAGGCGAAGTAACATAATATACCTACATCAATAAACAACTCTATACAATTCTCGCTCATTTCAGCATTACAAGAAAAGCCTTTGATATTGAATGGCAAGCAAGTCTACTTCAATTCATTGTAAATGACAGCAACGGATAATACGAATGAATGGACAAAGTGCGCCACAGATTACCCATGGCGAATTAATGACGTAACCAATTAAAAAAGGTCGCCGACACCATGACAAATCGCAGAGAATCAGTAACAATGTTTTTGATTTCTCGCCGCTTCTTAGTGAAGTTGTTAACGTTTTCAACACAATCGAGGAAGTAATTGGAACGTACAATACTTAACTATCAGCATTTGTTTGCAATCGTGCCCAGACCAATCATTGGCTTTCCACAAGACGGTCAGTGACTGTTGCAAAAAATGTTAATATTGACAGCAAACAATAGGACGATGTGACAGCAACAAGTTCTGTTTACGGATGAGAATGTTATCATCGTTACAACAAAATTGCCACATGAAGTTGGTCAAGGCATCATTGGCTTGAAGTTTACTAAACACAGTAGACACGAAAACGAACACGTTTTGTAAGTTTTCCATTTTCAAAATCGATTGACTGGACGTGTTGCAGTAATCTAGTCAGATAAAGAACCGTGTCTTGTTGCTAAAAAACTGAGATCTAGAAACAGTAATGTTTCGAAGGTTTTAAGACTATAAAATGTTATTTTCAGCTATAGAAAACTGAATGTTATCAATCAAAACGTGACCTAAACTTGGCTATTTGCAGAAAAAAAATAAACATTTGAAAATAGAATTGCCTAAGCAGCAATCAGCAAGCACGCGCTTTACTTTGGCACAATGGTCTGATTTCTTTGCCTCTTTTCACGTTCCCGCGCACAGATGATAAAGATTACTTTTTTTAACGGTACAACTATGGCGCGTACAATAAGATGAAAATGAAAGTTTCGATTAGTTTTTGCTATAGTTCACTTTCGTTGGGTGCCATAGACATAATAGACAGATGATAATGAGATGGCGGTACTGTTATTTTGATGGCCCGCCTTGTGATATATCGAGGGACCAATTTGATGACTCATTGAAATTGTAGGTCCACAATGATTGGCTCGGAGAAAATATAGAAAATATACAGGGTGTCACGACAACAATGATTTCATTAGTTCATCACTTGAGTTCAAATCATGAAAGATATTTTTGGCCATTCTTCAACGATCACTAAAGTGATGTAGAACTGACAGTTTTATTATTAGTACAGTTTGATTAAAACGTAATGGCGGCTCGGAACATGAGGAGAGTCGCTGTGCAGCAACAATTTCATGTGACAGCGGGGGTGAGGGTTGGGGTATTGCGCAGCTAAAAGCTAACTTCCGAGCCGTTATTAGGTTTGAATCGATCAGGGGGTCAAGTCTACTAATTCACAAACGTGTCAGTGGTCTCACAATGATCAGTTTTTGACAGATTTTGTATGGCATATCTGTCAAAAACTGATCATTGTGAGACCACTGACACGTTTGTAAATTAGTAGACTTGGCCCCCTGTACGAGTGCTTTTACTACACTCAAATATGAACCTACCTATTCATCTCTCTCTCAGCTAAAAGCAAGTACATTCTTCGTTACTCAGCCAACAAAACAAGGAACTCACCTTGATATTTTCAAACATCAGAAGAACCGTAAATATTATTCTTAGAACCTCGATATGCAGATGCAGCTGACCCAAACAGGTACGAACAATGGACCACAGACAATCAATATTTACAACAATTTGCTATAAAATAGAATGATTCACGTCGCATTGTCTATGCACGGTGCGTCAATCACAGGAGGAATTCAAGGGCACGATGACAACATATTCGCTGCAATATGTTCAAAATATAATAAAACATAGAACTTTACCATAAAATATAAATTGGCGGGAAATAAAATGATGTAGCTAATAATAAAATATGACAATCATGATGAGATAAATGATGATCCAAAGAGGATTGTTTTACTCCTTGGTGGAACAACAAAGTCTTGCATGCATACTTATGAAAGAATTCTACACTCGAATACTTGTACAAATCGCTTTATTGGTACTTTAACCTATGTCCTAACCCAGGTCATGCTCTACCCATGTGCCAAATTTCATCGAAATCTGTTCAGCCGTTTTAGCGTGAAAGCGGAACAAATAAACACACTTTCGCATTTATGATATTAGTTAGGATTCACATTGTCATAGGTAATCTTTTCTATATTATGTAAAATATACCAATCATTCTTATCCGGACTTTGATGGCTTCGAGTGTCTATCAATTTACATTAAGCATAAAGTCACGATATTTAAATTCACTTGAAGTTATAAAAGCTGTTCAAAAGAGCACCTTTCCATGTAACGATTGATTACAATTCTCCGTGCATTTAGCTAAATTGCACTATTATGTAAAACTAGCTGATGCTACGGCTTCATTCACGTGGACCCTAACTCTTATTCTAAAATAAAAGTATTTTTCATTAATTTTATATATTGTCAGTATATGAAATATAAAATGAATGAAAAATACTTTTTGGAGGGCATTGTTGGTAAACATTTGTGAAAGTGTTTTGAAATAAAAACTTTTTACAAAAAAAAAAACAACCGACTTCCAAAAAAAACACTAAAAAAGTGAAAAATAACTTTATTTTCGGAAGTCGGTGTCTTTGCTTTTCAATTTTCGTTTTTGGCCACCGACTTCCGAAAATAAAGTTATTTTTCACTTTTTTAGTGTTTTTTTTGGAAGTCGGTTGTTTTTTTTTTTGTAAAAAGTTTTTATTTTTCACTTTTTAGTTGTGGTAACTACCCCACACAAATTCGTATACCGTTATCTGCTATGTGACTGATTCAATTAACATGTCATCAACATACGCAAAGTGGGAAAAATACGTAATTATTGAAGCTAACTCAAAAACTACGCAAGCAAAACTAATAAAATTTATATGGGACCACCTCTGAAGCATGACCTATCAAACAAAAAAAGAATCATCAAAATCGATTCATAATTGGCGGAGTAATCGGGTAACATACACACAAAAAAAAAAAAAAAAAAAAAAAAAACATACAGACGAATTGAGAACCTCCTCCTTTTTGAAGAAGTCGGTTAAAAATAAGATGGCGACGTTAGTCCCAATTCTGGCCACGCGCCAAAATAACTTTGTAACGTTGTACATTTAATAAGCATTGCCTCTGGTGGAGGATTTTTTTTATTATGAAATTAAAAGTAATTAATGCTAAAACAGTATGTTGCAGTAGGTGGCCAAAACCTTCTCAGATGAAAGATAATGTTAATGAATGTTTCTCCAACAAAACAATATGACGTTAGTTGATTTAATTACGAGTGTGTAAATGGAAGAAAGTGTGAGACGTTAATATACAATCTCATATCATTAATGTAAACGTATCGTGTGAACTTGCTCTTACAATACCGCTTTACTTTTTTAAATGTCAGCTAATGTTATACAGTCAATTATTATCGTCACGATAGTGGCGAATTAATCATTTAAAGATGGATTTTCTTATGTAATAACATGCACGTTTATGTGCTTGGGGACAAAATCTCTAAATTTAAAAATTATTTTGACACAACTAAAATCGAATTTGACAATCGCGACTCCACTTGGTACCTACTTGTTTGCCTACCACGTGATTTTTTTGAGCCGGAGAGGCGCGCAATGTGGCCGTTTCGACGTATTTTTATATGGAATTTTTCACTTGATCAAAGAAAACAAAAAAAAAAAATTACCAACATATTGAGTATTACGGGTTTGCGAATTGCAAAGGGGGTCAAAATTTTCATTATTTTTGCGATAGGACACACCATTTTCGAGATATAAGCAAAAGAAAATAAAAAAAGATACAGTACCGTTCTGCAACTGCATTCGAGGTGTTGGTTTGAATTTTAGTTCATGACATCTAATTTTATTCCACACATTTTTAATCGTGATTAAAAATAGTCAGTTAGAGGTTAGAACAAAAATTTTGGTTAAAACGTCAAATTCAGAATAGCATTTTCACTAAATTTTAACTCAGTGCCATCTTAGTGCTGTCAAACTAAATTATAATTAAGTTGTGTCACTTTAGTCTATTTTCGAAAATCGTCGTTTGACAGGAATAAACTAAATTTAAATGATTTTTAGTTTAGTTTTAGAGAATTTGTGACAAGAGAATCGGCACCACTGTCTGATTTAAATTAGATCGCAAGCATTGCAAAATGTTTCACAAACAAACGACAAATTAATTGATTCAAATAGAGAACAGTAAAGTCCGAAGTAGATTGGCATTTGTTTTACAAATGTAATGACTGTGTTGGTTACACTTCATGGCAGACAAATTGGGTCGCTGTAATACACAGTAATTAGAACATTGGAATAATTGAATGTTAGTGGACTGTGGCTACACTGGCGTTAGCTAGTGGCTAGTTACAATACGACCGATGAATCTTGGCCGGTCTGAACATAGGCTCTCCGAACTTTCGCGTCACAGTCACACTCACCTCATGTCACCATTTGGTTCCTAAAAAATGTTATTGCGCAGCCTTCTGCGCAAACTTCGGACTGGCCGTTCATCGGCCGTATTGTATACAGTTTGCTTACCTACTTGGCGTGAGGGACGCATTGCATGTTGCACGAACTAAACAATTCCGAAAATCGCAATTTCACACAAATATTTTAATCAATTGCGAGAACTTGAAATTCCTAAGTATCGTTGATTCGTTGCTACTGCTTAAAGACTTTGTAATCTGAGCTCACGACAGGACCTTGAAGGAAATCATTTTAACAAAAGGTTGTTCTGATCAAAATTCGGCTGATAATTGAATAACAAGCAATATTAACGTTTACAAGGAAAACATACAACAATCACTACATTTTTAACACTTCTCCATTTATTAATTTGCGAAGCAAAAATGCATTTCACAATTTTTCACATTCACTGTGGTTAAATTTTGCAATAGGCCGAATTTAATGCGACCTTGTGTTGATTAAAAAAATATACTGTCAGAACAGAACGTGCATTCGGATATCCTGATCGAGTAATATTATATCGATTTTCCTAATCGATGAAAAACGTGATGATAACGATTCTTTATGGGCATCACGTACGATTGAGGAATAACATAAAAGTGTATTATTTCATAATGGCTATTGTGCTTGCTATTATTAGCGTATGTAATGTACGTTAAATCGTTCGTGACCCGACGTACGAGGGTGCAAGTTAGTGCAATAGTAATTTATCAATAATTGCCGGTCCCTATTATTATACGAATAATTGCTCACGGCTTGATGGCGAATAATAATTCGTCTTTGTAATCGTTCGAATTTCGAAACTGTCCATTGGCAATTTTGGTGGAAATATTATAAACGAGACGTCAATCACGTTAACCAATTAAAAGTCTTGATCTTCTATGTACATTTTTTTAAGTTTTTCATAGTTACCTATTGCTCTTTCAATATGGACGATCTACGACATTGCTAAATCGTATGGCAGTCAATAAAAACGTAAAGAAAAACTGGGAAACCAAATGTTTTTCATTTTCATTTTTTCACAATTTTATTTTACTACTTTATCGGCGTAATTTATATGTATACCCATACCAAATTACAACTTTCTAGTACTATGAGTCTCTGAGCTAAGCTTCGGACAGACAGACAGACGGACATGGCGAAACTATAAGGGTTCCCTGTTGACTACGGAACCTTAAAAATGAGAAAATAAACTACTAGGTACCTTGATCAACCTTAAGTAAGAAGAAAATGCATAAGAATGAGTACCTAGCTCTGGACATTCAATAGTTAATTGATTCTATCTAACGGATGCTCAGTGTCATGTAAATAGGTGAAATGAAATCACTTAGTGCTGCCAACCTCCTTGCCACTCATTGCTCAAAGTTGCCAAGTTTAAAACTATTTAGAAAGACTTCTAACTTAATGACACTTTTCTTTCGTTCAATGAGAAACAGATAAACTAAATTCGGTACTTATAGATTTCTCATAATACTTAATTTACTTACGAGATTCAAATGCTTTGTGTGTTATTAGAAATCAAAATCAAAAATCATTACAGTCATAAATTAAAACTAGGTTGAGAATCAGCACTTTTCGAACGTCAAAATTATGCACGACAGTCCCCCGTTACGGCCGCCCTTCACAAATGTAAGGGGTATTTAAAATTCTTTCGCATAAAATGCCAACAATTTTGCAGAAAGAAGAAAATGTCTAAACGAAGCAAAAGGAGTATGTAAGGATCGTTTTCTGCCTACCCCCATAGGAAGAAGACGACTTTATGAAAGTATATTGTACCCGTGTTTATGAAAATTCCTACCTACCAACTTATTATTTTACCCGCAACGTAGACACTGGTTGTAAACTTCATACTTTACTATTGCGAAATACATTACTATCCGCTAGTAAGCACACTACCTACATATCAACGGTACTCTTTACGAGTCGTAGCCAGTAACAGCTACAGCGCAGGTGACTAGGACATGTCGCATTTTATGAGTGTTTTTAGTACTTAGCGACCATTAAAATATTATAGGAAGGCAATAAATACTTAACTAAGATAAGCAACTGTGGTAGGTGTTACTTAAAAACTAATTAATAAGTACTACGTGTAGAACGGACTACGGTTCATCAACTCAGCCTATCGCAGTCCCCTGCTGGACATAGGCCTCTCTCAAGCTGTGCCACATCTTGACCTCCGCCTTCCGCATCAGTCTGTTCCAGCCACCTTTTTCAGGCCATCAGTTCATCCAATTTGGGGGCGTCCCGCACTTTTTCCAATATGCGGACTACGGGTAGCGGCTCTGAAATGCGAGAGGGGCAGGACCATAGATATCCGACCGATATAAGTCGACCCAAGTGTCCTGCCCGATATCCGTGAGCAGGACACTTAGGTCGACTTGGTGATGGCAGGTGGAGCAGAGCCCTAACGGAGTGGTTGCCTAGAGACGGTAGAAGAAGCGTTGGTAGACCAACAGCAAGGTATGTGGACGATCTACAGAAGATAGCGGGTAAGACCAAGACTCGCACGTACCAGGGAAGCATGACACAAGCAGTGGGTAGAACAAGGCTGCCAATGATAATGATGACGTGTAGAAACGCAATTGAGCGCCTATGAAACCTTCAATCAGCCAGGATTATATCTGAACTGCCCGGGTTGCGGGTTAGTCCGAAAGGGATACCGGGACCTTGGCAACAGGCAACTGAAGGAACACGGGTGGGTTTTAGTCAGTAAAAGTCTGACACGCCCTTCCGCTCCACCCAGAGCGGGAGAAGTCATTGGACGATTTCCCACTCTCAAAAAAAAAAAAGGATTATATCTGAACGCGTGATTCTTATTTTGAACATGTTTGGAAAGAACAACAGGCAACAGGCAACTGAAGGAACACGGGTTGGTTTTAGTCAGTAAAAGTCTGAGACGTCCAGTCCGCTCAGCCCAGAGCGGGCGAGAAGTCATTAGATGATTTCCCAACGCAAACGACTCAAAAGGAGTTTGTAAGGATCGAAGCAGATAAAAGCAGTTTCTGCCTACCCCCATAGGAAGAATATATAAAATTGGTGCATAGGTATTCTACGGCATTACCTACGAACAAAGATTATGTGAAAGTAAAGGAAACTAGAGATATGTTTAAAGACATGTTCTCTTCATTTACAGGTGTGAATACAAGTTCGTGCGGTTTCAACACGACTTGTAATTCGAATACACGAGTAGTGTGAATGAATGTGTTGGATTTCTTGAGAATAATCAAAAACACAAGAGAATGAAAGTTAACATAACTTTGAAAAAGAAACGATGTTTGTAAAAATATGCCTTAAGTAAGAACATTATTACTATCTGTGTATTCAAATCAAAACGAATCAGAACTGTCATTCTTTAACAAACAACAATCAATCTGCCTAGCCTTTTCCCAACTATGTTGGGGTCGGCTTCCAGTCTAACCGGATGCAGCTGAATACAAGTATTTTACATGGAACGACTGCCTTTCTGACCTCCACAACCCAGTAACTGGGTAATACGATACCCCTTGGTAAGACTGGTTGTCAGACTTTCGGGCTTATGACAACCCGTTACGACGGTCAAAGATCCTCGAATCACAGCCGGGACCAACGACTTAACGTGCTTTCCGAGGCACGGAGAAGTCTCGATATGTAAAGATGGTCACCCATCCACGGACCAACCCCGGCAAGCGTAGCTTAACCTCATGGATCGACCCGTGCGGCTATTATTACTCAGCCATGAGCTTCGCTCTTAGCCACGAGCTCCTCCACTAACGACTCATAAAGAAGTACGGAAGAAAAAGACAGGTTGCGCCGACCACAAATAAATTATTGGGATAAGGGCAGGAGATTACAGACGATGAATTTTCACTAGATTGGGCATAGGCAGTGATAGCCTAGTGGTGTGACCGTCGGACTGCCAAGCCTTATGTCTCGAGTTCGAACCCAAGCCACCCACGCACCTTTCGGATTTATGTGCGTATTGTATAATCATCACTTGCTACAAAAACGGTTAAGGAAAACACCGTAAGCAAACCAAATGCCTGAGAGATATTCCTCGACGGCATGTGAAGCCAAGTCAGAGGCCCTTGGGCGGCTTTAAAACTCTGACACCAGGTTAGTCACTAACCACACGAAAAAAAGAAGATTAGATTTGGTAATCGCTAGAAAGAAAAGCTTATTTTTAAATGAAAACATAATTTGAACTTACGGTTTTCAATGTCCTTTGAAGTTGTCACCTGTAACATAAAAATAAAGTAGGTAAGTATACTCAATTATTTTAATGATGTAGATTTATCAAACAACATCACCCTAATTAGCAAACATTAACTAGCTGAACAGCATTAATTAATTAGCATTCCAAACATGCTATCATATTTTAATCAACAATATTATGTCATCAATCCATATCCGTATAAATAACTGTCTAAAAAAACACCACAATCAACTTAGCAAATACAGCGTTTATTAGATGATATTATAAATAGTTAAGTACTGAATTCCTTTTAATAATAATATAATAAAGTTATGAGGATCATGAATTTAAGATTATTTTAGAAGAATAAAATCTTAATTCATTATATAATAAAGTTATGAGGATCATGAATTTATGATTATTTTAGAAGAATAAAATCTTAATTCATTATATAATAAAGTTATGAGGATCATGAATTTATGATTATTTTAGAAGAATAAAATCTTAATTCAGAAGGTTATTAGAAGAGAATCTTCAGAAGGTGGATTGGATTTTAGACAGCGATCCGTCACACTAGACGGCCATTACTCCGGGCCAGTTGTAGTCATCTAGTGGTATCGTATGGTGTAGGCTAGTAGGCCGTTGTGACCAAGCGCGATTCGGTTCTATACCTGAGGCCCTAGACAAAGTAAAGAAAAGGCAAAAATTTATAGGACTGACATAAGCTATCGAAAAGCTTATATCAATCCTGTTGAAAGTCGTTGTAGAAATACGAAACGCTTTCGAAGCGATAGTCACTTGTCTAGGCCCTCTGGTCACTGCGACCACTGGTAGTGGTCGTGACCGTCTAGTACACGAGATCCCTTAGATAATAAAGAATGAGGCTGAAGACAGATTTTATTAGTCAATTTAAATTGAACCAATGATCTATAATTTTAATAGCCGACCAAAGAAATAACAATTTGGCTAACGATCTCATTTGTAGCCTTAGTAGCGTACACATTTGATTAAAGAGCAGTTATATCACAGATTATGTAACACTAGCCACTTAATAATCAGACTATCTCGGTGGTCTAATGGTCGCGAGCGCAACTATAGAGCGTGGGGTTCAATATCCTGGCCGGGAAAAGTTTTATAGGGTTTTTCCATCTGATTTTTTCCGTAGCAGCTTGGAGTCCGGACGCTCGGTTATTCGAAACAGGATCGCCCCCTATTGCATTGGCTATAAGAGCGTGCACCTACTATCATCAGCTGCCAACCCTTTCAGAGATGCAGGCGTAATGATATCCTAATAATGGTTTGATACTCAATCACGCAAAAACGGCAGCGTGGATTTGGATGACATTTGCCACACAGATAGTTTATAACCTGGATCTAAGAAGTCCGTTTTGACGTTTCGTTCTCGTATGTAATAAAACGTTTTATGCCTTTAGAATCAGTTTTAAGCAATGTAGATTAGTCGTCGATTACAAACTTTCTAAGTATGTTCAATCGATATGTCTCGAGAATCAGTTTATAAGAAACCATTTTTTTTTCATAGCTACACAAAGCATTTTTATAGCTGCTGTCAAAATGGACTTCTTAGATTGTCGCGAGTCTAGGTAACACATAGGATACTTTTAATCTCGGTCATTCCCGTTGGATAATTGCTTATCCTTACGCAGCCGAAGCCGTGGGCAAAAACTAGTGTTATATAATAGGTACATATCAGATGCTTTTTAACAAACAACGGAAACTATTCGCCGAAGTTGTAACCGTTTCTTCCCACATTTATCAGGCGGCAGTGAAAGTGAGATCGCAGATAAGTGATTGATGATACCATTATTAAATTGTTTTATTATTGTCGTGTATGACAGTTCGGTTAATTTGTACTGGCGTTTTATTATCTGTGGCGCTGATTGATACGTCAAAAGAGAACTTGGTATAATCCGTGGAACTATCTCATTTGTTTTATTTCGATCTTCTTTCCTCCTTTTATTACTTGTTTTCTCATGTAAATAAATAGCGGACTTTGACTACAAATGTTCTTTTTTATTATGTTCTGGAAAAACTATAAAAGTTAGTAGCAGCGAAATAATTTGCATTTTATGTACTTTTGTCTCACATTTTGTACTAAATTATTATTGTAATACATTCTAGATTTTACGGCGTAGATAATAATATTTTTCTTTTTATACCAACTACAGCATAACAACAAGCCACAGACTTAAAAGTAAAAAAAAAGGCGTGAGGTGTCGCGGTTGGAACAAAGTTCCTTTCGCTATAACCTAACTTCCTAACTAATATTATAAATCCGAAAGTGAGCTTGTTTGCTGTTTTTGTTTGTTTGTTACCCTTTCACGCTAAAACGGCTGAACGGATATAGATGAAAGGCACATGGGTAGATAATGACCTGGACACATGATACTTTTTATCACGATATTCCCACGGGATCGAGACTTACGTTCGTGAAAAACGTTCGCAAACGTAAGCGAGGAAGACCAGACACCGTGTGTGGTCTTCCTCGCTTACGTTTGCGAACCGGTCCCTTTTGCTGTATATTATGTATCAAATAATAAGTACAATGAAATAAATTATCAAAGTTTGAGGGTAATCAACTCTCTCTCTCTCTTCCTGGCTATGTATCCCACGTGGTGGTGGGGTCATCCTTATGGTCTTTCTCTTCCACTTCGCTCTATCCTCGACATCGTCTTCGGATACCTGACACTCTTTCATTTCCTTTCCATGGACATCCGGTTGGAACTATTTTCCTTTCGCTTTATAATATGTATTAAATAACAGGCACAATGAAATTTAAACAACGTTTGAGAGAAAAATAAATGAAAAAAAAAAATATCGTGACGGTCAGAAAACACTTTTTTCGGTCTAACTCTCATTCGCCAAGTTTGAGTATATCGTGACTTCGTGAGATAAGGTACTTCGTCTCAAAAGACATATACGACCGCGTTCATAAATAGAATGCTAACAAATCTAATTCACACATCGCGTACTTTCATACGACACTGACGTGTATAGTGACGTCACATGTCACTAGGAAGACTTCTCCCGTCAACTTGCGCCGGCGCGTGACAACACGATTTCTATGATACATAGC
Organism: Lithophane socia; assembly: GCA_947522985.1. NCBI lineage: Eukaryota > Metazoa > Arthropoda > Insecta > Lepidoptera > Noctuidae > Lithophane > Lithophane socia. The sequence goes on along the minus strand of OX383271.1, from coordinate 11,914,542 downwards.
GCCTTTGTATGCAATCGTATGCATTCAACTACATATCACAGTTAATGTAATCTCCGTTTCTATGACGAAGAGGGTACGGTAATGTCAGTTTGCATTGAAGAGGCCGTGAATCCGTGATGTGACTTTGTTATTTAATAAATACTTATTCATAGTGATAGAACTTTTGAATCTTTCGTTATTGAAAGCATTATTAGAACAATTTTCAGGAGTTTTCAGCCTGATCCAACCTGAGTTTTTAGGAGAATCTAAACTGTTTAGTGGCGCTTGATCACAAGTGAGGAGTTACCTAAAATATAACTAAGTAGCAAAACTCTCTCTTTACGGTCATCATCTCTTCTTCTTCTTCTTCGTCGTTCCCTCAATGCTGAGGATCGCGACCACATGTGACGCGTCTCCAAGCTATGCGGTCTTCTGCAGTATGGACCGCTTGATAGATGCTGCCTCCAGCAACCTTTTTGATCGCGTCTGACCATCTTGCTGGTGCTCTAGTCATCATATCTAGGTATATACCTTCAAATAGTACCAATTTTATTGGGAAATATTTAATGGATCCTCTAAGCTCGTGGCTAAGTAATAACAGCCGCAAGGGTCGATCCGTCAGGTTAAGCTACGCTTGCCGGGATTGGTACGTGGATGGGTGACCATCTTTCTATATCGAGACTCCTCTGTGCCTCGGAAAGCACGTTAAGCCGTACCGGCTGTCATTCGTGGATCTTTGACAGTCGTTACGGGTCGTCAGATGTCCGAAAGTCTGACAACCAGTCTTACCAAGGGGTATCGCATTACCCAGTTACTGGGTAGTACAGGTCATTCAGCTGCATCTGGTTAGACTGGAAGCCGACCCCAATATAGTTGGGAAAAGGCTAGGCAGATTGATTTATTTAATGGATCCTCTTAAAACTTATTCACGTCCTAATGATGTACGCTATGCCAAGTTAGTCGCAGTTACTTGGATTTTTATATTTTGAGGACACCAGAATAGGAATTATTAGAGGTTCACAAAAAGAGGCGCAATCATTATTTATTAGGCTCATTAATATTTTTAGGATGAAATACAATAGACGTGAGATATATTTAGTAACCTGCTAAAAACGTTGCTAAATATATCTAAGTCTATTTAATTTTATAATGGATTTCCTCAAAGTTACGCCTCAATCAATTAAGTACATAGGTAACTATTTTTAGGATAGCAAAATAGGGAATTATTTGAAGATCAATAAATGCTAATTTTGTCGAACAGTGTGGATTGTGTGAGCATAACCCGCTGCAAGTTAATTTGACGGTCTTAGGGTTGTTCAATTGAATCGCGTCACATGACGCGAGTCAGTACAATTGAACTACTGCGGTTTCGCTGCTACGAGTATGGTTTCGCGGCGGAGGTGTGCTACCGGCGTTAACAGCGCGTGGATGGAACGCTTCCTCGTTTCCGATTCATTTCACTGATCCACTTCCTTCAATTAATGCATCATCACGCAGGTAGCTACTCATTACCTCTATGTACATAGAGTATAGCTAAATACACACATTATTTACTTACCTGTATCTAGCCTACCTGGAGGGACTCGTGGCTAATTGTAACAGCCGCACGGGTCACTCGAAGGTTAAGCAACTCATGCCACGGTCGGTTCGTGGATGGGTGACCATCCGAGATCCCTCCGTGCCTTGTTAGGCCGCTGGTCCCGGCTTTCATTCGTAGATCTTTCACAGTCGTTAGGGTAGTCAGAAGCCAAAAAGTCTGACAACCACAGTCTTACCAAGGAATATCGTGTTACGCAGTTACTGGTTTGTGGAGGTCAGATAGGCGTTCGCTAAATGTAAAATACTGGTATTCAGCCGGTTAGAAAACCTCACAGGCTGCTTGACCCTGCAAGATGCCATAGTTAAAGGAAAAAAATAATTTGAAAAGGAATAATAATATGCCCATTCCGTGGTCTATTCTGAATTCAAATATAAAAAGTAAATCAAAGACTTACCACACACGGATCCTCATCTGTATTTCATTCCTAAACTTAGGTAAACATTAGAGATAATTAAGTACGGCGAAATCTTATTATGAAGATCAAATTACGTAAGGCAATTAAGAACTTATTTGTTCTAGAATTCTGTATAATTAACTATTTATTTTACTGCTATGTTTTATATGCCGTAATATTTGTTGAGAATTTCCTTAATTTATCCCTCGATGGAGTGCACAAATTATGTTTTTATTTGCACCGTAGAGTTACCACCGGTAGTTGTAGATCCCACAATAATATGGATAAGAACAGGCAGGGAAATTAATTGCTAAGCCAATTGACACACTACGTCAATTTGCCTTGGTACCTATAGCCATCCCAAAAAACTGTCAAAAAATTACGGATGTGATTTGAATACGGATAATTAGTAGGACTTCATTAAATTCTCGGACTTTACCTACTCTATTCTACTCTATTTCAAGAATACGTATATTATCAATCGATAAATTCTTCAATAAAATACCTTATTTCCTGAGGAAATCCCTAAGTATTGGGTAGTAAATAAAGCCAGTATTTATGAGATAAACATAAATAACTCATTGCCAAGGACTACGGTAACAAATTACAGTAACAACACATTTCCCTAGCCACTCGGAGCTAACGTACAGCCTGACAGGTACAAATATAAATCGAACTGTCGACAGCTTCAGTCAAGTTTAACGTTAACCCGTAACTTAAACAAGTTATAAACTCTTTACTGCATAACCGTGAATAGTAACATATTAACTTGCTACCTCAGGCAGTTGTCCCACCCCGGCGAGGAAGCGACGAACTATCGGCTATTTTCTCGCTCAAGAAACTTACACACGGCTACACATCAAGCTATACATTTCCAGTATAAGCTGACCTCTCATCGTACAGAAATCCTATACAATGCGAAATCAGCTTATACTGGAAATGTATAGCCTTGTTATGTAGCCGTGTGTCCATTAGATATACATTCCGTGTAAACAAAAGAGATATATTATTAATAGTTGATCGCTGGCTTTTCACACCGCCAGCGAGTACTCGCTCCAGTGGTTTGTCGCTGAGCGACAAGAGCTATCAAAGATAATACTCGCCCAGCAATCGGCTTGCTCAGCGATGCTGTCTTGGCGGTCAGAACTCATGTCGAGGGAGTGGTACGAGTAATCACCCGTCGCACTCGGACACTCGCTGATAGCCCAGCGACAAAACTACACACTCGCTGATAGCCCAGCGACAAATCTACACACTCGCTGGTCACCAACTCGTTTTCAGTTGCTAGCTCTACTCGTTAATCGCCGGCGGTGGGACAACTGCCTAACCGTCAAAAAACTTGATATGAATGGCCGAAAATATTTCTCATTTAACGAAACCTCAGCATCTCGCCTACCCTTCCAAACTCAATCGCGTTTTTGTAACATATAATTATCGATTACTTTCACATTGAAAGTTCTCCGAAGGCGAGAACCATAAAGTATTGAAAAAACAAACGGGCAATTATTCTTAAAGCGTCGATAATCGATTATGAGCTTTATGTCCTTTCTGAATCGAGTAATCGATTCGATTCCTTAAGGCGTCAGTTCGGTAATATGTTGAAGGAAAGCTGACGACCACCGGTGCGTCAAGCTTTGCAGAAATAAATACAATAATGTATTGAATATAGATTCAAGTTGTAAATGATATACACCACGTCCAGATATTTCGCATTGAACTGTGAAATAACGCTTCTGAATATCAATTTATATCTCATCCATATTTCATTTGTATTTTATGTCCTACGGGTCATACGTATCTATAAAACTGCAAAAATCTGTACCTGCATATATTATGTCAATTTAATTTAGGTACCTATAGGACTTGTGATGTGCTACAGGATACCTATGGTTCGAAAATAGAAACAACTTAAAAACGGAACGGAAAATAGGAAACATTTTTCGTGGGTACGTAATGGCAAAGCGATCTTTTTAGTTCAGCCTAACAGGAAAGATTAAGTGGACCGATCGATTGCTTATAAACGATCTTATAATGTAAATAAATACAAAAAAAAACTGCCTAACTTGCCAACAATCATTAACAAATCATATCAGCCGATACAATGACAGCAAATTGGTTCCGATCCGATTGCATAATAAAATACATATGGCCGCCGTGTTTTGGCGCCAATCACCCAATCGCCCCACTACATTCCAATTTCAAAAGTCGCTATGTAAACAAGTTGTAAGTGGCCAGTGTTGTCCGCAGTTCCGTGTGGAGCGGAAGCGATGTTGGATGCGATTCGCAAACAACATAGGAGTGGTGCGATTCTATGTGCATCAGCTTTCATTTCTCCGAAGAGCCGCGGGCCGCAAAAAGTTGCGGAACCACCGTCCATCGTGGCGGGTCGGCCCGCCTTGTGGGTGTGACGAGTTTGCAGTGTGAAGTCGATACGATACGAAAGTTTTATATGCGTGCGAGCGTGAGGTCAATGCCCGCGAATCCGGAATAAACGATAAATTCCTAATTTTGTCAGCTGACCATAAAGTGGCCAATCAATCTCTTCATTCATTTGGATTCTAAAGATTTTTAAACAACAGCTTTAGTCAATAAAAGAGGTCAAACGAATCAGCAGGCAGCGTGGTACAATATACTTTACTTTAAAAAACAATGCCTCAAAAAATTATCATCATTAAAATTAATGATCCAGTAGGAATGTAAAACAAAATACGAATTGTTTTGATAGACATCAAAATAACGCATGAGAACATAATCATTAATCTTTTTTCTGACCTATTCACAATCATTATATAATGCCATGGTCAGCACATCCAGCGTTCATTAAAAGAATTAAAGTCAATAAACAAACATAAATTAAACGATCTCGCCGTGAAACAATGGAGCTGCGCTACGGGAAAGTGAAAGGGCACGGATTCACCGGCGCGGCGGAGTGGTTATAGCATCGTCGGCGAGGCCTTTGATCGCGGACGCACGCGCGCACCGTGCGAACCAACCTCATTGGGTCACCGATGGTAATACACCTGACACCTGTCAAATAAAGCTGTCAAAATGACGTTGGGCGTATGGATGAACGGTATTGTCACGTGCTCGCGGTAAACTCTGGCAAAGTACATAATGATAATGAGGTTGTGTCGTATGTCTATGCTGGGTTCAGTAAGTAGATAGTATGATAAAGAGTATAGTAGCATATTGGGTTTTAGAAGACTAGCGGTGCACCAAGCTATAATACATTTTTCTTTTGGAGTCTAATATTGCCGACAAGAACAATTTACAAGAAGCTGCGAAGACAGACCGAAGACGATCTCTTTTGACTGAGTTACGCTGATTGGTAGGTACACACGGCTACACATCAAGCTATACATTTCCAGTGTATAGGATTTTCGTACAATGCGAGGTGAGCTTATACTGGAAATGTATAGTACCTACTTGGTTAAATCTTCTCACTAATAACTAACGTTCATTTATAAAAAGAATTGCCTTAATCGTTTTGGACGTTATACGTTATACAACACGAACGGAGCGATGCCATAACATAGTACTTGTCAAAATGGCTAATTAATGGGCACTTATTAGTTACACTTCCTGGCCGAATCAGTTATGTAATTCGTAGACATGTCACATCCGACTTACTGATTAATTGTTTTGTTCACACTGGATCTTATTACCTCTATTAAATAACTATTGTGAGACTTCATGAGAGGTTGTATTTTCTTTACAGGTTATGAAATTTTCAATATGCTCTTGCCCCTACCCCGGGTCAGCGCAACATGTGTTCTTGTTCAATACTTCTTTATTAGTCGTCATCACATAAGTTTACCAATTTCCACCCATATCATAGAATTTACAAGATCTAGGCCTCAGACCAAATAAAAAACCAAGACAGAGCGCTGCGAACAATACAGTGAAGCATTCCAAAACTACACCTCCACTCTGTGCATACACGCTCACACCTGAGGCTCACACGCACACATTTCCAATCAAACTACGCCTCACAAAGTGCTCACATGTTTACGAAACCGGCCTCACGTCACTGTTGTCAGCGCAGTCTTGGTTTTTTATTTGGCCCGAGGATGTCGCGTGAAAAATCCCGTCCAGCGTAAAACTGTAAATCGATAGACTGACATAAAATTGAGAGTAGCTTATCTGGAATTCGCCACTGTCGCCATTCAGGAGTCGCAGTGGTTGAGAATAGAATGGCGGGCTTTACGAACTTGAGAGTGCCTGTGGCGAAACTGAAAACTAAAATGGACCGTCCTGAATTTGACAGATTATTGACATCCGTGTCACGCAATCTCAGTGTCATAAAAAAGATTGAAATGTCAAAAAGCTACCATGAACTTTTTCTGCCCATCATGCATCTTTAAATTAAAAAACGCATGAACTTTACACCGTGGTTAAACAACGAAATTTGCTTCAAATTACAACGTCGACCTTGACAATATAAGAAGTAGATAATTTGAAATGGTTAAGGAAATTAAATAATAGCGTTTTTGCTATAATACATTGTTTAAATTTAAATTGAGGATATGATTTAGGATTCGGTGTGTGAAGAGTTTAACAAGAGTCCTTTTTTTGTTATGTGGTGGTCCTACCGATTAAAAAGTTGATTTTTGGAATAGATTCAAGTGCTCTCACTAACACGAAAGTTGCATCATAGCCGTGGAAAAGAAGGATTCATTTAAAAAAAGGGAGTCCCCCAAAACTAACAATATGCAAAAGATACCGATTGGTTATCAGAATCCCGGAACAGAGTTGACAGCAGAGGGCTTAAAACAGTCACTTTGGCAGAATCATAATAGGAAAATATTATGAATCATCGTAAAATGTCACAAACTGACAATTCATAATATGATCTGCATGCGATTCCTAATACGAAATAATTCATCTGTTTGACAGTTTTCTATGGAGATTCGTAAAATGGTCGACACATTATGAATTGCTTGTGTCAAATTAGAGAAATTGCTAATGTCAGCTGGAAATGAATTGCTTTTAGAGGAATTGTTAATGTGGCCGCTTTAGGCCCCGAGAACCCCTATAGAAGCATTTCTTTAATGCCTGATGACAGCTATCCATAAGATCCACAAGAAGAAAATCCGACATACTTATAACTATTTAATTTGATAACTTCAAGTACTTAACTCTGAACAGTCTGAACTCTAACAAGATCTCTAACAATTTTTTTTTCTAAGTAATTCTTCAAATTGTAGATACGTCCTGCTCGAAGCACTCTCGCTTGATTATGTTCCTGAGGTACCAGGCAAACATGGAAACTAGCGATCTTCTCCTAACGAGGTGAACAAACGTGAGACCACATATTTATCAGTTTGCCGTCAGTCAGTACGAGAAGCATCGAAAGTTCGGGAACGACGATACTTTCGAAAATATAGGTAGGTAGGTATTGTCAAAAGCTGGCACAGAGTATACCGAAAAAGAAAAAAAAATAAGACAAACAAGCGAATTCCTATTGTTGTTGACTTCTAAGCTGTTTTGTTATTTTTTTTCACATGAGAAGATTTTTTGACTTAAAGGAATCTGAATGTGACACTGACTTCGGAAGACTGTTTAACATAGATTTTGACTTTTTGGCATGAGTCAGTTCATGAAATTGATGCTCATTGTAGGTACGATGGCCCAGGAAATTTAACAATACATCTATTTTGTAACAATAACACGATACGAATTAGAATATTCTTCATAATATGGCGCACGATCATTGTCTCAGTCATCAAACGACATAGATAAAAGATCTTTATTTCATCTTTTATCTTTCATGTCGTTCGGGACAGTTGCAAGATGGACGCAAAAGATTAGCATAGTTCGTCATCAGAGTAGATTGTCATTGTGTCAATCAATTAGCATCAATTCGAACATCGACTGTCTTCAAGTCAAGATGACTTGAGATGAATGTGATAAAATTCTATAGAATTGGAAGCTTTATTTTTAATTTATTGTAATAACTGGCCATCTAACTTAATATTATAAACGCGAAAGTTTGTAAGTATGGATGGATGTTTGTTACTGTGTCACGTAAATACTACTGAATGGATTTTGATGATATTTGGCAAACAGATAATTTATAACCTGGATTAACACATAGGATACTTTTTATCCCGATATTCCCACGGGATCGAGACTTACGCGGGTGAAACCGCGGGGCGCAGCTAGTCTTTAATAAAAATAAAAAACATTATATTTCGGACAACTAAAAGATTAAAAAAATGTTAGTATACAGGTTTTCATTTAAAATGCTATTGTATGTAACTTAATAAAGAAGAATTCATGGAGAAGACCATCCAACATCTAGACACAAGAAAACAAAACTAGAGTATCAGTCTTCGCACAAATTGCCTTTTAAAGCGGAGGAAGTACCCCCACCACAGCGTATTGTGACTGCCTCTTATTCTACTAACTTACTTACTAATATTCTTGAGGCACTGCAAACATAAGGCAGTCGCAACAGCTTCATAAAACATTAGGTATTGTATTGTCTTTAAAGGTCAAGAAAAAATAAACAAAAGAGGATAATTATATTCAATTTTATTTTATTGTCAAAAAAAAACTTTAAAAAGAAACAAAAGATACCTATTCCATTTTCAAAATTAATTTTCATGTAAATTGAATCATTAACATGCAAAATACACGATTTATTATCAAGTCATTAAAATTAAAAATAGACAAAGTTTCAAGATTTTGTCTTAATTTAAAACAAAACGTTACTGAGTCATCTATTTTTTACAAATCACGTTTTGGGTAATTACAACAAATATGGTATGGCCATGTTATTAAAAAAAAACTAAACGCTGAAGTAATTAGCAAATTTTTTTTGGCAAGAATACGTATACCTAAAGGAAATCTGTAACGATACTTAGTTTAATAACAAAAAATGGTAGAAGTATGACCAGGAATTCCTAATTCCTATAAATGATAATTTGAAAAAAATTAAGCTGTATGAAATAAAAATGACGTAGTACGTAGGTAATAGATCGATTAATCCTAGAAAATCGATACCATAGGTAGTCTTTAATAGCACCTATAGGTCAGAAAAGAAAAAAATACCACTACATACATACATAAATGACTAGGTACTAACAATACCCAACAATACACAAGTAGTATTATAATATCTGTGACACAAGTAATACTATAATATTAATAAAAGGACAATAATCGCCAGAATGAAAGCTATAAATATGTAATTTTTAACAAAATATGTAAACTATCAGACAAAAATAAACTTAATGAGAAATAGAAGAGAATTAAAACCTAGTAGACTGATTAAAATGCAGTTTTGGTTTTTTAAATAACACACAAAATGTAAACAAAAGACACTCTCATAACTAATAAAAATCTAAAAGTTTCTAACAACGTGTTCGCACTGGCAACATTATTATTTTCTATTCTAAATTCAAATTATTTATTTGAACTAGTTTTTATTTATTGGAACTGGTTTGTATTTTTGTAACTTTTTCTTAAAGCTTTAATTCTCATTCATATTTATTTAAAAAATATTATTATAACCGTGCAAAGTACAGCAATGAAATGTTCAAAGATTTAAAATAGTTGAGGAAATATTTCACATTCATAATATACCTAGCTGTCGTGTACGTGAATTATGTTATTACAAGTATCGTGTAGTGTATCGTGCAGCGAAGGGGCCCCAGTTGCAACTAGTTTGAACTAGAAAATTAGTCGGTAATGCCTAATCTAAAGCTGCAAAGTACTTGAATGTACGTGTTGAACTGCGTCAGTATTGTGATGTAAAGTTACTGCATGCCATGCTATGCGGTTTTTATTCCCACAAGTAGTACGGCCAGCATTCCTAGTCCTTCTCCTATTCTTAGGTGTTTTTTGTGGTATTTTTTTTTTTAGGGTTGCGTCACATGTCACCACAACCAGTGATGATACGCCAACTGAGCTTCTTTAAAAAAGCTTTCCTGAGGGCCTAGAAAAGTGACAATCGCTTCGAAAGCGTTTCGTATTTCTACAACGACTTTCAATTCAACAGAATTGACGTAAGCTTTTCGATCCCATACATTTTTGCCTTTTCCATCATCGTTATCGCTGATAGAATGTCACTTTGTCTAGGGCCTCTGATCCGATTGCATTTCCTTTTTTCTTCTTTTGTCACTAGCTCAGTGTTGTACTATGACTTCCGAATGGATGACCGATGACCCCTATATAACAAAGGATTCTCCTAGCATCATTATTCCCAAAAATTGAGCACAAATGCAATACTTAACTAATAACGTAATAACGTAACATGCGTTGTATTTCTTCTTTTTAATAAATAAATTATTCTTATATTCCTTTATGCTATTACTACTTACCTTGCCTTTTCGGGAGACAACTTTAAATAAAAGCGTTGACATCTTCTCTAGAAAGCTATGCTGTTAGTCGCCACGCTACTTATGTCCAAGAGGCTTAACGTTGATTTACGCCGGAATGAACAAACTCAGCTATAAACCGTTTAAATTTTCGACATCGCGTGTGTAGACGATAGTTTGCCGGTACTCGATCGTTTTAGCGCAAATATTATTCATAGGGGAATTTTCAGTTAATGTGTTTGCTTTGTTTAGCAAAAAGTTGGTGATTTAAGTTAGGAAATTAGTCTGAACAGTGGCGTGTTACTTGACACATTTGGCCATTGATTTATTTTTTCTAGATTGGAAGTTAGCACGACGAAGAAACATCACTCAATGCTCACAGGCATTTTGCAGACTGACTTCACGCGCAAGTCATAGTTTTCAAGTAATAAAACCTTTTTACTAACACCTTGACTCCACCGCAAAGTTTTGCCAAGACGCGGCGACCCACAAGCACATTGCGTCAAATTTCCTTCAAGAAAACTTCTCGACATTGAAGCTAAACTTATCAGTAAGACCGAGGATTGCGTGACAAACCATCATAACAGTCAGAACTGAAGGCAAAGTGTTATGTGTAAGATGTTAGAGGGCGCGAAACATCACCTTGACTCCTGGCATAGAAAATAAATTGGTTGTGTAACTATCGCGAGATAAGATTTTTTTTTTTTTTTTTGTAAGTCTTCTGTAGTTTTCGCGCGTTTGGAACTTTTGGTAGTACACCATGTTGTAAAGGCAAATTAGGTTGATCAATCCTCAAGAGTAGTGCAAAAATACGAATCTAAAGTGTCAATTTACATAATAGATAGTAATATAGCTATGAACGTGTAAAAAAAAGAAAACTAAAAATTCCTTGAGTTCTATCTTTACAACGTTCTTAAATCTACATAATATTTGTAATTTAAAACATAATCTCACGTGAATCGGAGTTATTTAAGCTTGATATAAAATCTTTATAACTCATAATAGCATAACAGGTGGTGTCAAGGCGAATGTCGGCACCTACCCTTATCAGACACTGCACGCTACTGCTTATGTTCTTAATAGCATCATTAAAACTATGATTTGAATTGTCTTTGGTATTTTATCTGTGGCGTGGCGCGATTCCATTTTCTGAATTTTGAAATTGGAACTGATAAAGCGTGTTTACATAGATTGGCAGCACATAAAAAAAGACAAAGATTTTTGCAGACAAAAAAAGACAAAGAATCTGTGCATTACGAAGTGCAAATTAAATAAGCGCCTCGATTTTTCAGTATAAGTAATGAATAGTATATGGATCACAGAATCAAAAATATGTAGTAATTGGTGGGTGCACAGTAATGAATTTATTACATCGTTTAAATTAGGCAGGAAATATAACTTGGTACAATAACATAGTATTGAGGAAATTCTTCATGAATTCAGGAAATAGCTTTTTGTTTTTTCAGCTGCTGCGTGTAGTTAAATGTTTTAGTCATAGTTTAAAACATTTTACACATGAGATGCGTTAATAGTTTATGTTTACCTAACTTATAGTTTTTGCAAAAGTTTAATGTTCTCTTCCTGGGTAAAACACCTGGATTTGGAGTAAATTTTTCCAAAATACACTTTCTGCATTTTGAGTTTTCTTTTTCTGCATTATTTATTTCCAAATTCGAGCATAGTTCCTTTTAACACTTTTTTATTTTATCATAGTTGAGATTTTCATTTCAGTTCAAAGTTACAATTAAAAAATAACTTTGTTTTCATTTCAATAGAATGAACATAAAACGAGAACGCACTCAATGCCTAGGCATAAATACATTTATTACAAACATGATGACGTAATCTAGGCAGAATGAGAGCAACGAACTACATCAAGGTACCGGATGCGGCTAAACCGCCTCCTCCAGCCATTATCATAATAAAATAATTAAAATAACTAGATTAATTTAAATTATTAGGAACAATGCTCGGGGGTCAGACACTCTTCGCCAATTTTTAAAAGAAAACGTTCTTAACGTTCATTTAAAAAATGTAACCGTTAAGATTTCTATAGAAATTGTTAAGGAAATATGAACTGTATTAAATCTCCTTAATCGTGTAATTAATTATATTTTTGGCAACATTATATAATAACAGTCACGGCTATACTTTTCACAAGAGGAGGTCTATCAACTAAGCTTTAGTTTACTTTTAGACCTTTCATGGACTGAATTTGTCGTTCACTTGACGGTAGTTCTATAATCGGGTTTCAGGGCACTTTCAAGTCAGTGTTATTAACTTGTTTTCTACTTACCGGTCACAAATCCAAAGATTTAAAACTGCTAAGCAGATCCTTCATCTAAAAAGACCAACAACACGTCCTGTTCCTGTCAAGCTCAGCCAGAAACTCGCGCTCAACCTCCATGCTTGCAATCCACAGACTAATCGGAAATCAGCCAGTAACTTTTTACCAACGACAAAATAAAAAGAATGGCGCCATTTAAAAGGTTCAACTGAATCGTTTATAGGTTCTGTGGTTACTGAACTGAGGGTCCGCAGCCATTTTTTTTTCAGTCATGTCTTCCGATCATTTCGTTATTTCTAGAACATTCGTGCTCATCTTGTATAACAATTTCTTACAAATAACTTGCCAGAAATAAAAGTCCTCGATCAAAAATAATGTATCCTAAGTTATTCCTAAAATGGTGCTGTATTTTTAGAAATAAGAAAATAGCAATACCTACTTACTAATTTTGGGACGGTCTGATATAAATAATGTTAGGTTTCTAATGGCTTCTTGGCACATGAGGTTGTTATTATAAATTAAAGTCGCTCTTCATGTTTGTTTGTCTGTATATCCGCGTTGTTCTTCTAAACCACGCAACAAATTTTGATCAGGTTTTCACCATCGTTTCACTGTATAATATGTTAATATTAAAGTTACATTTAACTAATAAATCTCTTTGTTTTGTCAAGACGTAAAAAGTAAAAAACCGTGCGAGGAAGAAGGAGTGGGTCTCTAGTAATATTATAAAGAGGAAAAATTTGTGAGTTTGTATGTTGTAATCTTCGGCCCTAGGTACGGATCTGATTCAGGAAATCCTTTCACTGATGGGACGCTACATAGCCCTGTTTTATAGGATATGTTTTATGTTAAAACTAGAAACTTCACGCGAAAGAAGCTGTTAGTAAAAGCTAGTACAAAATAGAAGGATTATTTATAAACTAGCTACACCCCCCGGTTTCACCCGCGTAAGTCTCGATCCCATGGGAATATCGGGATAAAAGGTATCCTATGTCCTTCTCCAGGTCATGGTCTATCCATGTGTCAAAATTCAAACAAATCCGTTCAGCCGTTTTAGCGTGAAACCGTAACAAACAAACTAAATCACTTTCGCATTTATAATATTACTTAGGATTATGGTCGAATAGGGATGAGGTAAGTCACTAAATTAGAATATACACAGAAATAAACTGCCGGGTCCATATCCAAAAATGGTTGCTGGTTTTTTTAATATCTTTTGTTAAGCAACTCTTTGACAGAGCCGTTTTTAACACGTTTTTAGGGTGACTGAACTTATTAAAACGAATTAGAACTTTCGCAACATCTTCACATATAAGTAATTTTAGAAATTAATGCTGATTTAATTACAAAATTACAGTTTTAAGTACTTATGTGAAAGACACATTGCATGTAAGACCTTTGACCTTCACCTTAACTGAATCAATCTGCCTAGCCTTTTCCCAACTATATTGGGGTCGGCTTCCAGTCTAACCGGATGAAGCTGAATACCAGTATAATAACCAGTACAAGTATTTTACAGTTTTTTTAGTTAACAATGTTAATTACTGCGGGTTAGTTTGCAATTATAAAAAGTGCAGTTTTTTTCACCATTTCTGCACTTTTACTTCGTGGAGGCAAATTGTCGTACCTATACCACACAAGTGTGCAGGCGAATCGATTATGTGGCTGAGTATGATGTTGAATGTTGACCTTACTTGCCACAGCCAAGGAAAGTGATGGTGGTCAAAAGCAATCACGATAAAAGTTAAATACAGGATGTTTCTTCATAGTTTTCTTCAAACTATACTACAGGGTGTTAGGGTAAACACCGTTATCCTTGCAACCAGTGGTTTGGTTTCATTTATAGAACGTAAAATCAATAGAAAATAACAACTTTTTTTTCTTTTTTTTTAAATCAACATTTTACCACAAGAGACGCAAGTTCGTTGCCCTATGCGCTAGGGCAATGAACTTGCGTCTCAACACGGGCGGGGGGTGCGGGATGTGACATGACCGGCCGCGAGCGCGACCCCTCCCTCAGTCAGTCAGCTGTTTCGCTAGAGAGCACGGTGTCGGATAGAAACTTTTTAAAATCTTTTAATGAAAATGACGTTTTTTTTTGTTGTGTTCGGTCATTTATTTTTATATTTAGGTCAACTACCCATGGTTTGAATGACAAGAGTGTTAACCCTTACAGCCTGTATAAAAACATCTGAATGTATCACAAATGGTGCAATTTCTTTAAACTATGTGATTTACCATTGTATTGATTGCAGACATAATTTTTTTAAATTCAAGAATCAAGAAGTCAAATCTTAATTATAGAATAACTTTCACGAGGATTGAAGATCTCACACTATTTTTGAAACATCCTCTATAAGATGATTCTATCAATTAGTCGACGAAGTCGGTCTATAACTTTCAAAGACTCGCTACCAACCAATCAAATGAATAAAATCTACACTTTTATCGTTACACACTCTTTTTTTTACAAATGTAATCCATCGCATACACCGTAAACCTTACTTAACGACTGGCCACTAACCAAATAAAATAAATAAAAAAAAGCAAAACGATATCGCTTTCTCTACAAGTTTTGTATGAAACCTGTTTGGACGATGTTATAGGTTATTGTCATAGGTTATGTGTAGAACAGCGCTTTTATTTTACGGTACTGCTTCGGTGTCGACACGCCCTAGAAAAGGTCCTATATAAAGAAAAGAACGTTCGTCAAGACATAAATCATAGATAACCTGTGAATGACATAAAGACTTCAGGGTTGACTGACACTTGAAGTGTTTTTTGCCAGCCAGTATGAAAATAAACGAAACATTTGGTTTTCGTTCGTACGATGAAGGTCGTATAACGTATTAAAAGTCGCGTCGGAACTGAATACGGAATCGGAAGTTCTATTTTTGTCATCGAAGGCAAGCAACACACACCTGCAATGATTTCTAGAACAGTCTTGAATCTAGATCAATTATAATTCTAATCTAATCTAGCTATACTCCATTTGAAATAAGATTAGACCTTTTTACAGTACGTTCAACCGATTTTGACTTTTATAGCACTGCAAGGCAAATAACTTCTTCTCCCTTTTCCACATAATTTTGTCTTTTTCTAGTCCTTTCGATATGAGTCAAGCAATTAGAACTAAAATACATAGGTAAAAGATACCTAAATAAGTTACACATCTACCTACATTCAGATAGTAAAAAATATTCAACAAAAAATACAATTATTTTGGCAAGTCATTAAAATCTTTTGAGGTGCCACAGAGGTCACGATATGCTCAATTAATATTTATTCCTATTGTATAGCATTCATAAGTGGGCTATGTATAGAAAACATCTACTAACGGCCGAATAACCTGTCTATCACCAGTTTTGGCATACTGGAGATAGAAAAACCTATCTGTCTATGGTTTTAACGTCCCAATAATCTGTCAGAGACTATCATAGGGAATGTGACAGAATGACAGATACTGTCTACCATCAATAGAGATCTGTCTTTTACTGCTAATAAGGTATTGGGTTCGAGGGTAAGTTATTAGTAATGCCGTTCAACTGTCAATTTGCCATAAGAAGTCTATAACAATAAAAACTCTATGTGTCTCGTTAGTGACAGTTACGCTCATAATGTATAATTAGTCGATAACGAAAGAAGTTGCTAAGTTGTAGTAATAGTATCACCCTATACGCTTTTGTAAAAGTCGCGGGAACTGGTCGTCTCTAGTCGACGTTTTCTAACACCATGTATAAGTAAGTGAAGATGTGTGCATGCGCTCATTTCTAATCACGACTTTACTAGTGCTTAAGTAAAATAGATGATTCTTCTTCTTAAAGCTTAATTCAAATGCGAGAAAGGTCAATTCATCAATTGTTCGTCACATGCTGTCATAAAAAGAAATAGGTAACATAAAAACATTGCGCATTGTTTCCCCGAAGGATACATATAGTGCACCAATATTTCGCCAGTTATTTTTTTAAGTCCCATGTGATAGGGCCGAGCCTATTGCCATCAACCGACCACAAATCCAGACTCCGGACTGCTACTGAGAAATTATAGATAGAAAACCCAATAACACTTTACTCGACCTGGGAATTGAACCCGGGACCTCATGTTCAGCAGTAGCGCTTGCGACCACTAGAGCAACGACAGTCAAAAGAAATAGGTACGAGTATCCATACTATTTTAATATTATAAAGAAAGTAACTCCATCTGTCTGTATGCCTTTTCACGCCTAAACCATTGAACGGATTTCCGTAAAATTTGGCAAGGAGATAGATGGTATCCCGGGGAAGGACATAGGCTACTTTTTATCGACATACCACGCGGGCGAATTCAGCTAGTCTTATATAAAACTTATAGCATTTTTTCTGGAAGGTTTCTTCTAAAGTTATCTAGAACGCTCAATGACCATTTTTTATTGCTATGTAATTTATAAATACAAAGCTAATATTTTCAGAATAATAGCCGGTTTTATTACTGAAAAAGAAAACTAAGCAAAACATGAAATATGCCGCGGAATCGTTTTCAAACAACAATCTTATGTAAATTCCATTTCGTATTTTAGTCTCAGTAGTTAGGTACCTATTTATACATTAGCAACATTTAAACTTTTAAACATTATTTTTAAATGGAAAATATATCAATTCAAATAAACTTTCTACTATCTTTCTTTCAAATCTAAAAGAAACTACAAGATTTGTGGGTTCATTCACTGGTGGTGCTAAATCCAAAGTTTATACAGCGAGCTTAGATTTTCTTCGGTTGTCCCGGGGTCAATGACTCCGAAACTACCCTATATGCAGGGGTGGAAACCACTTTACAATATTGTAAAGCAGAGTTTTTAAACGTGTGGGTCGCGAAGCCTCTGTATGGGGGTCGCGAAGCTTCTATAGGGGAGTTACGAAAGGTAAATCAATAAAGTAAAAAAAATATATTAAGAAAAATGTTAATTATAGAACCTCAGACCAACAATATAGGACATAATCATTTGTATCAAATAAACATAAAATCGTGGCATCGGCCGTGGCCGTACGTATACGCGTAAATTGTATTATCTATAGGCGACGCATTCGATGTAAAAAAATGTGTTTTACGTATTTAATTATGTATTTATCCGAACCCTAATTATGAAGGTAGATAAATATGTTGGATTAAATATTTTTTACAAAATAAAATACATGAAAAAAATGCAACGGGTAGAGGGTCGCGAATATATATAAAGGAACTTCATACTAAAGGAAGGGGCCGTGTCATGAAAAAGGTTGAAAAACACTGTTGTAAAGCTATTCCAACACCTCATTAGAATTGAAGTTTCACGTTAAGGTTGTTTCAAACTTATACGACATCTTGACACGACAGGCTTCAGTTTACCATTTTAGTTTTACAAACGAAAATAAATCTAAACGTAGGTAGTTCTCTTGCTTTTGTGTCAAATTAGAGGAATTGAAAATTCAGGAAATAAATTGCTTTTTAGAGGAATTGCTAATGTGGCCGTTTTAGACCCTCAGGTGTTCATGATTAATGTAGTTACATACATTCATATTTATGTATCCAACAAAATATTTCAGACAACAATTTGTTTGTTTTATGCAAAACGTTTGAGACTTCGCGGCGTCATTCTGACAAGTCTAATAACACCTTAACATGGGAAATCGAAAGCAATTACTTAACTGTCGATCATCAAAGTTAGGTGAGTCAGCAGTTGTTTGAAAAGAAGATAATTTTAGTCCATTGTACGAAAATATTGGCTGGATGAAAGTCATTTAAGTATCAAGGTAGTAGTTACGACGAAAACTGGTTTGTTTTCATACACCTTGCCTTTTTGGTCTAGTGGTCTTAAACACTACTGCTGATCATGAGGTACTGGGTTCGATTCCCATGTCACGCAAAGTGTAATAGGGTTTACATCTGGAACTTCTCAGTAGCAGCCCCCAATCTGGATTTTTGCCTGGTTAATGGTAATAAGCTTGCCCCCTATTACATGGGACTTAAACATAACTGGCGAAATATGGGTGTTCGTAAGGCCGTCGTCCAGGACGCTGTCAAAAAGTAACCAGTTTCTAACTCATCATCATCTGCCTAGCCTTTTCCCAACTATGTTGGGGCTTAGGCTAGGCAGCCGTTTAGGCTTCCAGCCTAACCGGATGCAGCTGAATACCAGTATTTTACATGGAGCGACTGCCTATCTGACCTCCACAACCCAGTAACTGGGTAATACGATACCCCTTGGTAAGAACCAGTTTCTAACTCGGATCACCAATGAGTAGCCAGAATGACACAGCAGCATTTCAATGGCGGTCCGTACACGTACAGTACAATATATTTTCTTAATCTCCCTCGGCAAACTTCGTGTTTCGTTAGCCGTCGGATTTCTATTAGTTGCCCTTTGCGCTTTGGTGCAGACCGGACGCTCTCAAACGACTTCCAAGTCGATTGAGTGCGTCCGACTGACGAAACACGAAGTTTGCCGAGGGGCATAAAGAAAATAGTTGTACTGTACTTGGAGCGTCGTGAACGGCCTAAAACGTTACGTCAAGACACCTGCAGGCGTAGCATGAGCACCGTTTTGTCGACGGAAGAGTAGACAAAAATTACGTTTCCTGTAGACAGTACGACTGAAGCAAAGTAGAAAGAGTCAACTGCACTTTTTACGAAATCCACTCTTTTAAATAATTAGACTCTTTGTTTTGTCGGTTTTGTCACAGGATTTATCGGTTGTCAGTGTGATTTTGACAGTAAGGATAGAAAACTTTCTTCCGAAATAGTCTACCTACAAAAAGACGACGTAGACAAAGATCGTTAGAAATGAAAGACAAAATGACAGATTGTAGAAACATTTCTACGGTGGATGTCAAAAATGAAGAAACGAACTGTTACTTTGTATAGAAAAAGCTATGTCTATTCTTCGTAGAGATAGAAAGCGCCATGCTACGCCTGCTGGCACGATTCAGTGATGACAGGTAGAGTAAGACATGGACCGATGGTGTCCAAGGACTGGAAGACAAAGTGTCGGTCGTACATCTGAGATGGGCGGACGACATTGCTGCCATCGCGGTCAGAAATCTGGATTAGGCTGGTACAGGAGCGTGGGGAATTGGCACAAGAAAAGAGAGGTCTTTGCCCAACAGTGGGTGAAGTCGGGCTATGAATTATGAATTATGATTACCCTTGCCGAGTTGCCGAATTGAACTACACTCGAAAACTCAACTAAGCGTAATAAAGTAAAAGTCGTTTTTCCTGTTTGTCTGTATGTCCGCGTTGTTCTTCCACGCAACAGATTTTGATGAGGATTTCAGTATCTTTTAGAGAATTTATTCCGGAAGGTTTATGTGTATAACACGTTACTATCAAAGTTACATTAACTAAGAAATATCAATGTTTTGTCAAGTTGTGAAAATCGTGCGAAGCAGGAGTGGGTCATAACATACATAAACATAATCAGCCTATAATGTTCCCACTGCTGGGACACAGGCCTCCTCTCTATGAGAGGGAGTGGGCCGTATTCCACCACGCGGGCCCACTGCGGGTTGGTACTCGTAGATGTCACATGTCTTCGAATCTTTGGTTCTTCTTAGAACCAAAGATTCGAAGACATGTGACATGCCGGTTTCCTCACGATGTTTTCCTTCACCGTTTTGAGAGCAGTGGTGATGAAATTATTTACACAAAGTAAAGCGCCTGTCGGGGTTCGAACCTACGACCTACAACTCGTAAGTCGCGGCCGTTACCACTGGGCTACCACTGCTCTTTGTGAGGGAGTGGGTCGCTATACAGTTATTTATAAATATTTCTGACGTCTAAATTATTACACAACACATGCTTAGAGCTTGTCAGTGCCTATAAATTCAGACACAAATTCCCAAATATTGCAACATTAACTTTCGTAACATCTTAATTTTAACATTAAAATGACAATAAAAAGTGAAGGTCGCGATTGGTAGCGTTTAAGGATAAATAATTTTTATAAGGTTATTTGCTTTCAACATTTAATAAAATGGGAATTTTATTAAATGAAATTGAATTGCAAAGAGTAATATGGTAATACTCGTTGTTGCCCGCGACTTCGTCTGCGATCCAAGATGAAAAGTAATATTTATAAATATCGATCTACAACATTATTTTTTGTTTATGCTAAACTCGAAAAGGGGTCATTGTACTCATCATTTTGAACAACTTTTTCTATGGGAAAAAACTTGGTATCGCGAAATAAAAATCTGCTGTTCCATACATTTGTGTTCACTTAAATAGACAAAAATATAATAATTTTTTTTTCACGATTTCCAGGTTGTTTCCATAGAAAAAGTTGTAGAATTAAAGTTATAAATGCGAAAGTGAGTTTGTTTATTACGCTTTTACGCTAAAACGGCTGAACGGATTTGCATGAAATTTGGCGCGTGGGTAGACTATGACCTGGAATAGGACATAGGATATGTTTTATCCCTATACTCCCACGGGATCTAGACCTACGGGGGTGAAACCGCGGGGCACAGCTACTAAAATTATAATATGTGAAGACGAAGATTCCGTGAGATTCGACTCTCTCCAAAGATTTGAAGCTGAACAAATAATTAAGTAAATCCAGTGTGAAACCCCTAACAAACAGACCGTTTCTCTCCACAAAGCCCCATAGGTTAGGCAGGTAGGTAGGTATATTTATAGAGTATTGTACACGTCCCAACTGTTTATATCTTCTGCGAACGCATCGGCTTTCTCCCTGTTCACACGGCACAATGAAGGAAACATAAGACAAGTTATGACAGAAGGCTCACGACTAATGACACTTGCGAATACGTAAGACGATTTTGGCAACTAACCTACGAATAGGTAAAACGATCAATCTGCCTAGCCTTTTCCCAACTATGTTGGGGTCGGCTTCCAGTCTAACCGGATGAAGCTGAATACCAGTATTTTACATGGAGCGACTGCCTATCTGACCTCCACAACCCAGTAATTTGGGTAATACGATAGCCATGAGTACTATCTACTATAAAGCTACCATTTACCGGGTAATATGTCTTTGATTGACTTGAATGTGCCCTAGCGGCTGGGAATATGTCATGCTCACTCAGATGTCTCGCTGATGGCGCGTGTGTTGGATCATTAAGCTCCCTTCAAAATGGTTGAGCTGAATGGTGCTGATCCATGCGTCATGTTCGTGAACGGGCGCCGTCAGTTGTGACTGGTCATCTCTTAGCTGCCATGGCTTATTTTAATTTTTGAATTGTTTGTTGTTTTTATTTTATAATTGCGGACGCTTTTAACGTGCTTTCTACATTGTTCTCACATGTATAATTTTAACATATACGATGTAACCAATTTTTTTTTGTAATTTTTTTTATATTTAAAATTGTGTCTGTGGAGTTTCTTGCCCGTTCTTCTCCATAGGTATACCTGCTACGCTTTGGAATGGGCAACTAGCTTCATATTTCTGACTGACCGACTCCTTGACAATTCAAAAGTGCCTGTAAATGGTTTAATTGAAATAAATGCTTTGAGTTTGAGTTGAGTTTGAGTTTGACCCTTGGTGAGACTGGTTGTCAGACTTTCGGGCATCTGACGACCATTAACGACTGTCAAAGATCCACGAATGACAGCCGGGACCAAAGGCTTAACGTGCTATCCGAGTCACGGCGGAGTCTCGATATGTAAAGATGGCCACCTATCCACGGACCAACCCCGGCAAGCGTAGCTTAACCTGACGGATCGGCCCGTGTGGCTGTTATTACTTAGCCACGAGCTTCTCCGAAAAAATAACATCATCATCATTTCTACCCGGAATCGCCCACTGGGTATATAGGCATTCTTCTGCCATACTTCCCGGTTCTGTGTGCCCTCAGACTTTGACGATTTCATAAACCCAATGCCCGAATAAACATACCTAGTTTGCACGCCAAAGAAACGATGGATGGATGGATGTGTGAAAGATGATATGGTTAGAAAGGGGGTGACTACCGAGATGACGGCTAATAGAGAAGTATGGAAGAAAGAGACATGTTGCACCGACCCCAAATAAATTGGGATAAGGGCAGGAGAATGATGCACGGCTACACATCAAGCTATACTAGTAACCGTAAGTCACCGTATACTGGAAATGTATAGCTTGATGTGTAGCCGTGTGTACCACTAAATTGAAGTATTTCATAGCTGGTAACAAACTTAACCGCTAAAAATAAGTCTCAATAATAAAGTGGTGAAGGAATATAGAACCCATTTAGATATTCGGCAATCGATTCGCTACTTTTGCTGCTATATATCACGCTTGTCTTAAGAACTCTTGATTGGTCATTGACACTAGAAAAAAACATTAAATCTTTTTTTCCTTGTTTTATCGAGTTTAGATATCGATATCCATCACGTCTGCAGAGTTTCGCTAGGTAATTTATGATTTGTTATTTCCGTTCGCCAAACATAGAAGTTGCCATGTGTTTAAAAGTCTGTTAGCTTTTAAATAACCGATTCGCTTTTCAGGTATCGCGAAAACGCGACAATATAGAGCGTTCTGGTAACTTAGAATGGGACTTCTGCACCTCTCTATTTCGTATAACAAGCAAGCGTGACACTTGTGCCTACACCCGCCGCATGCGCAGCGTCGCGATTAATTAATGAAATTATTTCACGTGTCAGTGAAATTATGTCCACTAATTAATTACTTAGCATTGAGGTAGTGGGCGGCTTGGTGTGATGAGAATTTGAAAGTTATGTGTACTTTATTCCCTTGTGTGTTAATAGCTATTATAGGTGGTAAGAGAATACACACGATACATACATTTTGAAAGTAGAAGTATCATCAGTAGGTAACTAATTATGCCATAAGTAAAAGCGTGTAACCTAGAGTTATGAGATAAAGGCGTTTGACGAAAATAGACATTCCCAAAAATACAAATAAAAGCAAGGTCATTTTTTCCTCATATTTTGTTCCTTTATTGAAATCGCCCAACATCACTCTCACTTTAAACATAAGTTAATTTTTCAATCTGAACTGAATAACCTTTTAAAAAACTTGAATACAAATACGTATAATAGAAATTGAGCTTTCTTCAAAATTTCCATTGTGTCCAAACGTTTGGTTGCAAGAATGAATACTTTAACAGATATTGAAAGATAGGGAAAGATGAAAGCACTGATAATAAATCCAATCTTAACGATAATCCATCTTAAATTCAATAAGAATTCACAATAGCCGTGATAAAATAGTGAAAAGGCGTCTCTTCGCGTGCTGTAATTGATAAAACTGATGTTTTGTGGTAATACGTCAACCAACGACTATTTAAAAACGAGTATATTAATTGGCTAGCTGTGTAATCCGTGATTTCGTTCGCATAGTAATTTGAATACCATCCGTTTGACTCTTTAGAGGTATGAGGAACAGGGTGTAAAGTTCACTCATTCTGTATAGAAAAGGCGGAGGATCCTCTGACCAGAGGGTGTCGTGTCTGGCGGGCAGCTGGCCAACGATTGATAACAGGATCTTGTATATTTAGGTCGATCGCGCGGTAAACTCTAATTGCGAGATGCAGGATTTTGTGTGACGTCAGGTTTTTGATGCGTAGTTCGCATGTGGCGATGTAGATGCCGCCACAACCCGATTAAGGGGGATGTTCAAAAAAGTCCTTTCTTGGCGCACATCTACCCCGTGTAGGAACATCATAATCAGCCTATAATGTTCCCACTGCTGGGACACAGGCCTCCTCTCTGTGAGAGGGAGCATATCTTTTAAATTATTATATTATATTTTCGGTCTGTCAGACCATCAGGGAGTCAGTCACGTGTCTGATATACAACATGTCGATTTAAATGAACACAAATGTATGGAACAGCTGATTTTTTTTTCGCGATTTCATGTTTGGTCCCATAGAAAAAGTAGTTCAAAATGATAAGTACAGTGACCCCTTTTCGGGTTTAGCATAAACAAAAACTAATGTTGTATTTACACAGAAGAATTCACAATGAACATGAACCAATGCTATGAACTGTCATGCTTATTGAACATTGAGTATAAAAGTACCTACACACACGCGAATTTCACGCTACTCAAATCGATAAATAACAATCTCGTTTCAATGGCGCCAAAAACGACGTAAGTATGTACTTATTGGGAGCAAAAGAAAGGCTGAAAGTTAGCCTTGAATAGTGCGGAAGTGAAAAATATAAGCTAATGAATCCATTATCGCGATGTGTAAACAATCTTACTCGCGTTTGTACGGTTTATTGATTATTTTTAAACTATTTTTGTTTTCTAATGGTTTTTCAATCCTTTCACTGGGATAATAAACATCGGTCAAAATCGATTGATGTTCTTCTCACATTGGACGTAGGAAATAAAATACCATTGCCTCAACAATGCCTAGAAAAACCTTTCCGACCTTATTTCTCACAAAATTGGATTTTCTTTGGATATGCTAGATACTGGAAGTGGATAAACATAAGCATATTCAGCCTATGGCTTAATTTCCACGTAATATTCCAACTTCTGACTAGTAACTGGGTTTGGGGGCATAAAATAGTCACTTTTGCAGTATCATAATAGGAAAATATTATGAATCATTGTAAAATGTCACTAACTGACAATTCATAAATATGATCTGCCTACGATTCATATAACGAAGGAATTCATCTGTTTGGCAGTTTTCTATGGAGATTCGTAAAATGGTCCCTATAACGTTTCCACTGCTGGGACGCCGCCTGAGAGGGAGTGAGTATCATCAACCATGCGGGCCCATTGCGAGTGGTTCAGTCAGGATAAATGTAAACCAAATGTGGCAACGCCACAGAACATACTTACTCTAGGGAGGGCAACGCGTAGCAGAAGAGCCTTCCTGTCTTCGAAAAGCTTGATTGATTGTTTTACAAAGCATTTAGGTATAAACCGCTTTAGTTTACCACGTTATAATCAGCGCCCCTAGCAACGTCCAACATGATCCTTGTTTGCGACGTGTCATGTATTGTGCTCCAAACTTGACAATATGTTGACACTAGAGGTCACCGTCACGCGCCACTACGCTCACTGGAGTAAGGTTAAGGCCCTATACACAACAATGTCACATTATAAAAGAGCATTATGTGCGCTTTATGTTGAAGTTAATGACAATAAACAGTGTATCGAAAGGTTGTTATATAGGTCCCCTGTAACCCCCCCTGGGTTACAGGGGGCCTAGACCGGCCACATTAGCCACGAAATAAATCTTAAACGTAGGTAGGTCCTAAAGCCGTTTTTGTTCTCAGCTGTTTTTCCACTCGTGTAGGGTAAAGGCTCTTACATACTGGCGCGACGCGAATTTTAACAAAACAATTTCTGAGAAAACTTCACGGCGAACAATGCGGCGGCGTCGCGTCGTGCAATGAATCGCGCCAGTATGTAAGAGCCTTAACGAATTCAGGAGCTCAGGGGCCTAAACCGGCCACATTAGCAATTCCTCTAAAAACAGTTAATTTCCTGAATCCGAGCTGTCATTAGCAATTCCTCTAATTCGACATAAAAGCAATTCATAATTTCTGAACCATTTTACGAATCTCCATAGAAAACTGTCAAACAGATGAATGATTTCGTAATATGAAATTACACGCAGATCATAATTATTATTAATTGTCAGTTAGTGACATTTTACGATGATTCATATTTTCATTATTATGATTCTGTTAAAGTGACCGTTTTAAGCCCCCAGGTGTGATGTTAGCAGTAAGTGGATGTAACTTTGACAATGCTGGATGTATCATACCTATATCCTGCATTATTGAAGTTCCATCCACTTACCGTGTAATAACTATAAGACCGTAGCTACAAATAACCGACAGTAACTAGTTAACTACTTATGAACCTGTCGTTTTATGCACTAGTATGATAATTTAGCTTGTCTAGTTTGACACGCCTTGTGACGAAATCCTCAGTATTACTGACTGGAAGCTGTTTAATTACTAGGAAAAAGGTGTTAACATTTATTTTATCAGCACACTAGCTTCTGCTTGCGACTTTTTACACGTGAAGTTTCTTGTTTAATTATAAAACATAATTATCCTATGGCACTCGGCAAAGTGTAGCTTCCCATTAGTGAAAGATTTTCGTAATCAGATCAATAGTTCCATAGATTACCCCCTACATGTACAGTCGAACAAGCTTATTAGGCAAAATATATTCATTTTCCGCTACACTGCCTAAATTTGTTTTGATTGTGTGTGTAATTTAACTTTTTGAGCATAAATGGCTCTTGAGAGTGACGTAAAAGTATTGTTGAGTACTGAAAACACTAACAAAATTGTTTAAAGTAGGTGCAAGTTACCTGTTTATCAAATAGCTTGTTCAACTGTACAAACTCTCATTCCTCTTTATAATATTAGTAGGTATACAGTCAAATAGCTAGCGTAACTCCGCAGATGTGATGGGCATCATAGACATCTAAACACGAAAAAAAAAATGTTTTTTTTGGGTCAACGACCGCTGGTGGTTTTTACTTCAAGTAAGTGTAAGTGCAATGAATGACGATTTCATGAAATTTTCAATCAATGCACTTACATGAACTTAGAGAGTTGTATTGCTGATACTAATGTTTATAATTCTGTAAATCCATATTTGTTACTGCCGCAAATCATATTTAGATCAACACATAACCTGATACTGACCTGCAAATTGCAAAAAACGCGCATAAAAAACATAAAACACTTAAAGTCGCGCCCTTTTATTTGCCCAATTGCACGAAATCTGACCAAAAATTACCCTACATATTTGTACGCCGTATCATCCAGCGGAATAGACGCACCCTACTCATTTCCTAATGCACTGGATTGCACAAATATGTGCAGTGCAGTGCAGTAAAAGGAGTGCAGAACATTCGGCGCGAGCGACTGGCGTCGGACGCATGCGCGGAATGCGGTCAGCCGGTGTAAACATTTCGCTTGGATTGCCGCCGCGTTAAGTAAGTGAGACCTTTGGAGTTAATGTTCGGTTTGTGACGGTACTTTTAAGTTTTAGGAACCTTTGAGTCTAGGTAGGTACTATTTATATTGGATACAGGTCATTAAGACCATCAAGTTGATTATTGGCCTAAGATAACAAAGCAAAGGTCAAACTTAAAACTATACCTTTAACCTAAGAGAACTTTATCAAAGCTTAGCATTTAATAGAATAGAAAAACGCATGAAGGTTTAGATGAACGTAACGTAATTCGAATCAAACTATAGTACTTACAGAAAATCTTACTTAGACATATTTAAACTAGCGACGCGTCCTTGCTTCACGCGTTTTTTACGTTTTGACAAAACATCACGATTTCTTTATTATACTTTTTGTGTTAATACAAGTGAACCTTCCGGAATAAATTCTCTTATGATGGTGAAAACCTCATCAAAATCTGTTGCGTGGTTTAGAAGAACACGAAACGCGGACAGACAAACACGAAAAGCAACTTTAATTTAATTATGTATATTTATAGATACCAAACTAAACTACTGAGCCAATTTTCGTTACAGGAAGTGTAAATCGATTTCTCTCGCCGTCGTCGTCGCAGAGAGATCTAAACAAAATGAATCAATCGATCAATCTAAGCGGACGGCCATCCGTAAATGCCTACATTTATATGTATTTATATGGTTGTTCGTAATTTTCTCCTAAGCCCTTCGTTCTGTTTGACAAATAAGGTATTATTGTTATTTATTATGAGTTTGCGCGATGCTTTTTGCGAAGCTTTCCTTATAAGTTTGATATAAATATTTCTAAATGCATCAGTAATTTCGCACGGAGGTAAACTGTAATCACCAAGAATCATAAAATGGTTCTGAGTTTGTGCAAAGACTGAACAAAAAAAAATCCTTATAGCTTTAAGTATGCAATACAACAATGCATACATTATTTCGCTCGAAAGGATTTTTTTTTACATATTATGTTATGTATATTATGTTGTGTATATATATTAAGTAGGCACCTTATATTATTATATTAAATTTCTGTTATTATAACAATTTAAAGTACGTACTAATTATTACCAATAAAATAAATAAATAAAGATTAGTATACGCGGTGCGCAAAACGGATCCTACCTTGAAATCTCCTAAAATAACGCAACAATTAGAAGCGTAGATGAAAATGGTGCGTTACCTGAAACAAAAGAATACATTTGTTAATTAAAAATAATTTATCAACTTTAATGAGTTCGATAAAGCATTGGTTTATAAGCGAAATTACTGTAAGATATAGTCTTACAGTAATTTCGCCGATATGTTAAAGTTGTCTCAAATTCAATAATTAGGTACAATACGGCCCAAGGTTACGGGAAAGTCCGAAAGGGATACTGGGACCCTTGGCAACAGGCAACTGGAGGAACACGGGTGGGTTTTAGTCAGTAAAAGTCTGTCACGCTCCGCCCAGTCCGGGAGAAGACATTTGATGATTTCCCACCATAAAAAAAGGTAGGTACAAGACGGCCGATGAATCATGGCAGGTCTGAACACAGGCCCTCCAAACTTTCGCGCATGTTCTCTCAGTCACACTCGCCTCCTGTCACCGTTTTGGTTCCTAAAAAATGTTATTGCGCAGCGTTCTGCGCAAAGTTTGGTCCGGACACGATTCATCGGCCGTATTCTACTTTATTCTCGGCCCTTTGAAAACAACAATAAATATCATATCTGATTTATGAAACGAAAAAGTTTCAATATAAGTAAGTGTCCTCAATTTTTACTAAACCACTTCGAAGATCCTGAAATGTATTTAGACAGAACCCGTTCACATAACCCTACTCTCACCACTAAATACTAACTATCTCTTCTATTCTTAAACGTATTTGCATTTCCTTTCGCAAAATATCAAAGAGCATCCACTTAACCCTTTAAATGCCGAGAACATCCGTTTGCATTGTATATGCAACGAGGTTCACTCACCTACTTTAAATTACAACGAAGTGATTAGTCAGAGATCGGAAAATCCTAATCACGCATGCACAGTGTTAATCTATCTAACTATTCGCCCTAAGTGCATTCTTCGCACTTAAGTTCTGTTATACGCAAATAGGGTTAAAAATAAATTGGCCTTTGAATGCAAAGAATCTGTTGTTTATTGGCCGGTTACATTCTGTTTTCTTTAGTAAATAATGTTGGTAACTATCTGTTTGTTTGTTTGTTTGGCGGGCAAGATGCTGATGACATGACAATGCCCATTGCCTCCCAAAATAAGCATATAGCATAATCAGCCTATAATGTTCACACTGCTAGGACACAGGCCTCCTCTCTGTAAGCCCTCTCACAGATAGGAGCCCTGTGTCCTAGCATTATAGGATTTATAGGCCCGCGTAGTGGATTATGGCCCACTAGTGGGACATAATGGGTTTTTCTTCACCTTTTTGAGAGCAATGGTGATGAAATAATTCCATCATTTATTATCATGTATCGTAAGGAAACCGGCATGTCCTAGAATCGAACATTTTAAGACATGTGACATCTACCAACCCGCACTGGGCCCGCGTGGTAGATTACAACCCTCTGGCTCTCGAAGAGAGGAGGCCTGTTTCCCAGCAGTGGGAACATTATAGGCTGATTATGTATGTATCTTTTTTGTAGTAGGTAGGTACTTCGCATTACCCCCTGTAGGCGTAGCATGGCGCTTTCTATCTCTACGAAGAATAGACATAGCTTTTTCTATACAAAGTTAGTTTCTTCATTTTTGACATCCAGCGTAGAAATCTTTCTACAATCTGTCATTTTGTCTTTCATTTCTAATGATCTTTGTCTAGGTCTTTTCATATGAAGAAAGTTCCTCCTCCTCCTAATCCTTACTGTCAAATTCACACTGACAATCGATAAATCTTAGGATAAAACAAAGAATTCTGAGTCGAATTATGTAGAAGAGTGAATTTCGTAAAAAGTGCCGTTGACTCTTTCTATTTTGCTGCCGTCTCGTACTGTCTACTGTCTACAGGAAACACTAATCTTCCGTCGACAAAACTGCTCATGCTACGCCTGCTGTTACTTCTTCCTTTTCCTGAAATAATAATTATAACAGTCGATTTGATAACAACTTTACAGTTGATTGTAAAGTTGGAGGTATTCCACGAAGCACACCCAAACGAACGCCACCCAGACGAAGCACACCTAAAGTATTCCACTTAGCACACCCGTAGGTGGCCTTCCAATAAAATTTTTAAATAATTAATTTTATATGCCACGAAGCACACCTACGAATATCACTCGCATAGTGCGGGGACTAAGAAATAAAAATGTGGATAGAAGAAAATATTTATTATTTATTACCTTTTTTACCTTCAGTTTCTAACGTCATTTAGTTTCGATATAATAATGTGATACAATACTTGTCATTTTTATAACCTTACTATTTAAAATCACAGATTATTTCTTTATTACCTTTAAAAAAAAAACATTATTTTTTCTTTTTATAATTTTTCTGGTATTTTCTTTTTTTTTTGTTCTCTTAGTAAATTCACAGTTTGTGTCATAATTATGCAAACAAAACTTGGCTAATAATCAAAAACATTGTTAATACAGTTTTCCATAGAGACCTATTTTAAAGTTTATTCGTATAGTTACATGTTTAACGAATAATAAAAATACTCTACTTTAACATAAAAAATCACAGATTGTTTCTTGTTCTATAATTATATTATATATAAATGAAAGTCGTGTTAGTTACACTATTTATAACTCGAGAATGGCTGGACCGATTTGGCTGAAAATTAGGTAGCTTAGAACCAGGAGACGATCATAGGATACTTTTTATCCCGTTCGTAGAGTAGGTAGGGGTGAATGGCTGGCTAGAGTTACATGAACCCTGGTTTCTGTTTTAAAATTGAGTACTAGGACATCATGAATCAACTAGAATTATAGTTACATTAACCATTGTTTCTGTTTTAAAATATTGAGTACTAGGACATTATGAATCAACTAGAGTAAGATTAACCATGGTTTCGTGGATTGCAACTTGCAACTAGAGTGGTTTGATTGGTGGTATCGCTGGGTAGGTGTAAGATACCACACGAACGAAGTCGTGGCGGGTCAGCTGGTTATGCAATAAAACTTGGACTAATAATCAAAACATTACATACAGTTTTCCATAGAGACCTATTTTGAAGTTTTCTTATAGCTACATGTTTAGCGAATAATAAAAATACTCTACTTTAACATAAAAAAAACACAGATTGTTTCATAATTATGCAATAAAACTTGGACTAATAAACATAAACATTAAAAATATAGGTTTCCATAGAGATCTATTTTGAAGTTTTCTTAGAGCTACATGTTTAACGAATAATATAAATACTCTACTTTAACATAAAAAAATCGCAGATTGTTTCATAATTATGCAATAAAACTTAGACTAATAAACATAAACATTATGAATACAGTTTTCCATAGAGATCTATTTTGAAGTTTTCTTATAGCTACTTGTTTAACGAATAATAAAATCACAGACTGTTTAAAATCACAAATCTAGATCTCTTCAAGATTCTAAAATAATCGTAAAGAAAATGTGGGCAATTTAGTATCTAAGCTTAGCAATCAAATAAATTATTATTAATCAGAATTGCACGAGAAACAGAAAAAAATAATAACAATAACAAGACCGGCGCACAATTCCATACACTCAGCCCGTGACGTCGCGATAGTGCAATGAGAACTAACTAAATTTGCATGTAAACAAGTATCGGAAACACTCGGCTAGATTCGGGTTGATTCGGGAATTCAGTGGCAGGCGCACGCGTTGACTACGCGAACACTGCATTTACAATGTTTTTGATTATAAGTCCAAGTTTTATTGCATAATTATGAAACAATCTGTGATTTTACTAAGAGAGCAAAAAAAAGAAAACAACAGTAAAATAATAATTAATAAAGAAAAACTAATTATTTTTTTGGAAAGGTAATTATGAAATAATCTGTGATTTTAAATAGTAAGATTATAAAAATGACAAGTATTGTATCACATTATTATATCGAAACTAAATGACGTTAGAAATTGAAGGTAGGTAAATAATAAATATTTTCTTCTATCGACATTTTTATTTCTTAGTCCCCGCACTATGCGAGTAATATTCGTAGGTGTGCTTCGTGGATTAAAACATTAATTATTTTAAATTTTTATTGGAAGGCCACCTACGGGTGGGCTAAGTGGACTACTTTAGGTGTGCTTCGTCTGGGTGGCGTTCGTTTGGGGGCGCTTCGTGGAATACCTCTAAAGTTGGTGAGAGTGTTCAACGAGTGGTAAAGACAATGGCCGCGGAAATTATTGTTGCATAAACGTAAACAAAGTAGGCATTTAAAAAATACGCATGGGTTCAGTTCAGGTGCAGACAAAATAAAAATACATCGTACATTTTGCATTGAAATAAGTTTACCGAGTACGCCTTCTTATAGTAGATTATTTCTTTTTTTTTCAATTTCTACGTTGAGTTTCAAGACCAAAAAGGGCGTATAAAACTTAACACCTTATAAAAGCATCTAAAGTATAAGTTTTCTATTTCTATGCGCGCTAGATCACAGAGTTATTTAGAAACTGGATTTCGATTTCAACGTAGAGTTTTAAAAACACATAACATGACGTATGATGCTACGTCTATGTTACATACAAATCTAAAAGACAGCACAACAGCGAATGATCCTGAGGGATAATTCCATAATCACGTCGAACCAGGAACGCGAGACGCATCTTAGATTACTGCAGGACGCATTAGTACAAAGATGGATGCTCCTGTCCGTGATATTTATAATCTCATGGACTCTTCGAGGAAATGTAGGTATCTATAGACTAACACGTCGTGGAAACATCAGAAAACCATACGAATGTATTATTAAAAGCTTTCTCATTGAACCCTAACGAATGCTGTATCAGAAACGCCGATTCACGTTATACGCAGTTCACATCACACGTTGCGCAACGCGTTTGCGCATAAAAACAAGGAGCTTTATATTTGGACGTCATTTGCGCTAAAAGTTGGTATTCGAACCGCTATAAAAGATATCATTTTCATAGTAATAGATGTAAGGCACGCAGAAGCAGCACTTAGGTTCTAAATGAGTATAAAGTGTGCATCTGTAAGTATAGTTTAACCGCAGTTAATAACATCGGCGTGGCATTGACCGATGACTTTTAAAGTTCTTCAAACTCTGTGAATCTCGAGTGGTGTGTTCTTGAAATGTTCGCTTCTTTATTTACGTAACTCCTTCAGTAATGCTACGGCTACACTTCGCGATATCGCGAACTTTTCTTCGTGCGCTCTCTCTCGCACACCCCTCGATTACTCGCTGAGCAACAGAGAGCGCACGAAGAAAAGTTCGCGATAATGCGAAGTGTAGCCGTAGAATTATAGATCTTTATATAGATACCTATAGATTTTAACATTCTTTACCTCTATACAAGTCCTGGTAAAAGCTCCAGAAAACTCTACGATGCAGAATATTTTCATTTATATACCACTCAAGCTAAGGGTTCAGAAAAAAATCAGTAGGTAATAGAAATATTAGTACAAAAAAAAACATACGTAACGTCATACCATCACGAAATCATGATAAAGTGAATTAAAAACGACCGCTTGAATCTAATAAACCTCTCGATACGAGTAGCCATCTTTATATATCTCTCCAATCAATTCATTCAACCGCTCCGAAGTTATTTGCCGTAGCTCTAAACACTCCAAGATACCACCAGTTATATGCAAAATGGAAATAATTTACGAGACATTTAAGGTAGTAGCCAGTGTTGCCACACGCAGTCAGAACGCGAATTCTCGTGGCTTCCTGCGAGCTGCGTTCCTAGGTCGGACTGGGCCTGGATTGCAAAGCTATGCACCTGTTTTGGTATTTTCTATCTAGATTTTATTAAATGTGAACGTTACTTCCTTTAGAATTTCCTTCGATTCCGCTACATAGAGATAACTGTCGGCTTAGATTTGATATGTCAGTTTGATTTGCGTCATTTATGAGCAGCTAGCTGTAAATGTGATGTAATTTGATGAATGTTCAAGTTCTGCTTCTAGTCATTCCGGGTATCTTACCTTCAGAGATCATAAAGTATTAAACTACAGATATATAATGATAATTTTGAAGATCAATCTGCCTAGCCTTTTCCCAACTATGTAGGGGTCGGCTTCCAGTGTAACCGGATGCAGCTGAATACCAGTATTTTACATGGGGCGACTGCCTATCTGACCACCACAAACCAGTAACTGGGTAATACGATACCCCTTGGTAAGCCTGGTTGTCAGACTTTCGGGCTTCTGACGACCTGTAACGACTGTCAAAGATCCACGAATGACAGCCGGGACCAGCGGCTTAACGTGCTTTCCGAGACATGGAGGACTCTCGGTATGTAAAGATGATCACCCATCGTCGAAAGTTTTCCTTATATAACTAAGGAAGGATTTTTGAATATTCATCCCTTATTTTGGTTAATTATTTCAATAAAATATACAATCTAACACTAAACAATTTTCTAACTAATATTAAATAAAACTAACTAACTAAAACTAACTAACTGGCGTCGACGCCATATTTTAGATATTAGTTGTTTATTTGTACAGTTAGTTTTATTTAATATTATTTTGGTTAGATAGGGAATTAAAGTTTGCCCGGAAGTTCGTCATTTTAGACACATGGCTTATGGCTTGTTCAAGTTAAGTAATAAAACTGACAATATTGAAACATTCATAACAATAACTGTATAAAATAACAATAATACAGAGTAATAAACTTTAAGTAGGTCTACCTGAAATATTAAACCATGTTTGTTGAAACTATTTCAGATTCCAAATGACAAAAACAGACCCAAAATACGCAATTTCTAGGTTGATACAATACAACAATTAAAATATTGATCTCTTGTGCGTCAAATATTAATTTTGACATTGTTTTCCACAAAACCATGGCCAAGTGACGTCACGTGTTTAATATCTACAAAATTTAAATACAGTTTGAACAGATGTACAAATATTGCAAGCTCTTATAACGACGTACTTTATAGCTGTGTAAACTTATTACTATTACTTCAAATAAACCTGGACAATGTTTGTGAAGATTATTTGTTGAGAACTCGCCCTTCGACCTACATACATGCATCTAATCTGTAAAATTCTCACCGAGAAAACTTAGGTGAAGTGAACTGTCAATAGTGTCATCGGGTCAAATGACGGCTCACTTCACCAAGAGATTTTTGCAGAGACCGCCTGTTTCCAAAATAATGAATTAATAATTCTAAAAGGAATCCAAAATATAAAGTAAGGATACCATTAGACTTTTTCATCATGTTCACCCTGCTTTATATTTACTTAATAACTAGCTGCTGCCAGTAAAAGTACCGTCAAAATCGGTCCAGCCGTTTCGGAGATTAACCGGAACAAACAGACTGACAGACAGACAAAAATATTTTTTTTTTTATATGTAGTTACCGTACGTATATACTTTTGTACTTACGCATTTAGTAAAAAGAAATTACAAACAAACACTTCAATATTATTTATTTATAAATGTAGTAGATCAAGGAAATGCTTTAGAAATGGCAAATGACAAAAGTTCAATTATCTAGGTATAATAAGTAGGTACTTATTCAATTGTTTTCTCTGCGTAAGATGCCAACTGTGTGAAATGTTTTTATTTAAGTTATTTTCAGCTAATGACTGTACCTAAACTTAAAACTCATTTACATACAGAAGGAAACTCTAGTATAACTGTGTTTTCTGAGGACAACAGAATGTACTCTGAATCGAGTCTTGAATGGGTTCTTAGGAGTTCTCTTACAGATCCGGATAAGGACTTAAGAAAATGGTATTGAAAACGTACGTTTTCCTTTCAAATAATACTTACCTAAAACGTTTCTGTCGTTTTATCTAACAATTCAGAATAAAACCTTGGTAAAACATAAACAGAAAATAACAAATCATAAAAATAACAGACATTTTTTCAACATTAATGCGGGTGTAGAATTTTAACAAATAGTTTTAATTTTAAAGAGATTGTAATATTCCGATTGTGATCAAAAAATCCAGTTTTGTCCGATCATTATTAACACTTTATTGTTATCGAGTTTTCAATGATGTCATTGTATCATCATATTTAATTTTAAAAATCGAACGCAGATTATTATTTACTCGTTCTTTTGTTAATTTCGTTAAAACTCTCGCATCAACGTAATGTAGGTACTTACATCAATTTTATTCAGTATTCAATACATATGAGAAGATGCATACAACGTAGGCTCACACTCACAGACTATATGCAAGCTGAAGTGGCAATGGTCCGACCCTCAGATAAAATAAAAAACCAAGACAGAGCACTGTCAACAGTGATGTGAGGCTGATTTCAAAAACATGTGTGCACTTTGTGAGGTGTAATTTGATTGTGAATGGTTGTAAATATGTGCGTGTGAGCGTGTATGCACAGAGCGGAGGTGTAGACCAGCCATACTTTCGAAAATCTGAATATCTCGGGGTCCACCCTCAGGCTAGGTGGAACGACGATCTTCGCAGGGTGGCTGGTAGCTGGTAGCAGCTGGATGAGAGTTGCTGAGAATCGAACTGAATGACGTGGAATTGGAGAGGTTTATGTCCGCAGTGGACTGCTTTAGGCTGATGATGATAACGTAGGTAGGTAACACTATACAGGGCGTTAGGGTAATGAAACCAGTGGTTTGGTGTCATTTATAGAACGTAAAATAAATAGAAAATTAAAATAACACAAGAGTATTTCACCCTTTCACCCTATGCGCTAGGGCAACGAACTTGCGTCTCAACACAAGCGGGGGGCGCAGGACGTGACCTGGGGGCCTAGACAAAATCCCTTTTCTGTAAGCGTTAACGCCAACGGAAAGATCCAATTGTATGGAGTTGACAGCAGCAGTCACGTGACATCTCTAAAGCTAATGTCAACTCCATACAATTTGATCTTTCCGTTGGCGTTAACGCTTACTTACAGAAAAGGTATTTTGTCTATAGTCTCTGAACGGCCGCGACCCCTCCCTCAATCAGTCAGCTGTTTCGCTAGAGAGCACGGTGTCGGATAGAAACTTTTTTAAATCTTTTAATGAAAATAATGTGTTTTTTTGTTGTTACTCGGTCATTTATTTTTATATTTAAGTTCACTACCCATGGTTTGAGTGACAACGGTGTTTACCCTGACACCCTGTATAATTAACTTACCAGCCTTTGTAGTTAATTTAGCATGAAAATTACACGTCAAGAAAATGCCAAACTAGCTACCATATTGTACCAGTATTGTCAAAATATGTATTACATTGCTTTTTCAAATCACCAAATTAAGTGGAAGCCACATACCATCACAAAGGGGCTATCATCAAATTTCACTGCATTGCATGGTTACGCAATTATATCGACGACCAAGTGCAGTACAATCTGTTGCGTCATGATTCTTTTGTTGGTAACGTGCAGGGTTGAACGACTTGCATTACGATGTTACAAAATATGATGACTTTATGGATCATAAAAAAGATATAAGTAGGTACCTTGTTTGTACACTGCGAGGAAGAACTTTAGGAATTGACACAAATAGCTACGGTATGAAATGGAACTCAATATCGCAGAAAGCATTTTTATTAGACAAGGGTCTGATATAACGGGTTTAAAAAGACGCTTAACGAAGCCGAAAGTCACTTGTTATTCCCATTATTTGATATTTTTTTTGTTCTAGACCATACCTTCCGGGAACCTTGAGGTTGCGGAAATTTTTTCAGATGTTTTAAATGTTTTATCTTAATTTGAAATACCCCTAAAAACCCTGAACCGTAGCATGCGCCCATAAACACATGTTTTGCGTGCGTTATGTTGCGCACTATCGTAAAAGGCGATTTTTCACACCAAAAATAAAAGTCGTTTCCAAGCAATAATTTTTGTGCAATGTCACTTAACAGAATGCGTATGTGGTGGGTCCTTTTACACCCTGTATAACTATAAGGGTTAAAAACATACGTCACCCTTTTATTGTAAGTAAGTATTAAGAACGGTATTAAAAGTAATTAAAAAAAAGAGATTTGATTTAACATTTATGATCAAAAACCGCAAACCATTCAAATAATAACATAAAACCAATCCTCTGTGTAGCAATAGCCCTATTGTTGTTCCACTTGTTTCTAACTAAGTAATTCGAAATCGATATTCAGATTTTCGAAAGCATTCTCGAAAGATATTAATCATATCATTGGCCAACCCTACCGCGTTGAAGTTTATTGTGAACGAGAGTCACGCCTTTCCGCGGTTCCACACAAACACATCGCGATCGACACGACATTGTGTTTATTTTGACAATTGAAGCAATCGTTCGAATGAGGCCAGCGTGAATTACAATATTATTGGTTTATTTTTTGAGAATCATCATTCACCTGTCCTTATCCCAGTTTATTTGGGATCGGCGAATCATGTCTTTTTCTTCAAATATCAATCTGCCTAGCCTTTTCCCAACAAAGTTGGGGTCAGCTTCCAGTCTAACCGGTTGCAGCTGAATACCAGTATTTTACATGGTGCGAATGCCTATCTGACCTCCACAACCCAGTAACTGGATAATACGATACCCCTTGGTAAGACTGGTTGTCAGACTTTCGGGCTTCTGACGACCCGTAACGACTGTCAATGATCCACGAATGACAGCCGGGACCAACGGCTTAACGTGCTCTCCGAGCCACGGAGAAGTATCGGTTTGTAAAGATGGTCACCCATCCACAGACCAACCCCGGCAAGCCTGATGGATCGCCCCGTGCGGCTCTTATTACTTAGTCACGAGCTCCATGTCTTTTTCTTTCATATTTCTCTATTACCCAGTCGTAATCTCGGTAGGCGACCCCTTTCAAGCTATAATAAGCCCAGGATCCCAAGCGAAGGAGGAGGCGGAACGCGTGAGGGAGAGGCAAAGTTTGCGCCCTCACGCCCCTAACCGCCGCCGTTGGAGACGCCCTGGGCGTCGGGAATCCCAGGCGGATTCCCGGCCACCATAGGCGCGGGCTTGCGGACGGCGAGCAATGGGTAGCTCGCCGTCCGATTAGGACCAGGCCCGGGTCGATGGCGCGTCGTGTTCCACACG
The DNA here is from genome assembly GCA_947522985.1 of Lithophane socia. NCBI lineage: Eukaryota > Metazoa > Arthropoda > Insecta > Lepidoptera > Noctuidae > Lithophane > Lithophane socia. The sequence continues at coordinate 11,874,958 of OX383271.1, read as the reverse complement.
CGCCTCAAAGAGATGTCAGCACAATTAGCGGGGTCCGCTAGGACCGATGCCTGCCAGGGTTGCGGGTTAGTCCGAAAGGGATACCGGGACCTTGGCAACAGGCAACTGAAGGAACACGGGTGGGTTTTAGTCAGTAAAAGTCTGACACGCCCTTCCGCTCCGCCCAGAGCGGGAGAAGTCATTGGATGATTTCCCACCCACAAAAAAAAAAAAAGGATCCCACTTTAAGCATGCGCACTTGTGGCTACTAGGCCAACGAGGCAGGCACAATCGAACGGACTATCAAAAATAAAAAACTACCTACTGCACAACAGTTTTATTTTATTGTTGACCTAGCTAATCAAAATTATTCTTATTGAATAAATAGTCTCGCATAACAATGAGTAGGTATATTAAATTTTAAAGCGGACTTAAAACAACTTTAGATATTTTATTTGCTTTGATGCAATACTTTGACACTAATTGAATTTCCTCTATTATATAACGCAAGATAGATATTACATTAGCCAATATCCAAAACTTCTCACAACAAAGACTTATTATTACTACTTTAATTCTTTCCTTATTATTTCATTTCTTAAGATTTCCTCTTTTTTTCAAATAAATCACGCAATCAACTTCAAAGTTCTCAGTTCATTTCTCAGTATAAGCAGCCCGGAGTCTGTACTTGTGCCCGGTTGAAGGCAATAGGCTCGCCACCTATAACATGGGACTTATGGAGAAAGCTTCAGGGTAGCCGGCGAAATTCAAATTTTCTTACGTTTTTTGCAATTTGCTGGTCAGTACCAGGTTGTATGTTGATCTAAATATGATTTGCGGCCATATCAAATTCTTAAATATTATAAAACAAAGTCCTACGCTGCATCTGTCTGTCGTCCTGTTCACGATAAACTCAAAAACTACTGCACCGATTTTCATGCTGTGTTCACCAATGGATAGAGTGGTTCTTGAGTAAGGTTTTAGTATATAATAACCGACATCCACGCGGGCGATGCCGCGGGCATCAGCTAGTGTATAATACAGAATTATAAACACAAAAATCATCAATACAACTCTCTAAGTTCATATTATTAGTATTAGTATTAGTTCTATTGAATGGCTATTTCATGAAATCATGACATTTGAGGATTATTCTAACTTATGGAGTTGTATTGCTGATTCTAATGATTTTAATTCTGTAAACTCCGTCCTATCTGCGGGAGCGTTTTTCCTTCGCCCGTCCTTCTGATGCGCCTTGCAGGTCGCATCATAGAAATCTCCTTAAGTCCCCTCCCCATTCCACTGACTTCTACTCCTACTCCTTCACTGTGCACGCGGTGCGGTTATGGAATTCCCTTCCGCCTGACATTAGGGACTGCCAAACTGTTGCAGTGTTTAAAAGAAGAGTGAAAGAACACTATCTTTCCACTTCGTCATAGTTGTGTATGTATTTATTTCGATATATATTTATGAAGTAGGTAGTTTATGTTATGTATGTAGTATTTATATTTGTATGTAAGTGTATGATCATATTATTTGTTCTAGTTTATTAAGTGAATTGTGTTGATTTTATGTATTTTACTTTCTCTTGAATTTTACACACGGTGTCTACATCTCTTATCTACTTTCCTATCGCAGGTGTGCTGGAAGAGATTTCTTTAGAAATAAGCATCACCTTTGTACGTTTTTTTCTGTTCTTTTCTTCTTGTCTGTTTATTATGTGTGTACATAAATAGTTAAATAAAAATAAATAAATAAAGCCATATTTGTTATGGTCGCGAATCATATGTTACTCAACGTACAACCTGACACTGACTTGCCAATTGTAAAAAATAAATAAGAATTCGCGGGCTTCCTTGGCGCACAACTGGCGAAATGTGTGTATACTATAGGATCACTCTGCCTAACCCTTCGACGAATACAGGCGTGATGTTATGTTTGTTAGTAAAAAAGTAAGTGTTGCTGTTTATGGTCGTTTACTTACGATAATCATTTGGCGTCCCAATAACTTAGCGATTGTTTTGTGCGCACGCGACGCTCTTAAAAATGGTGGACAGCCGCATACCAATTAGTGTTAGTTAACGATGTAGTAAAGATGCGTTTACTTAATTGCAAGGTAACAAGAAAAATTAAAATTACATAATTATTTCTAATGTATAGTTTAAACATGAAAACAAACAGTGATCTACCATATCTCTACAAATAATGTATATAGCCAGAAAACACAGAATCTTATTTATCTTTTAAAACATAAAAACTTTAAAAAAAAACAACCGACTTCCAAAAAAAACACTAAAGAAGTGAAAAATAAATTAAATTTCGGAAGTCGGTGTCTTTGCTTCTCAATTTTTTGAAGAAGTCGGTTAAAAATAAAAATTAATAAATTAGGAATTTGAATAACTTACTATTCTTGCCATATCTTGTATAATTCATGAAAAAATATAAGTATTTTTTATCCATTGTTGTATATTGTTTTTTTAATTACTAAATATTTTATATTTAAACATTAATCCGTTGATGCGTTTGTGAAATTGCCTTTACGCTGCGCATGAGTGCATCACACAGACAGAGCATTCACAAAGACATTGTGCAAATTATTACAACTATGTATTTTCCTTCCTCTGTTGCATTTACACGCAAAACAATTAACAATAAATAAAACAAACAGTATTTAATGTTTTTCATGCTTTCTACACGCGTGTGTATTTAATTCAATTTACAAGATTTATTCGACAATTTTATTTGCAGCCAGCATGCGTGAGCGCTGAGAAAGTTCCTAGATTCGGTATTTGAACACTTAATCGTAATATCTGGTTTTCTTTGGGTATATCTCACGCTCCGAGAGTTATTGGGTGATAAAAGGGATTTATTAATGGCAATCTTATACCTTTATTCAAGTTTCTCCATTTTCAAAGGTTTTACTCAGAGTTTTAGCAGTTTAAAAGTTTTAGCAGCTAACAGCGTACCTAGGTATTCAGTGTAATGGATGAATCGTAATTTTTCAGCGTCTGATTAGTGGAGAATCATTTTGTTTAGAGGCATTATTTCAAAATTCGATCTGTTTCGACGTGTGAATGATGATTGACTTTAAAAACAAATGAGTTCGCTATGATTTGAATGTGTTTTGAAAGGAACTTAACTGCTGTTACTTATTTGCTTCAAACTGCTATACAATTTACCTAAATTGCTTCAAACTACGTTTCTCATAACCAACATAAACACACACCCGTCAAACCTCTTCATCTTACCCAAACCAATTTGAACAAAACAATTCTATTACCCCACAAGTATTAGGCTGCTAATCAAATTTAAGCACTAGGTCTTACTATCTTCCCTTACGTCATAGTGACGATACCTTACATAAGGCATAGAGCACATAGCATTTTCTCAATATATCATGAGTACAGTCAAACGACGTGGAACAACTTACGAGGTTTAAGGTAACGTAACGTACGCGGAAGATTTTCATAGGAGGGTGATTAATTAAACTGTACCGTTACCGTAATAGTGTGTAATAATAAATAATAATCTTTTTAAGTGGGGTAACGTGATAGTTTTCATAACTTTTTTTGTAGCTTAAGACTTTTAGGATATGTGTAAGATGGTGTGTTGTAGTTATGATAATTATCATGTAGTCAATATTCCTTTGAATCAGTGGACCGGAGAGAATGAGATGATGAATTACTTACTGACTTATACAGCATGTATCAAAAATCAATCTGCCTAGCCTTTTCCCAACTATGTTGGGGTCGGCTTCCAGCCTAACCGGATGCAGCTGAGTACCAGTATTTAACATGACATTACATCTGACCAGTATATTACATGGAGCGACTGCCTATCTGACCTCCACAACCCAGTAACTGGGTAATACGATACCCCTTGGTTAGACTGGTTGTCAGACTTTCGTGCTTCTGACGACCCGTAAAGACTGTCAAAGATCCACAAATGACAGTCGGGACCAACGGCTTAACGTGCTTACCGAGGCACGGAGGAGTCTCGATATATGAAAATGGTCACCCATCCACGGACCAACCCCGGCAAGCGTAGCTTAACCTGATGGATCGACCCGAGCGGCTGTTATTACTTAGCCACGAGCTCCTCCACGAGCATGTATCAAAAATGTGTTGTCAAAAACAAATGTGGTTCATACCATCACACTGAACAAATTTCTCCATAGGGTTAGACATAGACATCGTATTTGGCAAACATTATCAACTGCCTCCTACAAATCTTCAATACGTATTCTTTCTGATACACGGTGCGGTGTATTATGTATAACAATGTCTAAATAAGAATGTTCTTTATTACGTTTTTCCTCAGAGTAGAGTAGCCTAGGTCCTAAAAAATATTTCAAATCCTGGTGAAACATAGAACCTCGCTTGTGTAGCTATCCATTAGAGTGGAATTCCTTGAACAAAATCATTAGTTTTATTCGTCGCCTGATGTGTTATTGACATTACCACCACACACATTTCCAAAAGACATTATCTATAATCTACATAAGTATTTATAACCATTAATATACATTATACCCGTAATTAAATATTTTAACGATAATGTATTCGCTCCAATAATAAAGAATATTACGAAAGAGATTGGAAACACGTTCTGTTTTGTTCTTTTCAAAAATGTGTCTGGCATATTTTTTTTTTTTTATATTGTGACGTAAAAGTGACATATACCTATAACAGAATCATATTTCTTACTTTCGTAATTCAAACTTCGAATGTCTTAACAACAAACATGGCGGAATGTTAAGGAGCGTCTGCAATAGTCAATCGAACGTGCAGGCTGCATACCGCGTCGCATCGCGTGTCAACGCCTAATTATCGGCAGAAACGCTGCGTTTTATATTACACCAATGTGCATTTCATTGGTGTAAGTGTCAGCTTTGAGATTAAATGTATCTTTTTATAATTGTAGCGGCTAATTAACGTCCGATTGCTGGGTACTAAATTACGATTGTACAGGGCTTTGTAAATCAGGGTGTTTATTTGTACAATCGTGGTGTAAAAGTGGTTATTCCAGTTTTTACTGGCTGGTAAGACATGCAGCTATTACACATACGCTGTTCACGCTCAAAATATATACACAGAGAAGGTAAAAAGCGATGGCAAAAACATCTTACAGCATGAGGAATTCAACCGTCTCTTCACTCATAATACAGTTTCCAATACTTGTGCGTTTTCGCTTAAATTACGTAGACATCTCAATTTTCAAAATATGCGGACTTGTTAACCGACTTATTATAATAACTCGCGTTTTTTTGCTAATCGTCTATTTAATGCAACACTCCAGTTGACGGCACACGCCCCCAAATTATTCCAACCTACTTTCACTGAGACGAAACGAATCATATCATGTTCAGTAAAACAACCAACGTTTGACAATTTGATATCAGACTGTCATATATCCATTTCGTAACGTTTCAAGTTACAAATTATATGTTTGAACGTATTACGTGATTTTCGAACAGATTGGAACGTGGTTGCATGCTTGAAATACTATAAGTGTGATTGCTGGTTGAGAATGCGTTGACAGATGTCACTTCCCTTCTAATCTTAGTGTAGATGAAAGGACGAACTTTGGTCCCCATTCAAACGCCCGAGCGTAGCGTTGGGGCAACCATGGTTGCCGGGCGTTCGCTCTCATTTTGAGAATCAGAACTAAGTACCTTTGCAGATCTGTCATAATGAAAATAATATAAAACAACATAGAATCACGCCTGTATCAGCGAAGGTTTGGACCTCTGCCCAAAGCCCAAAATGTTAATATTTTCTGGTTTTTTTTTAAGAAATCACTGACATCAGTTATTAAAATCTTAACATTTTTGAGAAAGCTCCTAAATGAAAGTAATTTATTTATAAAGGCAACAATTACTTTAAATATTAGGTACCTACCAAAAGAGCATTTCGACGTTGTGCACTGGCCTTATTATTAATTTAATCAAAACTAAAGTAAAATACACACCGACCAATCAAATTGGTAGCCAGATAAAAAAAGCTTTCGTTTTTCTTTGAAAAGCAAATTAACCCATGCGTTCTTGTATCATTAAATCAAATGTTTCTGGTCTAATTTCCTCAGTGGGCTAGAAATGAAAAAAGAAGTGAGAGTGGCTTCACTGCTCATCATCCCGTGCAAACTGAGAGTTAATTGAGGGAGACGGATTACTGCGGTGTAGTGCACGGGTTAACTTAACTATCATCGATTTTTTTTTAATGAAATGTTTTTTAGAATTACTGTTGGAATACTGCGCGTTCCAGCGCCATTTTGCGTCGACCCTAAATAATTTGGGACAGGAGCATGATGATCCCGCGCAATCCATTGTGAGCCTTGATTTCGAGTTTAGCTGCAAATTCACTTAGGTACTTATACCAAAGGTATTTATAAGATGCTATGTAAATCCTAACTAATATATAATTATAATATTATAAACGCGAAAGCGTAACAAACAAACTCATGTTTGTTTATTTGTGACGCTTTCATGCTTAAACGGCTGAACGGGTTTGGATGAAAATTTGCACATGGGCAGACCATGACCTGGAATAGGACATAGGACACTTTTCTCCCGATATTCCCACGGGATTCAGACATATGCGGGTGATACCGCGGGGTGTAGCTAGTAAGTAAATAAAAAGAAAACGATCTAGGTACGTACATGAGATTTATTATAGTAAGTGTAATGATATCTTCCGCAATTTTTTGCGTAGTATTTTCCGTTTTCCCTAGGCATTTATGTTTCCTACTACGCATCCAACGATATTCATGACAGCACACAGACACACCGCGCCCAATGATGCGTCTCATCACGTACATCCACACCCATGGGAAGATTATCAAAGAAACACAAAAATTAAACATTCACGACGTCTATTGTTACAAACAATTCCATGTTTATTCATGTCCGTATAATTAATGAGTCAATTATTCGTTTTATAATGAACGCAATCGAGCGATGCGTTCCCAATGCGTCGCTTGTTGCGTGCAATAGATTGATTCCTTGATTAATAATGTTACGTAGTAGTAATTTCGACTATACTGTGTCTAATTTGTATGTTAACTGATTTATATAAAAGTTTACGTGTGAAGTCGAGTAATTCGTTCCATTGAGTTCTCATTTCTCAATATTAGTGGATGGGTATTGTTAAGAAATAAGACACAATTGAAAATAATGCGTATGATGGTCTTAACGCGGCGCCTTACAACTTAGCTTGAACAACTTGATATGGACCCAACTTTTGGAAAAAAAATAACATATATAAATGTAACCAGTGTGAATGAATGGCTGGAAAGGGTGCTAGAGATGATTAGCAGATAAAGATGACGAACATTTTTTTTTATATTTGAGGGTTGGAAATCATCAAATGACTTCTCCCGCTCTGGGAGGAGCGGGAGGGCTGCCAGACTTTTACTGACTAAAACCCACCCGTGTTCCTTCAGTTGCCTGTTGCCAAGGGTCCCGGTATCCCTTTCGGACTTTCCCGGAACCCTGGAAAGATGACGAACTGACAAAAATGACTAGATAGATAACTCAATGTGGAACTAGAATTAATGGAGTGGTGTGAACACTTCATTAATCAGCCCACTCGCCTCTCAGGGGTATGTACGTTTATATAGGCACTTGAATGGTTCTTATTTTTCGTTTTAAAAATAAATACTAAATTATTATTAAAACTGGATAACAGAAGAGTAATTTTGATTGACATGTTACAAACTATTGTATGTCAAGAGTGAGAGTACCAGGCTATCAGAAAACAAAAAGTAGATTTGATCAAACTCTTTGTGGCCGATTTTGTGCGCTTTTCGTACAGCGAAGTAAATCAGATAGGTAATTGGTTCGTTAACATTTTTCTGCCTAGACAAGATAAATGACTAAAAACCTATTTTCTGGGAAATCAAGAAAGATTTAGTAACGTGGCAGAGTTTATTACCTACTTTAATTTATAGCTTAGTTTTCAATCAGCTCGCTACCGTTTGGTATTTAGAACTGGAACTGCTTTCATTTACGTATCCAATGCAGGTTTTAGTTCACTTCAAACTCCTTGAATTTATTATCAAAATTTTAAAAGTAAAGTTCGCACTCTATATACACGGACCTTTTTGGTGATGTTCTTCAGAAAAGTCAGAAGCGTATTACCTACGAAACAAAAAGGAGTTTGTAAGGATCATAGTAGGTAAGCTTTCTGCAGTTTCTGTCAACGCCATGGGAAACAGGCGTGAGCAGTTGAGCTTATGTATGGTCGAACGCTCTACTCTAATTTCATATCCATCGTAAGTGCCTGGGCCAATGCTCGACATTGACACGCTCGACATTTTGATTTGTGACAAAGCAGTTATGCCTATAAGTAGCTAACTAGCTACCCCTTACCTTGTTTGCACACACACCACAGTGATAAGAAGCTGCATCGACATCGTATCTAAACTAAAAATAATAATTATTTAATTCAGAAAAATAATGAGTTAAAAAAATAGAGCTACGGCGTAGCTATAGTGTTCGCATAAATGGGTTTACGGCGTAGTAGGGCGTAGCGTAGAGTGATGCTACGGCGTAGGGGTAGGGGTAGTACTTATAGTAGTACGCGACTAAATTTTAAATTCTGAACAATTAATTATTGTTACATTTTAAATTGTCATTGCCTTACATGCACGTTTTTTTCAAATAAATTGTTTCTGTTACATTTTTCATTGTCATTACATTACATTTTAAAATAAATTGTCGATTCATTTTTGTCATCTTCTTCTTCGTGTCGCTGGCAGTACCTACTTTATTACTACGTCAGGACTCTACAGAGTTGTTAGTTTGTGACACACGTCTTGTCTTGTCACGGCATACATGTTAGCCCACCTATGACCACTGTCCTCTCGAACCAACGATGACAAAGGCCGATATGATTTATTTGATTCAATATTAGGTGTCGTTGGAGGTCAATTCGTAAGTAGGTTATTTACATTTGAATTTAATATTTCATCATTTATTTTTGACATTTTTATAAGATGCAGTTCTACAAGTAAAGAATTTCAAAGAGTATTCAACACAAAATGGTTAAATTAACCTCGAAGTAAAGCCTGGGTTACACGAGGCAAGTTTTGTAAGCAAGTAGGTAATAAATAATATCCTGGTTTGGCACAAGCTAGAGCTGTTTACACGATGCTAAGAAATTTGAACCCCATAGCATTGCAGTGACTTACCCCATGGAGTAAAATGACCCGATTGGTTACTAGCTTCGCCGGTCACACAAGCTAGGATAGTACCTATTATCAGTGGTGGGGGGTCACTATTAGCCCAAAAATAGAACCCCATAGGATGGGGTTCTATTTTATTAAACTATCACACTAGCTTAAAAATGAGGATAGTTCTGTACCTACACACCTTAGTTGTGTTCGCTAGAGTGACTGGCTTGCTAGCTTACAAGCACTTTCTTGCACTCCTAGCTCCAAAAACTAGCCTCGTGTAAGGCTAGATGTAGGCTCGTGTCGGCCTAGGTGCCCAGAACTAACCACAAAGTACACTGAAAATAAAAACCACAGCTCACCTTACATTGGTTAATTTTTTTTGTTCCTTTTTTAAAGTCATCGTTTTGTCGCCAAACATCGCATTGTAGGAGCCCATTCACAATTTTACGGACGTCATTCTCGATAACGATTCAATGTAATCGAAAATCGAATCAACAATCGAATTCAAGGGCGTGTCATCGGTTCCCATGATGAATTTCGACACAACGTTTCCGGTTGAACGGACTTCCGTTTTTTTTAATGTAAGTAGACAAAAAAACACGGTGAACGAGTTTCTGCGTTACGTAAATATGTGGACTAGATACATAGACATCATTACTTAGATTATTATAAAAACGGAAAACGAAAATTAATAGTTTCCTCATCAGTAAGTAAAGCATCTTACCATAAATAGAGATTTTATAGTTTGAATAATGTAGGCGGGCCAAGGTCAAAAGCCATACAGCCTTGTCGAATTTTCGTTTTCTTCCTTTTCTAAAAAGATTTGCATACTCTTTACATAATACCTGCTTAAAAAATGTGTAAGTCCTTCTGATTGACCGTGTTGACCATCGATTATATTAGCAATTTCAAATTGATTGACATTGGATATTATTTTTACTGACCACGCTATGTTAATTTACCAACACATATTTTCGTTTTTGCTCCGCAATAATAATCCTTATTGTTACTAAATAATAAAACCTTCCGCGGGCTAAAACATCTCAAGAACTTAGTGTGAACACTAAAATAAACAGTAAAAGTGATATCGGATTATAAGTCTTATCCCCAGGTAATAAGAGTGAAAGATTAACGAAATTAAATGTTCTTTATTACGTCAATAATTATTATGCTCATGAGATATTATGTCATCTTTGGCACTGGACATTACTGGTCACACCTCGATGATGTTTTATTTAAAAATAAACGGTTACTTACCGACCAGAAGACTATAAATAAGTACTTAATTAAAATTCGTCTGCAATTTAATTATCTTTTGTCAACTCCATGTTAACAACGAACGTGAAGCATCTTATTCTTATTGTCCAGAAGCAAAAAGATAATTGACATATTATTTATATTTAAGAAGACATTAATAGCTATAACAAATGATATGGATAAGCAGACGAATTTAAACGACTTAGTTTTTTTTTTTTTACCTTTTCAAATGTATATAAGTAACAACAACACTGAATAAAAAATTTCGATCAGGAATTTGCGCGCCAAAACTGACAGGTGACACGAGTTACAAAAAAAATAACCTACAAACTGCCTAGTTTTTTTTTTTACTAGGCCTCTAGTTTTACAGACTAGTAGGTACTTATTAATTAGTTCTCACCGTTCCTTTAATTCTACTTTCAGTACTAATTCCTGAAACCATGCCTGTAATGACCCGTAAGGCTGCTGCTCAGGAGTTGGAGCTTAAGTTGAGAACGACCATTCAAGATCTTAAGGCTTCAAACAGTAAATGTGAACAGCTGTTACAAGAAATAGATGATAGTGAGAAGGAAGTCGAGAAGGTCGTTTACAAAAATACAAGCTTAAAGCAGGAGCTAGTAAACCTACACCAACAATACCTGGATGTTATTGATGAACGGGACAAACTGCAGCTGGTTACGGATGGTTTTAGTAACTGCAGTAACTTATATGAGGAGGCTTTGTGTAAGGTTAGGGACCTAGAAGAAGAACTAATTCATGCAAATGTACAAATTTCTAAATTTCAAAATTTCTAAGTTACAAAAACAAAAAGATTGTACTCGGGCTAAGGAAACTAATCACTTATATGGTGAATTATTTAACACTAATTGCAACCCTCATTCTTTAGTAACAATAGACCTTACTGATGATTCTTTATTGAAACATAATAATAGTTGTTATAAAGTAAGTCAAAATAAAATAAAAAAATATGCAAAACTAAATAAAATCATAAATAAATGCAATAAATTCAGGAAACAACAAAGACACAATTCCAACAATATTAAACTAAGGAAAGAGCGTGTTTTTCTAATAAATAAATTAAAAAACTATCAGATTAAATTAGAAGACAGTAAAAACATTTATCAAAATGATACCCAACAATTACAGTGTGAAATTGAGGTCCTTGAAGAGTCACTACATTCACTTTATATTAAGTATGTGAGCTCTCAAAAACAAATAAAGGAACACATCCTTGCTGCAAACGAGTTAGTAGAAATGTGTAATGATGAGGCAGACAGAGTGGTCCCTATGACTCTCAGCACCACTCAATGTTCTTGTGAAAGGGAATCCAGCCTTGAGGCTCTTCAACCAGAGCAAACGGAGGACCCGTCCCAGTCTGAGGGATCTCGGGACTGTATCCTCGATCAAGATACACCACATGTGGTGCAAGCTTCATCTCAAGTAGCACAGACAGAGGCTTGTTCTAGTAAAGTTTGTTATTGTTCTGTTATGTTTTCAGATAGTTTAGGGAGAGGGTTAGGTAAATTATTAAGTAACAACTTAAGTCAATCTGCTGTTAATTATTGTATGCCTGGAAAATCTTACGAAGAGATAATGTCATCAATAACTGGGAATAAATATGATCCGAAAGCCATCATCTCTGTATTTGTGGGCAATAGTACTAATGTAAAAATAGATGACATCACTGACAGTGTCACTGAAATCTTGAAGATTAATTGTAAGAAAATAATATTGTGTGCTTTTCCATACTTCGAGCACTTGTCAAGTAGGCAAAATCATTATATACATATGCTAAATAACCATATGCATTTACTAACGAATCACTATAGTGACAAACTTATATTTTTTGACACCAACACTTTTGTTGAGAAATTAAAATCGACTAGGGATACTGCGTATCTGCCTATTAGTTTTAGACGTCAAATAGCATGGCTATTAGCTTTTAATATAAACTCAGACATAAGTAGTATGTCGAAGTCTTATGTAATTAGCACCACAAAAATTAGTAATAATACTAATAATATTTTAAACTAGTCAGTAAGACAACAGAAGGTACCAGTAACAATGTAGTTAATCTCACCACCAACATGGTATCTTCTAGCATTCAATTAGTTAATTGCAAAAAAGGGGCTAAGCAGAATACCTTGAAATTGTTTCATCAAAATATTCAGGGTTTTTCTTCCAAACAATTGGAAATTGAATTGTTTTTAGAAAAAACAATGTTTGATATTATCTGCATAACTGAACACTGGTTGAAAGATTATGAAATGCTAATTAATTTTGAGAATTATAAAGTGGGCAGTTGTTTTAACCGAAAATCCATGCTGCGTGGAGGTTCACTAATCTTAATTAAAAATTGTATAAAATCTAAGACTCGTAAAGACATAGTTGAACTATCGGTGGAACATAGCATTGAACTGTCCTGTGTTGAGCTAGATAAGCATTATATAGTGTGCGTATACCGACCTCCTAATTATCAAAACTACTCTATATTTGAGTCAGTAATGGAAGATGTTTTGGCAAAACTTGCAACGGGTAATAAATCAGTAATCATTTGTGGTGACTTTAATATTAATATTTTGGAAAATAATTCAAATAGCAGTAGATTATTAAGTCTCTTCAAATCATTCAATCTGTCAAATGTGTTTTTGGAACCAACGCGAATTACTACGACTACTGCTACATGTATTGATAATGTTTTTTGTAGCTGCAGCTATTTAGATAAAGCCATTGTAAATTATCTCCCTTCTGATCACAGCGGTAATTTTGAGTCCAACACACCACTTCAAAAAGTGCAAATACAAACTAGACCGATAACATCGGGTAATTTAAATAGGTTTAATAGCACTTTAATTAGTAAGTTAAGTACTCAGGGCCTAAATATAAACAATGGTAATATCTTGTATGAAGAATTCTTTTCATTAGTGCAAACAGAGTTTAATAACTCTTTTAAGAAAAAAACGAAAACTATTTGCCCTAAGTTTTTATTCAGTGACTGGGCAACTAAAGGCATCAGGAAAAGTAGGGAAAGATTATTTGAACTGTATGGCCTTAAGCCGTATATTAACACGGAAACTTTTAATAAATATGTTGCTACTTACTCTAAAACTTTTAAAATAGTGTGCAAAGTAGCTAAAGCTTCTTTCATTAGCAACAAGGTTAAATCAGCAGACAATAAAATAAAGACAGTTTGGAAAATTATTAACAATGAAACTAATAAGAGCAAAAGGCATAATACTGATTACACACTGGACACTTCCCGCGGTCTCATTAGCGCTAACATCGATGTTGCTCAGGAATTTGCAACTTTTTTTACCAATATTCCAATTAAAACTACGGAAACTTTAAATTCCTCGCCCTCACTTGCTATTGATTTATTAAGAGCGAATGTTTCAGCCTGTCCTGTGGAATTTAACTTTAAACATATAAACCCTGTGGTCGTTGTAAAAGCTTTTAAGCAACTCAAGATCAAAATTACCGAAGATCTGTGGGGCATGTCTACTAAAGTTTGTCAATCCATTATTGAGACAATTGCACCCTACTTAGCTTTAATATTTAATTTGTGTGTGGATCAAGGGGTATTCCCAGATTTAATGAAGTACAGTAAAGTTATTCCACTTTTCAAATCCGGGGACAGCAAAGACACTAATAATTATAGACCCGTATCAGTTTTGCCGGTTTTCAGCAAGGTGTTTGAAAAAGTAATGTTAAATCAAATGCTCAATCATTTTAATCGTAATAACATCCTACACGATCAACAGTATGGTTTCACCAAAGGACGTTGCACAACTGACGCCGGTGTCACCTTGTTAAAACACATCTTTAAGGCATGGGAAGAGGCACAAGATGCAATAGGCATCTTTTGCGACCTATCTAAGGCTTTTGATTGCGTGAATCACGAAACGCTGCTCTTGAAACTTGAGCATTACGGACTGGGTAAACTTGCGCTTAGCTTAGTAAAATCATATTTGAATGATAGAATGCAGCAAGTTCAAATAAACGGTGTGAACTCATTGGGTTTAAAAGTTAGAATGGGTGTACCACAGGGCTCGATATTGGGTCCATTCCTCTTCTTAGTATATATAAATGATTTACCTCAACTACTGAAAAATCGACCACACATGGTGTTATTTGCTGATGACACATCACTGATTTTTAAAGTAAATAGACATGCACGGGAGCTTGACGACGTAAATAACGCTATGTTCAAGGTCCATAATTGGTTTACTATAAATAATTTGGTATTAAATGAGAAGAAAACTAAATGCATAAGATTCACGTTACCGAATGTAAGAAGTAGTGAATGTCATGTTGTACTGAACGAGGAGATACTAGAATTCGTCGAAAAGACAGTTTTCCTGGGGATCACGCTTGATTCAAAACTACAGTGGGGTCCTCACATAACATCACTTGCAGGGCGACTAAGTTCAGCCGCTTACGCTGTTTGGAAAATCCGCCAACTAACAGACGTGGATACCGCGAGACTGGTCTATTTTAGTTACTTTCATAGCATCATGTCTTACGATATTTTGCTGTGGGGACGGGCTGCAGATATTGATTCTATCTTTATTTTGCAAAAGAGGGCTGTCCGAGCCATCTACAACCTCCACAGACGCGAATCTCTAAGGGAACTGTTTAAAAAAATTAACATCATGACGGTTCCTTGTCAGTACATATATGAAAACATTATGTATGTTCGGAAAAATCTACATCTTTTTAGTAAGATAAGTGACAGGCATAACTTTAACACTAGAAATAGGAACAAATTAGATCAACCACGTTTCAGATTGTCTAAAGTACATACTTCTTTTATGGGGTACTGTGTAAAATGAAATAATAAAATACCACTCATTATTCTTCAACTAAATGAGAAGAAATTTAAAACATGCATTAAACGCACACTATGTAGACAGGCATATTATAAGTTGGATGATTATATTGTAGATAAAAATGCTTGGCTTAATGCTGGTCCTGCTCCACAGGCACTAGGGCTTACTAGTTAAAATTTTTAATATTTGGAAGAGTTGCTTCCCCTTTTTTTTTTCTGACTTTACAAACTTAAGTTTATTTATTTTTTTCTTTAAATTCTATTATTTTAATCTTTCATGTACATTGCAAATTATAGTTTTGTATAAATTAGAAGCATTTTTTCAATTTTGTAAATGTGAGTACCATGGAGCCGTTTAATATGGTATCATGTTTTATATTGACTTGAAAGAGCATGGCTGATGAGAGTATGTCATACTCACTTAAATGTCTCGCTGATGGTGGCGCGTGTGTTGGATCATTCGGTTCCCTACAAAATGGTTGAGCTGGATGGTGCTGACCCACGTGTCATGTTCGTGAACGGGCGCTGTCAGTTGAGACTGGTCATCTCTTATCTGCCAGGGCTTATTTTTAATCTTATATTTTGAATTGTTTTTGATTATTTTTCATTTGACATTGTTCTCACATATAGAAGCACCAAGAATACTGTACCCAGGATTTTGTAATATCTATATCCATTTTTAAAAGAGTGTCCTTGGAGTTTCTTGCCCGTTCTTCTCCATAGAGATCTACGATTTGGAATGGGCAACTAGCTTCAACTTTTTGACTAACTGACCGATTCTTTGACTATTCAAAAGTGCCTGTAAATGGTTTAATTGAAATAAATGCTTTGAGTTTGAGTTTAACATTAGCATTAGAAACGAAAGTAGGTAGTTATTAAGCACCAAAATTGGCAAATAATAATTTGTCTCTTAATAGGTAATATTGACCAGACAATTATATTATTAAAGTCCCCAGCGAAATTCCAAAGTGGCTGTTTATTTTACAAATGCCAGACTAAGGTCAAATAACTAAAACATTGGCGATCAATTGCAATGGGAATACATTAATATTTTACAGAACAAGTTTTAGATACCTACGCATGCATTAAAACTTACCTATTTATATCAAGCAATGATCAAAATGGCTATCACTGTTTAGCTTGATTTGTATTTCGAACTGTGAGTCTGTGACATAAGCAGATGCTATCAGTCGCCATCACTTGCTATGGCAATCTACATGTGTTAATTTGTTCTACGTCTGCGGATCTGTTAATAATGATGATGTCGTTTATTCTATTATGTTAATTAAATGTTATTTGTTACCACCGGAATGCCTTTCACGCCGGTCGAGTTTTATTAGACGGACTATTGGCTGGTAGTCTGGGAAACAGTCACTATGTGGGTATGTAGGTATGTTTTAGACTTTATAAAAGCTACTATAAACGCAATACTAATTTTCAATGAACAGACATGATTATTTTTTATCTTGGCTTATGTTTCACAATTCTCTTATGCTTGGGAGCATCAACAATTTCAATACCTAAATAATTTTACTAACAAGGAAGGTCTAATGATACGAGAGTTATTTAAATTCGCAATCAAAACAACACCATACTTTACAAAGCATACCTATTTGGAAGCCTGACTGGACTTTGATTTACAATCGAAACGACATGAACATCTTTATAACGAAGTCATGTCCAAAGAAATACGTTTCATGTGTAAATTATTAACACTATAGTGAGAAGTGGGTACCACGCAGGTAACCATGAAAAAGTTCGTTATACCTACCTACTTAGATAGAGAGGCCTTCGTAGATCCAAGACAGGGCAGAATATGCGTGTTCGCATTATAAATGCTAAAGATAATGTAATGATTTTCATTTTTTGGCTTAATGGATCTACCATCTTGTTTTGGTGAACATTATTTAAATTCAGGGAATCAAAAAATCGAAAGTCTATGCGTGCTTCCAATTTTTTTGGCCAAGACATCAACGAATTGCAGCCTAACCATAAAGATCTTTGTCCATTGCACTATAAAGTACAGTGCGCTCTATGATTTTCTGATTTATACTACTTAGGTGCACATTAACGGACCACAATCATGTTTTAATGGTAAAAATCTAGTTTTTCGCTCCAAATTTCACGGCCGCGATCGTTTGTTGAACACGCCATCATACGACATATGGCCGACCCTCTTATCCATTGCGAGGAAATTGTAAATAATAGCTTTTTATAAGTTATAAACCGATAAATAAGATCGCGGCAGCCATTACCGTACGTTATGAATGGGTTTTTAATTAAGAGATTGTTGATAGTAACCGGGATATTTCGCACTATGGTGATTGTTTACCTTCACCAGGCAATAAAGTATCTTATTTTGAAAATACTTTTTCATAAGGCCAAACTATTGTGAGTTAAATTACACATTATGTATCCTATGTAGGTTCATTGCTATGACAATGCCGGGAAATGGGAAAATATTTATGTTCCATTCCCCTAATAGCATTGAATTTCAATAAAAGGAAAATAAATCACATCCTTGGGCAAAAAGTCGTAAAAATAAATCAATGTGAGGAAAACGTTTTTCAATGTTATTTGTTGCTTGTATTAGCATTGAAAAGTACGTGATATGACGAGTAACATTGAGGAAAGTCTGCTAGTTCTTTTATTTACACAAGGATTTATTTTTAACGATAGCGCACGATATCCATTTCGTTAAATACTTAAATGTTTATATAAGCAGCCACTATTAATTTAAATTCGCTTCCTCAAAAATGTGCTAAAATGTTCTTAGCTAAGCTAATTTACAATAAACTGAAAAAACTATTGTTGAATAAAAATGTGCCCAACTCAAAAAGATGGTTTTAAAAGATTTAAAAACTTTTTGAAACAGGTCCTCGTAGTTCGTACAAGTTACGAGTTTAAATACAGGGCGGGAACCACGTTGATTATACCGCTAGCAGACGAAAGTGAAAAGAAGTACAGCCTTGTTTTTTTTTTCAACTTTTTTTCTCGTCGCCCGAGCTTAGCAAACGTGCTTGACACGCTTACCGAACTTACATGTTGGAGCTGTTTTTGTTTATAAGAAATCTTTTCGCTTTTACTCTTTTAGCATAATAATTAATTTATGAGATTTTAATCAGTTTTCAAATCATAATTAATGATGTTTTCTTAAGGTTTATTTCTGGCTAGGTAAGTTGGCAAGTCCGCGCAGTAGTTAGGTATAACAGAAATGCAACTTTGACAAAAAAAAAGTAGATTAATATCAAACCTATTTACAGCCATATATTTACGTCTTGACATAAACAATTAAGAAGAAAAAAAACAATTGTAACCTCAAAACTCATAACTGGCCATAAACAAAAAAGAGGTCTACATAAAACGCGCGCCAAATCAAAAAGATAATGGCACTAAAGATGAATTAGCTCGTAATCACCCATTCTAATAACAACAGAGTGGTCAATGACCCCGCTGGATGCCTTTTGCCAACACAATTGGATTACAGATACGGTTTTATTAATATTGAAATAACATTTGCAAGCTGGTGTTATTGGAGCTACTTTGTAATTTGCATGCTGAGCGAGGAATAAAAGAATCGTCGTGTAAACAACGTGTGCAGAAAACACCGAGGTAGATGCTCTCTGGGTAGAGCGAGTGAAAATAAAAAGGTAGGTAGAAACTTAGTTTTTCTTACAGATTGACTAAAAATGAGCCAGAAAATATAAAAATAAGTTAAGTAAGTAAGAAAACCGATACAGAACAGGAACCCCGTAGTTCCGAGTCGAATCGAGTAATTGTCAAATTACGTGCAAAATAGAGTCATAATGTCGCTAATTCAAAGGGGGTGTCTTTCGAATTTCAGGAATGTTTCAGCTTTTCCTAGTAATTGGTATACAGTACGACACAACTTAGATGTAGCATTGAACATTTGCAATCATTAATTTCAATTTTACGAATTTATTTGGTTATAATGACTTTACAAGTTATTGCGTTTGCTTAAAGATCATTTTCACCTAAAGCAGTAATTCGAGATTTTGGCGCACTCAGTTCGGATGGTGATCGGTTTTACGAATTTTGCCGATGCTACATCTAAGTTGTGTCGTACTGTATGTTTCTCTTGGCTTACGTTTCAGAATCAGAATCAGAATCAGAAATCATTTATTTGCAAAGAATGTAGGTAACATTGTTTTGGTGGTGTAAACAAAATAAAAACACAAGGATCCAGTACATTCTACCAAATGGCATGCAACATTACGCATTAAAATAATCATAATTATTACAAATCTATATGTCAGGTAATCAATTTTTAATGTATTTTCTTGAAATTTAAACTCACTGACAAAATAATAGTCATAGTAAATACAATTAGAATAAAACAAACTTAATAAATTGAAATATTATTGAGAAATTAATGTCATATGGTGATGTCATTTAAAAACTCACTGACAGCGTAATAGCATTTTTCAACTAGTAGTTTCGTTAATTTCTTTTTGAAAGAATGAGATGTATCATTTTTAATGTCATTAGGTATTTTATTGTAAATAACTGGTCCCATATGCATAATATTCTTTCTTAATAATGCTGTTTTGAAATTGCCAGTATGTAATAGACCTTTGTATTGGGATCTCAGTAATGCCGGTCTTGAAGAATGATCTATCATTGTCTCAAAAAGATTTCGGTATCAGAAAAACGTTACAACATCCAAGGGTTTTATTTACCCACTAGCGGTCGCCCGCGGCTCCGCCCGCGTGGATGTCGGTTACCGCTGCAAAAAGCCTACCCAGGAAAGACACGGTCAGCAAAATGATTCCCAGGTCAATTCACAGACACCGACAGTAACATCGATGACGCAGTCATTATCCGCAGGCTGCACAGATTGTCTTTCTGTGTATGTTAAAGTTGTTAATGATGAAAATATTTAAATGTAATTAATACTAAGTTTTCACATCTGCCGGCAGTCCCGGAGCGCAACCCGTTGTTTTAGGATAGATAACTAAAGCGATTATTGTAGAGCTTCTCTATAAACAACATTTGACGTTAAATTATTTTCAGGTAACAAAATATACTGATGGTCGGGAGCCCCGACCCGTGATAGGGCAACGTAAATTTGCCCATGCGTAAAACATTCTTTTCGTAAATCAATTCCTACTAATTTGAATGTTTGGCCCTGGGAGAAAAGAACTGTTGTTTAGCTCTGAGAAGAACTTTTGCGTAGGTGTAGTTTTAAGAACGAAATCTAAAAAAAATCGCACGAAAATTATTAGACTTCGCGCACGACCGCTGCGTAGGGAGCATACCTTACTCATAGATCTAAACTCCCCTCCCGCACGCGCACCCCCGCCTTGGTGACGCCCACTTCGCAACGGGCCGTGCAGCAGAAATCGTAATATTTTAATTTCGCCATAACTTCAAAACCAAACGTCCAATTTTAATCATTCAAAGACCAAATATTATCTACATAAACTGTACTTAGTGATGAAATAATTTATATTGATAAGGATTAATAGCATGAGTAAAATAAACGCGTTTAAATGTAGTCCAAAAAAAATTCAAGATTTTTAAATAAAAAACAGTTGTTGTGCCTCACTCATGACATAGATAGGTATAGTGCGTCGCGGACTTTTTTGAAGGTATTTATAAGATCTACAATTAATTAGAACATTTTATGGTTCTGTCTTTTATAGTTTAGGCAGCGTACGCAAAATAAGTAACTTTTCTGGTTGATTTTTTACACCTTGTGTCCGAAAAACCCAAATATCTTACGGAACCCTATTTTTTTCCAAAATAAAATATAGCCTATGTTACTCGTGGATAATGTAGCTTTCGAATGGTGAAAGAATTTTTAAAATCGGTCCAGTAGTTTTTGAGCCTATTCATTACAACCAAACAAACAAAGTTTTCCTCTTTATAATATTAGTGTAGATTTAGGTGATAATGGATGACCTTGGTGTAGGTATATGAACATGATAAATTATTTACTTATTATTTATCTCTGCAGATTGGCTTAAAATAACACTTTTACACGTCAAAAATAACTTCTGTTTTATAAGAATATAAGTATTTGAGTTCGGTTTTATAAGTCACTACCTAGCTACCTACTCTAAAGACTGACAGAGACTGTTTAGATTCCTAAGTATCTACTTATAGTTTATTCAACTAGTTTGGGTAGGTACCTACTTTATTTTTAAGCTGTCGTAAAACCCGCAATCGCCTCTTTGAAAACCTCTCTAAATAGTAGGTAAATAGATTTATTGCTTCATTATAACCCAATATATCTAATGAAGTAATTCGTGATTAATTCCCATTCGTCGTGCATCTTCCGAAGTCGGCTAACTGCGCCGATTACGACATCGATCGACAAATATTTCACTCGAACGAAATCTCTCGCTTAGGATCGACATTGCCCAACTATTTACCTATTCAGCCAGCAAACGTGAACTAGTCGCGACAATTGAGCAATAGACACAAAAGCTTTTCTTACAAATCCTTTATAGGTTCGAATTCATAAAAAGAACACAACAGTAGCGATTTTTATTTATTTACTTGTAAACCGCCTCGGTTCGAAGTTCAAATCTTGTTTATGTAATTGAAACTGATATTTCGATGAAATATTGCTTAAATATGCCGCCTAGCGAGCAGTATTTTTTGGAGCGAAACCTTTTATCATTATTGCACGTAGGGTTCTTTTTTGTAAAACTAAGGAACCGTAGTAGGTAGGTATAGGTCTATAAAAACATCAATTAACTTGTGTTAGGTACACTAAAAATATTATTGTACTAAACGCTATTATGTAGGTACTATTGTTTTATACCTACCTATTTTGTATAACACTTGCAAAACCCTATCTAGGTATTCTAAAATGGTTTGCAACATGGCATGGGCTATTATCAAATTCGCGTGATAGACGGAAGTGAAACAATAAAGTTTTCATTACAACACTGAATTTCAATTTCGAAGTTCTAATAGTGTTCATTTTAAATTAAACGATTACTTCGGATTTACCCCAGACACCCCAGAAAATTAAATCCGCCTCTGTACATTTTTGTGCCTATAATATTAAATAAATACATGCGTAAATATTCATCATCACCTGCCTAGCCTTTTCCCAACTATATTGGGGTCGGCTTCCAGTCTAACCGGATGCAGCTGAATTTTACATGCAGCGACTGCCTATCTGACCTCCACAACCCAGTAACTGGGTAATACAATACCCCTTAAGAATGGTTGTTAAAATTTTGAGCTTCTGACGACCCGTAACCGTAACGACTGTCAAAGATCCAGAAATGACAGCCGGGACCAACGGCTTAACGTGCTTTCCGAGACACGGAAGAGTCTCGGTATGTAAAGATGGTCACCCATCCACGGACCAACCCCGGCAAGCGTAGCTTAACCTGATGGATCGACCTGTGCGGCTGTTATTACGTCGCCACGAGCTCCTCACATGCGTAAATATTCATGCAGCAAAATATGACTGTCAGGGAAAAAATGCTATACCTACCTGCCAGGGTTGCGGGAAAGTCCGAAATGGATACCGGGACCTCAGCAACAGGCAACTGAAGGAACACGGGTGTGTTTTAGTCAGTAAAAGTCTGACACGCCCTTCCGCTCCGCCCGGAACGGGAGAAGTCATTGGATGACTTCCCACCCTCAAAAAAAAAGTTAAAAATGCTATACCTAGAGATGATTTTCCAAACAACTAAGCTAAGTGGTCAATAACCCTGACGAGCTTGCTTCTATAACCTTTTAGAAAAGGTGTTCGCTACTTTCTGATCTTAATTGAACATTTCAAATAGCATGCTAACCGATCTAATCGATTGAACCGAACGCAAACAATACATCGTTGCGAATGCTATTGTTAAAATCCCCAAATAAAGATAGATGCAGAATGATTTGCTAAAAGCGTTTGTTCGTGTGTAGCCGCTTTATTGTTATTTAAAGCGCACTACGTTCTACGGCCATTACATTTTATGACTCTATTCGTGATGCAACTGGCCGCCTTGAACTTTCTTGGTGTTTGCACATCAAGTCACCAAACAATGAACTGCTAGGAAAGTTCAAACTGCAGCCAAAGGAGTTGGTTTTTGGATTTGCGATTTGTGAAACGAGCTAAGTGAAACTCGGAATAGAAATGTGTTAAATTGATAAGTGTGTTGTTTGCACGAATGGTCGGATGTCAAATGTTTGAAACAAGCTGAAGCTACTGCAACTTATCGTGTTTGTGACTAGGAAAAAACAAATATTTACTTATAGGTAGGTATATCGTCTTTAAAGAAACGTTCCTCAGAAGAAAATTGACGTCAATTCAAATATTAGACAAGCTTTATGATGAGCATGGTAACAGATAGTCTCTATTACATCTATTGCGGACATTAAAGTATTTAAAACAAATTAAAAGAGGATCCACGGTCCACGCTCGACTTGGACGCGCCAAATGTCAAGGTAAGTTACAAGATGGCGCTATTAAAACAAAAATGAACAACGAATGCGGAGACTCGAAATTTGAATTTCTTGACTGTTCTTACTTTTATTTTAAACAGGATGGAGTCTCATACTGAAAAGGTTTTTCTTGCTTACAGAAATGTATAGGTGGACCTTATGCATATTCAAAAAGAGAAAGGCGCACGATTTCAGGACTCGAGATGCAGGATGAAAGAAGACCCCTAGGATTCCGAGTCGCTCCCAATAGCACAATAGAAAAGGGACAGTTATCAAAGAAAAAACGATTCTTCAACTTAAAAATAAAAATAGCTATCTCTATTTACAAAGCTACCTAATAAAATTAACTGCTAATTTACAAAACACGATTTTTGTTTATCTTATAAACTCAATTGGTGAAGGCTTCGACCACACGTAAGCTAGATTACGTCGAATGTCCTTGCTTCCTAACCAGCTATATTTGACAATCATTTGAATATCGTGTTGGTTTATACGACTCGAGTATTGACTTATTTGGTGACCGTAGCGTATTAGGGTGCCGTGGGCTTACAAAATTGAGTTTATTTGGCGAGTTATAATAATGCCAAGAGACAGAATAGGCGATTACACCTGTATTCAAGGATTACAGCTAAAACAACCAGTTGTTGTTTTTGGTATGATTTTAACAAGCCTATAACATGATAGTCATTCAGAGGAGGACATATATTATAGTGCAACGCTAGATACATATCTAGCGTTTTCGAGTCTTCACGATTGCGCGCTCATAACATTATGAGCGCGCAATCGTGAAGACTCGAAAACGTCTTAATTGGGACGTATTGACTTTAGTCTGCGACACGCATGAAGACGAGTAATACGCTTAGTTGAAGCAGCTGCACTAGCTGTCTCTTTTTTCTTGTTGTTTTTACCAAGCCATCTCTTTTCTATCATTTTTACTCGTAGTGAAATGTAAAATGAATGAAAAGCGGGTACCTATGTGTGCTGCCGCTGCTGCGCGGAACACTTTTTTCGGTTGTTTTGTGAGTGTATAACATATCTGTTAATATACCTAATATCATTATTATAGTGCCAAACTTCCAGCCAAGCAATGTCGAGATGTAGACTATGACTTTTAAAATTCTGGTAAAAAAACACTTCCTCTCTCCTTAAACATCGTCATTAAATATAGCTCTTTCCTCCTGTTTCATGTTTATTATTGTATTGTTTATATAAATATATATATATATTTATGTAGATAAGTATATGCTTTATGTATGTATGTATTTATTGTATATGTAAATGGTACACCACTGACTACCTGCAGTATTATCTCTCCTTCGCGCTTTAATCCATCCAAAGGTTGTCTGTAAAAGATCGCTTTTAGCGATAAGACCGCCCATTGTGTCACCCTATGTTAAATTTCTACATTTGTATCTGTATTTTTTATGGTGTACATAATAAAGAGTATTCTATTATATTCTATGATGATTGATGACCTTTCCAAATTTTACAATTTTCTCTTCACCTCCAAAACAAAGTCACTTACAAATGGAATGCTTACATGCTCATATTGAACCGTCAGTCATCGACAATTGATCAACTTTTTCACGCCCAAATAAAAATGGCGCCCAACCTCACTTACAGGTCGCACTTGACCGCTGATTTAAACAGTATCGTCAAAAACTGGAAATTCGAGGTTTACGTTTGCATCGGTTTTATATCAAATATTATCATATTCCGGAGGCCACAAGGCGGGGAGCTCCCACCACGTGTTTTAAACATACAACTGACGGTAATTATATATTAGAACACGTTCATATCGTGTTTTATAATAGGATTTCCTCGACAGCTTCGTTCGGCATTCAAATAGATCGTTATTCGCATTATAATCACGATCATTGTCGAGGTTCGAACGTTTACCATGATCCAGGTAGGTATACAATTGCGGGTTAGTCCGAAAGGGATACCGGGACCTTGGCAACAGGCAACTGAAGGAACACGAGTGGGTTTTAGTCAGTAAAAGTCTGACACGCCCTTCCGCTCCGCCCAGAGCGGGAGAAGTCATTGGATGATTTCCCACCCTCAAAAAAAAAAAAAAGTTAGGTATACAATTGGTGCATTCACATAGAGGAAGAAATTAACTGCACTACTAATTAACACAACTATACTACAACTGCATACGCAGGGGTAGATTGCTTCTGATATCTGCGGAAAATACGAAGACGTTTATGTCCCTTTTATCCAAATCTTTATAATGGAATATACTAATGATTGTAATACTATCTTGAATTCATGCAAGCTTAGTACTTTTCGTTCAATCTTATAAAGCCCCCATGTCTCTCTGATGATAATTTATATTAGACCACTTCAATAAACGGTTAAAACAAGAATACCTACGCTTTATCATAAAGTGCATACTTCGAGACTGGAGCAGACCTTGATGAATATTTGAATTAACCCAACTAAGTTGAGTTGACATACTTAAATAATTCAGACGAACGTTTAAATGATGCTTAGCTCAGTTTAACTAATTATCGAACTGAGGTAACGTCATAGACAGCTCATCAGATGAGATGGATGAAGTCTAAAGTGTCAACATTTTTAATGATCTACAGTCCGGCTGTCGAGAGAATGCATTCTTGACACCTCTCAGTTTCATACTAACGATTTATGTGTATTGCGTATTTGAT